>OZ012681.1:98451240-99651240 GCA_963942445.1 Argyra leucocephala | reverse complement strand
TATACTCACTATATTATATTTTTTATTATACTCTTGTAGTTATTAAGTCTTTAAGCAATAATAGCGCTAATCATGGACATAGACCAGCAATGACATAGCGGGGAAGTACAATAGATCAGAAGAGATCACGTTAACTTAGAACTCCCAATAGAAAAAAACGTATCTAAAATACAATTTAAATATATAAGTAAAATACAAGTAAAAAGTCTATAAATACACAATTTTCTAGCTATGTAGACAAAATTTAATTAATGTTTCCGTTAAAAAACAACCACTTATTCAATAATTAAATTGAAATTTTTTTAGACGCTAATTAAAAGTCATATTGAAAAGACTTCATAAAAATTTTGATAAATTTCTTGTGAAAAACTTTAGAGAAGTTTTGAAGGATGCCAAATATTAAACACATATACACTCAAATCATCTAAATGAAAACTTTCTGTAAGGATGTGTTGTATATATTTTCTTAAAATTTTGTAAATACTCACACTTCTATTGTCAAGAACTTAAATTTTCAAATTTTTATTTTTCTTTAAATTAAATTTTAATTTTGAAGTAGGCAGCTAGGAAAATTTTTTGTTTAGAAAATACTTAAAATATTTTCATAAACTTCAAGGACTTACTCGATACGTGTATTAAAAGAAAACTTTTCGTTTTTTTTTTTATTTAAATTAAAACTTTGTAAAAATTTTATAATAAAAAGTAATATGTGGAAGAGTGAGGGGGGAGAAGTAATGAATGCAAATTCTTATATTTTATTATATTACTTACAGAAAACAAAAAGGAAATTTTTGAAAATAGAGATGATTTAATTTTTCATTTAGATACGTAAATAAATTCAGATAAATACACATAAATTAATCATAGAATTATATTTTAAAGTTCATTGTAGTTGAAATGTATTCATAAAAATGAATTCTATACTTATTATAGAGATGCCAAATTATTGTTGTAGTACTTACAATTTGGATTATTCTAGATTTATAACTACATACGTATATGAGTACCTCATAATAATTGTTACCTAGTTTTAGATGATCTGAACTAACACTACTAGTATTGTCTATAACGATTTTAGACTGAGAATGTTTTTATTTTATAAACAGCCAAGCATTAGGATGTAACCGTCAATATTTACGTACCGCTTGGATGGAATAGAATAGGATAGGAAGAAAGTTATTGAACGAATCAATTGGAATTTGCAGATTGAGGTTATTGATGTTGCTCTTGAATTTCTTTAAGTTATATACTATGGTGTTGTTTGAAAGTAAACACACTAGAAGGTGTATGATTCCATATTCGCGAAGTCTGGACTTTGAACAAATTTCCGTAATCTGTTTTATGCCATTTACTGAGTAGGGGTCGGTATCTGCGGTTCCCTCTTGTTTGTCGTTGGAACTGTTTAAATTGAGGAAGTAGTTCTTTGATTTCTTCTGAGCATCTATCTACCCACACCTACAAATTATCTATAAAGTAGGAAAAATGTTCTAGCTTTTCAAGCTCCTAAGCTCCAAGCTTGTTCAAGCTCCTAAGGTGAAAAGAGAGTTACATCGACTTAAGTATCCCAAACATTTTGATGCTCCTTTCGCGATATCAAAAATATGATTATTCCATATAATTTTTTGGTTCACGTCATAATTGTCCTGCAACCCCATCCGTGGGGCTTAGGGCGGAAATAAATTCTTTGCATTAGCTCCTATTTGCGGCTAACCTCTTCAATTATGGCCACAATCTTTGCTGGATACTTGCTTTGGCTAAGATAGTTGTTCTCCACGTTTTTATCGGTCTTCCCACGCGACGTGTACCCTGAGGATTCCAGTCGAAACATTGTTTCGCGATGTTGTTGTCAGATTTCCTCAAAGTATGCCCGATCCAACATCATTTTCTCTGTTGAATTTCCACGTCTATTTGTGTTTGTTTCGTTTTTTGCCACAACGTTCTGTTGGAAATGGTTTGCGGCCAATGAATGTTTAGGATACGTCGGAGACGGAGTTTCGGAATAAGATTTTACACTTAAGAGAACAGATTTTTGAAGACACTTGCGTTGAATATTCTTTTTTTTGTGCTCAGAGATATATTGCTTGCCTGCCATATTTGTGAAAGCATCCCGAAAGCAGTATGGGCTTTACTGATGCGGGCTTCAATATCTTAATCGGCTCCTCCATCTGATGACACGATGCTGCCCAGGTAATTGAACATGCTCACGTCTTCGATTCGCATTTCCTCATGGAAGATCGGATGTTGCGATGTGTGAGGTGTGCGCATGATTTTAGTTTTAGCTGAATTGACTTTTAGGCTCGCACTTTTTCCAGTGTCATACAGCTTTTGCAACATATCGTTCAAAACTCCATTCGTATGTGACAATAAACACACATCGTCGGCGTAATCTAAGTAGCTGATCCGTTCGAAAGGATGCCATTGGATACCGTTGCTCTCGTTTACACCCACAGTAGTAGTGATTATGTCATCCATTACTACTAAAAACAATATGGGTGATAAAGTACACTCCTGCCTTACTTTCTGACACACCTCGAAGCAATGTGTCAGCTGTCCTCGATGTAAAACACGTGCATACCTAGTTCACGTGCATACCTAAAATGCTTAGACTATCTGAGTAAACTAACAACTTGGAAAGAGAGATTTGGTTCAAATTTTAGCAGTTTGTTGACATTTAGACAATTCAACTCTGTTCGTTTTGCACCAGTCAGCAATTTTTATTTAACCATAGTTAATCATGTTAACCATTATTATTGTCTTCTAAATATAAAAATAAATTATCTATTACAAGTAAAAAGTAGAAATTTGTATTTTCAGAATTATTTTTACCACACGAGTGTAGATTGAAACGTTTCGGACTCGGATCTTAAAATCAGGTTACTTGAGTTTTCATAATAATTATCAAAATTGGATTTTTTTATTTCTTGTTTTAAATACGTCTCAACTACTTTATAATATTGTTCTGAATATTTATTTTAATATTACCTAAGATGGTTGTAAAGAAAAAATACAAAAAATCAAAAAGTATATTATTATGTGAGACCTTATGACTGTCCGATCATATAGCTTTTAATTATGGAAAACTACCTCTTTAAACTATAATGTAAAAATAATACAAATTTTATCATGAAAAATATTATGATTTATAAACATAAACAGTACAGTTATATTGGCCCATTTCCAAATCATCCTTACTAGTTAGCGTGAAGTCATTTCTATACTCGCTCAAAGAGCAGATTAGACAAAAGAACCTCCTAAAATGCTATAACAGTTATTGGTGAGGCCGCATTGAGAGTATTATTCATCTTTCTTTGTAGCATTTAAACAAACTTAGTCCTTTTGAAAAAGTCAAAATGTCATAATCACTGTCCTAACACTATTCGGGGGTCGTAAGGCGGATGCCAAACTGGCAATTTGTTGTTAATTGTTTATGAGAAGTTTCAATATATAATCACTTTAAAAAAAAACAATTTAAAGCAAAATAGTTGTTCAAAAGTGCTTTGCTTAATTTTGAAAATAAAACCGTGTATTTCATACTAAACTTATCCGGCTTTAGAAATAATCATCAAGTTGTACTGAAAACCATATCGTCGACCTGAAATACACGATAAAGAATTAAACGATTATACTTTTTTTTTCGGTTCTAAAAAAAGTCATTTCAGAAGAATTTTGTTCACTTTAGAACAGTTTAATAGGGGTACATTTCACAAAATTTCGTCGAAAATATGTATATCAAATTAAAACAATTAAAAAGAACTCAATTATATGTCATTAAAAATTGAGTTAACTACTCAAACGTGGCTTATGATGTTTTAATCGAACTCAAACTCGAAAATCAATTCGTCATTTGAGTTGTGGCATCTATAAATAGTGCTAATTTTCTTTCTAGACACCTGCTGAAATACTTACTTCAATTTATTTATCTAACTTGTGATTACAAAAGGAAATTTTATCAAAAAAGATGAATAATATACGCTTTATATTGGACTAATGGTGTTTCAATGACTAATGGGGACAATGATGATGATGGGAAAAAAATATAATTCATAGAATAAATTTATAGATAAATCATAGAAAACATTTATAACTTGTAGTTACGATATAATTTAAGAACACAGGTACAGGTCAAAGTTGATTCTAAAATTAAGATCATAATATAATAGTAATAAATAGTTAAAATCGAAATATATATTATGCAATAATAAGAATCAAACCAAAACCGAAAAAGTTAAAACTAAACTGAAAGAGCCAAGCCAGTGAAAAGGACAAGGCTAATGTATAAAACATATCTACATTCTTGTTAACGTTTTTCATTATATGAATCTAGTTGAATGAAGCCAATTGTAAAGTTTATTAGTTAATAAAGTAAATAGATTTATTGAATTATTGCTAGAGTAGTATTATGTCATCTGACTACCAATCAGACGGTCAGAAAACCGGTCAGACGTTTATTCTCTCAGGTTGATATATTTCACAACCGAATCGTAGTTCACCGATACCTAATCCATTTTAATGTCTCTTATTTCAAATATTTCATCCAGAGCTAACAAATTAAGTCAAATATATTGATAGAAAAAACATGGCGTTATTGATTTCTAATTAATTGGTTTTGTGTGTCGTATAGTAATAGTATATTGATGGTCAATGCATACATACCATCATGAGAATGGAGTAAAAATAATTTTATGTATTTATTTATTTATTTTATTTATTCTTACTTAGCTCAAGTATTTACAAATTACAATATTAAAATTTACAGTAAAACCATTTTACAATAATGAAATATAAAACGAATACAATTAGTAATTTAAAATAGAGATTGTAAAAATTATGCAATTAGTTTACACAAAATTCCTAATGAAATTAGGAAATAACTTTAAATAAGGATTTCTTTACAACATCTTTACTCATATCAAAATTTATTATTGTGTTGTATCGGTTTGTGTTTATCAGCATTCTGTTAATAGGCTCATATTTTCCGTAGTTAGTTCTGTGAAATGTAATAGAAAATATGTTTTCATGCCTAAATCGAGCTCTTGTGTTAATTGTATTTCTTAAAATGTTATCAATATAACGTGAATCAATGTGTTTATTCAGTACTTGGGTTGTAAAAACAATACCTAACACAGTTCTCCACATTTGAAAAACTTTTCGGTTCTCACGGGGTTTGAACCCGTACTCCTTCGGTCGTTACATTACTATACTCGAGTGCTTTACCACTACACTCGAGTGCTTTGCCATTTTTTTGAATATTTTCTATTCTATCAATTTGTTGGCAATAAAAAGGGGACCAAACTTTGTAAGCATATTCAAGAATTGGTCTGACTAATGTCGTAAATAACGATTTAGTAACATTAGGATCATCAATTTCCTTAGACCATCTTTTTATAAAACCAAGCATTGAGTTTGCTTTGTTAATCTTATTAATATGTATGTTAAATGTAAATTTGGAATCAAAAGTCTCGCCAAGATCATTAAATATGATGACTCGTCTAATTGTAGAACCATCAAAGGTATAATTATTACATATAGAATTTGTAAAGCGAGTAAACGATATGATGGCGCATTTAAAATAAATACGCCATCATATCGTTTACGTATTAAAATAAACGATATGATGGCGCACGTTTAAAAATAAACCATTATAATTACACCATTTCATAAAATTGTTTAAGTGTTTTTGAAGAGAAAAGGAGTCGTTATTTGAACTAATATCTTTAAAAAATTTCATGTCGTCGGCGTAAATTTTTATACCACTGCTCACTGATAATTTTAGTGACATCATTTATAGAAATAATAAATAACAGTGGTGCGAGGTGACTCCCTTGTGGCACTCCAGATTTAGCAAAAAAAGACGCCGAAAATTGCTGCACTGAAAAGAACACTGTAGCATCTATTACTAAGGTAAAAGTCAATCCATTTAATTAGAAAATACGGAAAACAATATTTTTTATGTTTGATGAGAATCACACTATGTGGTAAGAGATCAAAAGCCACCCTAAGGTCAGTGTAAACCACATCTGTTTGCTTACCGGCTTCCATGGTTTTCAAAAAAGTTTGGGCTGATTCTATAAGATTTGTTACAGTTGACCTTTTTTTTACAAAGCCATGTTGCTATTTACTATAAATGTAGAACAGTAATTATAGATCGCATCAAATACCATAAGTTCAAACACTTTAGGTAAACTCGATAGTTTGGCAATAGGTCTATAATTTGAAACATTAATCTTTCAATCCTTTTTGTGACCTGGTCTTATAAAGGACTTTTTCCAAAAATTTGGGAATACCCCAGAAGTTAAAGATTTATTGAATAGAAAAGAAATAGGGGAAGATAAAGAATTTGAACAGTTTTTTAATATGATTTCAGGCAAACTGTCCGGGACTGGAACTGTATTATAAGCAAGTTTACTTAAGTAAATCTGAACATCGCTTCGTGTAAAGGATATTGATTCAAGTGATATGTTTGGAAAGGTTTCATAACTTCATAGAATCTATTTATGTCATTATTAATGTCCATGTTTAGTAGAGAGTCGAAGTCAATTGAGAGAAAGTAATTATTAATCTATAAGAAATTTGTTTTATTGAAATTATATGTATATGAAGTTTTTATAAAAACTTGTTTTCCAGCGTTAGAGTAAAATTTTGGTATAACAGTGAAAATAGTCGAATATTTTCCTTTTAATTTTACTGATATGCTTATCATACAGATACGCGTATTTCGTCTACTACTTGCAGACTTCTTCAGTGTTTTGTACTCGACTGTTTGTATATGAAACATTCTCAGAAGATTTTTGGAACTATTAAAATGATAAATAAAGCTGAATGGAGGATGGTTATTGTCAATTTTTGAAATAGGCATTGAAGCCATAATATTTAATACATTTACCCAATCGGAAGTAAATAGGAGATCCAGTTGTTTATTAAGCAAGTTTTTAATAATTGAAACTTGTTGTAGTGCGTTTGCCAAAAGATTATCATTCACCAATGATTCAATATTTGAGTTAATACTAGTTGGAATGTAAAAGCTTTCTTCGTCATGAGATATCCAATTAAGATTAGAAAGATTTAGATCACCACAGATTATGAGTTCGTCATTAACTAAAAAGACAACATTTTAAAAGAAATACATTTTGACTCAATTATGACAAACAAATAACTTTATATACTGAGATAGTCAATAAACAATTTCAAAATTGATGTACATCAATATAGGAAACCTTTAATTTAAAAAATAAGAAAATCTTAAATTTAAATTAAGCCCTACAACAGTGTTTTGTTTCCTCATTTTTATAAAAATGTAAAATTAAAATAATAGAAATTTTTGTTTTATTTACATAATTTTTTTTTTATACTCATAGTATAAAATTAGAAAAAAAATTTCAATTTTGAAAAGAAATGTAGGCACTAAAAGCTTAAGTCATCATTACTTTAATTTCACTTTGAAATTGAAAAAATTTCTATTATAGAATTTCATTTCAAAAATAAATGCCATTTTCCTTCAATTAGATGGATTTTCTTTGTAATTACGATGGAATTTTTTCCTTTGGAAAAATCTATTATGTTTTCATAATCCTTGAAAATTACTTATTCGGCTTTGTTTTTCTATTATATTTTCATTTTGTTTTGTTTTATTTTGTGTTTGTTGAATTAACATTGAAATGAAATTTATTATTGGTATTTGAGGACTTTGTTGTTGTTATTGTTTGTATTTTTAAAATATTATTTTTGCTCCTGTAAATTATGAAAATCAAATTAATTAAATATTTGTTTATAGTAGACAGGATACTATACTTAATACCTGGTACAATGATAATAAAATCATCAATAAAATTGAGAGTAATATAAAAATTTAATTACAAAAAGCGAATTAAAACATTAATGAGATCAAAAGATGACGTGTTGCAGAAGAAATAAAAAAAAGAAGGATTTTGATTTATAAGTAAAAAGTTAATAAGTCTGGATCCGAAAATTGTTCAGAAAATTGATAAAGTAAAATTTTTAACTGATTTTATTTGAATAATCCTTATTGGGTTTTGGGTTGATACTGATACTGCTGTAATATTTCTAATTATTGTCTCGCTTAAAACTATATGTTGTAAATTAATTATTTTTCCATATTTATTTTTTTTGTTTGGGTGGACACGTTTAAAATTTTGGTATGTTGCACGTTAGCTCGTTACTGTTCTTACTTATTATTTTTTTTTTCTTTATTATTATATACATATAGCTATAAATATGGTTATATAAATTTTAGATTTTTGTAGTATTGAATTAATTATTCATATTAATAGATTTTTAAGTAATTTTTCAATAATTTGCACAATTTTATAAGGTCAGGCCTTTTCTGTACATTTAATCAAATAAATAAAATAAATAAATGTCTAATTATTTACTTTAATGCATTATATTTAAATTTATTGTAAATAAAATAAAACTTGAAAAAAAAATTATTAAAAAAAACAAAATTTCAGTTTAATAAATCACACAGTAGTTATATGATTATTTGTATTAATCTGCCCTAAATCTTCTTATCTAAGTTTTTACAGATATTTAAATTGAGAATTCAATTTGAAGAGCAAAACTATAATAATTTCATTTATTTCAGATACAATGCCTTTTTTTAGTACTAATTTTCTATTGTTGAAATATTTTAGAAATATGAACTGTTATAAATTCCATTCCTACTGATCCCATCATAGTGATATCAATATTTCAGTGTAAATATAATTTTATTTGATCGTTTTCTCAACTCTTATAAGATGTGTCCAAACATTTAATAAATTAGCAATAATATAAATTATGGCACAAAAAATTTAGCACGGGTTCACACCGGTCCGTCATTGCTGTAAAATAATGTATTTAATATTAAAAAAAACACGAGATTTAGACGAGGTTTTCCATTTCCATACTATTAAATTTTATATTTAATTATGAAATATTAAATTTTTTTATAATACCAAGATTATGGCAAAAATTTTATACTTAAATATGAAATAATAAATTTTTTTTATAACACCAAGATTATTGCTCCACACCCTAATTATTTTTACGCAAAAATTGGGCATATACACTGACGGACAGTATTTTGTTTAATATTAAATTAGGATAAGACGTATACATAAACTACTTTAAATGTAGAAAACTACATACACGTAACACCATCTTCAAAATGGAATAGTCCAATTTTACTTTAAGAAATAATGTGTATGTAAACATAAATTAAAATTGTATTCCAAATTAATTTCAAAGAATAACTAATTCAAAAAACTTACAACATTCATATTCTGAGCCGCATTTATATACCTTCTAATAATTGGTAGGTAACTGAGTCGGAGTTAAATACCGCCAAATCAGCTGACATAACTACTTGACTACATCACCAAATAGAACACATTCTTTTAAAAAAATATGTATGTATATATTCTTTATTTTCAAACATTAACTATGCTTAGTTTTTAATAATTACTGGACTTAGAAAAACTATAAGTGGCAATGTTCATTTTGATATATGTAGCAATGGTGGCGTTTATATCGCGATATATTAGTTCAACTAGCTATACATAACTGAGCTAAATTTGTATTGACATTGCAATGCTAAAAAATATCATGCTTATCCTGTCAATTAACTTAGCATTTCTAATTTAGTACCGGAATTAACGCATTTAAAAATCACTCAAACATATAATTAAAACTGTAAACTATCTATTACGTAATAAATATAAACTTAAAAATAATTTTCTAAAAATATTTACAAATTATCCATACGAGAAATAATAAAGTTTAAATTTAATGACATTTTAATTTAATTACGAACATATCATAAAATATTATAAATATTTACATTTTAATTAGTTCATGAATCATAAAACATTCTTTTATGACAATATAAAAATTTATACTAAGATAAATTAGTACGTATTTGTATTAAAATATTTAATGTTTCAAAATACATTATAAGTACATTGTTGTTATTGTATTTAATTTAAGATATTTTAGAATATATCATAAATTTTAAATAAATATTTTTAATTAAAATAAAATAAATTGTAAATATAAAGTAATTAAAAATAAATTGTTAGAAGATATAAAATTAAAATTTTGAGTATATCTATTTATTTTTTGTGTAACTAAGAAGTTATTATAAATTTTGAAATATTTAAGTTTTCAAATAGTTTTTGTTTGTTATTATATAATTAAGTATGTACATAATACTATATCAATCTAAGAGTGTATATTATGAACTAGTAAATGCAAAAACAGTTTAAGTGTCTGTTTTAAAGTTTTCAGATATTTCAATTTTTTAAATTTTCAATGACGATCTATTATTAATGTGGGTATTTTATACTTTACCAGCTTAAATATCCGATTTCAATACAAATTTTGAAAATTAAACAATAAATAATTAAAAGATTTAATTATATTTTTCTTAACTGAAGTAGTGAATCTTTCTCCGAATCAAACGCTATTATTTTTCCAAATCAAATAACGTTAAAGGAAATGAGTTTTTTTTATTTTGGAATTAGATTAAATTCTCAATGTTTAAAATGCAATTCTGTTTCTTTCAAACAATATTTCTTTAATTAAGTAAGTGTTCAAAATCTATAAAGACAAAAACGTTAAAGATTAAATCCTTAATCTTTTTTTGTATCTAACAAAAGAATTGGGAATATTGTCTAGGGAATTTTAGCTTTGCGATTTTGGCCACTTTCATTGAATTCATTTACATATCAAACATTTTATACTTAATGATGAGTGACATACAAATAGGCAATAATATAAAATGGTTATTTCAGGATAATTAAACGTAGTTCTGATTAGCTACAGAATCTTAGTAGCCTTCTTTCGATAACTCTAAACCCTTGAATTTTTCGCACATTTTTATTTAGAAAACTAGAAAGGTTGTTAACACTAAAAAAATTTTCTTCCTTAACTGTTAGTTATTTATTTATTTGTTGATCGTATGATGTTAAACACAAGTTTTAATAAAAATGAATTTTTAATATATCAAACACAATCAAATAAAAAGCAAATAAAATTTATATCAGTTTTACAGATTGAATAGAGTGAATGAATATTAAAATTAGAGTATTCGATACTTTTGAAATATGCTTAATAATTTAATAAGGCATTGTGAGCTCAAAATCATTTCTCATTTTTTTTATGCAATATCGTCTAAGTTATTAGTCTGAAATCATAATTCTATATAAAAAAAAACATAATAATAATCGATTCTCAATTCGATTTATATTCTTCTAAAGTCAAATTTTTGGAATAATTTTTTTTAAAGCCGATAGCCTATGAAAATTAGGTTTGTGTCAATGTCAATTTGTAACTCTATTTTCTTTTATACCATTGATATTTATAAATGTAAAAAAAACAAAATAATATAAGTAAATGAAATAATAAGAAAATAAATGATTAAATACTACAGTTTCTGGTTCTTCTAGCATCCTGATATTGTATTTATGCAGTTGTTGTTTTTTGAAATTTGTACTAATATACACTGAAAAGGAAACAACAATTATTGTTTACATTCTTAGAATTTTTTTTCAAAATGCTTATAATATATATATATATTAGGTCTTTATCTGAAGCTGCCAGATTGTAAAATGTTTTTTTTTTCATAACAATGTTTTTATACATGGTGTTCCCAACTAAAGATGTTTGTTTAAATGAATAAAAATTTGTTAAGGTGTGGGGTTCTGTTGACATTAGATTTGTTTAACAGTTTTGGGCTCTTGAAGATTTTTTAAATTGTCAAATGCATTTATTTAGTCTTAGGCTTATAAAATTTCAACCAATTAATATATAGGACAAAACTAAACATACATATATTCTTAAAGCTTATTTTAGTTTCGTTTTAAAGAATTTCCAATTATGTATAGTAGGTCTGTCTCATGATAAGAAGGCTAATATTTAATTTTATATTAAGCTTTAGATCAAAATTTCCCATGAAGCAGACCTAGAATAATGGTTCGAAGTGTCTTTGGAATAAGAAATTTAAGTAATCATTGAAATTAACATCTTAAATATTAGAAATTTTATAAATCTCTAAAAGGCTGAAAATAGACAACCAACAAACCATTTTTTGCTTATTTTCATAATCCCTATCACTCAGTGCAATAAATACCACTGAATTGGAGATATACTCTGTATAATCGTAATAACTCTTTGTTTTATATTGCTTTGAGATACTTCTGGCAGAATTTTAATTAAAATTTAGATTTGTTTTTACTTTATTTTTTTTTATTTTTTTGCATATTTAAATATTGCATGATTATCTTTTACTTTTTAGAATTGGTTATGTGTTTTGGAAAAAGAAAATAAAAAGAATAAGGATTTTAAATTGGAAATTTTTTAAAAATTCGTTATTGCTGCTTGTGATAGAAAAAAAAAATTTCTTTAAAACTGTTCTTTTTTTAAGAGTTATAGTTAAGAAAAATTAAGTTGAATGTTATTCTCTTTATCAGTTTAGTAATTTTTAATAAATCTAACAGATACAATTTAAAACTGTAGATAATTTATTTCAATTAATTTGCATTTAAATAACTAAACTTCATATTCAGTGAATATTTTTTTTAATTTGATCATTTTCTTCGAAATTACCCTCATATTGGATGTTTCTCTTTTCCTTGCTTATCCTTTGATAACTGTAGTTATAATAATTTTCTATCATTATATCCTTCATTCTATCATTCTATTATTCTACCATCATAATATCTGGTGTAGTTTGTAGCACCTATCGTGAAAAATGATGAATATTTTATCTCGTATTGAATTACAATCCGTGCTTTATACGTTGGATTCCATTTTTTTTTTATTTACTATTGTAGTATGCTTAAAATAGATCATTATTGGCAGTAGGTAGTTATAATCTGTATATATTCATTTTTAAATATCTTCTATTCTTCAAATACTTATAAATTATTAATTATGATATAATATGTATACTAGTATAACGCCCATTGCTAATCTAGTAAAGTTTTTGGCACAGTTTAAAAAAGTGTGCACATAACAACTCAAAACATCAACAACAATGTAAAGTATAAATATATGTGTCACATATTTCATCATATAATGCATTAATAGTATTTTCTCTCTACATTTCACTTTTACCTATACTCTTACTTCCACAACAAATTTAAAAAATTGTATTGATTTATTCCCTTAATTCTCATTCTTTCATTCAGACTGTTTTTCCATTATTATTGTTGTTATAAAAGGCTTTAGACAAAAACAAAATTAGTATATGTAAGATATAAGCTCTACATATATTTTAAATTTTTTGAATTTTTTGTTTCGAAGAATATTAGCAGCAGTTTTAGTATAAAAAAATGTATATTTTTTTCCAGTCTCCGTATTCGTTGAACAATTTGAAATGAGTATACTTGCCGCGTAAAAACGTATTTCTATTATTGTAAAAGTATTAATTTTGGTGTGGAATCAATCTATGTAGAATCAATAGATATTTTTGATAATCATGTACTTATTAGACCTTAGTATTCGTTTCTTATTTTGCTTCTTGATATGAATATAAGAAAGAGCCCCGTAGATTGATATTGTGTGTGGGATTTGTAATTACTAATCCACTCACTTTAATTATTGAAATCTAGTATATTAAAACTAATACGCAATTTTAATTTTGGTTAGCATAAATAGAAAAACTGTAATTTTTAACTTATATTCTACAGGAAATTCTAGATCCAGACTGATTTATCCCAGCAAATTGATAATTTTTGAAATTTTTAATTGCCTATGTAAGACACATAAAACTCTATTCTCTATTCAAATTGATCTCACCCGCAACACATATGTAGTCCAGCTCGTCATTCAGGTAAGCCAAACACTATCTTACATTTTCGACAACTTGGTATCCCTAAGACATGCCAGAGCATAGCAACTGTTATAATTATCAACGGAGTTCTGAGTAATTTTCACGATAGGGAAATTGAAAGTCTCAAAAATAGAAGGAATTGAGCGTGGTAATTGAGGTGACACAAAAGTGGGGATGGAAGAAGAAGTTACGGCAGTTGTACTTGAACTGAGTACTGAGGGCGGAGCTGAAGTGGGGATGAAAAATGAAGTTACGGCAGTTGTACTTGAACTGAGTACTGGGAGCGGCACTGAAGTGGGGATGAGAGATTGAGTTATGGCAGTTGTACTTGAACTGAGTACTAGGGGCGAAACTGAAGTGCGGATGAAAAATGAAGTTGCGGCTGATATAATTCGTGTGATAATGGTTCTAGTGCAGTTATTTGGGCATTGTGTCGAATAAGTTGCTGATGTTAATAGTTTCCTTGCACATTTGGGAATTCATAATTACAGGTGGAGTACTGCCCGTTGAAGTCTTGTTGTGTGTGTAAGGGCTTATGGTAAAATTAGTGTATTTATTAGTGGAGTTTATAATTGATGTTTAACTTTGATGTAGTCCATAAAGTTTTGTATCTGTTTGGACGTAGAGATGTAGAGGTCGGGGTTTTTTAATATATATGTAGTTTTAGTTTTTGTGATATATATATGTTTTTACTATGTATACGTACCATTAATTTTCTGTAACTACAGTTACATGTTGTTATTTGTTCATTTCATGAATTTCATTAGCCAGGTTTTACTGTATCCCAATAGTATCTTAAAGTGTTTAATGATTTTTAGACCAAATGTTTAATGATTTTTTGACCACATCTTGAATTAGTACAGGATCGCTTCGATATTTGTATCTTGATGAATATAATTATGAGTATTTTAGTCATTAATTAGCTCTGACCCTTAATGTTTTGCAGGGATATTTCCAATTAAAAAAAAAAAATAAAACAATTCTCTAACAGAAGGTTAGTGGAACAACAAATTTCATCCACTTTCATTATTGTTATTGTCAAAATTTTCTTATTGGAATTTTCTTTTAATTTTCCATTCATTCTCATTAACATAAGGTTTCCTTAATTCAATATATTTTTTATGATTTATCTTTTACTCTCATCAAACCGCCTTTATTTTCATTACTTTAATGGAATTTCAATAATTTTCATTTATACTCTTTTGGATTTTTGATAATTTTTCTGTCCTTTTCCATTCATTCTCATTACACAGCTTTTAGTTTTATGACGCGTTAAGCATTTTCACATCTTCCGTCAATATACTGTAAAATACGTCTTACTGTAAATTTTATATGTACAATTTCTAAAATACAATTTTTATTATGAAAAACTATTTTAAATTAATGATGAAATGATGAAATTTTTTTTTCAAGGTCATATAAAATTTTTATAGCAATCAACATAGGAAGGATATATCTATCTAGATGCAGTAATATTTTAATAGTATAAAAAGGAAATTTCACTCTATATGTACATACTTGTGTATTTACCCCAAGACAATATTTGTTTAGATGTAAAAATATTTGCTTGTTTTTTCTGTTTTTATTATTTCAAAGGAGGTCATCTTACTCTATTAAGATGACCTCCATATAGGTTTTCTATTTTTTTGTTGTTGTTTTTTTTTCTTCTTTTTATTGTGAATTTATATTTATGAATTTTTGTTGCTATTGGCGTTTTTATTTATTAAAAAAAAAAAAATAATAATAATAATAAAAAGTATTGGGTTGTTTCAAGTGTGACTTTTAACTTTTTTATTTTAGGAAAATTTTCAGAAAAAATTCTGTTTTTCTATTAAGAAAAATGTTTATATTTTTTTTTTGTAACACTAAGGGATACTCCGTTATATTATTGGACATGGATTTTAATTTTTGATTTTGACAATATGAGATTTTGCTGTTAAATACCCTTGATATTATAAAAATAACTTAAAATGATTGAATTGGCATTAAAAAAATATTTTACAACCATTATTCTGAAAATAACTTGAGTTAGGTTGTTTTCGCACTACAGGCCATATGATCAGGATATTCCTACAAATTAAAATGGAAGAGAATAACTAAATTGAAAAATAAAAAAGGATGTGTAGAGTTTATTTAGGTATTCTTTTTTTTTTATTTTATTGAATACAACCTACCGTAATCGTAAGCATGTATTTATTTATATGTTAAATATAAATTTAAGAATTTGTTTAGGATTTTAGATTTTTTATAAAATTAATATCAAAGAAAATAGGAAAATTTTATAAATACAAATATTGAAATTTTCTTATTTTTAAAGAACATTTTTTTTATGGGATTGCCGAGGTGAATTTTAAATCATTATATATATATATGTTTTCAATCAGTATATAAAAATTCGAGAACATTAATACATTTTAACGTTTGCTAGAATTGTTTGTTTTTTTGTTTTTTTTGTTTCATAGATTCGTATTTAGGATCGAATATTAAATTTAGTTTTTAATGTTTTTATACAATCCGGGTAAGTTATTTAGAACCATTATGTATATATTTTTTTTAATTTTTGTGGTAGTACTACTTACTTACTACTTACTGCATATTGAAAATTATGTTTAATTTTAACATTTTAAGAGCAGTTTGAAAAAAAAAATTGTTATTAAAATGAGCTTCGAAAGAAATATTAATAAATTTATTCAAAATGTCCTTACTGGTGATAGGAACATTTTCCTTTATATTTATATATTAGATATTTTAGATTTAATTTATTTTCATCTCAAGTAAGCCCAATTATATATTCAAAATTGTTTATTTTTTCTTAATCCTCTTCTGTACATCCCCAGTCCAAGCTGTACACTCGTGTATTAAGATATCGTTTGAAATAGAATGTTTGGCTAAACTCAAAAAAAGGCTGGATGGCTGGATGAAATATACCTTTAGTTTTTCTGCACATTCGTGGGTTGTTTGTAATCTTCTGTGCAAGATACAATGCGGCAAGTAGTTTACCACACTTTCCTTTACTTATTCTGAAAAAAACCAAACACTATTTACATTTTTTACATTTTTTGGTCAAGCTATAATTAAATATTCATTGAATAATTAATTTGTTACTCCTTTACCGAGTTACTCTACTGAGCTTTTCAAGTTAAATATTTCCAGCTATTCAGACATGTTATTTTTTTGCTTATCTGTTTTTTTGGTATGAATTGATGTGTTTTTTTTGGATTGTAGCAAATCAATTAATGTGATATTTTAATTTCTATTTCTAAAGTTACTCATTGTAATAATTTTTTACTTTTTTTTACCGTTTCCAGATTGAACTTTGCACCCAGAGTTGGGTAAAATACAAATACTATACTACTCATTGAGTAAAACTATTTGATTTCAAGTGTTTGAGTAAAATTGCATGTACTTTATAAATAAAATTATTTGACTTGATTGTTTCAACTGCAGGTAAAGTATTTAAACAAAGTTTTTCAAATACTATTTTCGAGTAAAAGTATTTGGCTTGATTTTTTCAAATACAAGTAAAGTATTTGATATTTATCTTAATTTCAATATTAAACTACTCAAATACTTAAAGTATATATTACTCAGTTACTCAAATACTAAAATATTTAAGTAATTTAATAGAGGAATCCAGAAATTTTCAAATACTTTACTTGTATTTGAAAAAATTAAGTCAAACACTTTTACTTTAAAATAGTATTTGAAATTTTTTTTCAAATACTCTATTTGTACTTGGGAACGCAAAGTATATACTTTACTCAGAAAAAATATTTTTTATAGTATTTTAAATACTTTTACTCGAATACGAACCAGCTCTGTTTGCATCTCATTGTTCTCCTCAAACTATTAGGTGTTAGTGATTGATTAATTATATATACTTTTATATGAATTTTATTATGAAATCATTATAAACTTTCAAGATTTAAAGAGCTCGAAAGCTTGTTGCAATAGCTACAAACAGCTTTTGTATTTGATTATAAATTAATAATAGATTATTTAATGTTTGTTAGGACTCATCAACCAATATAAATTGTTCAATTTGATAAATATTTAATACAGTTTTCCTCTGATTTTTAATTTGTTAAATGCAAGTGTGGTCAAAAAAAACTTAAGAACATGGAAAAAATTGACTCTAAATATTTGTTGCTGACTGTAGGTTTTTTTTATATTGGTCCAGTATTAAAAAATTCCTATTTGTATAAAGTCAATAAGTTTTTATTTTTTTTTTAATTTTTATTTTATTTTTTTTTTTTTTGTAACCTAAACTGTTGATTAAATTGATGGCCTCTGTTAAAATTTATGATTTCATGAAATTAATAAAATTAGAGATAGGTAAATGCAATATTGAACCTTTAAATATTAGCGTAGGAGGATTTAAAGTAAATTAAATAGATTAAAAATAATAAAAATAAAAAATGAAAATATTTAATGGAGGTTACAAGCTATATTTAAAATTTTAATTTCGGTTTACATAGACAATAAAAACAAAAAAAAAACAGAAACATACATTACAAAATTATATTATTATTCAGTCCATTAGTTTTATAAATAATGTGCTTAAGTAGTATATTGTTTATTTTATTAAAAATTTATTTAGAAAATATTATAAAAAAAAAATATTTACATTTAAAAATTAATAGAAAACAGACAAATTAGTACTTAGTAACTACTGAAGATTTACAAAATTAATTCAAAATCTAAAAAAATGTATTTTCGTGTCGTTTTTTTTAACTTAGGTATAATCTAGCTAGACCTGTGTTTATCTATCGAAATTGATTTATTGTTATTGAGTTATTGTTATTTCCTACCACTGACTGCAAGTTTTCCTATAAATTTTTTTACTGTTTTTTTATAGAACGCTTGCTATGTAGGCAACAGCAATTTTGGCTAAACTGTTTTGTGATATTCACAATATTTATATACATAGTTCGTTCGTTTCTTTATTTTATTCTTCAGTTCGTTTTTTTATTTTTTTTCTTATGGATACCGTTATGTTATAGTGGTGATAGTTTTAATTGTTGTTCCTAGACTTGTGAATCATTTTTTTTTGTGTTTTTTTTTTTTATAGAACTTTGGAATTTTTTTTTTTTTGTTAATTCCAAGATTATGGGGGGTCTCTTTTCACAAGTAATCATGGCGATAGCTTTATGAATATGTATCATACCCTCTACTCTACCCTACCCCCACCAGCAAACAAATTTTGTCTTTTTCACAAGTAATCATGGCGATAGCTTTAGAATATGTATCATACCCTCTACCCTACCCCCACCAGAAAACAAATTTTGTGTAAGGGATTTTCTGTATTCGTTTTGCATGCGAGAGTGTATAAAACGAATGCTAAAACTATCGTCATGAATGTTTTATTTTTTTAATACTGTATTTTCGTAAGGGCTTTATTTGCTTAATTCTTTTTCAGTTTGCGTTTTACTATCAGTTGCAAGAGTAATATAAAAATAGCGTAAGTGTTATAGATAAATGTGAGCTTGAAGCTTATTTTGGATTGTTCATATATTATAGACAGTTTTGGGAATCAATCTTCTGTTAGTAGAAGTTTTATTTGACTAAAAAAAACAGTAAATATTTTTCATGAAACAATGCCCAAGCAGATATTTAAATTCATACTGTCTGAGATTCTATAACCGCGAATTTAGAACTCTCCGTAAACAAAATAAATTTCCTGCCATATCCGAAATATGGACATTGCAAAACTTTACCTGAAAGTTATTATACAATTGATGAGGAGCTTATGAGCTATATTAGGGATAGATGCCCAATTCGAATGTACATGCCAAACAAGCCTAATAAATATTGGTATTTCGATATGTAAGTAAATTTTCATTGTTATTTTTAAAGTAGGATGAATTAAGATTATCTTCTAGGGTTAATACGGGTATCATTTGAGACCGATATTTATCTAACTTTGTTAGCGTATGTTGGTTTCTTCAAATAATTTTTCAAATTTTTCCATTGCATCTGAAACTCGTCAACGATTTGAATTGGTAATTTTTTATGTGGTTATTAACTTCAGTACATTCTATTTTAAACATTATTTTCTAATTTTAATTAAAGGAGAGCTTACTGTATATATACGAATTTACTGAATATACGAATACTGATGCATTGTAGTGTTGGCCTGCACAGATAACTACTAACTTGGTATATCAGTAAATTTGATAGTGTGACCCTCAAAATGTTATCTTTTTGATTACTATAGCTGCTTTTTAGACATGTTTATCAATTTTTTATTTACTTTTATTCTTATATTAAGATTAGTCTTCAATTTTTGTACCAAGACAATTATGCATTTTCTTCATTACTTTGTAAGACTCAAGATAAACTGATTTATTGTATTCAATGGACCTTTCTGCCATTTTCATTATAAATAATATAGCAACCAACCATTATTTTTTGTTATATTTTCCAACTACTGTGGCCAAATCATTTCTGATAAGTTTCGTTAGCATATCTAATAAATGTGTTTTAGGCAACCATACTGAAAATTAAAAACAAAAAATTATTAAATTTTCTTTCATTCCACGAATTTGCATAACCATAGAGTAAGTAGTATCATATTTCCTTTTACATTAATTTCTCATTCTTGCTTTTGAAATTTTTCCAAAATTTATTGATTTTTATAAGTTTTTAATGAACAGAGTAAACAATAATAATATTGATGCTACAATGAATAAATATAATTTACAAGAAAAATAGAAAGTCAGTTTATAGATTCTTTTGCGTTTGTTTGTGAAAATTTTATATTGGAAATCAAATAAAATGATGGTAAGAAGAAAAATTTAAATTTACTTTAAAAACAAGTTGTTTTTCAAAATTAAATTTTAGCTATGTAAGTATTTTAAAATATTTTTAGCTATTCATGTATTTTAAATATTTTCACTTGAACTCATTGTCATCTTAGGTTTAGGTACACTAGTAGGAAGTATGAATATTAATATAATTAAAATTAATTAAAATTTTCCTGTTTTCATTTTAACTATTTTCCATATCCATGTATACAAAAACACAGTAGGAGTTTGATTTCTCACTATTAAATCCTAAACAACAATAACAACAACAACAACAACAAAAGCAGCAACTGTTCAACGTTTATTTAATGTATAAATTAATAAATTAAATATATTTGAATATACATATATTATTATACAGATTGTATGTATATATAGAATAGAAGGAATAACTAAAGAAAATTTATAACAAATTATGTATGTGTGGATGACATCATTTGGGAATTCTTTTGAATTATATTGAATTGAAAATGTTAAACGTACACAATCTCACATACAAAATTAATTTGAATAGGTAACAAACTATAGTTTTTTATGTTAACACGTGTTACATTTGTTTGGATTATTTTTTTTCAATATTATTTATTTTAAAATAAATTTTTTAGATTAATTAAATTAAATTTAAAAAAAATTAAAAAACAAAAAGATAACATATAACTATAGGTATATTTATTCGTGCGGAAAAATATTCAAAATAACTTTTTATTTTGTTAAGAAAATTTTCAAAATATTTTTATTGTTTAATTTTGAAGGAGACTATTTATTTTCAAATAATTTAGGTAACATTAGTTTTGATATAAAATAAATATCATTAAGAAAAAATAAATTGTTGGTGTAGTGTTTTGAGTTAGTTTTCTTCTATTTTGTTATCCCAAATTAAATTTATATTTTTTATGTGTATTCAGATGAATACTCAATTAGATTAAACTTTCTAATCCAGCTTATGACACTTTTGAAGCTGGACACAATATTTGTATATGGACATTATGGACACATTAATTGAAAGACACAATATTTTAAAATTTATTAATGCACAAAATGAGAAGAGGATGATACCATTACAGTTATGGGAGCATCATACGGATATATGGCAACCATTGTATGAAGTTGTAACATTAACCACTACGAGTACGGGAGTTCTATACAGAGGTGTAACAGCTACTGCACAACGGCATCAGACCTACTAATACAGGTTTCGTAGCTCTATACGGAGGTATGAGAATCACTATATGAAGTTAGGAATACCAAAAATAAATTAGATCCAGTACTGTACGACACTAGAGCAAGAGGTAGACATAGATCAATACGACTGAATGAATCAATATTTGCAAAATTGAAGTTAACACATGGATAGCAGTTATTTAAACCAGATTACGTAGACCCTGAGCTGTAGAATCAATAGATGATAATGATGATGATTTGTTTTCAATGGAATAAATAATAATATATGTTTTGTATGGAGGAATCTTTAGATGTATGCAAATTGCTTACGATTAGTTGAAGTAGAATACATTGTTTCTAGTAAGTTTGTGAGATGATTGGGATTTTTTTGGTTAACTTTTCTATTTTTGATAATTTTAAGACCATTTTGAAAAGAAATTTATTTTAAATGTTAATACATTTGCTACGAAATCGAGTGAAAATGAAGATTACCAATTTTGTTGATTTCCAGAAGATCATTGTTATGTTTATGTCATCTAGTACATCTAGTACATGTGTCGAACTGTTTTTTTTTATATTTTGATTCTGAAATTAACATTAAAGCAATAATAGCGTTCCCCAAGGATATAGACCTGCATTTTTAAGATAACAAACGGGGAAATACAAGAGACCTGAAAAGATTACGTCTATAGAGTTACCCATCGGAAGAAAAACATCTTACTATGCTTTTTGTCTAATCGCTTTCTGAACTAAATTACGTTTACTATGAAATACTATATACTATATTACTATAAATTACGTTTACTAGGCTTCGATTATCGTTAACATATCTAAAATATATTAATCAAAATTATTTCATACATTTAAGGTTATTTATACGGCTACTCATATTAAGCGCTTATAAGAGATTTCTGATAATTAGATTAGAATTCATCAATTTAGATTTTATCATTAAAAAGCATATTTAATACAGCTTATCTAATAATTTAAGACTTTATGTAGAGTTTACATGCGTGCTTTTAAATTTTAATTGAGTTTTAATAATTATATGATCACTAGTGGATCCGGTGTGCAATTCCACATAAGTAGTTCTTTCAAACACAATTTTATGCAAAAAGAAATATTTGTTTTGGTATAATTGTAGTTGTTTTCTTGATTATTGAGTATATATATATATAATGAAATTAAAGTATAATACCTAATACTTTATGACGAAATTAATACTTATTTCAATATATATAACTTAACACAATAAAATCTCATTACTCTCAAAGTAGTAGATCGATATATTTTAATTCGTTTATAGTCAAAAACGTAAGTAGTCACAATTCTGTTATAGCAATAGGTCAACAGTGAATTATTTTTATTAAAACACTGATTTATACATAGTTTTTTTCTGTTCTTTATTACAAATATGTATATTTTGTGATTACATAACAGAATTGCTATTTATGAAAAAGTTTAAAATTGTTATACGAAAGATATTTTATTGAATTTTAATTTGTTTATAAAGATGCAATTTTTTTTTACTACGCCTATAATCACAAAACTGTTACAGTCAGAAATATTACTGAAATTTAGCGAATGACTATAACCGTGTTTTACTGCATATATTTTTTTTAATTATAGCAGAAGCAAATCAACTAACATTTATTATATGTTTTTTGAAGAGTATGATCTGATCTCATTTTTGTTTTTCTGTTTTGTTTTAAATTTTTGTTTGTATTTTTGTTTTGTACTTTTTTCTATAAGTTTGTATGTTTATTTAAAATGACAGAATTTTTATGAAGCATTTTTAAAAAGTTCCCGTAATTGAAATTTCTTTTAGAGTATAGATGGCGCTCAACTTAACAATAACCGTCACTATTTGGTGTAAATATTGAAAATGTTTTTAAGTATTTAGGCACCAAGAACTTGCTAAAATTTTAATATTTTTGTGGTGTAAATAATTTACTACTCAATTATTTTTGCTTTTTTACTCACCACGTCGTTCATCTTGTGTATTATAATATAACCTATTCCCCACATGGCCTTTCTTGTGTAATATATATAAGATATATTATAATACATAATAACAAAAAAAATATTTTTTTAATAAAAAAAAAAAAATTTGGATTAATAGAAAGTCGAACTCCCAAAAATTTGTGATATTAAAACCTATTATAATAATATTATCCTACTAATTAATTTTTTTCCTACTAAAAGTGCAAAAAACCGATAAATAAAAAAAAAATAAAAAGAATTTGACTCAAAAGAGAATCGGCTGGCTTTAACCAACCCAGCTAATATCTTATAAAAATTGTTTACCCAAAACATGCATATAAAATAAAAATTGATTTTGATCGCAAAGACCTGCATCATCATTGATTGATGGAATGAAAAAAAAACGAAGCACACGAAAAATCACGAAAAGTCCTTGCCTTCACTAATCGTGCTATTGTGTATTATAATAAAGATATTGTTATTAACTCAATACTCTTTGCTTGGTCCTGACATAAATAAAATTCACTCCATAAATGTAGTCAATCTACAGTATATATTGAAGATCGATTTCAGCTTATGAAAGTTCATTATTTTTTTAAAAAATAGTGCAAATAATTTGTAGAAAAACATATTCAAGTTCCTAACTTATATAGGTGCAAGGTTTTCATGTACTACACATTTTTTGCCGTATATAATATAGGTTAAAATATATGTATATAAGTAGTTAATTCAGAATTTATCTTATATTCTACTCAAAACCAACTTTAAACTAAATCGAAAATAGACACTACTAATTAAATAACTAACATTTTTCACATATTTTGTCCTGTATTAAATTAAAATGTATATCTATCAAAATAAATTGGTATTGGTATAAAACATCGATCGATTTATTTTTCTGTTACCAAATTTATCCGAATTGCTAACTTCAATTTTAAAAATAAAATAATATTTTTTACCTATAAGTAATTATCTAATACGACCAATATTAAACAGTTTATATATCAAACTAAATGGCCTATGATATTTTCAGTCACTGACATGACAAACTAATATGACTAAAATTAATTCGGTTAAAAGAATGTTCAAGGCTGTCGTCTTATTTTTTTATTCTTATGTACTTTAAAACTAAGCTTACTTACATAATTTAACAGTTGTGATATTATATTACACTAAAAGTACTGTTGATATTGTAAAAGTATGTACTATTTTAAGTGTTATGTAATTGTTTAGCACAAGATCTTATTGAACTGAAAACTTTTAATTAGAAAGTTATAGTTAGTTAAACAAAAACTCTCTATGCATTGTTCATTTAAAAACTTTAATTATTTTCTGAGTTAATATCAAAATAATGTGTCAACCAATGTAAAAATAGTTATAGTATAATTTCTAAGGGAATTTGTTTTACATAGGACATATGTAACTCATTACTTACAGTGAATTAATTATGTACATTTGATTTAATATTAAATAAAACAAAAATAAATAAAAAAAAATATTCAGAGATTCCTGAATATTTTAAATTAATTTAAACCAAATGACACGACTTTTCACATAATTTACTAAAAAGTAACAATAATATATATAAAAAAAAAAAACAAAAATAAAAAAAAAATATCAGTGGTATTTTGTGTTCTTTTATAGAAATATTGAATAAATTTAAACAATTGGTTACAAAAGTTATATACATAGTTAGATGTAGATAAAATTCTATTTTAAATAAATGAATTCAATTGACATTAAATTTATAAAATCAATAAACCTCTAATTTCAACTCAACCTAGTTACTATGTATTTTAAAATATTATGAATTTAAAATAAGCTAACAAGTAATTACATTTACCATTTAAAATTATTTTTTTATTTTATTGGGATGTCCGAATGATATGTTTTTAATTACATCGACATTGTATTAAATATTTTCATTACTTGGAAAATTAAAAATCGATTGTATAATAAAAATACAATGCCGGTTTATTGGACAATTATTTACAGAAGTAATAATTAATATTGTTTAACAAAATTTTGAAATTAAAAAAAATTATATTCAAATAAATTAAAAACTATGAAAGGATTGAAAGTATAGTAGTGGATAACAAAATTCGGATAACTAAAATTAGCTTAAAATTAAATTATAGTTCTATAATTAATAGCTAAAACATCTTCGACTGAATTGTTTTTTTAGTACGTTGATTAAAGTGTTTAAAATTGGTATAAATAAATTAGTATAGATTATTATAAAGTTATTTTATGTAACATAATTAAAATTTCACAAAACAATTAAGACAATTTATTACTGTTATTTTCGACTTAAAATTTCAGTTCAAAGGATATAAATTAAAAGACCATTATTTAAATATTCTAAAGTAATTTTAATTACTATATAATTTTGTACTATGTGGGTAGCTTTAACCACTAAACAATTAGAAAAATTTGTATATAGATAAATTATATAAAAATTATAAAAGGCTTTATTTGTTGCTTAGTATTACATACTTAAGAAATATGGTATATAGTATATACTAAAATATACAATAGAATAAATTTGTAGCTATAAGATACAATTTTCAAATAATTTCTTAAAACTATAAAATATTTGAATAACAAAATTTCACTGGAAATATTCTAGGACTAAAATGATAATATCAGAACAAAAAGCTTTACAATAATTACATAAGATAATTTTAGTTTGACTTTAATAAAGAATGAGAAATTTGGAAAACTTTCCTATTTGAAAGTATAAAATTTTTAAGAAGAAAAATTAAATTGGCTTTGAAATTATTTCTGTCTAATGAAAAAATAAATTGTTACAAAATTTAGTCCTGCCAAATTTGTTTTTGTATTGCAATGTAATTATTTTATTTATTTTATTTATTAAACTTAACATTAGGACAAAGGACAATGAATTCTCTGAATAGAATTTTTATTGTCTGTATATAAAACAATGGTTATCTAGCAAAAGAAAAAAAATTCAAAAAAATATGTCAATTGCAATGCCAATTAGTTCGACAAGAGAAAAATAGAAAGACGAAGAAGAAAAAAATATAATTTTGTTTTATTTGCTTCATCATTATAAAACAAAATCAACATTCTGATAATGGACTTTAGATTAAATACAAATTAAATTGTAAAGTAATAATGGCAATCAATAAAATATGTTAAATGAAAAATATTAAATGTTAAAAAAAAAAAAAAACGGAATAAAATAGAAAATATGTAGTTATAATAACTTCATATAATTAATATATGTATAAGAAAAATTTAACTATTGAATTATTTTATATAGAAATCAACACAAAAAAAAAAAATTAAAAATGTATTATATGAATATTAGAATATGTAATTACAAAATAATAAAAAAAAAAAAATTAAAAATATTAATAAAAATAATGTAAAGATCTGGCCTGAAAAAACCTATATTGTGTTCAAAGGCCACTTAAATAAAGTTATAAAAAAAAATAATGGCAATTAGGTACTAAAGGTTACGAAATACAGCTTGTTTAATATTAGTTGTGGCATAATAAAAAAAAAACAAAGTCTATATTTAATAAGAAAAATAATTTTCAGAATGCATACTATAAGTCGCAATTTGTTAAAAGCTAATTTCCAGTTCTTCTATTTGATTTTGTACACTTTAGAGAGTTATTTGATATAATATGATTCAGAGGTAAGATTTGGCAAAACTAAGATGACAAACATTTATTTTGTCTATTAAGCCCATTTAAAAAAAAAAATAATGAAAAAAATCATAAAAAAATTAAAAAAAAATGTTTCTGGGTACGCATCTGGAAATGCATTTTGGGTGCTTACAAAGTTTAAACTAAAAAAAAACAAAAATTACTAAGACATAAGTTCCTTATTTTTTGAAGTAGAATTCGAATTCAAAAAATAAGTACCTCTTCCCATTTAAAAATTTCGATTTCGCTAATTTCGGGGAATTTTCGGTCCTTTTCTTACCCTTTTCCGATTCATCCCGGAGTTGAGAATATCTACAATCGATATACCACCTTCGATTTAGCTAATAATTTTTTTTAAATTTTGAAATAACGGCATCTTCCCTCCTTAAAAAGCTAATGCGCATGCTCTGGAACACCCGGTATATGGCAGATACCGAATTTGTAGAAATTTTATTAGTATTTTATAAAGTTGATTATAAAATCAGAATTATACGCCTTTTACAGAATTTTTTTTTGTGTGATGTGATGTTATTTTAAAATATTTTCCAAACGAATGTTTTTCAAAGTAAAAATTTGACATCTACCCATTTTAATACATCCGGTTTTAAGAAACGAGTGTTATACCAAATTATTTGTTTCAATATGATGTTGGCAATGTGATTTTTGATCAACTGCAATATACCAGATTCAGCTAGTGGTCCCAGTTAATTAATAGAACATTGCTGTAGGTAGGTGCTGCTACTCCAGTTGCTTTTAGAAATGCAATAGTGGTTTATTTTTCTATGCCACAACTCTAGTGACCTATTTAAAAATAGAACTCTTTTGAACTCGATATTTTTAAAATTATTTAGATTTAGTTTTCTTTTAGTGTTTTGGAGGAATGTTTTGATTTTTACTATAAAAGTATTTTCCTACGCCTAGATTGGAAATTATTTAAATTTTGTGTATAACACGACCCGCAGATTAATTTAAGCGCATTTCTCTAGTATAATATTAAACTGTAACCTAAACTAATTAAATTTACACTCTTAATAATTTTATAATAAAATTTAACTAAATTTCAACTTTAATTAATAATATTTATTGAATTTTTATTTCAGGTAAGTGCGATGTTCAATATCATAGTAACAGAATAAGTGAGCAGTCGTAATTTCTTTTCTAAATAAATGTCTTTATATTTATTTTTAATTTTTGTAATTTTAATTTGTTTTTAATAAATTTAAACTTATTTTGAATTAAAAAGAAACTGTTTTTTTAATGTATTTTGTATTATTAATATATTAATTATGTAATATATTATTAAATTATTTTGAATCAAAAATATGTACCTAAGTCGTTGACTAAAAATTCGTTAGACACAAAATTGATCAAAAGTTTAGCAGAATATAATATATTAATTAATTTGTAACCACCTATGAAATTTGTTGAATTGTAGCTACCACGAGAATATATTTAATTAGCTTCAAATTACATTGTAAAAAGTAGTATTACATTGTAAAAATATAGTGTTACATTGTAAACAGTATAGTGCAAAAACAACAACGTTAAGAGTAACTAAGCTTGGTTTGCTTTACAGCTAAATATGCTTCATCTGTATTTTTTAACAGTATATCATAGGCAAAATATAGCACCGGACTTGCTATATTCTTGAATTCTGATGTAGCATAAATCCTCTATAGCTTTTTACTACAAAAATTTAATAAAATAATCAAAACACGTTTATTAAAGCTATATAGATATTTATTAACAAATTAACAACCTTCGATTAAAATTTAAAAAACATTAATTTATTACAACCGCTATGTGTTAGGGGACTACTAGTTTGTAATTAAATTTAGTTATAAATCTTCAGAGTCCTATTTTAAATTCGAAAACTTGTTTCTAATAATCAACCAAAATAAATCAATTTCCGGTGAAAAATTACCGATCAAGGCAAAATATTTGTAATTTTGTAACCGAAAGAATATTTTTCATCTAAAGATCTGCTTAATATTTATAAAAATATCGAAGATGGAGTAAAATTCGCATCTAATAAGTCTACAAACACGCATCTTTCCAATCAACACTTACTCTACTTTGCCATCATCGTTTTATTGGAACATTAGCTCTATTGTATAGATAGATATCTTGTTGGATTGGACAAATATACAAATCAACAGAACTAAAATAGCTAGTTACATCCAATACTGTCGTGTGGAACGGGAGAGGCGGCAAATGCTCATCCCTACAGCATGGAAATACCAAGAACAGTTGAAAGCTTTTTAAAGAAATTCGTTTATAGTCAGAACTTCCGGAATCTTCTTCTATATTAACAATCTTTAATTACATATTTTATTTACAATAAATATAAAAAATATATATATACAACATCTTCTATTTGTGACATTGAATTATTGAAACCTAAAATTTAAGACTCATAATTATACCTACTAGCTTTCATATTTCATTAGAATTTATATTTTATTTAAGTAAACAAAAATAAATGATTTTATTTTTTACATGCCTGTGTTCTTTGAAATACCATATGACGCAATATAATAACACGTTTCTATTGTATATTGGTTTGATTTGGGTTCATTGCATTTTAAATGTTATGGTTACAATAAAATATTTAAAATTTAAATTTTTTCCTATAAATTTTGAATACACTTACACGTGCTGATCCCCCCATTTTATTTGAAAAAAAAAAATCTATGAATAGAATTTTTCATTCTCTCTCTTTCTCTCCCAATGATAAAATTTATTATACATTATAAATGATGAATTTCAATCGAAATAACACCCAATAATTTTATATCCTTATTCATGTAATATAATAACAATAAATTTTCTTCTTACAATACACCTACATTTACAGAACAGGGATCGCAATATATAAGAAACTCCTCCATTAAAAGTTTCTAAATAGAAATCCACTTTTTTTCTAGATTTTATTTCATTCCCTTTAGGCCATTCACACTAACATTATCCTGTTTGCATTTTTTTTTGCTTATATGTGTACCAGGAACGTATGTAAAAGTATTTTCTATATTGACTTAGATTTGAGAAAAATAATGTGTTTTTTTTTTTTTTTGCACACATGAACTAATTTTTTTTTTATAGAGGCAGCTGTTTTTTGTGTAATAAATAAAAAAAAATAACTGTAAAATAAAATAAAACTGAATCAACCAAAGTTATACATTTATAGCAACTTCCGAACCCAACATCCTTAATGTATATAATAAAAAAAAAAAATATAATAATAATGGGAAAAGTTATTTGAATCCAATTTCGTTTGGAATTTTTTTTTTTTTTACTAACTTTTCTTGTACTCTGCTATCATCACGGTTTATTTCCTCAAAATTTGCTACTGTAAAGACTTTTCCAAAAAACAGAAAGAAACAAAAATCAAAATAAAAACCAAATAAAAGAACGGAAACAGGAACTGAATCTAAGTGGATGTAAAGATTAGGCTCCGACGATTTCTCATCCATATTTTTTCACTTTTTTTTTCTATTTTTATTTTTGTTATTTCTACTCATTTTCCTTTGAAAATTTACCAATTGTTATATTTAACAAACTTGCAAACTTGGTCAGACTTTTTCGTATTTTCTTCTTTAAACAGTTCACATGTGTGCTGTAAGTTTTTGTAAACATAATTAAATTTTAAAAACAATAACAAAATAACAATAAAAACAAAAACAAAAGAAAAAATGTAAAAATAACAAGAATGGAAAAAAATTGGTTTTCCTCTCTGAAAATGGGTGGTAAATTTTCACAATGGAAATTTTTACGAGTATTATGAAGGTAATTGTGTTGATGATTTTTAACTTAAGCAATAATAATAATCATCATCATTTAGCATCATCATCAATGTTTGAGTAATATTTATATTGGAACGGTACGGTACATATAAACTGTGATTATGATGAGAATTGATAATATGTTATCACAACATAATATTGTATTCAATGTTCAGCTATTAGCGATTTTTGTTTTTCTCTTCTATAATAAAATAGAAAATAGCTTCTTTCTATTGGAAAATTTTACGATAAACATTCTAGTAGATACCATAAAAATTATATTATTTCGGTGTTGAGTAAACATAAATCAGGGATTTAAGTATATTAAAGAGAGGAAATTCTTAAATAAGATGATTTGAGGTTTGTACAAATTTTTATTGAAAATCATTATTATATATATTGTTGAAATTATCTTCTTAAATCTTCCTACTGGTTTTGTTAAAAAAAAAATTAAAATAAAAACTATCAATATTAATTAATTTTAGAATTGATAAGGCTTCTTCAGATACCTCGCCTTAATTCAATTGATATTTAGAAGTATAGTAGAGCGTATGGAAATTTAAAGATTTTTAAAGTAAGACTAGTATAATTGGAATTATTTTACTACAGGATTTGTTGAAAAACAAAAATAACCATCAATATTAATTATTAATTAAACGAATGTTCATTGTTGAGTAATAACTGGAAAATTTTTAACAGAACTATACATAGAACAACTCTTTTAAAAAATTAGCACACGTTCTATAATTTAACTGCTACAAGTAATATCAAATCTAAAGCTCATTTTCCATATCTTGTCAGTCAACTAATACTGTTGTTAGCTAAGTATTACCCAGATGAAAATTAAAATGAGAATTAAAATAAAGAAATGCGTCCAATTAAATGTACATTAGGCCTTCTTAGGAAAAAAAGAATTTGAATAGCTCTAAACACAACCCTGACCCTTCCTTGTGTTATGTGACAAAATAAATTGAATTTCCAAGCTGCGGTTATAGCGACCAGCAAAATAAATAGGTAAAATTTTAATTTTTATAGATTTACTACGCTAGTATTACGAAATTTTTATATAAAGGTAAAAGTTATAAGAATTGTACAAAATATTCTAATATACAAACTCTGTCCAAAATTTTAATATTTTAAACTTAGATAATATTTCAAATAAAAATCAATTTTATCATTTTATATTTATTTTTCTGAACAAAATAAAATTATTTTACTGAAGACATACTTACATACTTACTTACTTACTTATATACATACTCATTTTTTCACTGTCTCATTTGATCAAAAAAAATCTGATGCAATCTAACTGAAACGACAAAAAGTAGGAAACTAAACATCAAATGCAAAAACTTTACGTCAAATAACAAAACTGTACATAAATATAAACAGACAAATCTAAAATACACGCCTCGAACAACAATAATTATAAATGTGAATGCAAATTCGAGTAAATGACGAAATTAATAACTTCTCCGCAGAATTGTATGCCATAAAGGTTGATTTTCATTGAGCAATATTTCAGATCTTAAAAATTTTATTGGTTCTAAAAAGGGAGATTTTAAATATTGCTCAATGAAAATCCACCTTAACGGCAATCGAATTTGTGTCGTTAACTCAATCAAAGAGAATGTCAAAAAATAATCAAATAAGAAATATACAGAATATAACAATCAAAGGGTATAATTTTGCAGGACTTACAAGCTTTACATACTTCCGAGCAACAATAATAAGTGATAATAGTATGCAGTGCTGTATTCATAACAGAATTCAGGCCAGAAATAGATGCAGTGAAATTTAAAGCATTTTTATTTTTCTTTTTTCATAGTTATTTTTTTCTTTAACGAAGTTTAACAATTAACTTTTGTTTTATATTAAATTTTTTTATATAAGTATTTTTTAAAAACAAAAGTAGTTATATGGCTCAAAAAAACCTATTAAGGTTCAGTGGCCCGAAATACAAATTTTTATTCAATTCAATTCTAACCGACACGACAACAAATTTTATTGAAACAATTTTTTTGTTCTCTGTAACTGTTTTGTTTTTTCGTATAAAATTTTTTAATATCTAAATCATGCTCAGTTACAATTTTTGATTTTTATCTCATTTTGCTACCGTACTTTCTCTTTCCGAGTCTTATAATTAATTTCTAGAAAATCATGGAACGTAATTTAATCATCACCTCTATTTGCACACTGTACGATTCTATGGCGATCTGTAGTGTCGTATTTCTTGTAAGTTTTTATGATTTTTTTGGCTGAGAAAAACATGGACAACAATAACAAGTACCTAACAAAGAACATAGTCAAGAAGTTAAACACAGGTAGATGTAAATTTTCGCCATGCATTAGGTAAATAAAGGACTATGATGATGATGATAAAGTTTTTATGATTATATGTTTAGTACATATTAGAATGATTCTGCATAGCCGATAGCTTTAGTTGCCCGTGCTATCGTTAGTTGCTATTGTTGGTAAATAATTTTAATTATAATAAAGTATTAAAAAAAAACATTAGTTCTATTCAAATATTGCTTGAAATGATATTTTTCTTTTAGATTTTTGGGTATTAATATTATTGATTTACGATTTATAATAGAAGTGCGTGTTCTATATTTTTGTTAGCATTCTGTTTTTCACTTCCTTTTTGGTTTTTTTACAGTCAATTATAATGTTTTAAGGATTTAACCAAAATGTTATCACATACTTACAAGTACTCAGTAAATTATTATAACAATTTGTACAATTTTAACCAGTATATTGGCTAGTCATTTTAGTAAATATACACCTATAACTTATACTCTATTTGGCATCACTATATTTTATCACTCAATTTTTAGCGCACTGTTGAGAAAATATCTTTTAGATTGACTATACATCGTTGTCACAGTAATTTTGATACTAGTGGATTTGAATTGTTTCCTAACCGGGCCCAATAAATTTTAATTGAAACCGAAATTGTATCCTCACTTATTTTTTGCTTACTTAATTACGAGCATTAGGAAAGCCTTTTGACGATTTCTCTATGTAAGTAGTTTTACAGTATATAAAACTATTATAAGTAGTTTTTTCATCAGATTGAATATCAATCATCCATCATCAATGTTTGGTTAACCGAAATACAACTGTAATACTTTTAGTTATCATATAAGCTTAAATATGCAATTCTATGTGACTTCATATAAAATAAATAAGACATGGTGAAAGAATGTGGTATAAATAATGTAAATACATAATTATTATGTAGAAAATTAATTCAGTTAATTTTCTATTTTTAAAATAAATTAATCGCAATGTGTGGGATTTGAAATTTTAATCTCTTTCTTCTCTCTGTCTCTCTTTTGGTACATTTTATAATATTCATTTATTTATTTCATTTTTATTCTATTTCTATTATTAGTTTTTTAATATTCATTGTAATTTTGTAGCTTAATATTTTGATTAAATTTAAATATTTTATTCTATTTCTAAGCCTATATATATTAATCAATTTTTTTAATAACTGCGAGGTACCGATTGAATCCGTGTGCACATGTTATTTTGATTGTTTACATTTTTCATAATCAAAATTATATAGGACCGAATCAAAATAGTTATGAAAAGTCAAAATAGATTTTAATCGCAATTCTATCTAATTAATAATTTTTGTGTACCTATATATATGTAGAAGTACATACATACATATATTCAATTATAAATTCTTTTTATCGCAACAATTGGCTTTTTAATAATTTTTATAAATTATTAAGAAATAGGAAAAAAAATCAATAAATACATTACAAAATACCTACATATGTTACAACTTTCTATTATTCTAAAAACTTTGAAAAATTCAAATTGTAATTATCAAATCATAAAATTATAATTTTGATATATTTTAGATTGTATTGCGTGGTTCTCTGGTGACGATAATATTATCATTAGCTATTTATAATTGAAAATTTTCCCTCATATCGAAAAAATAAATTAGTTATATTTTAAGTCGTCCTTGTATCGGTAAGTGTCATAATAGGTTCACTTGTTTTTTTTTCATTATTAATTAAAACATAAATAAATCTACAAATTGAAATTTACATGATATTGTATGTGTAGAAATATATAATGTTTGGGTACTTAAAGTAATTTTAAATATTTTGTTGCTAAATTTTAACATTTGAATTGCTTGTTTAGTTGAAAAAGTTTTTTTTTCGTTTTTTTCATTTATTTTTGTTTTTAAGTATTAATTACCAAAATTAGAACAATATTCTACTAAGTAGATTCACTTACATACATACAGACATATACATTAAAATTAATAGAAAGTGTTATAAGGTTGGTTACAGAGCGAATTTTTAATAAATATTTATTTGGTTAGTTTTAAAATGAATGGAAGCAGTAAATATCGATTACGAAATATGAGGTTTATTTTCAGTATTGTTGTTAGGATGATTCTCCATAAATAGTAATTCAGTTGTAAGTCGATCTGTATTATATTATGACACAGAATTCCATGATGAGTTCTTTACAAATCAATACCTTGTGTATATAGAAGACTAGTTTAATTATTAAAACGTCGAATATGGTAAAAATGATAATTGTAATATTATGTGTATTTTACAAATTAAATAGAAACAAATCAAGTATTGCAGAGTGACGGAAAATACAAAAAATGTTTTGAATTCATTAATGTGGAATAGAAATTTATTTTTCAACAAATTAAATAACCTCTTCGTATTTGTTAACGAAAAAAAAACTAAATTCAATAAGAGCTTCAAACAATTAAAAAAAATCTGTAAAAAATGTATACGTATATACATACATATATGTATTTATATATTCTCATATTTACAATAAATATTCTCATAAAGCCAACTATGACAGTGATACACGCATACATAGTTAGCAAAGCTATCCACTTAGAAATGTTACTCAAATAATAATAGTATCATCAACATTAAGATTTAACAAAAATGGCATAATCATATTTTTTTTATATAATTCCATGTCAATGGGATGCATACCCTGCTGCATACAATTGCTTTTACACAGATATTGGAATACACAATTATATGCAATATTTAATATTTTTATGGTATATCTACTAATTTTAAATGTAGAAAACTATATCTATTGTTGGAGTACTTCGCCTTCATAATAGCATATTTCTATTTTATTTTAGTGGTAACCAAAACTCTAGTTTAGATTTTTATAATTTATTTTATCCCAATGACAAAAGGTACTGAACGAGATCGAAAAATCCAGAAAACATTGTTTGCCTTCTTCGATAATCGAACCTGGGACTTTTCTGTTAAAAGGCAGGCCCTCTTCCTACTGCGCCAACCAGCATGTAAATAAAACGTATTATAGGTATATACGATCCAACAGATGTGATCTAAAATACTATACAAATATCTAAATTCAAAATTAAACTAATTAATATTTTTTTAATTAAATATACTATTTGAGATACAAAATTAATAAATTAAAAATATATATATATTCGATATACTCAATACGGTAATAATAAATTAAGACTGGCTATGTGCTAAACAATTCAAGTATGAGGTACTAAAACTTATAAATTATTAACTATGTGTATTAGACAGTAAAAACTCAATTCATAAGGTTTAGTTAAATTCTTTGTGTCAAAACAATTTCACTGTAACTATACATCACTGTAATAATTTCGCAATCAGGTATAATTGGTGTCATTTGTCTTGGAGAATTCATGGCTAACGTCTCATTTTAAGTGAGGATTGTTGTGTCACATATAAGTAACTCGTCTAGGAAGATCGAAATTAATACAAAAAATACGTAATAGATATCTAATTAGTAATGATATATTGGAAATTATTATGTACGTTAAATAGCTAAGTATTTGTGAAAGTAAGTATATAGCTACTATATGTACATAAAAAATACATTATGAATTTTAGAAACAAAAAAAAAAAATTAATATCTGAAATTTCGATTTATTAAAAAAATTACACTAGAGTTAAACTATACAGATTCGATTAAATTTAAATGTAACGGATATGGGTCCCTCTATTACCGCAGCCGCAAATGGGCTTATTGTGATTACCGTTATTCATGCAATTATGCATCATGAGCACTTAAGAACAACTGGTTTGATGATCATACTCAAGATATTCTTTAGTGGTATGCCGGATAGCTCCCATTGTTTAGGGAATGGAGTTCCCAAATGGCAAAGTCTGCTCCTAGATAGTCCTTTGCATTTATATAGCAGATATCCAATAGATTCTTCATTACTTCGAATAGGCCGATATTGTAAAGGTGTTTCTTTAGTAGGTAATGGCCAGTTATTATCTCCGCCATGATACACATGGATTTCCTATTGACCCAGAAATATTCATCTTTTTGATCCAACCTCCTGTTTGGCTCTGCTTAAGGGAGTCCCACAGGGGTTAAACTATGAATATAAAAATAATGTAAACTTCCTTCATTAGTCGCAAATGTGTCCTTTAATGGGTGATTCGTTGGAGTATTTTATTGAAAAAATTATTCTAGACAGATTATTTTTAAATTTAACTTGGGCTACAATGGGTTAAAGAAAATAAAATTAAAAAAATAATATTTGACCAATATCGACTACATCTTCGAAGATATGCAGATATTCATTAGTCGCAAACATTGATGCCAGAAGTATATTGCTTCCGAAATATCGATATTAACCAAATAAAAATGGGTTTAAAACTAAAAGGAATCTTTAATATTTAACAATAAAGAACCTTTAATTACTAAATTGAAAAAAAAAATATTTGAAAAAATCTGAAAGAGCAATATAATATTTTTCATAAATTAAAATTATTTTAATCATACAAAATTTTAATTTTCGTCCTTAATATATATAATATATCAAAAAAACCTTGCATATTCCTAAGAGAAATTTTGAATGAACATATTGCTATATTTATATTATATAGTTATGAGTAAGTAATGTATACAGGGTAATACACTCCGACCTACAAGTCCTTTAAATAATGATTGGTTGTAGTATTTTTGAAGAAAAATTATTTTAAACAGATTATTTTTAAATTTAACCTTGACCACATTGGAAGGGGTTAAAGAAAATCGGGTTAGAAAAATAATATCTAACAAATATTTACTATACAGCTCCGAAGATATTCAAGTTGGAGCAATGCGTTCCTCAGAACTTTGTTTTTAATTGATATAAATGTACCTAACTAACTGTACTTATTGGATCAAACTTACCGTTTTCGATTAATAGAATTAAAGTTTTTGGTATACAAAAACAATAAAGTTTTTGGTATACAATAATTTTGTAAAAAATGCTTACTTAAAGTGGTTAATTTGTTTTTTATTTTATTTATTTTGTTGCACTGCTTTTATAACTTCGTCATGCACAACTTTTATGTCAGACTTACTGTTTCTCAGATAAAAATTTCAGTAATATTTTTGTTCTTACGAACATATATTAAAGAAAAATAAAAACTTACACTAATTTGCAAATAAGCAAACCTTTTTATTTCTCCACAAGCAGATTACACTTATTAGCAAACACTAATACTATAAAAAAAATTCAAAAAACAATTCAAAAAGCAACTGCCTTTTTTGAAAGCTGTTATAATTCCGAAAATCCGCTAGTAGATTAAGATTTAGTATTAAAATCATTTTAGTTAATAGACGTTAGTTAAGATTTAGGTTAGGCTTACATTAGGTTTTATATTAGCAAAAAATAATTAATTAAAGGTTTTTACTAGCCATGTTGTCCTTCGCAAATTAAATTTATTCTAAATATTTAAGTCAGGTTAGTTTAAATAATTACAAAGCAAACGTTCTGGTAATATAAGTTCTTGAAATATAGAATTAAAATGTATGAGAATAACATATTGTACAAACACATTAAGGCAATAAATAAAATAGTAATAATAATAAAAACTTACGGTTAAATATTTTTGTTTTTTCGTCTATGAATTTATTGAATCTTTCTTTGTATTTGAAAATTAAAATAAGTTTTAAAAGATAAAAATAGAATACTTAAGATATGTATTAAAATAAAGGTGGGTGTACGGATTCCCTTACTTTAAAGATAAGACAAATTATTTTTCTGCTAGACAGCTAAAGTTTTTTCTGCTGATAGTTGGGATGTTCAGTTTAGGTTTCTTGCCAATGAATTTGGATGACAACACAGTCTGGTCGCATAGTTGTTTATGACCTTTTCAAGTTCTTCTTTTACAGTTGATGGTATGTTTAAGTTTTTGTGCAAGTTCTTATTTTTTATATACCAAGTGGCATTTGTTATAACTCTTAGAATTTTTGACTGCATTCTTTGTATTATCTCCATATTTGAGTTCAAAGTAATTCTCCATAGTTGGCACCTTATCAAACATAAATAGAATCGACAGATTTATGATAAATCTCGTTCGAAAACATTATGTAAAAGCACAAAGTACTCCAGAAAATGGTTTAATATCTCATATATTTTACCACAATGAGGAGTACATAAAAAAACTCTGCGCACAGGATTCATAGCCACTGAACATTTTATATTTCTTAATCAACATGATTTTATCCAAAACCAAAATCATGTCCCCATACTATATCACTATAGTAGACGGGCCACATGTAAAGCGATAGAATATGAACTGGGCAACAGTAGCGGAAATAATCTTCAATTTGATATGTCCACACCAGACAGAAACAAAAACATTTAAAGAGCATATTGATGGTTAGAAAGCACATTCAATTAGTAATAGGTATTAAGCATTCTAGGTTTGATAATTAGTTTAAATTAGTTCAGATAGGGCTAATAATTAGGTTAAGTTATGTTAACTAGGTATAGGTTAGGTGTTATTTAAAAAACCAAGACATAATATTGATTTTTTCAGCCTTTTTTTTACAATATATTATACATATAAGAAAGTAGTACGTAAGCATTATTTATATAAAAGACCAGAGTTGTATGTTTATAGACGACGCTTTTTGACATTTTTTGTTTTTACTAAAAAAAAAATATTTTTCCTTTCAATTATTTTTATATAATTTTTTGATTTTTAAATTTTTAAATGATTTTTTAATTTTTAAATTTTTTCCTTTCAATTAAATTGTGAATATTTTTTTTCACAATTTAATTGAAAGGAAAAAATTTAAGAATTTAAAAATTAAAAAATCATTTAAAAATTTAAAAATCAAAAAATTATATAAAAATAATTGAAAGGAAAAATATTTTTTTTTTAGTAAAAACAAAAAATGTCAAAAAGCGTCGTCTACAAACATACAACTCTGGTCTTTTATATAAATAATGCTTACGTACTACTTTCTTATATGTATAATATATTGTAAAAAAAAGGCTGAAAAAATCAATGGATGGAAAATAAATTATTAATTTGTTTTAAATTATAACAAAAAAATGTTTCTAGAAAAAAAATTTCTTGGGGCCACTGAGTGGTTATGTTCGAAAAAAAGTTCGGTATCTTTTTATTCGGGACCCCTTTTTAAACGGGCTGACTTACTAGTACAATAATAATTATGAATGTACAAAAAACAAATTATTAAGCAATTAAAATTAACATCAAAATTTAAAATAATTTAAATGTTAATAGTAGCTAGTTGCATTATAGCCGTTTTTTTTCAACTTTTTATAGGCTACGATAGTTTTAAGTTTGTATATTAAAGGCACATAATAAAAGTTTAATTAAAAAAGGCACCCATATGACCAGATGGGTTTTAACAAGGAATTATATATCAGTATAATTGAATTAATTGATTGAATATTTGTAACATAATTTCATTTTGTTGTAGTCAAAATTACTGAAACTACTAAAGTTGCTGAAATATAGATTTAACTTTACCTAAAAAACGACAAGTCTGACATAAAAGCTTTGTATGGTAAATATTAAAAGAATGGTGCAATGCATAAAAGGGAATGATACAAAAAAAAAACTATTGCTTTCAGTTTTTATACCAAGATTTCAAGTTCCATTACTTTAAAGCGATAAGTCCCTTTATCCACTAAGTAACGTTAATTGGATACATTAATTTATAAAAACGATTTTGAAGAGGACATTGTTTTAGCTTGCATATATCTTCGGAGATGTAGTCGATATTTGCCAAATATTATTTTTTTAATTTTATTTTCTTTAACCCATTGTAGCCCAAGTTAAATTTTAAAATAATATGTCCAGAACAATTTTTTCCATAACATACTAAACAACAACCTGCATCCCAAGTAAATTTAAAAAAGACTACTTCCCCTACTTAAAACACTTTTTTCCTAAAATACCTAAATTACTACAAGGAATCACTCTTTAAAGGATTTTCAAGTTTGAGCGGACCATCCTGTATATATACTTATTCAATGTAATCAAAAATTTAATATAAAAATTCCCATAGGTTTTTGAACTCAACATTACAGTTATTTATATTATAAATTGTATTTAAATAACATTTCTAAATTTAATTTAGTAAATTTACAAAACAAATATATAAGAAGAACCTTGATGATGAAAATACCAGAAACTAAAACAATTTTTTTCTTGTTGTTTTCCCTTGCCTATATAAAATTAAAAATTCAAATTTTTTCACAAAAGTTATAGTAGAAATAATTTTTTAACATTTTAGTAGGAAGTTACCAAACATTAATTTTATTAATATTAAAGATTAAAAAAGTCCTGTGAGATTGTTTAGAAAATTGAAAAAAAAAAAACCAAAAATAATATATACAAAAAATTATGCTAGAGTTATGGAAATTTTAATATAAATACAATAAATCTTGACTTTATTTCCACACCCTCTAAGTATTAAATTCCCGATGGTATTTTTGATGAATTTAAAATTTCATGATGTTCCATTGTTTTTTTTTTTTGTTTCTGTTATTTTGTTAATTTCTTTTCAAATATCTTTGTTTTAGATTTTTTTATTTATGTTTGTTTTTCTACTATCATTTGATGGTTTTTTTTTTGTTTGTTTCTTCCATTCACATTCAATAAAAATGTCTCATTATGTAAAAATTGCGGCCTCATTACTATAATATTAAGTTTATAAAATATTCAAGACGCATTTTTATTCTTTCAATATTCCCATACCATAATGCGTTGAATATATATCCTTATTTTGTTTTTCTTCTATTATTTTTTCTTTTTGTTTTATGCTATATCCTTTTTTGCTTTTTTCTTAATTCCATTCTCTTTGATTATGTTGTGCTGATGTACAAAAATACGATTTCTTGGCCTTTTATTTATCCATTAAGTCCTGAATGAACGCCTCATTTTTTTTCTTTTTTTTACTTTTCTTAACACTAATCGTTATCCTTGTTGTTTTGTATTTGTTTATTTTTATATTTTGTGCTGTTCTTTGTTGTTGTTGTTTGACATTATTTTAGTTCTTATATTTCATTTTAAATCTCTAGATTCATAACACCTACAACTCTTCAGTTATATTTACATATAAGTAAGTTATTATAAATTTATAATTGGAAAGAGTGGAAGAATGAGCTTGTTTTATAAAAGGACATTTAGGACTCTATTTTCTGTATTTTTTTTTTGTTTAATATTTTCGTTTTAAGTACTCACCATTTAAAGTTAAGTATTTATTGTATTTTATTTTTATATGGTTACAATAATTTGTAACATGGTGTTGTACAGAAATGAAAACAAAACCTAAAACCAAAAAAAAAATATATTTATAAAGTAAAAAAAAAACAAAAACATAAAATAAATTTTTATTCATTAGTGTTGAATTCTTCCTAATTTTTACCTTATAAATTTTTAACTTCATTTGAATTTTTTTTTTAAATAATAAAAAAAACTGTAAAAATGGATTGCAAGTTTTAGCATCATTTAATGCAGAAAACAACTTATCAGTACTTTTATTATAACCTAGATCTGTACATATTGTGTTTAATTTTTTTTTTCAATTTCCTTTTCCTGTTACCGTAAAACATTTAAAGGACTAAAATATTCATCACTCATATACGACTATAGGATATGTATATATATACCGGGTGGTCCAGACCATGCGTATCAGCTTTTTAAGAGGGGAAGGAGCCGTTATTTTAAATCGAGGATGCTCTATCGATTGGTGGTATTTTCAACTTTCGGAAAAGACTACAAATCGGTTTTTTAAGATCAAAAATGGCCGAAATTGGCCGAAATCGAGATTTTTAAATGGGAAGGGGTATTTTTTAAAGCCAATTCAGATTCTACAAGAAAAAATAAGGAAATTATGTTAAATGATTTTTTTTTTGTTTTCTTAGTATTTTTCTTCAAAATTAATAACAATAAAACAAAAATGCTCAATATTTTCCTTTGGTAAACTAAAATTAATGATAATCATTTTTATAAATAAATTTGTTTTTCATGTTATCATATTTTTTATTTCAGTTTTGAGTTCCTACAAAATTTAAGTTAAAAAAAAAAACAACAGAAAAACAAAAAAAAAAACATAAAAAAAAAAATTAAAAAATTTACTTGACAAAAGTTTCTTATTTTTTGATGTAGAATCCGAATTTGTATTAAAAAGTACCTCTTCCCATTTGAAAATCTCGATTTCGGCCAATTTCCGCGATTTTTGATCTTAAAAAACCGATTTGCGGTCCTTTCCGAAAGTTGAAAATACCACCAATCGATAGAGCACCCTCGATTTAGTTAACTAACTTTTTTCTAAATTTTATTAAATAACGGCTCCTTCCCTTCTTAAAAAGCTGATACGCATGGTCTGGGACACCCGGTATATATGTATATTAATATAAATAATGGTAATAAGGATAATGATGGTAACAATAATAACTATATAAGTTTTAGAATAAAGCAAGAAGAAAATGTAACAAAAATTTATTACTAGGATTTTGTAATTTAAAGTGGGCGCAAAATTTAAAATGGTCGTGGCCTACTTCATGGTTTTTTTTTTGTTACGTGGGAGCGTGAAATGAAGGAAATATATTGTACTATTATGTTTTTAATATGAATGTTTTAACCTTTTGGTTGGAATAGAATGTATTACGTAACACTATATGTAATAATTTCTACTACCGTTTCTATTGTGATGTCAAGGCCTTGGACATTGTTCAAAGACGAAGCTTTCTCTCTCTACAAGAACGTCGGCTTCTTACTCAACTGTCTCAACTGTGGTGTAACGGGAGGAACTTTTTAGAGACTCTAAACTGAGATGTTATAACTTTTGTTTTATAGATAATGATTGTCAAAATTTGTCAGATTCCAGATTATATTTACGTGCAAAATTAAGTGGAAAAAAGGTTTGTGAAACATGATTTAATTTTTTTTATTATACTATTGCCAGTACCTTAAGTTGAACAACATTTTTGTACGTAAAATGATGCCAGAAATTATTGTATAAATTGTAATCGGTCACAATATTTTGGATTGTGCCAGTTATTTATGTTTCTATACTTAAAAGTATGTTCGTTTGAAATAATAAACTAGATTTCTGCTGAAATAACGGCCGAAAAGTATTGAATCAAGCAGCAGTAAACGAAATAGTCGAATATTTTCCTTTTAATTCTACTTTATAGTTATTTTTATGCTAAAATTGGTCTTAAAAATGCTTGTTGTCAGAATGCTAAAATAAACAGGGAATAATTTGATGATTTCTAATTAAATAAACATTTATGAACCAGTTTATATTTTAAAATTTTACTGAAATACATTAATTGTGTCTCCTATAACTGAAGAAATTTGTTGATGCATACCTGAACAGATTATATTAACGATAATAATACTACTAGACTATACTTACATATATTTTAACTTTCTAGTGCATGCACAGCTGATATATATATCTGATTATTTAAATATAACTATACTAAGTATATGTGAAATTTTTTTCAGTTTGATATTTATGCGTCCATTTCAAACCGTTTTTTTTTTATTTTTTTTTTTTTTTATATTATAGCCAAAACTTAGGTTTTGAACCTTTTAGTACTTGCGTACCGTTGACCATTTGAAAAAGGAAAGGATAGCTAAAGGAAAGGAAAGAAAAAGGAAGAAGAATAGTTTTGTGGGAAAGAGCGAACAATGTTGTTAATATTCGTCTTAAATTTCTGTAAATCATAAATAAAAAATCCTTCTCTCATTGGGAATGCTTCGATTGGGACGCGATTCCACAATCGAGATGTTCTTACTATAAAAGAATTTCCATAGCCGGACTTAAACCATCTCGGAATTTCCACTGTGAAAGGGTGTGCACTTGATGCCTCTCGTGTTATGCGACAGAATTGCTTGAGAGGAGGAAGAAGTGACTTTAGTTCCTCGGAACAAGTGCCAACACCAAGTAGATATCTATAAAATAGAGAAAGTGCTCCAACAATACGACGATGACCAAGTGGTATAAGGGATGAGGTCACATTTATGTCGCCTATAAGACGAATGGCGCGGTTTTGAACATTGTCCAAAAAATTTAAAGCAGCTTTTGGTGCACCTGCCCATAAATGTGAGTTATACTCGAGCTTGGGTCGTATATATGCTTTATAGATTTTTAAGAGGCCTGGAGATGAAAAATAAGCTTTGCAGCGACTTAAAAAGCCCAAACATTTGGCGGCGCTTTTCGCAATATCGAAAATATGCTCATTCCAGTGCATATTTTGATTCACTCGCATCCCGAGAATGTTCAAGTCTTTGAGTCGCTGAATAACTTCATTTTGAAGTCGGAGAATTGGTTCGAATGTTGTTAGCTTGTTACTAACAAGACAGCTTTGAGTTTTTGAAGTGTTAAACTCGACTCTGTTTGCTCTACCCCAGTCGACAATTTTGGCTAGGTCGTGATTGAGTGCACCAGCCATCATTGTTCTTTTGGAGTTGACTGCTGAAGTTGTAGCATTATTTGTTTTAAGAAAATCATATGATGCTACTAGAGTGCTGTCATCAGCAAAACTATGGATTGGATTGAAAGTTAATTTGAGAAGGTCATTAATGAAAATGAGAAATAGGGTGGGTGAAAGGACGGAGCCTTGTGGAACACCAGCATTGATTTGAAGTTGGTCGGAAAAACTACCGTCAACTGAAACTATGATAGATCGATTTAGGAGAAAGTTTTCAATCCATTTAGAAAAGGTTGGACCGAGGCCTACAGCATTGCATTTTGCTATAAGAGCAGAATGCCAGACTCGATCAAAAGCCTTAGATATATCCAGAGCTACAACAGCAGCTTCACCAGATTGATGAAGACTGGTGTTAAGCTTTTCGCAGAGGCATGTCATGAGATCACCGGTGGAACGCTGAGCTCGAAAGCCGTATTGACTATCATGAATTATACCTCTACTATCAAGATATTTCTTCAACTTTTGATTGACTAAGATTTCCATCGTTTTGGAAATAATGGAAGTAATAGCTATGGGCCTATAGTTCGAAGGATTGCTTTTGTCACCTTTTTTAGGAATAGGATAAACTTGGGCAACTTTCCAATTGGACGGGTAAGTTCCTGAAGAAAAGGACAAATAGAATAAGTTGCGCAGAGGTTTAGAAATGGCGAGGGCAATGTGTCGCAGCACAATCGCAGGTATACCATCGGGACCGGTAGATTTTTTTATATCAAGATTCTTCAAGACTTTTACTACAGCTCTTGTTCTGAAGTATATCCTTCCAAGCGAAGAATTAACAACAGGGATTGTTGGCGGAACTTGGGCTGTATTAGGGAGTGTGGAATTGGCTGCAAATAATTTTGCAAAAAGGTTAGCTTTTCCAACAGAATCTGATATAATTGTACTATTATCAATCATAGGTGGAAATGAAGATTGGCAAAAATTTTGCCCAACGCTTTTAGCAAACGTCCAGAAGGACCTGCTGTTGTTAGGGAGATTAAAGATTTCTCGTCTCAACCTTTGGTTGTGCAGGAATTTTTGCTGATTGATAATTTTTTTACATTTATTCCTAACCACTTTATAACTCTCATATGTGTTGACGTTTACTTTTAAAACCAGATAATTCTTGAATGCTAAATCATTTTTGGTATGAAAGTGTTATGCAGACTTGATTAATTATATAAACCTTGCGAAAAGACTGCCAATTTCTTGACTACTTGTATAATACAAAACATCAAATTAACGAATTTACTTATGACGTAGGCTACATTTCTATTTTATTTTTCAAATAATTCTTGGTCTTATTCATTTTTTCTACCCCAAAAACATATTCATTGCACTATTGACTACAACCCATGTCCGCGATATGGAAATTGACTTAGATAAAGTATAAAATCCATCTGCAGGGAAAATACATTCATCTGCAGTGATAATTCAAACGACAAAATAACTCTACTTTGTGTGGCATATGGCACAATATTTTCTGGAAATGGCGTATGGCATAAAATAAAACTGCAAATGCTTAAAAAGGGCGGGTATGGTACAAAGTCTATCTATATCTCAAAAACCTTAGAATTAAGTGTTGGATAAAATTATTTCAAAATGGCGTATGGACCAATATAATTTTTTTTTTTTTTTAAACTTTACAAAATTATTTTTGCTACTAGATGAAATAGCAAATTACTATACGAAATTACTGACTAGAAAATAGTAAAGACAAAGCAGTCAAAAAATGTGATTGTATGAGCAATGATTATATACATAAAATAGTAGTATATATATATATATATATATATAGTCATTGGGTATATAACTATATACATAGTATATATATTATAGATATAGTCTTTGGTATGTATTAATCAACATTTGTATGTAATAATTGGGCATATCGTATAATTTGGCAAATACAAGTATTTGTGCACTATCTGGCAAGTGCTGTTTTGATTAGCCGATCAGTTAATTAAATTTCACGTTCCAAATAAAAATAGCTACTCAGCACTGTCTTATCAGTACTGTTTCGTGATGTCGGTCAGCTAACTGGATTTCAAATTACCAACCGAAATTTTAGCTCTTTAAGGAAATTGTTATGTTTTGAAAAACAATTTATTCGACTATGGTAGTATACATACAACAACATAAAGGTTAAATAAAATTGTGAAAATAAGAAAATAAATCTTTTAAGTTAATATTTTTATATTTTAAGGAAAAATAAAAACTTTAGAATGATGAAAAGAGATAGCAATATAATGATGATTAATTAAATGTTTCCAAGAAAAATACTACTTAAATCTCATTAAATAAAAATTTTATATATCCATCTTCTCTCTTTCTCATATTATACAAAAATTCCATGTGGAAATGTTGTTCCCTTTATTCATTCAAAATTATTTAATAAATGTTGTCAGACACCCTCAATTCATATTTTTATTTTTTTTTTGTTTTTGTTTCTATCTTTTTGATAACCGACAACATTCTAAGAAGTTTAAAATCATTATATGAAAAGTTGCAAAATATACAGAAATAAGTAAGGATGAACTAAGGTGGTTGGTTGGTTTATTAAAAAAAAAAATATATAAAAAACAATTTTATTTTAGAAACGAAAAGTGTTTACTAGACTAGAGAATAATAGAATAATTATGATGTTTAGTAATTACTTAGGGGTGTAAATTAGATCATGTTAAGCACGCTTGGTTTAATTTTTAAAAACAAATAAAGAAAAGATATTAAAGGAAATTAAAATTCTTTAATGTTTTATTAATTTTATATTACATGTACGATATAGAATTTAATTACTTTTTAATTAAAAGAGTGACATAATGAGGTTCTTTTAATGAATGTAGTTACTTAATTGAAATTTTCTTTTTGTTTTATGTATTAAAAATGCATTTAGTTCATACTTATTTAGTTGAAATTTTTGTGTTTTTGACTTTTGACATTAAATTAGCAAATATGAAATATTTTTTTAATAAAGGTTGAGTTGCATAGTTTTTTTTTTGGAAGAAATATATTTTCTACACCTATACTCTTTATTAAAAAAACCCACTCAAATAGCATCGGATTAAAAAGTTACATTTTTAAGTTGAAACAATATATAAAACACTCAATATAGTTATTCTGACATACTCGTGTGAAGAAAATGAAAGAAAATTCTGAAATATTTTTTTCCAACTCTGGGATGTAACAGTATGACTTAAAATTATTTAAAATAAGATGATCACAATATTGAGTTACAGGTCTATGTTTAAGTATCCGTAAATTCGATAAAACTTGATTGAGAAACATACAGTTAATGATAAAAAATCAAAAGCTGAAGAATAATAATTTCACAATATAATCAATTAAAAATAATGTGCTCTTTGTCTATATTATTTTCGTTTAATTAGTTAGTTAATTAGTTATAAAAGGGGTATCAGACACAGTAGTTCATCGCTACCGCAATATTAGGCCATATTGGCAATCTTATAAAACTTGAATTGAAGTCTATTCTTGGACTCTGACCTATTCATCTATTCCAATCAATGTCGTAGTCGTGATAAATCAATATCTAGGGAAAGTACCTTTTTTTTTAGCCCGCGTGGGGAAAATTTCTCCTACGATATCAGACATATATCCTCCTAACCACTTGAGTCTGTGTCGTCTTCGGCTTAGTCACCGGCTTAGACTCTGAATTACATGTACTGAATATGCTTGATGACCTTCTGAATATCAAGATTCTTTTACTAAATGCATAACACGTTCGAGGTTGACAATGATTATATTGCATACAATTTTGAATAAGAATTGTGTACGTGTTTAGTACTATTAAACTTAAGTTTTGTCTAATCAGCTTATTTTAAATGCCAAATGAATAATTTATGAATATTTACGAAAGGTTATGCATTTGAGATATTACTAATGTACAACATTTCTGAGTACAGCTCTAGCTACTTATAATCATACTGTTTTACAAAGAAGTAATCAAAGTTTAAAATTTCAGATGGTTGAATAGATTAGGTTGCAACATCACCAAGCAAATCTGACCTGCGCTGAACCTGAAATACTCCTTAACCTACTTTCGTTAAAAAGGCTTTACATCAGCACTATGGTAAGGGTTATTACAGGTCATTGTCATATCGTCAAACATGTCAAAAGCCTTAGGCTCCTCTCCAATAACTTTAGCAGAACATGTTGAGAAGACGAAAAGGATGAAGCTGTTCAACACCTTATCTGTATCTACTCGGGTCTTTATCAAAATAGAAAAGCCGATCTAGGAGTCTTCGTCCTCGACTCACTGGGTGATCTTGAAGCCGCTAAAATCCAAGACGTACACCATTTGTTTTTTAGTTTAATGAGTAGGCTCATTCGAGGGAAGTTTCTGTCGTATCACACTAGACTTCACTGGTCTAAGTTTGTCGGTGTTTTGTTGGAGCCACTACCACCTATTAATTATGTACCACCTACATAGTTAATACCACCTACCTATCATAGTAGATATTTAAATTCAAACCTGTTTAATTTCAATTATCTTTCATAGTTTTTGCGATCCCATAAGCATTGAAAATGTTGTTAACTGTTACCTGATAATTTAATTTATTTTCATTATCAATAGTTGATAATTGAATTTTCATCAAAATTGTCTTTTGTGATAAATGACAATTGAATTATAAAAATAATTAAAATATCTAAGACCTCAAATTTATGAATTTGGTCACAAGGATATTAATGTGAATTTATTGTTAAAGATAATAAGTACTATACACATATAAGATACTTACTTATACATTTAAAATTATAGTAGAGACTTAGTACAACAATTTATAACAAAAAAAAATCATAAAATTAATAAAAATAAATTTGACGTAATAATAATCGGATTTTTATTATCTCTAGTGTTATATTCCATTTTTATTAAGTTAAAGGTCATAAAGATTTTCAATATTATAAATTTAAAAATGATCAAATCAAAGAGAAATCGAAAAAAGAAAAATGGAAATTTATTCATACAATAGAAGTATATAAATAATATATATATATATAATAAAAATATATTATAATAATCCTTTTTGATAAATATCATACTTAAATCAAAAAATCAAATCTTTAATATTCACTCGTCGCATAAAAATGAAAAAAAGAGAATATAAACATGAAATAAATATAAAATATTATATAAGTAGATACAAAATGAAAATTTTCCTTAAAATACAAAATAATAATAATAATATGTACTTATACATCAATAAATTTTATTTGCTTGAAAAGAAAAATAATAAACAAACTGAAAAACAAAAATGAAATAAAAACTAAAAAGGATAAAGGAAGCACGTGAATTCTTAATCAAGAAAAGCTGGGAAACAAATTTTTTTATCTTAAAAAAAATTTATTTTCAAATTCACATCACATCGTTTTGATTAAAGAAATTCGTTGAAACCTTTAAAAAGGATATAATAATATTATAACCAAAAAATATTCTTTTATTATGTAGATCGGTTTATGTTATGTACCTAAATTTATTGGATTTTAAAATTTTCAAAAAAAAAAAAATTTGAATCTTATTTTCTACTCCAATTTTGGTTTTATTCGTGTTTTTGTTTATTTTTGGAAATTATAGATGGTATTTCAGTAATTATTTGAAATAGACAAATTGTAAAATCCTTGAAGGATAATTTTCTTCTCTTGTTTTGTCTTGGTGTGACAGTTCTAATAAGACTGTTGCTTTTTCATTTTTTTTTTGTCAATAATTATTTGATATTAAAATCAAATACGATATTTTTAGCAGTGTGTTACTTACCAATATTTTTGAGTGACATATTTTTATCTCTTATTCTGATTTTCGCTTAGTATTTTAAATTTGGTTTGCGTATTAGTATATTTTTGTTGGAACCAATATCTATACTCGATTATTTAATTATTTAAGTACTTTTTTACTTCCAAAATTAAGTACTTAATCACTTATTTATCGTTAGAAAAATTATATGGTTGCCTTTGATATGATTTTCGTAATTCAGAAGCAATTTTATAGGTGGTTCATTAATAAAATTTTAGATTTTTTATGCTTTATATTGCTTGATATGCTTTATATATCAAAATAAATATATAATAAATAAATAATTTTATTATGATAGCGCATATTATTAAATACTTAATTCAGTATCTAATATTCAGTAATCTAAGTAGATAAGTACTGAACTTCAGAATTAAAACCATCAAGATGTTACATACTCATTCTCTAATTTGGTTTTTAAATACGTAACACAATTTAGATATATTGGATTAGATTTTTAAAAAAATATTTAAAATATACCTGTACATATATGGGTAAAAGTGCTTGAATATACCACTGACTCTACACATAAAAATGTGGTGCGAGAAAACTATAATTATAAAATTGGTAATTTTAAAATAAACTTGTTGGTTAAAGCAACTTGATATCAGTCATTTGTGTAAGGACTTTGAATTCTGTGAAAAATTAGCTTCGGTATTAATGTGAAAATGCTGATTAAAAGCCGTCTTGTTGTTTCAATGTTTTTGTATATAAACCGTTATATCTGTTGATATATTAAATATATATGTTGGGGTTAAAGTAATAAATTGGTAATTATTAATAATAACCGGCCAATATTAATAATTACCAAATAGAAAAAGACATTAATTTAGACAGAATTTATTTAATTTATCACACAAACCGGTAATTATTAATAACTCTAACCCATCTTAGATAAATGCAATAAATATTATAAATAATTTTTTTGAATAGGTTAAACGGTCTCGGAAATCGAGATCAAAGGCCATACATTTTTTTTATTATCAGTGCAATGGCTCTTAAATGCGATGAAAGCAATAGGTCGCGGGTTCTAAAAATTTCGTCGAAACTCTATATCACGTGTTTTATCAATGTATTTTTCAGAAGAGAGGTAATTAATAATTAATTTTTAAAATTCTTTTGGATAAGTCCGACGGTCCGGAAATCGAGACCAAAGACTTTAATATTTCAAAGAAATTTTATGTTTAACTAAAAGCTTGCCATCTGCGTTTACCTCCTGTCTGCGAAAACAGGGTTTCAATAAATAAGTTGCGGGAGCTTTAAAAATCATTAAATTCAAATCTAGTTGGTCAAAGATTTCAATACTGTAATTGATAAATTATAAATTACATCAATAATAAATAAATTCGATTGTAATTCAAATCGCTGCAAATGTAAAAAGTCAAATATCAAGTGTAATTCCAAATGTCATAAAAGTTTTTCCTGTAAAAATAAATAAATTAACTTCGTAGAAATAAATGATTAATTTAACCATAAAAATATAACTGTTGTTTTTTAGTTTTTGTTTTTTTTTATCACAATTTTAATAACAAATATATATAAGAAAATTAAAAGAAATAGTTTTACTTTTAATCCATTTACCAATCCGTACAGGTAATTATTAATAACTACCGGTAAATGTACCAGATTACTAACATTACTAATAATACCGGATTTATCCCATTAACCCATTAAAGCCGGTTTATAGATCCCGTCGTACATTCATTATGAAATTCTAGGGATGGTCATAGAGGTCATAGAAATTTCCTGGAAAAAATTTAGACCTCTAGGTTTTGCCACGCCTGAGATATGGAATGGGTATTTAAATACCAAATCGGCGTTAGCGCTACTACATTTTATATAAATTTTTTAGTTTTATTTTTAAAAAAAAATTAAAATTTCATAGATATATTATTTCAGGTGGGAATAATCTACATGAAATAAAAGATCCATCTGATATATCTATTGATGGATAGTGGATTATATGACAAAATATATAATTGTTCTGTATTGTAAGATTTAAAATGTTTTTTAACTTTTTCACATTATCTCATGGTTTGAAGTTTGGCCGTTGTGTTTTCAGGTTTTAAAAATTCAAAAGTCAATTGATAAAGTTAAATACAGTTCCAAATGTAGTGTTATGTAAAACTAATTAGTAGGCTAAGATTTATATAATTCTGTTTAAATTACTATAATATCCAACTTTTTGAGACATGACCCAATGTACCATACAAAGCGGTAAGACCGAAAAAATCGTAAGATAACAATTGACCAGCCTTTAGTCATTCATGAGTATAAACGGATGAATGCTGTTGATCTGTTTGATATTGTTATGAACAATTATCGAATTAAAGTTCGTGGTAAAAAATGGTATTGGCCATTGCTCACAAGTGCATTTGATGCCGCAATGGTGAATGCATGGAAGTTTCATGTTTTCTGCGCAAGGTATGAAGGTGTAACTTCTATGGGTATATTTGATTAAATTAAATGTGGTGAAAGCAATAGTAACACTACCACAAGTAGTCAGCCGTCCATGTGGGAGTGTACTTGTTAATGCCCAACAAATGGCAAAACGCACAGATCGTGTCGAACATATAGTGGAAAAAACGCCTAAACGCAGTCGTTGTAGACAATGTGGTACTAAAACACAATTTGGTTGCAAAAAGTGTTCGAATATTTTGCATCCCAAATGCTTTTTTGACTATCACAATGATGTACCACGAAACAAAATGAAAATTAAAAAGCGAGAAAGCGAAATAATTTTTAAAATTTAATTTTACAATATTATTATTTAAATACTTTACTTTTTTAGATTTCTTCAAAAAAACACTGTGAATTATGTGCCTTACTTTCATAAAAATATAATTTTTTTTTTCAGTAATATTTATAACAATTTTTACATGCTTTAGACGGTTGGGTATTTAAATACCCATAAAGGTAAATCAACTCTAGAGACGACGTAAGTACTACAATCCAAAAAATATTTATTTTATTAGATTTAGAAAATTTGAGGCTAAGTGATGTTTAGAAATTTTCCCGACTTTTCCAATTTCCCAAAAACCATTTTTTATAGAAATTTTCGGGGCTTAAAAAATCCTAAGTTTTTGAGTCTCACTAACAACGGCAGTTCTTGAGAATTTTGATTAGCTCACTGAGAACGAATTATGGTCCGGCCTTTTTTCTCTCTAATAAAAACTAGCTCAATATCTATTAACCAACGGCAGATATAGCTATTTTAATGCACTAAGGTTTTTGGGTATTTAAATACCCAATAGGCGGTAACGGGTTAAACCGTAACATATATATATATTCGTTTTTAACAATGTATGTATATACATATTGAGCCGATTTTTTTTTGATAAAATCATAAAATATTTGGTTTTTGAAGAAAAGTACAAAATATATATATTTTTTTTTTCAAAATTTTCAACTTTGAACTACAATATCTGCATAAAGACTGCACCTATCATCGTCGAATAAACGTTAAAATATTTTCCCGACCGTTATCTTATATATCAATCCGTTATCTTATATATCTAATATATCAATAATAGTTTAAACGATTTATATATATATATATATATATATATATATATATACAAAAATATTATAACAAAAAGAATGTTTTCAAAGTCATTTTCGTTCTAAAATGCACTATTGTGGATATATTATTTGAAAAGCTGGCAACACCATCTAGTGTCATATTTAGTATTATTGTCAAACAAAAACTCGTTATTGCTTATTATTATTGTTATTAAATATTAGTAAGTCAAAATTTTAAATCTTTTGGTATTATTAGTTAATTTTTGTAAGATATCATATTGTATCTGATGCAACAAAATAACCTAGGTACTAACTAGTAGATTTTAAAAATCTCATATTGTTGAAAAGTTGCACAAAATAACACCCTTTAATAATTATCAAAAATCAATTTAAATTTCAATAAGTAATTTGTTGCTCTATCTTTCACATTCAAATTATGATGATGTTGCCAAAATTTTATGTTTACCCTTTTAAGTCCTTACTATGTCAGACTAAAATAATTTAAATACGAAGGCTTCTATTATTTTATGAAAAAAGTATTGAAAGCTTGTGAAATTCATTGAAAGGAAACATAGTTTTGAACAGAAGTGGAACAAACTTTAATAATTTTGAGAAAATTATGTTTTTATCATTATCACTTGCTATTGTTATCATTTTTTGCTAAACTTTGTAACTAAGTACCTGCTTTTTTAATATAAGTTTTTTAACTCCTTTATTTTGAGATCATTTTTTAAGCTGTTACTATTGATATGTGGTATAACTAATGTTACTTTTTAGTCTTTTCACCAAATTTAATTCATTGATTATCAGAAATTTTAAAACAAGTAGAATAATACAAGAAAAGGAGTATTTCTATCCGTGGCTGAGTACTAGCGACCACTTCATAAATTTTTTTATTGACGTTGATTTTTATATTCCTTGATTACTATTTAAACTATTTAGTAGCATTTCAAAATTAAAATAATTTTTATTTCAAATCTTCTTATTAATATTAATATTAATATTATACACAGTATAGTATAAGTAGCCCTTCAAATTCTTATTAATTAAATTTTAAAATTATTAATTGTGATAATATACTTATATTACAATTTTAAACCTATATTGTAACAGTATCTATTATTAAATGTGATTTCAAATAATTAATAACTTTATAAAGTAGTTAGAGTAAGGTTAGAGTAGTAGGTAAATATGTGTACTTAAGTACATTTTTTAAAAAGATTTTCATAAGAGGAAATGGTTTCCTTAGTATATTTAATTAAGAGATGTACATATACAATAAAAAAACAAAAATTTCCATTAAGGAGAAAATTCAAAACAAATTTAAAATAAATATATTTAAAAGTACTTGGAAATGTTTAATAATAATTGTAAATTCAATCAGTTTGAATCAAGGGCTTCACAATAATAATATTGAATAAATCATATTTACTTATTATGACATCAGAAATTTAAATGGAAAATTTTCATGTGGGCGTGTTGATCCTTATTATTTTGTTTGGAAAAACCTTCACAATACAAAAAGTTATTTAATAAGAGATCAAAACAAAACCCTTACAAATATTAATTTTATTAAAATATAATTTTATTTGAAATATAATTTAAATACATGACTGTAGTCTGTTGTATAAGTATATGAATTTCATTCTGAAGTATATTGTTTAACAAATTTTAATTTAATTTTATAAACTTAAAAATATTTTTTGTTTTCAGCCTAAAAATCAATTACTTATTTTTGAATATTTAATTTTTAGTTTTGAATAATTTTTATAATTGATTTAATCCTTTTTTTTGTTAATTTTAATTTATAGATAATAATAGTTGTTATATTCTTTGAATTAAGTCTTTCATTAAAATAGGTATAATTAACAAATAAATTGAAAATTATGTGACAAAATAAATTAGGTTTGAGATAAGTAATTCGTATTAAAATATTTTCAATTTAATGTCAGGGTTGTTTTAGTAAGAAATAACAAATATTGAGTGTCTTGATTGATCTTTAAGGTCGATTGATGAAAAACTTTCTTAAATTATATATTTAATTGTATAACTTTAATAGGATACCTTTTCGTACATTATGAATGGTAGTTATTGCAATTTGTTACATAAAGTGGAATGAGATATTTTCATCAGCGTGTATTTTTCTATTATATTTATTATTTATGATATTTTTAATTTTCTGGTATATCAACTAATAAAATGTAAAAAAAAAATGATTTCCGTTAAGGCTGGTTATAATTTTTATGTGTCCATAATAAATTTTTGGTGACAAGGCAACAGATTTTTTAAATTCTACAAAATATAATATAAGTAAGACATAGTTTTGGTAGAACTTATTCTTTAGGGTTGGCGTTAGAGTAAAATTTATGTAATTGTTAAAAATAGTCAAATATTTTCCTTTTAATTTTACTAAATATGCTTATCATACAGGATACGCGTATTTCGTCTACTAATAAAAGGAAAATATTGGCTTATTTTCAACAATTAAAATATAGTTTTTTCTTTAATATAAGACTTGGTATGAATTTAGTGAAAATAGCTTACACCTGCATATTTAGTTCGGAATTAGGACATATTGCACGTATTACCGCCCCGCTTTTTCATACAAATTTTAATAAAAACTCAAAATTTAGTTGTAACAAAAAACGCATATGCGAAATTAAATTTATAGGTCGTAATTAGGTCCAACTTAGTTTGTTCAATTTCAATTTAAAATTGTCCAGTTGCATCCTTATATAATCAAAAATAGGTGAATAACTTAATTAATTATTTCGATATATCATTTTCATAATTCCGCCCAGTCGATCGTAAATACGTACAACATAAATTTACGTGTACCTAATTCCCGCTCAAAACAAATTAGCAATTTTAAATATTTTTTATTTACAAATTGAAGAAAGTATGTATTATAATCTATTTAATAATATATCTTTTACAATTATTTGAATACAGAAAATAAGTGAACATCATAGTTTAATTATTATATGGTCTTAACAAAATAAAAAAAATTTTAAACGTTTGAACTAATATTTTCACTAAAATGTCTACCTAGTTTAGTTTTCTATCAACAACTTATTTATTAATATGAAGACAAATGTGAATTATTTTGCATTACAACGAGGAAATAATATTCTTTTTTTATTTCAAAAATTTACACTACTACACATTTTTTCAATGATATAAATATAATCCTACTGCTCAACAAATTCAAATTCATTTTTGCTACAACCACTATGGACTCTACTGGTGTCGAATTTTATTGTGGATCGTCATACTCGTATAAAGATTTTATATAGTAAACAATTTCACAGAATAATTAATAGGTTTAGGTAGATAGTAAATGGCTGCCGATAATACAGCGACACACTTACACCAGTGAAGTTCTTTGTGAGACCAACATTTTTTTTCATGAATATACCTACACGTTAAATCATTTTTAACTTCTTCCGAAGTGTTAGAGGTCTTGAATTTTACCACCTTCAAGGTCACCCAGTGTATACAGAAAGAATACTTCTTTGATAAAGACCGGGCAGGTATACAGAGAAGGTGTTGGACAACTTCATTCTCTTTTCTACAGGTTATGAAAAATTCATTTGAGAGCATCGAGTCAAAGCCTTCTGGCATGTTTGTTATTAAGACAATGAATAATTGTACTATATATACATGGTAAATATTTACTGAAACAGAAAAATACCGTTGATGGAGAAAATGTCATAATTAAAATATAATGATTTGATACTAAAAAAATAGACAAATGAAGCAAATTTTTTAAAAGCTTGTTTTTATATAAATATTCGAGTGTGGCTGCAATAGATCCACACACATGTGCTACTTATAAGACGTCATGATAAAATGAGCAAGTGCTACAAATATTTTTATTTATTTATTTATTGATCAGCGGACCTGCAAATAAATGTAGCTCTTTTCCTAATATTTTCATTTTGAAATCTTGTTCTTAAAATTGAACAAGATTCCATATAAAGAGTTTTATCTGGATATAACGATTATTAATATGACTAAGTATGCCAAAGTCAAAGTATGTCAAGGAATTGTTATATTTGAACAAATATAGAAACACAAACTTTGAGAAAATTTTATTCTTAATTTGCCAATTTTTCTTCGGGGTGATTCATAAATTTTGTTTTTATTTTGAAATTTACATTTTGCTTAATACCAAACGAGGAAGACCTGCAGCCTTCTTCAGTAACCCAGTTGACCAAACTTGGAATTTTTGTTTCAATACCAAATTGTACCACGTATATTTCTTAACTTAAATTAAGGATTTTTAGATGGAATTTTTCCGAACTTGTTCCAGTACCAAATGTATCACATAACTTTCCAGATTCAAATTAGGAATTTTACATGGATTTTTTCAGAATTTGTACCACAAAGAATTTTTCCCACATAGGAGCAATAATTTTTCTTTATGAATACAGAAAAGTAATTGTAAGAGTATCCTTTAAGATTGTACTATTCTTTAATAATATGTTTATTTCTGGTTCATTACATTGAGTCTGATGCTCTTGTACTCTTCACCATTGATTCTGGTTCCATGAAGCTCGTACAATCAACTATATTCTTCATTTGAAAAAGTAAACTATATACATCTCTCCAACGAAGGCTTGTGAATCTGCGACTCTGACTTTACCTATGCAAATTACTTTTGAAAAACTCTCTATAATTTATACATTTTACTTATAAAATATTTTAATTTAGTAATTTTTCAATTTAAATTCATTTAACCAATTTAATTTTGATTTGTTTTCTTGTGTTTTTTTTTTTGACAGGATCTTATCAATTCAGTCTTTGATCATTTTTTACTTTCTAATTTGACTTTTGAATTTATTTAATTTCAATTTAAAATTGAAATGATTAAAAACAACACAACAAAAAAAAAGCAGATCCTTTAAAACTTAAATAATGAGAAAATACCTGGAAAAGCTAATTAAGTATATGTATATATACATATTTATATATATATATATTATATAAAATAACTTATGTAAAAAATATAATTGTTTAAAAAAAAATTGTTGTATTTTTTTGTATTGAAAGTTGTAAAAACAAAAAGGATGTTGTAATTCAAGAGAATGTTTACAAAATGAGAAAAAAAAACTTTTCATCAATATTTTAAATTGTCTAGAAACCAAAAAATAGCAGAGGGCACCTCTTCTATTAAGATAGAATAAAAAAAAGTCAAAAATAAAAGAAAAACAAGTGACCTTAACAGAAGGTATTGCCGTTAGAAAATTTTAGTTGCTTGGTAGCACAAAAATAAAATACTTTTATTAATTTATTTTTGTTTTTCTTGTCCTATTGAGTTCTAAGTATTGCTAAGGAGGTCTTTATAAAAATTCAGTTTCTTTTTTCCTATTTTGTTTTTGTTAATTTTTTACTTAGTCAATTTGATTTTAGTGAAATCATTTTTCTACCTGATTAAATAAATCTCTTAGATTTGAATGTTTTTTTTTCTTTTTCTTTTTGTATATAAATTGTTTGGGTACAGTGAATACATATATCTTTCAGGACACATGTCATTCTAAAATAACAAAATAAAAAGAAAATAATTTTATCTGCATTTGTTTACTATGTCAAAATTTCGATGTCCTCAATCTTCTCTTTAAATATGTAAAAGAATGTTTTAATTTAATATTTTACAATTTGTTCTTTATGTCTATTATTTTACAGTTTGTTTTATGTAATGTCTAGTATTGGTCCTTGAAAATATTTCAAGTTTTTTTTGTTTTTGCTTTTCAAATTAAAAAAATTTTCCAATTTTCGTTCACTTGATTTCCTTTCAAATTAGAAATCATGAATAAGTTTTGTTACCATGTCATTTTACATCTATATATATTATATATAGACTTATATATTTACATGTACATATTTACAAACGTGTGTAACGAAACTTTGTTATTTGAAAAAGTTAAGAAAATTTTATTATCATTTTGAATACAAAAAGAAAATTTCTTTTGAATAAGTTATGAAAACTATTTGTGACATTTAATACAGATATCTATGTATATATATATATATATATATATATATATATAGATATATATGTATATATGTGTATCTATTTTCTGATGGTATGAATTATGTCCCAAATTTTAATATTGAAATAAGTTCGAAAATTAAAAATGAAGCATAAATTAATTTATTCATTTTTTCAGGGATTCTGAAGTATATGTTATACCCTCGTAGAACCAAATGACTATATCTCAAAGATACTTACTTAAATAAAGTTTGATAACCTAAGAGAAACAAATTTTTCTAATGAAATAAAAGTCTTGAAAAATCAGGTTTTTAAGAAAAAGAGAGGATTTTTTTTTTTTTTAATATTTTTAGATTTTTTATCCTACTAGATAAAAACCGAGTATATCTAATAGATTGACAAATATAACATTTTATATACCAAAACCTCAAAACAACAAGGATATTTTCAAATGTCCTTTTTGTTCTTAAAAACTAAATGCACCATCCTGATATATTAAGTATATCCGTAAAAAGGTGACAATTTGTTTTTGATTGCAACAAGATTTGTTCATACACTGGTCCGACATTCACTTTTTCAAAGATATATAATTTTTTTTAACTCAAAAAAGCTGATAAATGTCCCAACAGGCAGTATTTTTTATTATTATTTTATAATTGTAATTTATTTCAAATTTTATGCAAAGTATCAATTTAACGAATATAATTAATAATTGCCATAGTCCCGGTAAAAGTTTTTGACATTAAGGGGTTAGAGCGCTCTTCATTAGAACAAAAACTGTATTCAATTACATGTTAACCGTACTTGCAATAATAGGGTTTTTGAAAATTGAATAGGTTTAAAAGACAGTTTTTAAAATACAAACCAATATAGATTTTCCATCATCAGAATGAAAACATCATATCTCAAAAAGTGCAATTTTCAAGAAATTCAAGTTTATGAAAACTTTAAATTTTGTATCAAAAATAAAAAGAACATTAGAATTGCATCAATTTTGAATTTGTGGCGGTTTAATTCTAACGGTGAGATATTTTAGGAGCAAAGTTGCGCTTAAATACAGGGTGATGAAAAAGAGAAAATCTTTTTTTCTACATTTTTTTTTTCATTTTATCGGCTAAATTTTCCTGCAGTAACTAAAAACCACAGTTTAAATAATTTTGGATTAGATTTCCATAAAGATAAAAATGTTTGTTCTTAAACCTTTACAGTAATTATTAGTTTAGTTAGTCTTACTAGTTTTTCCTGTAATCAGTAAAAAAAGAGGGTTTTAGTGAATTGAAGTAGGAGGTTTTTCATCAAAAAAGTATTTTTTTTCAAATATTTAATTCAATTTTTTATTAGTTTTGCAGTCAGGAAAAACTAGTATTTTAAACGCTTTTTTCAAATGACTTACTCGAAAAAGTTAACTTTTTGAAAAAAAAAAAACGTAAATAAGATATTTCTGTCAACAGTATCGAAATACAGTCGTATGATGAAAAGTATAGTTATAGTAATAATTAAGTAGTTATAGATGAAAATTAACCATTTTTCTTTATCATTAAGAACTTAATGGACACACGCTGGGTGGCGCCTACGTTTCAACCAGGTTTGTTTGTTATACGTTTTTATATATTTTTATATGTTATGTTGTTATATGAATTATAAAATTACTTCTTTCAAACAGACTAGTGATAGTTACTATTTAATTTGAATAAAACAATGATATTTGTTTGTAGTGTGATCATCACTTTCTTCATATTAATTCTTGATATTACTAAGAGTTACTATTTAAAAAAATGGAAAGTTTCGACGACGTCACTTGTTGTTTATTTTCTTTATTTTCTTAAAACAATCAATGTTTTAAATATGTTTTTATTACATAATAAATAAGTTAAATTGAAAAACTGAAAACTATAATTCACTTTATTTAATATCTTAAAAATAGTTTAATATTTTAATACTATTATAGTTACGGGTAAAGCCAATAATTATGCTTTTTCTCTTATTCTTCAGTTTGTATTGTTATCCCGCTAGGATCTCTGATGTAGGTAAGGGTAGTCGGTGATTTTTCTTTTTAAAGTTTTTTTAATTTTTATGTTTACTAAATTTGCCGTGTATTGAATTGGAACTGATAATAATGTCATAACATATTTTGTTTTTATTGTTCTTAGCAGATCGCAAATTTCGGTTTATGATTCTCCATGTACAATATAATATTTACTCAATGCTATTGCTCAATAGGTTAATTGTTTTTAGGTTAATTTTAATTTGTTTTTGGTTTTATTTGGTTTTATCGTTTTGTGGTTTATGTCTTTAAATAAAATTTTTCACACTATCGTAATTCTTAATAGTTCTAATAAAGTTCTCTAATCTAGTTGAAAAAAGCTTCGTGTTGTAAAAGCTTTGTGACAAGTTTAACAGACGTTTAAGCGTATTAATATATAAGATATTAGGATTATAATTAAAAATAATATACATATATATAACAATCATATACTTATGTTAATATAATAATTACAAAATACAATCAAGTATAGAAATTGTAAAATAAAGAAAAAAAATAACATTAATTTGAAGACTGCATATAGATAGTTATTATTAATAACATCAATTAAATAGATATTAGCATCAATTAATTTTATTGTAAGTTTTCTGTAAGACGTCAATCAACAATTTGTAATAAATGTCTTAATAATTATACATAAAATTAAAAATTATAGAACTAGTTGAGTATTAATATATTCAAATTATTTGGGTGAATAATTAGTTTATAAATATGTCATATAGTTACATACTTAATTACAATGTAAAAAATAATAACAGCTTTAAATGTTAATTTATTTTTTGTTGACAGAATGATGAGTAATTATGTTATTGAACAAGAATATAAAATTGAACGTTATGCAGAATTACAAAATAAATCAAAATACTAAATTATTATTATTTACAAATTTAAAAAAATATTAGTTTTTAAATATTTTATAATTAATATATTTTTTAATCTTAGACAAAAATATTGCTTGTGTTATGAATAAATTGACACAAATTGACATAATTTGTAAAGTAATTTATGTAGAATTAATGTACAAGTAAATTGTGTAAATAAATAAATAACTATTGAAGTAGAGAGAATCAATAAAAGCGCTAATTAGTAATGAAAAAAGTAAATTTAAAATAAACAGGAGAACTGAATAATTAACATATCGGAATATGGAAGAACATTATAACAACATGACCCTTAAATCTACGAATAATTTTAATTATTATCATTTTATTGACTTTATTTTTAACATTTCACATTAACTAAAAACAAGAAGCAAGAAACAAATTAAAAGCATAAACAAACATATAAACAAAGCTATTGAAGTATAAAAAATGTTGTTAAGTGTCGGTGGATTAAAATAGTTTTAATTATTTGTTTTAAATGCGTTTCTTTTTTTTAATAATTAGTTATGCCTCTACAATCCATATTATAGGTAGACGTAGAAACTGAAACTATTTAGAGATATTCATTAATTTTTTTTTATTGAGAAATGGTTTTATTTTGATTTTTGATATTTAATGAAGAAATTCTGAAGAATTTTATTCTTCAAATTTATAAAGTATATATTATGATAATTGAATATTATTAATATTGAGAAAATCCTGATGCATAATTAACAAACTTGCCTGTTTTCTCTAATTTAATTGTTATTTAATAAATTTCCTCCACTACTTGATTTGGATAATATTTTGATAATATATCAATTGAATATAATATTTTTGGGTATAATTACAATACAAATCTCTTATTTCATTGAACTCATGCTAATATCATACACAAATATTGTATATGCATTGTTTTGTTGTACATGTACGCTGTATCATGCATTGCACTATTCTTAACAAACCAATATGCATTTATAAATATTCCTAGTATACCGCAGCTATCTATAGTTTTGATATAAGAAGCATTGTTATTGTAACGACAAAGCTGAAGGGCGTGAATTCATATGTAGACTTCATGATACATTCATTAATAACTAATTACTTTGCTTTTTAATTAAAAATTGCAATTTTTGCCTATAATCGAGATCAATAAACCACAGTCGCATAAAAGTATTGTTTACTTTTATTTATCACATAATTCCACCATGAAAATTTCAGGTTTCAGAGTAAACGTAAAACCTAAAATATGGTTTTCATTGTGATAAATGTGACAAAAGGTGTCTAAGAACTGTTTAAACTAAAGGCTGAAAAAAGATATGAAAATATGAAGAATTGGATAGTTATATTATTATTCTATTTGAGAGGAATTAGTCCTAGAACACAATTTCAGATTTGACTTAATTTATTGTTCCATATTCCTTTTTTATTTTGGAATTTGCTCCGCTAAGGTAATTGTTTGAGTCATTTTTGTTAATTATTTCTCGCACTGACTCAACCCTGGCTTTGCCATTTGATTTTGCTTATACTGGACCGATATATAACCTCTTTTGTCCCGTTCATTCATTGCATAATGTACAATATTAACTTGGTAAATTAATATAATTTTAGTTTTTTATATACACAATAGAATCCACCAAATCAGAATCCACTTTCATAGATTGAGTCAAAAATCCGCCTGAATAATTTTCACTCATTGCACATTCAATTAGATTAAGTGAATAGAAGGAAAATTTTATTACCCAAAAATAATTTTGTTTTAGGTAAATATACTTGATATGAATTTGTGCCTTTGTTTTTTCTGAAATTCTGATTATTAAAAAATATCGTACTAACAATTTAGGAAAACTACTAACAGTTTTTTTTAATCTAATGATTCTACCAATCTCATAAAACCTAAAATTATAATTTAATTTTAAAAATTAATAAAGTTAATTTATTTTCTAATAATGTTTCATAGTTTTCCTGTACACTTTTAATAAGGACTAATAAAACCACATGTTTTTTAGTGGTATAATATACAAACGAGAACAGATTTGCAATAATGAAAATGTAAAATTCATAGTTTCAATGTAAGTAGAATAAAAAATCAGAAATAAAAACTAATGTTTAGTAACGAGTTTAACGTTAATCGTATTTACATATACATATATATTTATACATAATATATATATCTATGTATATATATACAGATATATAAATAAATATGAAATGATATTCACCTGTCTCTTATACATTAAAATTTATTTGTAAATAACATAAAGTGAGAAAAAATAAAACAGATTCTAATACGCATGATGCTAACAAAGTGAAGTGTGTTCACTGAAGTATACTTTAGTTATACACTCTAGCATTGTAGTATTGTAGTATAGTATCTATGTTACTTTAAAAAGTTTTAAAAATGAATTTTTACTAAAATTTTTTTAAGAGGAACTTTTGATGAACTTTTCCAAATATGATAATGTCCTTTTTCTAAAATGAAAAATTCTAAAATTCAAATTTTTATAAAAATTAAAAGTAAAAATATTTTTGCAATTTTTAAAGTACAATTTATACTTAAAGTACTTAAATTAATATTTTAGAAATTACATAAAACTATACTTACGTAGATTATATAGAAAGTAGGTTAGAAATTATAATAAAGATTTTTACAAGGATACTATTAAGAATTTAAAAGTAGGTTATGTACAATGTATTTAAGTTAGTTTAACAGCAAAGTAATGTAAAATTATGTTTTATATTATTATCATTATTATGAGGTCATAAGAGTTGGGTGTATTGCTATCAACTGAATTCTTTAATGTATTTTGTAATTTTGCTAAATATGTCACTTGGCTAAAATCATAACTTTTTTGTTTGATAAAACTTATAAATCGACTTCTTGCTCTGTAATCATGAAATCTAAATAATCCAAATTATAATTTAACTGTAATTGAGTCATTGTGATTAATGATAATCTAGGGGGTTTGAATTAATTGATACAAATTTACAATAATAAAAATTACTTCGTTCGTTGCAGCCACACGATGATAACCTGAATTTAAAAGAGAATGTTTCAATTCAAATCTTTTATTAGTGTTAACCTAATTATTTGCCTAATTAATTAGTGTTAATTTATATTTAGATTTAGATTAGATTTATTCAAGTTTTTATTTTAATCCTTACAATTCTAAAAATAAAAAAAATATGGTTTAGACATTTACTAAAAAATGCAAGAAAATATAATTTAAAGGACGAAATAGTTATAATCATTCTGTTGTAAAAAAAAATGCACGGTGAACTATTAATCAAAATATTAAATGACTAGCCGCCTCTGTTGAGTAACTATGATTGAATTCAAGTTGAAGCCAAATTTAAAATTTTGAAAAGAACAATAATTTACATACTGGCATAGACTTCTCACGATAAAGCCAAATCATAATCAAATAAAGGTTAAAATATGCTCCAAACTGTTATCTCACTAGATAAAGAATGTGAATATATATAAATTTAATAGATCAACAGATATAATGGTTTATATACAAAAACATCAAAACGGCAACGATACTTTCAAATGTCCTATTGGTCTTTAAAGGATAAGATGCCCCATTAAGAATATATATTTTTGGAAATCTACGAACACCAGGTATGCTTGGAATATAGTCCTAAATTAAGTCCTACGCGGATACAACATCTCATTGAGAAGAGCCCTTTATTATAATACCAGTTCATCTATATTGTTTATATAATTTTTTATATCAGTATATAAAATAACATAATTAGCTTAATAGCAACATAACAGCAATATTTCACATAATTGCAGCTAAGGTTCTAGTATTTTAAAATCATTGAAACAAATCTTATTGTTGTTTTCCGTTTTAAAATATGGTACCATCATGTTTAATAATGAAAATGTTTTCTGTCAATTTCGCAAATTTTGGACAAAAGTAAAAGAAAAACTAAGTTTGGATGATGTAGTCTATGCTGGAGTATAGGTGAATTATTATCCAACTTTTCATCTGGATACTTCATTTATACTCATTCCAGCATATAGGCAACATCAGCAATCAATAAAACTAATTTTTTTTACCCTTCAATGATGACAAGCATTATTTTTAGTCATTCAGTTCATCGAATTACTATATTTATGATGCACTAGCGAATATCTTATTCTTACTCTTTTGTAATTATAGAACTGTTTAAGTATATATTATAACTTTAAGCTTATAAAATCAATGATTTTCCTTTTAATTTGCTGTTGGACATCAATATAATAACGTGATATCATATAACGATGTAACTAATACGAATATATACGAAGTAGCCAATGTTCTGTAATTTATGATAACACACGTATTATACATCCCAAAATAGATATCGTTTTGTTGTTTTAATTTATTAGTCTTGAGTTTGTACTTCAATCTAGCATCAGCCCTACCATCATCCTCTAGGAATCAAGAATAATTTTCGTACGATTTTTGGTAAGATCATGGTTCATTGACAGTGATATTATGATGTCACTTGGTAGCCAAAAAAGAACAACTAAACCTTCTAATTTGTGTATGAGTTCTTAAATCACTATAATTGTTGGATATATTGGAAGGTATTGGCAAATTACTTTATTAAATCTTTTTATTTAGTGTATGTGACTTGAAAAAAATTATTTCAAGTGATTGAAATTGTTTAAATTTCCAAGAAGATATTTTTGCCAAAACCATTTTTATCCTTAAATTATTTCGAAGTTGTTTTAAGTAACCCAATATTTTTTTTTCCCCAAATTCTCATATTAGTAATACTTATTCTTATAGAATTTTTGAAAGTTCATCATTCTGTTTGCTATATAATACGTATGAGTAATTATTCATTTTCAAAATTCAAAAACAGAAAAAAAATTGTAATTCACTTCATTCAAAATAGACACTCTTAATAAAGGTTAGGTATAGTTATTATGCTTTTATTCGAATACAAAAGAAAAATAAACTATTTATTGTTCTTTGTATTCTATTAAAGTGAAATAATAGGAATTTCCGTTTGACAAGGTTCTTTTAAATTTGAATAGATTTTAAATGTTCTGCATTATGTACATATATATATATACAATATGTACATAGCACTTATGATGAATAGCAATTTAAAATCGATATTTTGTTTTTAATATTCTGCTTCTTGTTATTATTGTTGTTGTTCAGTATTATTTTTCTAAAGAATTGATCCATGAACTCTATGTCTGTATAAGTTGAGAACAATATAGAAAGCCTAAAACAGCTGAAATTAATAGAATAGAACATAGAATTAAAAATATATATATATATATATATATTGAATATAAATAAATAGCTTTTTGTAGTCCTGAAGGACTCAATCGAGTTATTTGTATCGTTTTACTTATTATTTTATTATATTTTTTGTTTTTATTTTTTTTTTATTTAATCAAGCTCATAGAAAAAAACAATCTATTGTTCTTATTTTTCGTCGTCCTTTTTTGTTATTTTATATTCTCCTAATTTTCTGAACTGGAAAATTTTCAAATAAATCTATTTTTTTTATTGTTGCTATTGTTTTTTTTTTATTTTTGGTTTGGTTTGGTTTTTGTTTTTTTGGTATAAAAAATATTTTTGTGATTATTAAAATACACAATAATGTCCTTTTGGCGATGAAAATTATTTTAGTTTTTTTCTACTCTTAAATTTAATTTTATTCAAAAATATTGAAACAACCGAAATATGTACATGAACAGTTGGTTATGATGAAAAACAAAAGAAATTGTCTATACTTAATAATAAAGAATGTGCACAACAGGGAAAGTGATTTAAATTGAATTTTTTCATATGCGTATAATAAACTTAGAATTTTAGTAGTGAATTCCATATTTGAATTTAAGATTTATGATAGATTTTTTTATTGATATTTTTGTATGAGTCTTGTTTTTTAATTAAGATATTTTAATTATTCGGATTGCTATGTTTAATTTTTTTTAAAAACCTCTATTTTGAAACAATATAACTACTTATCTATTATAAATTGCGAAACATTACATAACGCCTTACGTCATATAGTTATGGGAAGGCTGTTCTTAGGTTGAACTAATCTTATATTACAACTCAATTACAAATATACAAGTTCTACACTCTTCCAATCAATTGAGCCTAATTCACTCCTGGTCTGAGCAATGAAAATCAAAACATTGCAGATCCAAAAAGTATCAGTTCTGATTAATTTCAGACATGTTTAATGTTTGTTGAGCAAACAAGACCCTTCAGTATTACTGTTCCAAGCTTTTCCTATTAAGCAGAATCATTTTCATAATGCTTCTCTTACCAATTTCCGATCATAATAATTGTCTAGAATTCTTACATTATCTTACCTTATATAAATTAATCGTAATTTAACTGATACTTTCCTTATTAACGTTTTCAATCCATTATAAGGGCAGTTGTCAACATCGAACCCATTTCTAACTGTTTCGTTTTTCTGTATAATTGAAGATATATACATTTTTTGTATAAGTGCCATTTTTCTTTTTTTCAACCGTATAGGTTGGCTCTCGAATAGAGTGTAAATGAAAAAGCACTTTGAATAGGGCACAACATTTAGTTAAGGCATCAGCGAAGCAAAACTTTTAATAGCTGTAGGATTAGGTCTTTCCAGTAGTAACAAGATGTCACATGATACCTATCCACATAACACCTGGACCAATTTTTATTATAAATTTTTTTTTTCTATTTGTGAAAAGGAACAATTTTGGATTTTTTTCGACACTAATTTTTATTTATCTGAATTTCGAAAACAAAAATTTCTGAATTTGGAAAGAAAATATCTGAATTTATTTCGCAAAAATCTGAATTAAAATTAAGATTATCTGAATTTGTTTAGCAAACTTCTGTATTTCAAAAAAAAAAATAGTGGATTTATTTAGCAAATATCGGAATTGGTTTAGCAAAAACCTCAATTTGACTCGGAAATACTACACGAAGAACACTGCCTTAATACTTTTATATACCAACAACACCCTTATTAATACTTCCACATTCAAACAACCTTCTCATAACATCAAACGATTTGTAGACTTGAATTTATGCCTTTGATCAATAATAACAATAAAGAGAAGTTTTTCCTTCGGCAGAACTTATACTAAAATTGGATTGATACAGAGAAGATTATCATGGTCCTTGATGACATAAAATGACACAAAAATAATTGTGAAGCATTTCACATTTTTAAAAAAAAGAAATAGTAAGACATCACACGTCAAAGCCATGCATAATGAAATTGATATTAAACCTACTTATTACCTCTCACTTTTAGTTATAAGTAATTTAAATAGCACAAAATAAATCTATAGTTTATTTCAATTTTGTGTACACAACAAAAGATCACCATTAGTTTTAAATGCAGTTTTAATCCTAGTCTTAGTTGTAGCTTCTAGATCAGGCTCAGTTTTTATGACAAAGGAAAAAAGTGAATTTCACTGCTTAAGGAAAATTAAAGGTATTTCCCCAAGTTTAGGCAAATAGGTAGGTGAAAGTAACCATTTCTGTTACTTCTGCAAAATCAATTTACTTAGTTTGATGACACGATTTGAGTGACCCATTTGTTGTTGATTGTTTTAGGAAAGCACTCTCCCAACCCAGTATTAAAGCCATCATGTACGATTGAGAAATTTGACTAGATCATCAATTTTGCTTTACGTAATAATTCCTATACTGTTAGACCCACATATAATTTTTGGAATCCCGAGTAGGATGTAAAGTATAATGCAAATTAGAATATCACTAAAATCATGAATTTGATTAATAATAATATATCTTATATTTGTCAGGAATTTAAAATAAAATATGTGTATAAAGTAAGTACTAAAAAAGTTCTTTTTTAAAGAAAAAATTTAATTCTATTTTTTTTTGGTTTTGTTTTTTATAAATTTAATTCCCTTGTTGTGAAATATGATAATTCCTGACTATAGATAGGGTAACAGCAATTTTATTAAGTGTTCATTATAATCCTAAATTAAAAAACAAAAACAGTATAAGAGGCCCGAATATAACAATAAAGGATAATTTTCATAAAGGATATACTTAAGTATATATTTAATAATATTATATATATATATATTTATATATTCTGGCCTATGCCCAACTGATGGGGTTTCAGGACAATGATAGTGATTGTATATAAATATATATAATAGGAGCTCAAATGTTGACCAACTTAAATTCACAAGGGAAAAAAATGAAATGTATTTTATGTTTCATCCTTGCTTTACTTCTTTATATTATAAAAAAAAAAAAAAAATTTTCCTAGTGCAATGGAAGTGTAAAGAGAAGCACACGAGAAAATTCCTTGGAGAATAACAAAAAAAAAGAAAATGAATAGAAAAATAGTAGAAAAAAAAATAAATCGTTTTCCCTCAATGTTTTGGTCGTCCTTTAAAATGAAATTCACTAAGAAATTTTCATTTTTTATTTCTTTCTTTTGCTGGTTGGATTTTACACTCCCTATCGGGAAGTATTAGCGAAATTGTTTATTATTATTTTCTTCCATTTTCTTTTTAATATCATCACTCGTTTTGTGTTCTTTATTTTGTTTTGTTTTTTCTTATACAAACACTAAAAATATAATTGTATACTTGAGAAAAATTAAATAAAAAAAGGACCTTACGCAAAGGATATTTAACTAAAAAAAAAAAAATATAAGCGAATCTTTAATAAACATTTTTATTTCACTTTTTTTTTTTATTAAAATTTCACTTACTACTTAAGATCACGTTGGGGTCCTATTACATACTAATACATTTTTTTCGAGAGTATAAAATAACAAAAACAAAAATAACAAAGAGTTGACTAGAATGAGAATCGCACAAAAAAGGATATTAGTTTGTTTTTAGGAGTTACTTACAAACAAAATCTTCGAGATGTATATTAAAGTTTTATAATGAAGTTGAAAAGCATATTGTGTCATTTTTTTTACTTATTATTATTATTTTTTTTTTACTTTAATAAAGAAAATCCTTGAAAGGATATATGGAAAATTGTTATAAATGTGCACGTGTAATTTATTGTTTAAAAAATTTTTTTTCCTTAAATAAACGTGTTGAATAAATTAAAGATATATATTTACAAGTATTTGTGTAATGTTAGGTCAGACATTTAATGTCATTTACGAAGTTATTTAAAAAAAAATGTAGTGTAGAAAAGGAAATTCTACAAATTCTGGTTTATACTTCGTCTAAGGATTACAACTATTTGCATGCCAATAAATTAATTGACTCGTACTGAATTAATTGAAATAAAAAAGCTGTAAATACAAAAAATTATTAAAAAGGCGTAGTTGAAGCTTTATTGTTGAAATTGTGATTTTGAAATCCAATATTAAAGAGATAAAACAGGTTTAGTTTAGAAATAAATGACTAATTTTGGAGTACAATGAAAAATATATTTTAATTTTCGTTGTGAAGTAGAAAAAATGGCACAACGCATCTTATTTGAGCCTAGTTAATAGTCTTGACAAAAAATGGGCTGTCTTGAGATTGGGACTCTGTCAATGAAAATATAACTCTTGCTGAAAATTGTAATCTCATCTAATCTACTTATTAGTCATTAGTACATATCTGTATGTAGGCTTATTTATGCATTCATCTTATACCAATTTATTTAAAAGCGAGTTTAAAACAATATATTTCAAAACAAATTAATTTAAAGATTGACTGAGTTATTTTATTCGGAAGATGGAATGTAAAAAAAAAAATATTCATTAGAATTTCATTAGAATTTATCAATCGGATTTGATGAAAAATTGAACAATAAGTAGACGAAATACTTTATATTAAATTTTCATATAATTATTTGAAAAATTAATTTTAGTTTAGTTTAATAGAAGACGGCAGCGACATCAATCTATTGCTCCCCCGACACTAAGCGGCACTAGGTCCATATTGATGCCGCAGTCCAAAAACTAACTTACATGATACCTAGAATGGTACAATGAATGAAAGTAGAATGGTGCACAAAAAAGTAAATTTGGGTCAAAGTTTGTCAATGTCACATCAATATGTGTACAATACTCTCAGCCAGTTTGAAGAACTACTCTTGCCGACTCAACAATTAGTATAAAACACATTAATAATACAATAAATACATATTTACTCTACAATGAATTTATTTCTAACATCATATTATGCTGGTTAGTATAGAGGTTGTATCTCTATTTGTTTGATTAACTCGATTTTAAAATATACTTTTATCGAAATAAAATATAGACCCCTAATAAGTAGAAAATAAAGTTGTTGGTGGTGGATTTTGAGATTCTAGAGCTGCTATAAGATAAATGAAACTTGTCGCATTATTGCTTATGGAAATCTTGAATATATGCGGCTTAATAAGATCACCCATCTTAAGCTTTTGAGATTTCAAATACCCAAATATCCAAATATATATAAACAGACAAAAGCAAGATATCGATACTTGGAAACAAATAATCATTATTATAGCAATTGTGAAGTTATATTAAAGGTGCCAAAGCAAGAGTTACAACCCATGGCATAGGACATTCATTACAGTCATTTGAACTTGAAGACATGTCTGCTTTGGTCAATTAGAAACACTTCGAGGTGACTAATTCAAAAACACAAACCGGGGAAATTTGTAAAATTTTTAACAAGTAAGTATTTTATTTTTCGGGGATATTTCAATTGCTTTGACAACTTGCAAAAATATTTCTAATTTGAAAAGGCATAATATTTTATTGATTTTATGTTTTGTTATGATTCAGATGCAAGTATAAAATATACTAGAAGAAACCTCCGGGTATATACCCGGCCGACCAAAAGAAAGGAATTTTTCTGTGAAACGGCACAATAAAATGATTTTTAATTAAAATATAATTTGACACGTTGAAAGTATCTGACAACAATATATAGAATATTAATATTAATAACAAACCACAAAAAATTAGAAAATGTTCAAAATTTTAAGTTCATATTAATTTTAAAATAAAATAAAAGAAAATATTAGAAAGCATTAAACTTTTTTTGTAAAATTTAATATGTTTTTATTAGCCACCAAAACATTTAGCATAACTGATATTATTAAGCGATTTTTTTGTATTTGTATCGGATTGATATTGATAACCGATAATTGATTGATCGCGTTAATTGGAAAAACATGTGTTGGAATGTTATTACAAAATAGTTTCTGATAATTTTATTAAACCATTAATCATACGTATGGGTTAGTACCGTTTCCCAATTATTATGAGTGAGTTTTAAAATTTATCATATAGGAAACAATTGGATAAAATGAAGTATTCTATGTAATATGTATATGTATATATAAAATGAAGTCGTTGTCAGTAGTTTTCCCTGTCTTGGTGGATTGTGTAGAGCTGACCATGGGTGAAGGAAGGTTGAGGAAGATAAATTCCGACTCTTTGAAATGTTTGACCTTGTGAATTTGTTGATTGATATTGCATATGCAAGGCTTACTGGAAATTGATATCTAATAAATTCTTATAAAATAATTTTCATTCTATATCTGATATTTTTTTTTTATTTTATAATTAAAAGAGTTAATTTTATAAAGATTAACTTAAAATTTTGAACAATTCTTATTTTTTTGTGGTTTTCTATTAATATTATTATTCTATACATTGTTTTCAGATACTTTAAGCATGTCAAATGTTCAAAATTTTCTTGACTTGACTACTCAGGTGCTCAAATTAAAAAAAATATACCTAAAAAATTTTTGCACAAAAAAATTCGAAACAAAACAGTTCAATTTAGAACTATTTTAAACAGTTTGGAACTATAACAAACAATTGCACCTTTAGGGCAAAAAAGTTAAATTAACGGAAACTACTGAACACAACAAATTGTTTTACTCTAAATCGTTCTAGGTCGTTCTTGAACAGTTTATTGAATAAACCTAATATTTTACTGAAATACTAACAATTTAGTGAATGAATATATTTTATTTTTTTATTGAGGTACTTTAAATTTTAGTTTTCTATTTGCCGACTAATGGATTTTTATGTAGATTTCAATAAATATTATATTTTTGTTCTTATGAAAAAAAATAATTGTCACAAAATAATTGTTTTAAAAAAATGCAATCATTTCAATTTCAAAGTACGTCAAATTACTTCAAAATAATTTTAAATTGAAAAAAGAATACAACTAATGAAATCATATAGGTATACCTCAGGTTTGCTATACGATTTAATGGAAAATCAGCTTCATTATGAATTGTATCCATCATTTCAATTTATCCTTGGTATACCTACAATATTTTATTTTTTTTTAATTTATTTTACTTAGAAAACAACCATATACATAAATAATAATTTATTTAAAATAAAAATTTTTGTAGGTATGTTAAAGTGTCTTACATGGGGTGAAATCTTAAATGGAAATTTCTAATTAATAATTAAAAAAATTTAAAAAAATATATAATTTTGCTTTGACTCCTTTTAAATATCTATCATTTTAAAAAATAATAATGAACATCGACTGTTAGATGGTTCAGATTTGAACCGTACTTTTTCAATCTATAAATTAAACATAAATGATGTATTTTCAAATGACTATTTTATTAAAGAAATTATTCAACGCATGACTATTCATATTCATATAGAACTATCTGGAACGGTTACTGAATAAACCTAATATTTATCCTACTTATTTTTTTAATTGAAGTATGTACTTTAAATTTTAGTTTGATTATTGGCCGGCAGATGGTTTTTTATGTAGATTTTAATAAATATATAATTTTGCTCCTAGTTTTTTTTAAAAATAATTTTTTTTTAATATAAGAAATTTTAATAACTTTTTCAAAATTTTGTACATTTAAAAAAAAAATTTAATATAAATATAATTAAATATAATTTAAAAAAATAAAAAGAATTTGATTCAAAAGAGAATCGACAAAAAAAAATTGATTGAATAAAAAAAAAAACAAAGTACACGAAAAGCCACGAAAAGTGTGCCATCAAAATCGTGCTCTTGTGTATTATAACATAGATAAAATAAAAATTTATTTTGATCGCCACCGCCTGCATCATTACTGATTGATTGAATGAAAAAAAAAACGAAGTACACGAAAAACCACGAAAAGTGTACCTTCACTAATCGTGCTCTTGTGTATTATAATATAGATAGTAATTCTATAAAATATTAGTTTTTCTGTATGGGCTTAGAACTATGACACTTAGAATGTATATGTTTTTTTTATAAATGAGTTATATATTTGAAAGATGAATGAAAAAAAATTAGTACTTTTTAGCTTATTTTATTTCTTAATCGGGAATTTCTTGCTGTATATTTTGAAAAAACTTCACATTTACATTTTTGGGTTCCTGTCACTGATTTTTGCTTTAATTCACAATGGTGAAAAGTTTTACAGCTGAACAAACAAATTAATACATTTAAATTAGACAACCTTCCTCAAAGACTATTAAATATAATAAAAAAAAGGATCATTTTGTTTAAGTATTTTTTTTTTTTTGTATAAAAATAAAACACATTAAACAAAAAAGACAAAAACAAATGCACCAGTAAGTTAATATAAAAGTATATAAAAAATTAATTCAAATTTTATTAAACAGTTTTTAAACTTCGACAAACATATAAAATATTTCAAATCTAATTCCTATTTTTATGTTTTCCAGATCTTTATATTTAAATTAAATTTCCATTGAAAGTTAATGTAACGGATAATAATTGTAGATACCCAATATTTTAAATATTTTGTGATTCACAAATTGCAATAATTTCTCAAGTGTGAATTTCGCTCTACTTTTCAAATTTCAACTTACTCTACATTCAGTTTAATGCATTTAATCACCTAGAATGTTGAATAGGTCATAATTTATTTATATTGGTATTGTGTATTAATGAAATAACTTCAGGACATATACACATTCTCGTGTTAATTCAATTCGTTCGTTCCCTTCTTTTCATACTTATTTATTTTGTGTTTGTTTTTAAATAGATGAAAGTACAATGTCAAGGGCATGTTGTGTTTTAACCAAGAAAGCAATCATGACATCGGCATAAATTTTTTTTACATAATTGTACATATTATATATATATGTGTAAATATCCAAACAAGAACAATAAAAACAACACAAAAAAATAAAATAAAAGAAAATAGAAATAAAAAATTCTTAACAAATAAAAAATTAAAAAAAAAAATGTATTTATTTTTAAAAAAATACTTAAAATGTATCCTTATGTTTGTTTATATAAGAAAATTTAAGTGTAGATATACAGGGTGGTTCGGTTTAACCGGAAAATTCCTGAAGGGTATTTCTTGAGAAAATTTTAGAAAAAAATTGGTCTAGGCATGCGGTCTATTTTTAGTTGCAGACATGTGTCTGAAACAAATTCTTATTCAAAATTTTTGGGCTTCAAGCCGTTACTTGCCGGGGCTATATTTTGAAATTTGACTTGAGCAACAGGAGTGAAAGACAATTGCATTGGAATTGCATTGGAAAAATAATATCTAACAAATAAGCACTACAGCTCTGAAAATATGCAAGCTAAAAATTAGAATTTACATGAGAAATGGCAAGTTTGACATGAACAATTTGTATGGCGATGTCGTATAGAACATTTCAATGGATCAAAATAATTAATAAAAAAAATGTAATCAAACTTTTCCGAGATAATCAAATTTTTCATATATATTTCAGTTTTTATACCAACATGTTTGGCAACTAGTTATTACGCAAAAATGGTAAGTCTGATACCCACGCAATAAATCCGTTAGGTATATCAATTATAAGAAAAAAGTTATGAAAAACACTTTGCTGCAGACCTGGAACTAAAAATTGACCACATGTTTGCAACAATTTTTTTCTTAAAATGCTACAAAGAAACATTCCTTAAAGGATTTTCAGGCTTAACCGAAACCACCCTGCATAATGTGAATTTTTTATAAAATCTAAATGAAAATTTTCTTTTGAAACTTTTTTTTTTATTTTTATATTTTGAGTGCGAAGCAATCGTGATTAGACAATTTTCTTCCTTTCTATACTCATAATTTTGTCTTATAGAAAAATTGCGTCCTTGTATAAAATAACTTTATATTATTATCCTTTTTGATGGTTAGAATTTTTAACACACGTTTTTTATTTTTTCTTATTGTTTTTATTTTCTTCAAAATCATGAAATTTTTGGTATTTTTTAAAAATTTTGGAATGAGTTTTGATTTTGACTATGTTTCACATGTATTTTTTTTTAAGGCTATAAATGTGAGTATGTGTATTCTTAGAAAGGATATCAAAATTTTACGTTATTTTATGTTTTTGTTAAGATTCAATTTTTGTTTTTCTTTTGTGTTTTGTTTTTTTTTTTAATGTTATTTTTGGTGTTGTGAATTGGTGAAAAATTTTATATCTAAAAATCACTGACAATATTTTTATGAGGTTAATGTTAGGCTTGGGTGTTTTTATTTATTACGATTATCAAAGAAAAAGGAATCATAGCTGGAAGAGGTTGTATCTATATTTTCATGTAGATTTTCTTAATTTAGAATTTATTTTAGAAAAAGTTTTATATTATTTGTATAAAATATTAGTAGAAAAGTGTTGAAAAATTTAAATGTTTTTGTTGTTTTGCAAAAATTTGCTGTATATCGCAAACAAAAAAGAAAAAAAAAATGTGTAAACGTTTAATCGACCATAAGCAAATTTATTTAAACAAGAATATTATCATATTTTGTATATATAATGTAATATATTGTGTAATATGTATAAATACAATTTCACAGATATTGAAGGTAGAGAGTAAGTGATGTGAATCAAATAAGAATTTGCTTGAATGGATGAATGAGTATGCAATAAGTATAAAAGGATTTGTTATGGTTTTTGAATTGGTAAAATGATTTTTTTTTGTCCTTGTATAAATATTTTTTCCATAATTAGAATATTTATTTTCTAGAAGTTTGTTTTTGTTTTTAAATCCTTTTAACTCATTTAATATCTGAAGGAGATTATCATATTGAATGCACTGTACAAAAAAAAAATATACATATATATATATATATATATATATATATATATATAGTGTTGTGAAAATGTACGTAGTACTTTTAGAAAATCCTTTTTTTCTCGGTTTGTGGGCTATTTGAAATAAATGAATTATAAAGATTTATGATAAATCTTGTATTCAGAGAATAGGTAATAATTTTAGAAATCTAATAGAATTATTATCTAATACAAATTTAATCTTAGGCGTAATTAATATGAATTAACAAAACTAAATTTCTTTGAAAATGTTATTTGAAAATTTACTTACTTTAGGGATTACAAATCAGATTAATAATTTTCTTAAATACCTAAATATCATTTTACATATAACTTTATTAAGACGATTTTGTTTTATTATAGAATAATCTTATTAATTTCAAATACATAAAAAATGTATATTGTCAATAGTTAATATAATTAAATGATGTTAAATATATCGGACTCCATCTCAGGAGCAGGTTCAAAAATATTTCAAGTAAAAGTAGATCAAATTAAAATAAAGTCAAAGACTAGAAACAGGTTAATAGGTAAACATTCCAAACTAAAGTTAGACTACAAGATACTGATATATCTACTTCCATGTTAAGATCTATCTTTTAAACGTTTGAGCAAACCACTACGCCACCAGACTGACGCTCAGAAACCTACTGAACATTACCATTAACAGCCAACTAAAAAATAAATTATACACCTACCCAAACCAATAATTACCAGACACCCACACAAATAAAATGCAAGCAATATAGTTATATTCATTCACTCACCCAATCAATATGTCAAATTTAGATATAAATAGTATAGCAATAAATAACTTAATATATTTTTTGTTCTTGGAAGTCCTAATAAACAAGTCGTTCATGACTTAGTTTCAAAAAGGTAGTAGATTTATGTTTAATGAATAAAGTCAAATAGAGAATATGTTTCAACCTGGATAAAATTTTATTAAAATGAATTTTAATAAATCGTTACATGTCATGCTCACCATATTAACAAGTTGGAGGCGCGGATTCTTGTACAAATTTTTAATACAGAACATGGCTTATTTATCGTTCTTTAAAGTTTTCTAGTTAACCATTTGATTTTCGACTAAAATATCATTCAGCTTATAAGTACCGTGGTATTTTATATTTTTTTTTTACCAAGAAGATTGTTTCTTGTTCATAAATATTTCTACTAAGACACTGATTTAACTTGCTCTCTTAGCTCTGATTGAATGCGTATAAAGCTAGGTTCTTTTGAAAGCATTATATTTTGTTATTAGTATTATAGAACATGGTAACTATGTATACAGAATGTGTTGTTTGGTCCAATGAGGCTTTTCAAAATTATATTTTCGAATACATTACGATTATCTTCATCTGGCTAGCTTCAACTATTAGTTTCATGTGAAATGTAACAGTTAGACTGATCAGTAGCTAATTTATGTTTATTTGTTTAATTACTTGTTTCTATACTAAATTCGAACACAATTCATCTATATGAGCCGGTGCATGACTAACTACGTTAAGTTTTCTGTGTTCAAAGTTCAAAAGCGTTCTATATCGACAATATTATCACTATGCACTCGTCTTATTCTATGTTAAAAACTACAACATAAAGGAAAAAAGAAGTATTTGAGTAAAACGCTACCGTGTGTTATATTTGGTCAATGATATTAATTTTGCGCAAAAATTCAATAACTTTTCCTGCAGCTACAGTTGTTTCAGAATTTTCAACCCTGTGATACCAAGTTCGATACTTATATTTTTGTATAAGGGAGTAGGGTCAAGAATAAGGTGTATTGTGATTATGGATCCTATGGAACAATTACATCTAGGTCTGCTTGTTTGTGGTTGTGGGCCACCAAAGAGATACTAGTCTGCTGTGATCTATGCGTAGTCTAGTCATTATAATGAAGGCTTTACGGTTTAGTTTTTGGAGTTGCTCCATTTGAGTACATTCGTTTTACAAGTCCTAATTTGCAGAAGTTTAATTTTTCCATGTTAAAATATATTTTTCCAAAACGATTGCACAGGTATTTGAAATCCTGATAATATAGTTTGTGTTTCATATCAAGTGATTCAAATTGTAGCTCTTTTCGTCAGTACGTCAGCCTCTTCATTTTCGGGGCATACGTAATATGTCCAGGTAGCCAAAGAAAGTCTGCTACACTTGGATTTTGATTCAGTAGATACTGAGTTAATATTCTTGTGGAATGTAAATTTTATTTAGTTAGAATGTAATGGAAAATTTATTTGAATTTAGTATAAAGTTCCTTTGAATTCTGCGAATTCGGAGAAAAATAAAAATAAATTTGAAAAACCAAATTCTTAAATGCTAATAAGGAACACAATAAATAGCAAAACGCTTGTGTTGCAAATGAGCGAGATTACAAAATTTTAATATTAAGTACATAAGTACTTCTGATGGAAACTGGTAAATATTTCTAAATGTAAATCACTTAAATAAAAAAGGGATGATGTTTGGGCATAGTGAAGTTTAAACATCTGAGTGATCTACCAAAGTGTTTAACTTTATATCGTAAGTATATTATACAAGTGATGAAGACTTACAGAAATGATCCTGTGAATTATGGTCTTGATTCCGTTGTCAGTATTAAGAAAATTTGGTACAAAATAATTTTATTTAATACATAACATACGACTAATACAAATAACTTTTAAATCAGCTATACGATTAGCTTAGTTTTTTTTAATAAACATGTTAATTCAAGAATATTATCAGGTTCAAAATCCATGGCTTTAGAGCCGGGCCATATTAGTCAATCAATGGTTTAAAACCAAAATCGAAAAATGGAATAATACGTTTGGATCTTATACCGTTACAGAAAGCTCTATTTCCCCATTTGATCAATTATATGAGTAAAAAGGATTAGTAACTTAAGTATTGTTGCTCTGAAGTCATAGAAATATCATTGATTGCCTGATTCTTTTCTTTCCATAAATTTAAAGTTATTGGCTTAGTCACTGTGTTTTCTAGATCCACAATTTTACATGTTTTATTTCATTAACATTAATTTTCTTTTACATTCGTATCTAACTCTATGTGGTTTTTACAATATTACTCAATTATATTGTTTAGTTTATTACATACTTTTATTAAAATAAAATAAAACTTTTATAGTTAAAACTCTAGAGTATATAATTAAAATAATTTCGCACATTTTAACCAGTTTAAAACTATTTTGTGAAATCAATTTGTTAACCAATTTTATATATTAAGTAAAAAGTTAGTAAGAAAAAACACATTCAACATAGAGTAAATTAAAGTTTATTTATTCTCCCATAGAGTAAATTAAAGTTTATTTATTTGTTTGTTATAATCTATAAAATTTTCTATCGTTAAATAGGTCTACATAAAAAAAACAAAAACAATTTTAAACAACTTAAATAAAACCTCAGAAATATAACAAAAACATTTTCCTTCATTTGAATCATTGTCATGATCCGGTTAGTTTTCAAACTATATGATAATAAACAAGTCATAAATTATATATTAGAAAAAAAACATTTTTTTTTTTTATATTAAGTATATTTCATATCCGGTAATTTCAACAATATCCTTTATATCCTTTTATATTTAATTTACTTTTAGTATAAAACTTTATTAAGCTCTAAAATATCCTAGATGAAAACCAAAACTAAAAAAAAATAAAAATATAGTTAAACAAAAGTAAAACATTATAAATATGATGAAATTATAACATTGTTTTGGGTATATTTTGAGTTCTTAATATTCAAGGATATTTTATTCTTGTAAGCTCATGTCCTTTTAATTGTCTTATATGATTATTATTTTTTATTTTATTTTTACATATTTTCATAAATAAAATATGTACGATGACATACATTAAAAAATAAAGAAAAATAAAAAAAAATCCTTTTAAATATAGGTAGAAAAAGAAAATTCTATTTTCAAAGGACATTTCTTCTTTAAAAAGGATATTACAAAGGATTTTGTTGTTTTTCTTGTTTTACTATACTTATATGTATATAATTAAATTTTTCTTCTAAATATATTTCATTTTTGATTGTGTTACCTTATGTTAGTACAAATATAATAATATCTACGAATATTTATGTCTTATTTAAACAATACGCGACCATTGATTAGTTCAAGTCATTTTGTTGGTACTAACAATTTCATATTACTTGACATTTTTACCTTTAATACTTATATTTGTAAAATAAAATTATATCTTTTTCAAAGAAAGAGAACCAATATATATTGTTGAAAATAATCTGATATTTTCCTTTGAATTTTACTAAGTCTACTTATCATCCAGATACAGTACGTTTTGCAAACTTTTTCAGTGGTTTGTTCGACTGAGGAAAGTAATGAAAAATTATCTTATTTATATTTAATGGTCCAGTAATTGACCTTTGTTACAGCTGGTTGGTTAGCCTTAGCCTTAGATTGATTTCGTAGGAGATTTTAACAAAACGACAATTTTCAAGTAGTATATTCAATGGAGGACTTCAGGGTTAGGATTGTTTATAAGACGAATAGTACGCTTTTGAACATAGTCACAGAAAAGTAATTAGTCATGCACCGGTCCATATATATATACATTTTTTTCGAACTTAGGTTGTATTTAAAATTTATAAACACCTACGAATATTAAGATGGGGTAAAATGGCGTGGCAGTTTTGCACAAAATCAAAAAGCTTGGAGTCTTAAGAGCACCAAATTCAAATTTAGAATTATTTCCTTAGTCAAAAATATATACCGGTCACAGAAAAGTCAAGCAGTGGTCCATATATATAAATTGTGTTCGAACTTAGGACGCATTTAAGACTTATAAGCGCCTCCGAATATTAAGATTGGGTAAAATGGGATAGTTTTACGTGGAGTAGTTTTCGAAATCAAGAAGCTTGGAATCTTAAGAGCACCAAACTCTCAAATCTAGAATTTTATTCTTAGTCAAATATTATGACCAAGCCATAGTTAAATGAATCATCATGTTGCGATAGGTTTCAGTAGCTGGAAGTGTAGTATTTGATTCTATCATCTTCAAAACTATTAATAGGATTGATAGTTTGTTGGAAAAGATCTAAATGACAGAAAGAGAGTAGGATAGAATTGATCCTTGTAGAACATCATCACTATAATATAGTTTTTGACGGACATGAATTCGTAAATGAAATACAAATTGAACGCTTCCATAATTCGAATCCGTAAATTGGACTCGAGTTGAACGATTCAAGAGGAAAATGTTCAATCCATTTTGTGAAAACACAACTTAGGCCTATTAGCTTGACACTTACCTAGTTTGACACTTTCAAAAAACAGTGCTATATCAGATTTGGTCGAAAACTTTTTCAGGTCTACAATATCTGAGAGGGTTAAATGTGAAAGTGTAAACGCTCGAAATACTAAGTATGAACATAATTAATTACAATACTAAAGTTTTTTTTGTACCACCAGTCAATTAGTCAACTGACAAAAATTTTTTTTTGTTCCAAAATTAATAAAAAACTGCAAAAAACTAAGACACTTTCTGCACATACCGTTTAATGGTAACTTTAAGAATTTAGCAACAACAAAAAAAAAAAGTGGTATTCAGTTGCCTCAGAGTGTAGAATAGAAAATTTTGTATTATTAAAAATATTTTTTCGGTTTAGAAAATCCTTGGACTTTTGACTTTGGTGTGTGTGCTTTTTCTCTTGTTTTTTTTTGTTTGTTTTTATTTTTGTTCATTTTTGTTTGTCGTTTTGTAAGTATTCCAAAATAAAAGAAATAAAAGTGCCAGGAGAGCTATAAGAATCCAAAGATAGAAAAGTTAAAAGAAAAAGGCAATAGAAATTCTTTAAATTTTCCATTTTGTTTTTTTTTTGTTACATTTTTTTGTTTTTGTAATATATTTTTTGACTGCTTAGTTATTTTGCTGATTTTTCAGCTATTTAAAGACTTAAAATCCTGTGTGTGATGCAAAAGAATGTTTATTGAATGTGTTCTTATTTTTTTTTCTTTTTGTATAATTTTATATTGTTATCTTCTATTAGATTTTGTATATATTAAAAATAGATATGCATATATATATATATTTCTGGATAAAGGACATGACATCTTACACAATGTAAGTTTTTAGTTAAACATATATGTATACGTATGTGAAAGAGGAAAATTATGAAATATAATCTAAGTTTCTTTACTTTTATGTTCTATTCTAAAAACGACAATAACAAAAAAAAAAATGTTCATTGAAATAATTTAAAATTTCTCTTGGGTATTATGAATTTTAAATTGCGTTCCATTTGTAAACAAAAAAAAACTTTGATGGGTGTTTATTTGTGTATTGGTGAATTTAAATTTTAATAGAAATTTTTGAAATAGGTTGGGTTCAGTTTTTGACAGTAATTTAAGGGAATTGAAAATATTTGAATATAAATAGGTTAGACTCAATAAAAAAATACACAAATTCAATAGAAAGATTTACATAAATTTGTTATTTGACACAACTAAGTTAACATTTACTTATTCAATAAATTTAAATAAGAGTGAAGAGCTTAATTGAAGTTAAAAAGACGGAAATATATAAATATTTGTAAGTTTTATTAGATAAATATAATGAAGTACAGTGAATTCATTGGTAACAATGAATTTTTAAAACCATCTTGATGAATAGGCAATTGTGCAGTGGCAGACAATATTGAGAGGTAATAATAAGCTATTGTTGTTCTCCGTTCAAATAATTTCATAACTTTTATTTTATTTTTCTTCATAAATGTAAATTTTTAAATAATTTTAAGGTAAGACGATTAAATATATTTATACGTATTTTAATTTAATTAAAAGTTTTTATTTGTGATAAATATAGTGTTTTTTTGTTTTGAAATCTACGTATAGCATAATATATTGACAATTCTGAAATATGAAAACAAAAACAATCCTGAAACTGTTATATTTTTATAATTTATTAACAATAATTTCATATCTTAAAATTATGAAAAACGACATTTTTTGAAAATTCAAACTGAAGACCAATTTATATTGAAGTGTATTTTATATTGAAGTGCATCTAATAATTTTCTTAGGATAATTAAATAAATTTTCTTTGATAATTAAATCTATTTAATCAATAATAGCTAAGTTCTTCGACATGCGACTCGTTGCAAGTGCAAACATAGTCCAATATTTTTATTAACAAGTCATACATAATTTCTCGAACTAGCAAACTTACATGATGTAGTGCTTATATTAGCTAACTACTAAATCTGAAGATCTTGGGTCCGAATGCTTTTTAACCGACCTATATGGTTAAGTGGTTATGCCATCTGACTACTTCTCTTGAGTTCGAATCCCGGTCAAGACGTGAATGTTTAATTGATTTTTTGAACAAATTAAAATTTTATAAGAGTACTTATAATTTGATATAATATGCTTAAGCAAAGTGCAACTATGTTAATTAAGAAGGCTTAGTTTGTGATAATAGATAGATTAGATAGTTTCGGGAGAAGATGCGACCCCCATATCACCGCAGCCGTAAATTTGCTTATTGTGATTACCCGTATTAGTTATGCTATTAATCATCTGAGTTCTTAATGATAGCTGATTTTGTGATTACCTACTCAGAAGAATCTTCAATGGTATGCTGGATAACTCCAGAAAGTTGATAAATAAGTATTTGTAAAACATTGTTCGTCCCATTTATGTAGTAATTTACGAAAACATGTGTATATTTCGCTACTGACATCAGAATAAAAAAAAACTATTAAAGGAGAAAAAAACTCCTGAATTTAATTTTTGTTTTTTTTTAATTCGTCAAAAATAAAGCGATATAATTTTGAGAACTTGCCGAGGTGGTGTTACTTTTGAAATTTGAATTATTAACTTTTTTTAAACTATAATATGTAAAATGTGTCAGAAAAATGGCTTTTGCTATAACTATATATACTATGAACAGTATATTACCTTGAATGAAGAATTTAATACAAAAACTAATTAATTTAAACAATTTTATTTTATTGAAATTATTTTTCCTTCAAAAGAAAAAATCAATTAACATTTATTTTAAAATTGTTGTTTGTACCCCTAAACTGTGGAAATTCCAAGATGGTATAAAATCGTTTACGGAAATTCATTCATAATTCAGTACTTCTAGAATGTGGAATCATTATCCCTCGGCAGAGTTTCCAGAGTTTCCAGAACTAACAATTTACAGAAGTTTAAGGAAAATATTAATACCTGAATCTTACAACTTCCTATTAATCAATTTCATACTTTCCTTCCTTTCTAGTTTTATTCTATACTAACCGAACCAAGCGGACGTAAGTACTGAAGGTAATATACTAAAATAACCAGAAATTAGAACGATAGACGAAGATTCTTACGATGACTTTGTCTGTATGAAAAAATGAAAATGTAAGGCACCTACAACAGCAGCTACCTACAAAAGCGTCACCTTCGCCAAAAATAGTAACATCATTAATTTTTGATAATTTTTATGGTGAAATTTACTTGCAACAGCAAATAACCTGCATATCGCATTACTATAACGAGGTGCATTGTACATTTTGTAAATATGCCTCTAAATTCACATTCTTAATCCCAGATTGAATCATTTCACTACACTTTAAATTTTTTCTCTAATATTTTATTGTTTGGTTCGACTAATATTCTTTTCTCATTTAATCTTTAACTGCGTCTATACCAAGTTTTTGTTTTATTTCGCTACTGCTTTACTACCAAATTAAGCTCTTTTTTCGGTTTACGCCTTTCGTTTGAATTTCATGTTCTATAATTAATGTACACCGACAAGTTTAATATGTCGCTGAGTACATGATTAATATTTTATTACATCATAATATATATTAGTAGGCATATTTTTATTTAATTATAAAATCCTCAAGTAATGAAGAAAATGAAATTAACAATAAAAGAGAAAAGAAATTTCAATAATCTGCAATACTTACAGGTTCAACATTTGTAGTATTGTGTATTAGGTAGGTAGTAGTGATTACCGGTATTCATCGACACATTACGTTTAATGACATCCATTTTGGTCAATATCGTCACTGAACTTTAAGTTGATTTATTTTTTTATATAGAAATATTCAGACCAACTATTGTAGAAGGTACTTAATTTCATTGAAAATGCCGAGATATATAATATACTAATGTCGGGCAGATGCCGAAAAGACGCAAGACAATTTCGTCCCCTCCTTTATCTCTGCAGGTTACTACGGCACAACAATGCGTACACACTAGTAGTAAATATTTGGCATATTAATCTAACAAAAAACTATTATTTTCTGCTTCGCAGAAGTATTTCCCAATACAAGGAAGTCGTATAAATTAACAAAGTACAATTTAAATATGACATACGTTAGTCAAATGTTTTTCAAATCAATTTTTAAAATCAATAACTTTATTTTCGTCATTTTGAAAAATTTGTACTTGATAGTTACAACAATGTTCAGTAATGTTTTAAAATAGCTCAGTAGATATGACAGTAGTTATATTTACGAAATTTAGTTTTAATTTAGTTTCAGCTTATTTCGAGGAGTTTAAAATAACTATTATTTAACTTAATTCATGGTCCCGTCATTTTAACCAGCGGTAGGTACAGAATAACTAACATTTTTTAAACCCAAGCTTTTATTTTTCATACTAAAAAAGAAAAAAAAAATTTTTAATTAATTTTACTTAAGTAAATTCATATAAAATATAAAATATGGTCAAAGTTTCTAGGTATCCAGGTATTTATCCAAGGATTACAATCTTATAAAAATATCCTTTTATTGTCAGAACAGAAAATGCATTCTTTGAAATTGCTTTTTTTTGTTTTTGCTTTTATTTTTAATTTAAATACTAGATATGAAAAAAAGGTAGAAAATACAAATATAGTGTAAAAAACTGTATGATGAAATAATGTAAATAGAAAGGATTCTTCTACATATACAAATAAGTATGGGTTATATGTAAATGCTTTAAGTAAATAAAAAGTCACAACGATTGCAAACAAAATAAAAATATAATGGTTTTCATTTAATATCACAATTATGGATCATTTCTGTTGACTATTTACTCGTGCAAATAATCTCATACCTATATTCATATATGCAATTACATGTAGTTATGTATAAATATTTTGTGTGATGTTTGTATGATTACAATATAGAATAATAATTGTACATTGTAAAAGGATATGACTTACTTTTTTATTAAAGATTAAAATTTGAATCGAAAAAGTAATATATGTGCTCGTATATCAGTGTAAATGTAAGAGGTTGCACAGGTGTTGTTAACTTTAAAATTTGATTCACATAACTACATTTTTCTTTTTAAATAATATGTAACTAACTAGTATTCTCCCATTCCACGAAATTCGAGCAAGTTTGATAAAAAAAATCGTACAAAATTTCATTATGAATTGTTTTCAAACATTTCATTTATAAATTTATCTTAGACAACAACCGAATACGTAATAATTTATTTAAAAAAAAAATTTTTAATTTAACTCTGACGAGAAAAAGTAGAAACTCTGTACTTTGGTGAATGTATTTGATGAACTTCTTTTAAGAAATTTTTAAGATATATACTTTTAAATTGAAATTTCTAATTGAAAATTGAAACATTTTCAAAGAATATTTAACTTCGCTACGTTTCCTTTTTAATATGTGTTGTTTAAAAGAATATACTAATAGAAATCGGTTGCGAAATGTTTAATATATTTGTACTCTACTTTTTCAATTTACAGATCTATATATCTATAAATCTGTAAATTGTAAAAGTAAATGTATGGTATAAGTATATGTCTGTAATCGGTTTGTCTGAATATAACATTTGATGTATGATGAACAGTAAAAATAGGTTAAATAAAGTAGATATGTAGTGATATAGTAGATATAAATGACTATTCCAGTTGTTTCTGGAAAACCAATTAGTACTTTGTTGTACCTTTTTGATGTTGCCACGACTTGAGTGACCCATTTCAGACTGTTGGTTGTCTTAGGAGATGACTAGTGACGATACGATATATACACAAAAATGAATTTATGACTGTTATTTCTTAATATAACTGGAGCAACATGTTACTAAAGAAAAAAACGAACAGTGACTGTTATTTCTGAATAATAAACAGACCATTGAGAGAATTCTAATTGTCCCACTTTTGAATTTGACAAAGCTTTTTTCACTTTGGCTCGTTGTGAGTATATAACCAAAGCTATAGAACGGATATCCTATCCTAATTTGTTTCTGCAGAGTTTTCGTATATTAATCATCACATACAACAATTCTTTTATATGTATATTTGTTCATAGTATATATTAAATTTTTATTATTATTATTATTTTATTATGCCTTAATTTCATTGTACCATTTTCCTTATTTCTAATTTTAATAATTATGAGCTTATACTAATGTACACCTATGACTTTTAATTTACTTATATTAAATGAAGTTATTTAAATGTGACAAACTACATCTATTTCAGAGTAACTACGTTTTCATAATATTATAATTCAATTTGGTTTTTAGTCATTGCCAACTTGTATTCTCAAATAATTTCAAACAATAAAAATTTTATCTTTCCTTTTTGATGCTACAACTTGAGACCTATTTCATACTATATTGTATAACATTTAAACCCAGACATCTTTTTTCTGATTGATACTTAGATATACTAACCACTTCACCATATCCCATCAATTCGGACTACATTATTACCAGTTATTCGGTACTACATTTTCTTAACCAATAAAATTAAATTTTATATTAAAAAGTATAAAAGCTATATAAAAAAAAAAAAATTAGAACTAGTTATGCCTGAAGTACACACATGCTCACAAACTGAAAATGTTAATTATAATTTTAATGTACTAGATAGTTATATTTTTTTTTGTTTTAGAGAATTTTTTTATTGATTCGTTCAGAAAATTTTTTCACGTAGGACTAGAACATCCTTTAGCAGGCGCCTTGTATATTAATATATGTGTGTGTGTATATCAAATTATAGTAAATACTCACAGGATATCTTAATATTTACAAAGGAAATATAAAAGTATTCAAGTCAATGAATTTATCAGAATCACAGTTACAAGGATATGAATAAAATAAGAAATAAATATAAGGAAATTGTTTTAATGTTTTACAATGTTACTGCTATCTGTCTCTCTCTCTTTTTCATCTTTAATTCAATTTTTTTTTTTAATTTTCTTTTACAAAAAAAAACGAAGCAAAATATTTTTTTTTTTTAAATTAAAAAAGGATTTTTCATTCCTTGCTGTAATAAAATGGATTTTTATTTTTCATAACCATCCTTTTCAGAATGGATATAAAAATAAAGAGTTGTGGTTTGAAATTTACTTTTTTGTCTTTATTATTATTATTATTTTTACCTATTCTTTTTGAATAGTGATAATTGTATACAATTTCTTTGGCTCCTTTAATTACATTTAGTCTATAGTGTCTTGTTGCAGGTTTGTCCTTTCAATTGAATTATTTTTTTTAATCATTTTCACTGTTTTTTTAATTGCTTTTACTTTATAATAATAAGAGAAAATTCGTTCAACTGAAAATGAATGGATTTATAAAAAGAACTGTGGGAATTTAAAAAGAATTGTACTTTTAAAATGTAGATATACTTATAGTTTTAATGTTATTGTTAGAGTTAAAATTGGAGATCATCAAGGTGTATTTTTGTGGTTTTCTTTTGTGTTTTTCTGTTGAAAATGGTTTTTTGTTGAAACGTGCTGTGCTGTTATTTTTTACTTTTAAAATTACTTGGAATCAATTACATTTAATTTGGTTATTGTAAATATTTGAAGATATCCAATTACAATGGTTTAATTTACAAGGATCGTCAATTTTCACACATCATTAGGAATTATCCTTTGTAACTCAATTTCGGAAATATTCAGCAAAACCTTCCAAAAATTAACTAATTTTATAAAAATATTTTTGAACGCATTTGAAAATATATTTAAGGGATTTTTTGGATTATAAATGTACATGTTAAAATCAAAAATTAATTTAAATTAAATTCAAATTTTGAATATTTTACTTTAATTTAATTTTAAATTAAAAAGTGAATTAAATCAAATTAAAAAATATGTTTTATTCTAAATTTTATCTTTTAAAACTATTTATTTACATATTCACAATTGGAATTTTTATATATTATAAATACTTAGAGGTATACAATTTTTTTTATATTATTATAAAAATAATAAATGAATATTTAAAAATTTAAACATAAAAATACGAAATTCTATAAAAAAAAAAAATAATGGTAGCTAGTGTTTGTAAATTACTATTGTATATAATTTAAATTGTATCCAATAAAAAATAATAATAATAATAAATGAATAAGAAAGTACTTAATCACATTTTTCATCAGAAAATACCGTTAAAAACTATTTTAAAAAAAATTTGCAATACAAAATAAATAAAAAGTTGTTGTGGAAAAAAATTTAAAATGTATATAAAATGTAGGATGGCATTTTTTACAAATATGATATTCCAATAACATATTTTTGAGTAAAAAAGGGTAGATTTTATTATGATATGATCCACTCCAACAAGCCATGCCAGCAATTTAGAATAAAAATGTCATAGTAGGCCATTCTCAAAGTGTTATAAACACATAGAATTTATTGAGGATTAATTATTATTGTAATACTTGACAAAATTTAGATGACAAACATCTGTTTCGTCTAATGCAAAAAAAACTATTATTATAAAATTTTTTTTATCGATTTTTTGTCCAAATTACTCTTCATTTATCAAAAAATTTTTTTTTGTAAATTTAAGTGTTAATCATCTAAAAAAATTGTTGTTTGTAAATAGAGTTTTTATAAAAGTAAAAACTAATATAAAATAAATGAGTAACGGTATTCAATTCAATCCTGGTATTCAATAAATGAGTAACGAGGATTTGCGGCAGCATTTTAATATGTAGCTTCTGTTGAATAGAAATATGTCCTTTATCCAGGTTTGAGACTCACATTTTTATGTACATGGCATGTTTCTGACTTTGAAGGAATTTAGAGTTGGTTACAAAATTATACGCCTTTTACAAAATCTTTATATTTATGTATATGCATATTTTATTTATGTTATTCGATGTCTCTTTAAAATTCGCCAAATCAATGTTTTGCATAGTCAAAATTTAATGTACTACCCTCTTTGACAAATGCGTTTTTGAAAAACAAGTTTTTTGCCAAGTGATTTTTTACAATGTGAATGTTTGCAATGTAAGTTTAGGTTAACTGCGCTATACACAAAATATTAGATAATAGTAAGGAGTAGCTGTCTTTGAGAAAACTCAGAAAATAATTCATATTCTTTCCAATACAATAAAATTGTTCCTGACTAAGGTGAATTATTCTTGCATCACTTGTCTATTGCGTTTACCCCATGTTCTTAGTTTTGGTTGTTTATTTTATCAGAGTTTATTACAATATAAATATAAGTATTTCTTAATGCTACGATATATTCACATTACAACATTTAATCATGTTTAACTCAATTTTAATCATGTTTAAAAAACAGTGTTCACAATGTATACATATATTACTTGATTTATTTTGATAACTTTTTTTTGACTAACTTTAAAAATAATTTATACTTCAATAAAAAATATATTATACTTACCTATATAAGTATAAATGTAATACTTTTATTTATACACACACTTATTATATTTTTAAAATATTTTTGAAATTTTTTTTGTACACTTTGTTGTTGTTACAATTTCAAAAATATCATAGTCAGGACTCAGGACGGCACAACACAAAAAAAAATACGATAAAAACTACGATATAACATAAAAACAGGGGTGAGAACTTACTTATCTCAAGATTAAAGTTAAACATGTTTAAATTCTTTTTTTTGAGAAAACAAGAAGTGAATCAAGAAGTTAATCACGATCAAATGTTAAATATGATTAATAGGTGCAATGTGAATGTAGCGTAAAATAAACAAGAAGTGAATCAAGAAGTTAATCACGATCAAATGTTAAATATGATTAATAGGTGCAATGTGAATGTAGCGTAAAATATATACATACACACACTTTACATATTATTGTAATGTGATAGAAAAAGAGAAAAATAATATAATAAACAAACTACATACTACAGCCTACTACACTATAGATTACATGTTATCGATTTAATATATATTATGTAGTTACTATGTTCACATGTAGTTAACGATAAGTATCAGTTTTCAATCTAACAAGTATTTTTAATTACAGCGCTATTCTATTTAATTCGCAATCACAAATTTTCAGGACAATTTTTATGGGGTCAGGAATCTGTATTAAAAAAATATATGTATATCTTATATAATAAAACGCAATGTCCTGCTGCTGCAATAAACTTAATTTGAAAGTTGAAGTTATAATAATTTTACTTAGTAACCTAAATACCAAACGTGGTCTCTGCAATGGAAGCCGGTTAGCAGTCAAAAATTTAAAATCAAACTTAATAATCGCAGAAGTCCTAATCGGAGCTGTAATAGAAACAATTTATTCCCAGAATATATTTATCTCCAGCTACGACAGAATTGTCACTTATTCTTAGACTTTGACTATTCCCCGTTAAATTAGCCTTTTTTCTTATCATAAATAGGACACAAGGTTGAAAAAGTAGGAGTTGGAAAAGAAAACAACTGTATAGTTTTTGTAACTATACCTTAAAAAATTTTGGTTTTTTACTCAAATAAATTTGTTGAAGGTGTTGAAAAAATACGTGTATACCAACCAAATTTATAAGTATAAGATTTAGAAGAAATGGCAATATCTAATTACTAATCTATATAGATAAAACATTATAGTTTAACAAATATTGTTCTTTTTGGAATTAAGTTGCGCACTCTAAATAAATAAATAATAAAAATATTCAAAGAATTTTTTATTGTTTTATTTATCTTGACTTATAAAATTTACACGATAAATAATCAAAAATCAATTTTTTGTTACAATTTTCAGTACGCAGTTTTTGGGAAATGTATGGATTTTTTTTTTAATTTGTTGTAAAGTTTTGCACTACACAAAAACACTTATATAAAATTTGAGTACGTTTATTAATACCAATATTTTTTTGCAGTGTCTTAAAACATATTTTTTTCACCGTCATATGACGGGCCTTTTTGCTAGTATTTCTTATAAATCTGTCAGTGGCGAGGACAAATTATTTTATACTTTTTATAAATTCGTTTGAAAAACGTAGTAATTATGGGATAAGTATTGAAAATTTTATTTCATTTAGAATATTATTTTTGGTAAATCTTTAAAACTAAATAAAAAAATATTAGTAATAGGAATGCTTTCCAAATGTATTTTTAAAAATATCTTTAAATAAAAAAATTCTTTATTGAGAAATAAAAAAATGGAAATACATAAAATAAATATATATATATGCACTTAGTTGCGTAACTGTAATGATGTAAAGAGATAATGAAAAATTCACAAGTTAAAATGGCAAACTTTAATGCATTTTTTTTAAATATCAAAAGGGTAATAAAAGTTATGAAAAACAAAACATAAAATAAAAATAATAAATGATATATAAACATATTAAGTCATATACGACTATTCCATATAGTCTTTAAAAAGGATAATGTCTGTAATATATTTTGAAGGACATTTATTATTATTTTTATATTTTATAAAATAGTTATAAATGGGATGTTAATGGTAGAAAAATATTTAAAATCCCAGTTTGAGTTTTGAAACGTTTGGTTTTTTTTGTTTTTACTTAAAATAAAATTGAAGGATTCTAAATGAAATTATATAGTAGAAAATATGTCAAATTAAATTTTTGAAATTCAAAATGAAATTTTTATGTTTTAATAAAGTAAAAGCAAATCAGTATATTTGTTAAAATATTCTCTTTAAAAGAAATAGTCGGGAATATTAAGATTTGCTTGAGTATTTTATGGGCCTGTTAATGTTACTGCACTGTTGGTATTCTATCTAGGAAAAGATTGCTATTTTTGTTTTTTTTAATTTAATTCATATTATTTAACTTTAACCCTTAATAATTGGTATACTTACCTACTCGTGAATACAGTGAAACTTATCTAGTTTGTAATTTTTAATTATTTATTTTTTTTTTCAATTATAATATATTATATAGTTTTTTGATGAGCCCATTAACCTCCTGGGTTTTGTCGAGCCCAAATCAAAACTAATTAATTCATTATTTTTGTTCTATATAAAATAATTATTTTTTATAATACTTAATAAGTTACATTTAATTTTGTTTTTATTAGTTATATATTAATTATTGGATCACAGCCTGGTTTACGTCCTACATTTGCTGATCTTCAATTGGTTAATAACAATTTGATTATTTAATAGTTATTGTCTAAAATAATCTATTGAATTTCCTCTAAGTAATTACATAAATAAGCGAAATAATAATTTTTAACTCAAATATAACTTTTTTTAAAATATATGTACCTCAACAAAATATATAAATTTTATATAACAATATATAAATAAGTGTATATGGCTGATATTAAATCTTTTTATTTTTTCAATTATCCTTTAAAAATATTTTTCCTATTAGATATGGGTGTTCAAGAATAACTCTTTTTAATTTTATCCATTTTGCAAGGACTCTTTTATGTTTTTGTACCTAATTTGCATAATTTTGTAAAATAAGTTTACAGAAATACATATTATATATATATATATATAACTATATACTTACATGACAATAATACTATTTTCCATTCCAGATAAATTTTAGTTGAAATGATTTTTTTTCTCTTCTCGAAAACTGTAAATTTCATCCTAACTTCTAAGTAGTTATCTTTTCAAATTGTTTTTGTAATTCATTTTAGAAATTTTTAAAATAATTTTAATATAAAAATTCAATTTTTATAACAACTTATATACATATTTTCCATTTATTGTAATATCTTTTTTTGTTTAGTTTATGTTTTTTTTTTATTTTTTCTATTTTAATGCTTTGATTTTTGTGTAGTAATTTAACATGTTGATTAGAATAAGCTTTTCATTTGATCCCATTAGATTTGGTAATTTGAGAAATCGGACTGGGAAAACAATAATGGAAATTAGGATAATAAAAATAGAAAATCGTATAATTAAATTGGAAGGAATTCTAGTTAAATAAAATTTGTTTGAATGGTTTTTATAGAATAAAATATGGGTTTAAATTACGAATTTGATGTTATAAGATTTTTGTTATTAAAGTGAAACAAGTGAGATTTTATAGGATCTGATAGGAAATTTAATTTGATCGGAATAGTTAAATTAGAGGTTATATTAGAGTTATCAAATTAAATTTATAGTTAGTTAGTGAGAAATATTTGAATTTTATAAAATTATACTTGAATGATAGTTATTTTTATTTTTAAATTGGTATTAAAAAAATATTGAAAATTGTTTTCTTAAATTCACCTACAGATTTAAATTAATTTTGTAATATTTTAGTTTAGAACAGTAATTTCCTAAAATTGAATTTGATGTTTCTTGCTGTAAATTTTACAATCGTTAATTAGTTTTAATGAACAATATTATTTTATCAAAATAAGATTTAATTGAATTATGAGATTTGAATTGAAGTTCTTATTCTTATTTTATATATAAAATTTGAGTTGAATCTATTCGATTTTATTATATTCACATTAGATTAGATTAGGCAAAATGTGATGTCCGTACTTTTTCTTCTTTAACGTCACAGTTCAATTTGGACCTCGATTGTTTATATTTCTAATCTTATCGGTTGGTGTTTAAAAAATCTGTTTAAAATCTGTCCTTAAAATTATTATTACTGGCTTTTTTGGCTTTCCTACTGGTTATGTCAATTCAACTCTGTACTTATTAGCGCAAAATTGCTATATTTTGATTTTCTAATCAAACATATGTAAATATGTAATTTTATTGCAATAGAAAGTATATTACCAAGATTCGCGACATAAATCACAAAATTCAACTAGTGGAACGAGTTCATCATCCATTACTTTTTTTTACATGTTATTCAAATTTATCGTTACAATTAGAACTATTTAAAATTTGCTTTTGTGCAAGTTCGGTTGCCCAAATGTAAAAATTAAAAATATTTTTGCATACCAGTCTTCTAGTTTTATTTACGTTGCCAATATTATTAAAACATCACGAAACACAATCGTCAAAGTCTTTCTGCATATTTGAAGAGTTTTAACAATTGATTTGTTTATAAATGATAACAAAACAAAGTCAAATAAAAAAGAGTTGTCTAATACCCTGATTGAGTAGCTGCATTTTTTTTGTAATATTTTGTCTATTATCTAATTATCTAAAATATCTTAATTTCTTGCATACATAACGAAAAGAGTTCCACCTGAAATAAAACCACCACTGTGTAATTGCCCACTGGTTTATATTAATTTTATTTTAACAATTATGGTTATGATATTTTAAATTGATTATATTTTTATTTTATTTAATTCAGTATTATAAAGAACATAATTTAACTCTAGGCACATGTCATTTTAAGGTATAGTTGCGGAATTACGATTTATATGCCATGTCCTAAAATATTTCAATTTTATTTTATAAATTAGAAATTTATACTTTCAATTTATTGAACCAACAATCCACAAACTTTTGGGCAATAGTTAGATCACACACAAACAAAATACCACAGCGATCAGAATTTCAAGTCTGAGATGATCCGTATTTAGTTTTAGAGAACAGTTTAGCAAAAATTCATCATCAAAGTACCTCATCAACTACTTTTAGATTTTCAACATATATTGAACTCAACTTTTTAAATATATGGTGACAGTTATTAGACTGACATTTCTCAGTATGACGTAATTCAGTACATTAGCATCAAGTTTATTTAACAGTTCTCAAAAAAATTTATTTAACATTTTCATCATTTGACATGCATTATCACATGCATTATCTAAATTCGTCTGTAATACTTATTAGCTTTCTGGTGAAGTAGGTAGTAGAGAAGGTAGAAACTACGTATTCATTCATAATTTTCATTTCATTTTTTTTTTAAAAAAGCTATTTTAAATAAAAACAAAAAGTTTTCAAATTACAAAATAACCAAATTGAATAAAATTACTCTTCTCTTGAATTAATGTTCATGGGAATAAATTTATTTGGATTATATTTATAATGTGTATGCGTATGTACATATATGCCTATGACTATGCGTATATACATACATATGTGCTTAATAAAAAGTATGTGTTTTAAATAACAATAATTGGTTTTAAGGTATGATCTTTTACTTCACTTCGACTCATACTTTACTGTGTCTTTTTTTCTTGTTTTTTTATTATTTTAGAAGATTTGAAAATATCCTTGATATTCTACCATGTTTCATTTAATTTTATTTACATATGAGTATTTCAACATTGTATATATATATATATATATATATATAATTTCAAGGTTAACTGTTCATTTTCTTTTTTTGTACCTTTCAATACAAAATTGATTTATTTCTAAAGAAAATTCAATTTTCTTTGTTATCATGTTGTTATCATTCATGATAATTGGAAATTGTTATGTTTCAGAATAATTGGATATCACATATTCTTTTTATTCGAAATATTTTTGTTTCTTTTTTTGTGGTTTTCGTTTTTGCCGTAGGCGTTCTCAATCTATCCTCATAAGGCGTGGTTGATTTCCTTTAGGCAATCATCACTCAATCAGAACAATCAAAAAATATTAGAAATGAAAATAAAATTGAAAATGAAAATAAAATTAAAGGTATTTATTTAATAGCAATCAAATGAATTGAATTGAAGAGGTTGGTTGGGTTTGATCTGTAGATTGTGTAATAAAAAATAATTTTTCGTTTTTAAATAATTTTTTTTTTTTTTTGTTTTAAATTCTTTTAGTTATGGGATTTTATATATTTTCTTATTATAAAATATATTTTCTTTTATTTGTTTATATATTTTTTATTTGTATCTAGAAGTTATTTTTATTAATTATAATTTTATATTTTTGAATCTCTGTTACTACCTGTTAATACATACTTTTAAATAACATGGTAAAATCACTGTTTTATAAAATAACAATTCCGACTTTTTAGTACTTAATATTTTAATTGAATAAGTACATATGCTAAGAGCTAATTGATATTTTTGGATGAAACTTTAACAAATAAGAAGATTAATTATATTTATTAATAAGAATACAAGAAATTAAAACGCAAATAAAGTGAATTTAAATGTATATACTAAAATATAACTTCATTAATACTCAATTTTATTTAAGTAACTAGACATTTTATTAAGTATCAACAATTGTAAATTAACTAAAATTGATCAGGATTTTTTTTTAAGTTCCGTTTTCAAATTTATATTCATCAATATATTAAAAAAATTAAATTAAAAAAAAGTTACTTCAAGTCTCCAGAAATATTTTCAGTACACACCTAACCCTCGATTTACACGGTACCCGATTTACACGACTTCGGTTTAACACGACTGGAGAAATGCGGAAAAATTGCATTTATATTACTCTAAGTTGCAGTTTAACATGGTCATACAAATTTAAAAAAAAAACCTTAAAACCATTGCGCAAATTTAGAATTCAAAAAACTAAAAAATCTATCCAAATTTTAATCTCAATAGTAAGTCAATAAGCGTTGAATTTGAAATTTTAATCTGACTAGGCCTTAAATGTTGAACACATCACATATGTTGATGATATGTTATACATACAACAACACTATATATAAAAGTTAAAATCAGTACGGATTTATATTTTAATCTGAGTGATTTTTAACCTTTAGGAAAAATTTAGGAACTAGCTAAGTGTTAAATAAAAATTAATATCAATACCAATTTATATTGAAAATATTTAGTTTTGAAAAAGATTTGAACCACCAATATTTCGTTCTGAAATATTGGTAAGACTACAAACATTTGCAATTTTTGATTTGAAACTTTAGATTTACATTTACTTTTTCAATATAAAATATGAATTTAGTTACACGATTTCAATGTCCAATGTTTCGATTTACATGGTTTCAGTTTACACGGTACTTTTAGAGAAACAACCCACCGTGTAAATCGAGGGTAAGGTGTTAATGCTATAAATCCAACATAAGCCATATTTGTCAAAAAAAAATGTTCATTTAAAAATATTGCATAATATTTAATTCAATATTATTATATTAGCTACTCTCGACATAACATTCGTCGGTCAAGCATTAAAAAAATATTTCTTTCCACTTTATTTAAATATTTGACTTAAAACAAAGTTTTTTCGTCCAATTTATACAAAACATTTTTGTTACATAGCATAGCATTTTGTTCTTTGTTTTAGTTCAAATTATATTAATTGGCTCTTTTATTAAATATATAGCTTTCCTATATGGGTTTAGAACTTGGATATGTTTTTCTATTAATGATTTAATTTAAAGATAAGTAGTTTTTATTTTTTTTTATTTCTTTGGTATTTTTTGCGGTAATATTTTGAACAGCTTCATATTAAAATTTTTGGCTTCATGTCAATGCTTTTTGCTTCAATTCACCGAGGTGGAAGGCTTTACAGACTTTATTAATATGTTAGATAAGTAAGTACTCTATATTTCCCTCAAATTTTGCATTTTTCAACATTTGGAATATTTTAAATATGTTAAAAAGAACAAATAATCTAAAATTACTGCTCCCAAAAAGAAAAGGCTGTACTTTAAATTTTAAAATTACAACTAGTATTTTAAACAGTAGTTTTGTTTTCTATCCAGAAAAAATAGATCAAATTTTATTAATGGATGTTACGATATTTTAAATTAATTTTATTTTTATTTAATTAAATTATTTTTTTTTTTTAAGTAAAATTCTAATAACTATTACTGTTATATAATCTTATATATGTATATTATACAAAATTCAATATTTACTCACAGCAATGAAGTAAAGCATTCAAGAAAAGCAACAGTAAGTACTTAATTGAATAGTAAATTATACCACAAAAAATATTGAAACTTTAGCAAGTTTTCAAACCAAAAATAAAAAATATATATAAAACTGAAAAAATAAAATGATGTGAAAAGCAAAATTTAATAAAAAAATTAAAATATCAAAAAAATTTGCAAGATTACTTAAAATAAATTTTCAAGCCATATTTTTTATATTAAATTTTTAATTCCAAATTGTTGAATTTTTTTTTATCTCGTTTGTCCTCAAATGAGAAAATGAGATAGCAACATAAATATCCGAAAATTGAACGATAAATTAAATATGTGGAGCGGGTGTAAAATTCATATTAAATTATATGAATCAATAATGATGGTGTTGATAATAATAAAGTATTCAAAATAAAATCAGCTCTGTGTAATTGCACAGGGGCCCACTAGTTTATATTAATTTTATTTACACAATTACGATATTTTAAATTGATTATATTTTTATAATATTTAATTCATTTTTTTCTATTTTTTTTTTCTTTACAAAAAAGAGAATATAAGATTTTATTAATTGTTGTTACTATATTCAGGTTATTTTGGGTTCATTTTATTTTAATAATTTTTTTCCTTTTTTCAAAAATATTACATTTTAATAATTTCTGTTACGATGTTTAACATAATTATTTTTCTACTGTCACAATATTTAAACTTTAAAACATAACAAAGAATTTTTTTTTTAATTTTAATTTTTCATTATTATCTGTAGTCTTAGTAGCGTAAACCACAAGCTATTGAATTCTAGTAATGCCGTACAATTAAATTTTATAGTTCAACGATTCATACGACAACCCCATACACGATATTATAATATTTCTTCTTCAAACGGAATTATTAACGATTATAGTATAAATTGTTGTACGACAAATGTTTTGGTGTATGGCCCATTTAAAAAATGAATGCTGTTGATTTTCAAATGTGATTAAATCAAAAAAAGGATTTATAATTATAATGATTATAGAAATTGTACAAAATCATAGCTTGGTGACAATAGTTCAACATAATACTAATACTATAACTAATCACTTCTAAGAAATATTTTTCTTTTTAAAGACCTAAAGAGCTTTCACACTATTTTTTTATAGATGAACCACATTATCCACGTCAGAGATTTCATATTATTTGAAAATATTATATTACATCTATTATTATGGTTAAATGTCACATAAAAGTGACACAAAAAAAAACCAGTTAAAATGTGTAAATATCTGTGAGATCATAATATTTTACTAAATTATATAACCATAAAATAAATTGCAATGGGTGGTAGATTACATAAATCACAAATGATTTTTTTTTTATTATGGAAAACCAACAGTTGAGGTCTTCCAAATTTATTTTTAATTTAAAAAAATATAACAAAAATTGAAGTTCAAGTTCAACAAAATAAATCCAAAGAGTTAATTTAGTAGGAGTTTTAAATTATTTATGGTATTATTTTTTCTATGAAATTTTATTTTCTACAGAAAAAAAAAAATTTCTAAAATATTTTATACTTATCTCTTGATAACCAATTCAGTGGACTTTTTTCTGTTTTTGTTTTAGAAAATAGCAAGCGAAAGAAAAACAACAACTAACAATTTTGTTTATTGTTTTATTTGCTTTCAAGGACGTTTGAAGAACAATTCAATATAAATCAAATAATATTAACTAACTCCCACATTTTATTGTATTTCCTAATTTAAATTCTCTTTAAGCTTGAAATTTGATAGATTATATTTTCATTGGAAAAATTTATATCCCTAAAATAGTATATAAAAATTTAAAGCGATTTCTTTTTTGCTATGCTGGATGGTGTATGTACAGGGGTGTATTAATTTAATTGTGAATTTGAGTACTCTTCAAAGTATTTTTTTTTAAAATCCTAAATATAGCTTCTAAATAAATTACGAGTAGGTGATACAAATTAAAACTCTTATGTTTTTTGAGACGAATTTTTGATTTAAAGGAAATTTAAATAAAACCCTTTCTGCTAAATTCGAATGACAGTTTAAAGAATCTTTAATGTTTTTTTAATATGTAGAATTTCAAGTTTATGAGATGAACACTCTAACTGCTTTTACATAGAGATTTGGTTATATTGTAGGTGAATTAAATTTTTAATTTGTTTCCTGGCTGGCTCATACTCTTCAATTTCGTTACTTCTATTAAATAAATTATTTACTTCATGAATTTAATTATTAAGTTTGAAGTTTTATCATATTTAATTAAACCAATCTATAAAATTCCCTATGCCACTCTGATGGGGTTGTAGGACAGTGATGACATATTTTCTAGGTATTAAGTCCTGCATGCTACAAAAAAGTATTTTTTTTTTATAAAGTTTAGTAGGAATTGAATCTTGCAGCTTTTCATAAATATTTTGTAAATATTTTGGAACAATTTTCATATACAACTCAGGTTGACTTCACCTTAACTTCGTTTACAATTTTCTTGCAACTGCTTTGCATTCGTTAACTCCAATCTTTCGACAGTTTGTTTCCAATTTCGTCCAGCTATCTTAATCTTGGTTTACCTCTTGCTGTAGTATTATACGGTAATGGATTTAATATTCTTTTTGATAACCTTTGCTCATTAATCATCACCACATATGTTCTGCCCATCTTATTCTTTGTGCCTTAATAAATTTTATGACATTGTGATTTGATTCTATATCTGAGTATAAGCAATTAGTTATAATGAGAAAATGAAGTTGAAATAACCGAATCATAATCATAAATCGAAACGAATCATAAAATTAAATTTGCAAGGGATATAAGCCCTGTAGAGCTAAACTATTTAAGTACAGTTTACATTTTTTTACTGTCCTGTCGTGACAAAATTTAATGACATCTTAATTCTTGAAAATAAATTTAAAGCCCTGTATCTTCATTATTAAAATACACCATATTTAAGTGATTTCAATTTAAACAGAATTACCTTGGGTGTCAGAAATCGTGAAAAATTTGTTTGTATAACAACAAAATTGTAATCTCTATAGGACTTTACACCAACGCCCTTGCAAAACTCCATCTCTTTACATTATATAAATTTATAAAAATTGTTAATTAATTTTTATATAATATTATTTAAGGATATTGAAAATAGATTTTTTTATTGTTATTTTGATTGTATATATTACTGTAAATATTAGATTTTTTGTAATTGATTGATTTCTGCCTATGTTGAAAATCTGTTAAAACATCATAGTATTAAAATATAATATTCTAATATTTTATTTGCCTTAAGCGATTTTTATTTCATGGAACGGTTTTATTAAATGATTAAATGATAAAACGATATAAATACAATATATATATAAACATAAAATATATAAGTGAATATGTGGCTATATTAGCTTAAAAATGTTCAATTCTAATAGCGATAGATTTTATTCTCTCAAATTTCGTTAAAATTAATTCGATACAAGCTTTATTGGCGACCATTTCATTTTTGTACTTATTTAAGAATTTAAATATCAACGCTCAAAAGACTTGGGTTATCACATTGAACATTTTTTCAATTCAGTTAAAAAAATTATGTTGAAGTTAAACCGAAAATTAATTTTAAATATAAATTTGAGAATATATTTGCAAAAACATTTGCTTTTTAGATAGTATACATGGTGTTTCTATTCATTCTTAACTAGTAGAATTTCGCTACAGTTTTTTATAGTAGTTTATGATAAGAACCAAAACAGGGAGATACAGTGAGGAATATGTCTCTTAGTACAAAAAAAACAAAAAAAAAAAACAAAAAACAATTCAATTACGTATTTAAATGTAATTTTGTCTTATATAATTGTAATTTTTATAATTGAAATTTTGTCTTATATATTTTTTTTTGTCCAGATGAAATTTTGTGTCTATATAATTTTGTCCATATGAAATTTTGTCCATATGTAATTTTGCCTTATGTAATTTTAACCAAATGTAATTTGTCTTATATAATTTTGTCATGTAACCAAAATACTTATAACTGTTCAAAAAAATGTGGTTTACACCACTACGCTTCTAAGACAATCAATAATTTCTCGAATATAAACGCATCGTTAGATTGATGTCAATATTTTGTAATAATTAATGTTATTTTATAGTTTTCATTTTGAATTAATTGCGTCTTCTTTTTCCGATTATATCTCTAGCAATATGAATGCTCATTATCTCTATTACTCCATATTTAATTATAATAAAAACATTTTAATTTAAGATAATATCATTATAAAATTATTATTATTATTATAACATCATTAGACTGAAAACTCCTTAAAATATATACATATAAATATATATATTTTATGAATTTTATTACTCTCTATCTCTCTCACCTTGTATTTTGTTTTTTTTTACAAAAAAATAGTTTTAAAAAACCTGATTTAATCTATTCTCTCATTATATTCTGAAAAACAAATTATATATTATATAAGTAACCTTCATTTTTATAAACTAAATGAAAAAACAAGAAATAAAACTAATTTTTGTTTATTTCTCCTTAATACTTAGTACAAGGATTCAAAAATTGAATTTAAATTTTTGTATTTTATATTAGTTTATGTATACTATGAACAAAATTAATTTTCTATAAATAATTTTTCTCACTTTGAAGGGAATAATTGAAAAAAATAGACAAATAATGTTAAAAATATTGAAAAATTATAAACAGAAAAAAGAAAAAAATAATAATAATAAGAAACAGAATGTAAACTTTATTTTAAGTAAATAAATATCCTTAAATAAATGCAAAACAAAAAACAAGAAAAAAAGGATAATAGAAAAACTCTTTTAAAATTATTTTTTCTTTTTTCGTTGTTTATCAAAAATACAGCAAACCAAAAATGAAAAACTTATTTTCTACTTGATTTAAAATTTCCATATTTACACAAGGATAAGTATATTAATTTTATTCACAAAATTTTTTGGAAATGTATCTATAGAAGAAGGACACGATATAATTTCATTTCGAGTAAAAAAAGGACATTGATAAATACATACATATATACATATATATTATATACATACAAACAAAAATGAACTGAAATAATTTTTTTTTTGTTTTTTGTTGTTTTTATTAGTTATTTTTATTAAATTTGTTTTTGTTAAAAAAGATTCGTAAGGATTTAAAATTGATTTAAGCTTCATAGGGTGACACAAAATTAATTAAATCAATTTTGTTTAGTTTTTAGTAACCACCTTTATTTCTTTCGTTAAATTCCATACAATCTTTCATTAGTAAAGTGTTTATTTTATGTTGTAACATAATTCCACAGCTATCTAATTTCTAGTTACCTTTTGTCCTTCAATGAAGCTGGAAACATTTTTAAGTGATATATTTTATAGAATATGCTGTTGGCTTCATCATAATCCGTGATAGTTTGCCCAGTTGATGAAAGTATTTACTATTCACAGTCCAATGTCTAAGTAAGTTTACTCTGAACAAAGTACTAGAGATAATCTGTATAATATTTCTTAAGCAGGTAAGAAGATTTTTGCTTGTCGTCACATCCTTCTTTTTTACATTTATTTATATGTGAAATATAGCAATTTCCAGTTTACATTTTCTTTTGCACAATATTTTTATGAATTTTTCTTATTCTTTGAAATACCGATTAATATATACGATTACAGTTATTGCGGTTGTTAATCTACTATAATTAAAGTGCCTGAGTTCACAAATTCGATTAAAGTCCTCTATCTAAAAATTTTTTAAATATTATTTATAATAATTATTAATAAAATTTTGTCGCATAAGTACAATTTAAACACGTGATATAGAGATTCGGCCTCAATTCCTGGGACCAGTTTAGTTTGCTATTTGGCAGCAGATGGATGTTTATCTAGATTTTAATAAATATATAATTTTGCTCCTAGTTTTTTTTTTTAAAATAAATTGTCAGTTTCATCATAAAGTTATAATAATATACATATACAATATATGTATGTAAGATATTTTAATAACTTTTTCAAAACTTCTGAAATTTAAAAAATAAAAATTTGAGTCATAAATTAAGATATGTTTCTTCTTTAATAAAATTAAATATTATAAAATCTGTAAAATAAATTTGAACAATAAAATTTTAACATAGGTTCGAAACACATAACATTTCACCAATATTCTAATAAGACTTCCTAACCAAAATACAGTACAAATTATATTATATTTATTGTACCTACATTTTAGCTGTTGAGTATGCATATATAGGTAGGATAAATGCTAATTGTATTGTATTATATGCAAACATCTACATAATACATCATAGTGTCGAAACTTTCAACTGTGAATACATTCCATGTATGGATAGGTAATAAGCTTACATAATTTGTATGCGTAGATTTATTTTAAACTAACCGTTTTTGTATTTTGTTGAAATTATAACTAAAATTATTTTTTTTTATTAAAAAATCTTGTTTTTTATTATTAATTATATTATATTAAAAACATATTATTATAATACAAAATAAAAAAAAAATTTTTTTTTTGAATTAATAGAGAATTGAACTCACAAAAATTTGTGATATTAAAACCAATATTGAGAAAATTATTATACTAATTAATTTGTTTTCCTACTAAAAGTGCAAAAAACCAAATGCGATAAATAAAAATAAAATAAAAAGAGCTTGACTTCAAAGAGAATCGACAAAAAAAATTGATTGAATGAAAAAAAACCGAAGCACACTAAAAACCACGAAAAGTTTGCCTTCAAAATCGTGCTCTTGTGTATTATATTATAGATAAAAAAAAAATTGATTTTGATCGCCATGGCCTGCATCATCGCCGATTGATTGAATGAAAAAAAAACGAAGCACACGAAAAACAACGAAAAGTGTGCCTTCACTAATCGTGCTCTTGTGTATTATAATATAGATTTAATTTGAAAACTATTTGAGTTCGCTACGTCTCATTTTAAAAATCTATAAGTTAAAGGAATAATAGCTAATGAAAATCGATTTTGAAATAGTTCAGATATTTGTTCATTAAATGTAGATTGTTGTAGATTAAATGTAATAAGTCTTTATTTCAAGATACAGCACCAAAGTTTGTCTTCTTATGATGTAAGCTACAGTAGTAGACAGCAGTAGTAGTAGGATTGAAAACATTTTAATACTTTGTTTATTATAATTGCAAAGTCAATTATGTTTTTTTTCTTTGACGTTGAATTTTCATCCACGAGTCAATCATGTTGTTAAAGAATAATTCCTATGTTTAGTTTTATAAAAAATAAAATTAAAGACTACTTATGTAGGTATATGTATATAGCTAGCTTGGTAGCAATGATTTCTGATAAATATTTATACCAAAAGACGACATTTGAACGTCGACGCCATAACGAAGCCGTTTCTATCGAAGGGGACCACATGAGATGGAATCATATTACACATTTTAGCAGTTTTTACTATAAATGAGTTTCTGAAACCAGTTCTGAATCACCTGATTATTTCCACGGTGTAGAAATGAGCACTTGAAACCTCGCTAGCTGAAATTATTTGAAAGAAGGCATAATGGATATTGTTTCAATAGAACAAATGTCATTTCTAATAAAATATGTATAAAAGAGAGAGAGCTCCAAAGTGTCAATGTATGTTAAGATGAATAAAGGTCACCTGCGCTACGGAGTTGCCAATTAGGTGTAAGACGCGATTTTAGATTTTTTTCAATTTAATCTAGTGAAGTTTGGGGTGCACCAGCCTATAAAATGTTATATTTGATAATATTCAAACAAAAATAAATTTTTCATTCAGTTAACGTCATCCTGTATTTCAAGAAAGTTATTTACTATTATATATTACGTATTTACTTTTTAAGTTGAATATTTAAGAAAATCTTTGATATATTCTAGATTTAATTTAATTTCAATAAATTTATTTTTGATTGTATTCACCTGATTTGTAAATGATGTTGATGAACAGAAATTCAAATAAGATAGAATCTAAATAAAAATTAATTCAAATATAACATAAAAAAAAAAATAAGAATAATGATGATAATAATAACAATAACTTTCAAGGATATTTTTTAATTTAAAAAAAAAATTGTTAAAATCAGAATATGAATTAAGTAAATGAAATAATAATATGATTTGTATTATATTTTATTATAGATTTAATATATTAATTTTGTTTTGTTAAAGGACCAATTTTAAAAGGCTTTTAAAAGGATTTACTATCCCTATTTACATTGATATTTTAAAAAAGATAAAATAAAAAAAAAATACCAAGTTAATAATATTATATGTATTGTATATTTTATATTGAAATAAAAAAAAAGAAACTATTAATTGGAAATTATAGGATTTTGAAAAGGACCCTTATCAAAATATTATATGTATACCTATCAATCTCTCAAAATTTTATTTCAAATTATGATATTACTTATAATAAAAAGGGAAAATGAGTTTTTTAAACTTATAAAACATATTTTGTCAATATTTTTTTTATGAACTTTAAAATTAAAAAAAAAAAATTAAAATACTTATTATGTATTATGATTTCAAATTTGATGATAGCAAATAAATCAGATGTCATTTTGTGAAATATTAATTTTATTGAAGTGAAATTAAATTTGACATGTCTTTATTGAAAGATTACAAATTCTACTAAATGGAACAGTGTAATTTAATTGCATGATCGAAATGTAAAAAATAAAGAAGATTGTTTAGTTGTACGGTGTTCTATAATATTGGTATATTATGTTAATTTAAGGGTAGCTTCTGTTTTGTTTTCGTTAATTTTCTCTCATTTAAAAATAAAATAAGACAAAAATATTAAATTTAAGTGCGATTATATAATAATTATAATAATTAAGCTCTAACTGCTTTCACATACTTGCCATACTGTCGCAGCTTAAAGTTACTTTGACATCGTAAATGTCTCAACATAAAGTTGAATACAATGTCCACATGATATTAAACGTCCATAAAAGATCAGAAAAGCTTAAGACAATGTAGATCATGTACATGATGACAATTGTTGTAGACGATGTCTCCGCGACCGGTTGACAATGTTGTTACAATAAAAACTGTCTGCTCATTTTGCTTGATCAAAAATGCATTAAAGCACAATGTTTCAGAAAGCTTTCATTACACAATGTTGCCAAATTATTTTATGGATAAAATTAACAACTTATTTTTTTTTACATTGTATCAGGTTGAAGTTTTTTTTTCAAGACATTTACAATTGCACCGTTAATAATTGCATTCATTTCATTTACAAATCTGAACAATTATTAGCAAAAATCATTTCAATTATTTAAATTAAATAGAAGTTACCTATACTCTGTAAGATTGCAATAATTCTGAGCTTCTTTATATGGACAGTAATTTTAGATTTAAGATAAATCATTAATAATTTTAATAAAATGTTATTCAACGAAATTTAGGAATGTGTTGTACTTATGTTTTAGTATCTACAAAAAATGATTTAAAGATAACCTTGTTATCAAAGCGAATAATCAGTGAAGTGACCTAAAAATCTTATAACATGCAAAATTTTATATTTGAGCCGAACCCCTATCTCAAAATTTTCTTATTTCTTATAAGCAATATATGAAAAGTTTTCAAGTCAAAATCTCCAAGATAAAATCCATAGGACAAAACTCAAATATAAAGCCAAAACAATAGATTTTTTTATTCAAAATAGCAGTTACGCATAAATGTTTTGTAAAAAGTAAATCAAGATACAAATTGTGGAAAAAACTTATTTTTGTAAAACTCAGTTTCTTCCAACCTTTCTAAAAAGAGGCTTATTTTTGTTTGTATCTCCTCTCCTTTAATCTATATATATACATTTATACTTATAATGGTATATTTCAATCTTAGGGATTTTGTTTTTGGATATTTTGCGTTTGGAATTTTGTTTTAGGTGATTTTGTCTTTGGGAATTTCATCTTACTGAGAGAAGGTTTTATTCCTGGCTAGTTTTTCTTTGGGAATTTTGTTTTTGGTGATTTGGTCTTTGATATTTTATTTTATTTTTTCTATATTCTATCTAATATTGTTTTTGGGGAAAATATCTGTAGAATTTTTTCCTAAAAGATTTTTGTTTTTGGGGATTTTATCTTTTCGATTTTGGTCTTAGAGGATTTAGTTTGTAGGATTTTGTCTTTGGTAGTTTTGTCTTACTCAGGGTTTTGTTCCTACGCATTTTTTTTCTTTGGGAATTTTGTTTCTAGGAATTTATTAATTTTTAAATTTTTTTCAATTTTTTTTATTCCATAGGTACGTTAGATATCTAATGTTACTTATATTAATTTTTATCACTTACATTGTTTAAAGGTTGTTCGTTACATCAGGTAAATATTTTTTAATAAAATTCTTCATAATCTTTAAAGAAAATAAGAAGAAAATTCACACAAAAAAAACTTAATGAATCAAAAAACAGTAATTTTTATTTTATTTTATTATTTTTTTTGTTTTTGGTTTAGACAATTATATTGATAATAATAAAAATCATGTCTGTCTCATAAAATTTATTTTTTTTTTTTCATATTTTTATATGCTATGTAACTTCATTATTTTCTATATAGCTATTTTTTTTAATACATATACTCGTACTTTATATTTCATTTTTATATTATTGATATTGATCCTCAAGAAAATTTTTGATTTCATTGTAGTTAATAAAATTTTTTTAATATTGGCTCATACCTTTAAGATAGAAATTTCATAACCTCTCATTTTTCATAAATTGCTTTTGTTTTTCATTTAGTTATTTTGATTTTATGTGTTTGTTTTGTTTTGTGTAAAAATTTCTTAAGGCAATATTATTGTTCAAATGAACAGTATACATACACATAATATTATGGATTCAAAGTAAAGTTGTTGTTTCTTGTTTTATTTTTTTAATTTTTTAATTTTAACTTTTACTAATTTTAAACTGGTACCGAAATAAATGTGATTGCTAAGTGGATTTGAATGTTCGTTTACGAAGCCTTAAGCATATTCAGTTGTATATAAAGAAATAGTTTAAGCGATTTTGGGTGTATATCTTTTAAAAATCCTTGTTTAAAACATATTTTCGTTTAAACTCGATTCTAGTGTCAATTCGTATGATTAATCAAAACTGGAATTGCTAGCTTTCCAAAAAAATCTTTAGTGGTGCATCTTACCCTTTAAGGACGAAAAGGACATTTGAAAGTATCCTTGTTGTTTTGATGTTTTTGTATAAAAACCTTTATATCTGTTGATCCATTAGATATATATATATATATATATTCAGTTATATATTCTAGAAAGATAACGGTTTGGAGCATATTTTAACATTTTTTATATTTGATGATGATTGGTGCTGCCGTTATGGATATATTGTAGTTCAAAATAGAAAATTTTGGAAAACTAAATATAGTTATATATTTTTGGAAAGCTAGCAATTCCAGCTGTCCTTGGGATATGGTCATTAGATCTTACACCGATACGTAAGCAAACTTCAACATCGTATTAGAACATGATTATTCTAATACGATGTTGAAGTTTGCCTATTCTTGAAAACGGCGTTTCGGTTGTGTATCGAATACACATGAAACGCATTCGATTCGCTCGGATGTCAATTTTCTATTTTTAAAATCGGCGTTTGCTCAAGTAATCGGTAAATTTTTTTGTGTCAGCGGTAAATTTTTTTTGTATCTTTAGAAACTTTTTAATAAATAAATCACATAAAAATAATTAAAAAAATATATTTATTTCAAAAAATTAACTGTTTTTACAGCCTTTCATTGTCAATATTGATAACTTAGTTTAAAAAAGAAAAACAAAATATTGTTCATCACAATATTAAAACGAAAAACAAAAAACAAAAATTGTCTTCATGACTTAGTAATTCTAAATTAAAAAAAAATACTCTTAAAAATAAATTATTTCGGAAGTTTTTGGATTTTTTCGATTTCCATATCTAGAAACCTTAGTTTAATTTTGTTCTTTTCTAAAATTAATTCTTCAATACATTTATTGTGGCGAGTTGTTTCATTAAATTGCTCCTGAAGTATTTTGTTGGTAATTTTATTTTGGTCATATAATTTTTCTAATGCTCTGCACATTCTTTTTCCATTAGAATTATTTTCTTTCCAATCATCACTTTGTTTAACCATACAAGATCGAACAGCTTCGTAAAACTTTTCTTGGCAATTTACTTGAGTCTCCAGCAGTGTTTGTGGTCGAAAAATTTTCGGAACTCCGTAGAATTTGACACTACTTATTCCCTCTACAGAATCTTTTAAACAAAGGAATTCAATTACTTCTTGCTCTAAAGCACTAAAACAATTTTTTTGTATTTGGTCCTCCACATGTAGCCTTAATTTCTTTCTTTTCGTTTGATAGTTTTTTTCTTAAAAATGATTTGTAGTCACACCAAACCTAAAAATAAAATAATACCTACATAATTCTATTGCTCTACAAATTTTGTTTATAATTAATTTCATACAGCAGTCTAATATGCTAATCTTTTTCCACTGAGAAAGTTCTTTATTTGGTGGCCCAAAAGAATTTTGTTGATTATTCCACAAATCATTCACAACTTCAGGATTTCTTTGTGAATAATTTTTTGCAATGTCAGGATTTTTCTTCATAAAATCGACCATTGCTCGATATTGGCTTGATTTGTTGTTCTCTTACTAAAATAAAAATTTAATTTAATTTCTAACCCGAACAAACAGTTTTTCTTAATTTTTAATAAATAAAAATAAACAAAATTTAATGAAGAAATTTTTAATTTATTTAACTTACTTTTTTTGGATATCCATTTTGTATTTACTTCTAAATTCAAACGCACTCAAATTATTGCGGATATAAAATGTCAGAATTTGTGTGAAACGAAACGCGACTGAGTTTTTAAAAATACCAAAAAAATTTCGTATTTCAGTTTTGAAACGCGCGTTTTTAAAAATACCAACTTTACAAAGTCGAATGAGTATTCGATTCACAATTGAAACACCGTTTTTCAGAATAGGCATTAATAACTGTTGTGTATAGCAACATAATGTTCAATCTTGATTTCCTTGTAAATCTTCCTGCTATACTCTAAAATACATACATACATACAATACATTTTTAACACTTGGCCACATACATTTTAGGAAGATATACCATGTATATACTTATATGCCAATATTAATTTAATGGAGGACTTTCCCAAAATTTCCTTTAACTTCGGAAAATGTATATAAGTTCTAACTACCACAGTCAAGACAAGAGAACTCTACATCAACCAAGAATTAAAGCAAAACACATCAAAAAATAAATAAATAACAAATATAGATATATATCTATATATATATATATATATATATACATTTTAAAATATTTATAGAAAAAGAAACAGCATTATACAGCGGTTGTAACAATGACAATTGAAAAATATTATACAAACGAATATTGATTATAAAAGCGTAATACTTAATACTTTCAGAACATAAACGAAAAAATAATGAAATGTATTGTGAATGGCTCTGTGTATGTAGTCGTATAAAGCAGCTAATCTAGTATTGAAATTTATAAATAAACACCCAACCACAGTAACCATAGCAAACACAGCAAACACACAGCTTTAAGATAAAACATTTGTAATGATGGTCTTTATAGTCGCATGTGCATAAGTATGCAAAACAAAAATGCTATCCATTTATGTGTCAACATCTAGTTCAAAACCAGTCATTAAATTAAAATGGTCAAAGCCAAACGTAGTGTAAAATGGTTTACTCCAGACTTCAGTTGAATAGACTTAACTTGAACTACTTTCATTTATCTATCTATATTCTTTCAGTTTAATCCAAACCCACTCCATTAAAACGATTTTCATCCGATATTATAATTTTGTTCATTTCAATTATTTTACTAGGCCTTTCATTTTGTGTAATTCTAATTGTAAATTCTGAAAATAACCGAAAACCTTCTTTTGATAGTTACCTTCAAACCTTTTACAGACTACGGATATATTTCTGAATATTTTTAATAAATTTGTTTCAGACAAAATATTGAATTGAAATTTACTTTACAAAAAAAAAAGATACCTTTTGGGTTTTTCATTTGGAAATTTTTCTTTTGTGTGAGCACAAACTTAGGCACTAATATTGAGTTGGGTTTTGGTTGGAATATCACCTAGTCTACTATAGTAGAAAAAAATATTTATTTTTTATTTTGGTAGGTATTGTTTTTATTGCGGCATTTACTTTCATATTTAAGTATATTTGTATGGTTTCTTTTTATAAAGGCAAAAGAAAATTTTACTTATATAATTTTTATTTATTTTTTTTTTTTGTTTTTGCTTTTGTGGCCTCACCAAATGGGAAACCACTTGAAGCATTAATAAAATCAAAAACAAAAAAAAAAATCACAAACATAAAAACAAAAAATACAGCAAAATTAAATAAATAAAAAAGTGGTGTTCCAATACATTCGAATTGAAAATTTTTCTAAATGGTGTGTGGCGGTATTCAGTTATTATTTCCTTTGTTTTTTTTTTAATTTTCTGCTATACGGTTTTTATTATAAATATTTAACTTTGGGTAACTACTCTATTCAGTTTTTGAGAATTTTTATTTTAAGTCATGGATATTTTCTTCTATTTTTGGTTTCATTTTGTTTTTTTGTTTTTTAATTTTTATTCTTTATAAAATCAAAATAGTTGGGCTTTGAATTTTCCGGTGAACAATTCTGTGAAAATATTTTTAATATAAAGTAAAAATTCGTATATGAACATTTTAAACGAAATATTTTAAAACGAATAATTTTTCAAGGCTTTCTAATTGAAAATAATTTTTTTTTTAGTTTTCATTAAAGTGGAAAATTTAAATTTCCTCGAAATATCGTTATTTTTCTGCAATGCAGATAGGAACTATACGTTCTATGACATTATTGTTATCTCAAGATGTTAAATTAACTAAAAAAAAATTTTTTGAAATCAATTTAAGTAAATTAATTAATGAATATTTTATTGTAATTAGCCGATTGTTATACTATAGCTGATTGTTACACTACACCGGCCGCACATCTATTTGCAGTTTTTTAATACCTAGTTTACTATAATAATTTTTTTTAAAAAACAAACTGTATAATGTAATTAAGACATGAAATACAATAATAATTGAAAGAAACTTAATTACTGGTTCAGTTCCATTTAATATTTATGTTAATGATTTACTAACATCATCAAATCACTTCCTCGTACACATATTTCCTGACAATACTCAATTAATTAATGATGGCTTTTTATACAATAGGGGCTCAGAGTAATAAAATTCTTACTGTTTCAAAAATTAAGGCCATTAACGCCAATATACAAGAGACCAGCTAAACAATATTCTCATAATATTCGATTAGGTAGAGTTGTTATTTCCTATTTTGATAACGTAATTTTTTTGGAATATTCATTAGTGAATCTTTAAATTGGAATAAATATATTTTTCTTAATTGTAGAAAATAGTTGAAAATTGTCTCATTTTCGGTTTATGAATTTTATGAAGTTCCTTAATTCTAGTGAGTACTGGATTGAGGACGTTAAGTTTGTTGATTCCTATTATTTGTCGACATACCTTGTCAGCGTTGTCTATTCATTTGACGAAGAAGCGGATTATTCCTTACTTTCTTGTAAGGTCTATTCGTGATCCATTCCTACATCCTGTTATCATAATCTTCTTCATTTAAAACTACCATGACATACTATACTGGATTATGATTCTTCATGTCATTTCATAATATCAGAAACTTCAGCTAATGTCATTTTATTAAGTTCAGAACTTTTTGTTCTTTACTGTTGGTATTTTTATTTTTATTACGATTTGCCCTTTTTTCTTTAAAGAATTTTGTTATAGTGGCTCTTACAAATTGATTTTGTTTTGTTGTAATGGGTAGCGTTGACGAGTATATATATGTTGATTTAGGCTTGGGTATCATGTAATTTAGACCGTTTGTTAAGTATAGACCTGCATCATATTACAAAGAAAGTCTTCCATTACCCACGCATTTTACGTTAATCCAACGCTTAGTTTATTTTTTTTGTACTTGACAGTAACTTAGGTAGAATTCTATACCTTTCGCTCTTAATTAAGCAAGGTATTAAAAGTTTCACTACATATTTAACTACAATATTTTTTCAAGTATTTTTTTATAAAATTTCTGGAATAAGCCAAGACAACTCACTAAATGTGAAAAACTGCTACTACTGTCAGGAACAAACCTTCTAAGCCTACTCTCATTTATTATTTTTAATTAATTAATCCCAATGATACAGGATACTGGACCAGATCCAAAAAAAAAACCACAGAGATGTAAAAAGTTGTATTTTATTCCAGCGGAATCAAGCCTGGGACTTTTCGGTTGAAAAACAGACGCTCTACCTACTGCGCCATCGAGCGTGTATATATCACGGGTTACTGCTCGTGTTATTGGTTCAAATCTAGTAGCACTATACTACTGTATACAAATTATGTTGATTCAAAGTAGAAATCCTGCTTACCTACATTCCAGTTATTTTTTTACCATTCAACCAGAAAAAATCAATTAAACAAAATTATGTTTTCTGATTTATTATTATTATTATTTTTATTATTATTGTTATAATTATGTTATATTTCATTTTAAATAACTTAAATTCTTCTGAATTAACTGCATCATTATGATAATATGTAAATTGAAAAAGTACGGTACAAATATCTGAATAATTTCCTAAGCGATTATTATACGTTGGTGTACAACATAAGGCCTAAATGCGTAGGATTTAAGCCAACTGGGACCACGGTTCTTATATCCACCCTATCAACCATTATCCTTTTAAATGATAACATATTTTTTTAAAAATTTTTTAATTTTTAATTAGAAATTGAATTTTTTATTCCATGACAGTTTAAGTAAGAATGAACGCATACATTTTAACATAGAATAATTTTAGTATATCAAATTGTCGCAACTCCCTAAAGTACAGATTTTTTTCTTTTCCTCGCCACAACTGAATATAAATTATTACGTATGCGGTTGTTTATAATAAATCAATAACAAAAAATCATATAGGTAGTTAGTGCCAAGAATTGATATGGTACAATTGAAATGATAGAAAAGAATGAAAAATGAAATTGAGTGCCCATCGTGGAGCGAGCGAATATTAGTTTTATTTAAATTTCAATTGATTTAACTTTGTTTTGTACAGTTTTTAAATTTATAAGCTGAGCTTAAACATCTTAAAGGACTAGTTAAATCGTATTTGTACAACTTGTTGAGTAAATATGAATAAATAAATTTGTAGCAGAGTATCTTTATAACTCTTTTCGCCAACACTACACTGTAAACTCGAATTAATGATAATTATAAACGTTCTGTAATTTACTGAAGATGATAATGAGCTTAAAAAATTACACTGACAAAGAAACAAACTTTAAAAGTCTCATATATGATGCAATCGTTTTTCATTTCTTGGAAATTAAATAAAATAATTTCATTTCAATTTTTTTTCATTTTGTGTTCGTTTTTAGTAAGTAAATTATATTTTTAATTAAAATTTAAAAATTAAATCTTTTTTATATGCAATTATACAAATAAGTATATTATACACGTATAGTTGTATATTTAATTAATTTTTTGTCTTTATTTTTATGATTTAGTAATAAAAGAGAGAAAATTTTTACTAAATTAATATTTGGTTATAGTTATACTTTGTAAAAAATTTTTAAATCTTTTTAAGTCATGAAAATTTCCTGGAAAAACTTAATAAATATTTTTTATAATATAAAAAAATATGAATTCATTTGTGAACAAAATTGTGATTTCAAAATGTGACAGAAAATGCGATTTAAATATTTCATATATTTAATTGTGATACTTCAAAATAATATCCATATCTGTAGTTTGAATCCTTGTGAGTATCCATGGACATTATAATACTATGTATATGATGTTCATAATAAACAAAATACAAATTTGAATTTACAAAAACCAGAGAAATGAAAAACGAAAAAATAATTAATCCAAATATGATATGACATGATTTATCAATTGAATCGACCTAAAGCAATAATGTATGATTTATTTTATCCTAATCAAGAAATAAAATAAAGATATATATAAAATTTATCCTAATTTTATTATTTTTAATAAATAAAAAAGATTAGTTCAATTTATTTATCGAAAATGTTACATATTATGTAGTATCTAAGTAATAAATATTAGATACAAAATTTATGTAATACTACATCAATGTATAATTTTTGAAAAATAAATCGGATAAGACTTTTTTATTTATTAAATTAGTAAAACCAGAATAAATGTTAAATTTCTTTATTTAATATTAATTATAATAAATAATTATATTAATTTATAATAAATAATTATAATTATTGTTATTTACATTCAATTTTTTAATTGATTTTTATAACTCATAGTCATGTAACAACATTATGTCATGTAATATAATAAATCTAAGATAAATAGAATAGAAGCAATACAGCGTAACTAATGGATTTTGTAAAACAGTATTTCATGCAAAAAAAGAATGCCAAAATTGAGCTTCATTGCATTTTTAAACAAAAAATTATCGTTTTGGATTTAACGTGCGAAATCGTTATGGATTTACCGTGTAAATATAAGTGTATGAATTTAATGAAGTTGTAAATAAAAATTATAATAAAACTTTAAATAAATTAAGAATAGAAAATTATGACATAAAACAAAATTTAACAGAATTGAAAAGGATCTATTTAAAAAAAAGTTGATGTTGCGCGTCTTATGGACAACACGAAACTATCACAGCGGTTTATAAAAACGAAAAATGATATTAAAAATAAAAAACAAGAGTAAAACCGAGTGAAACTATAATTACAAGTAAATAATTTATATTAGAGGTATAACGGTTCAATTGCTTTTTGTTGCCAATCAGAAGAAGATATATATAAAAGAGAAAATGAGTGAAAATACATTTAACATGTTGCAAAAATTAAGACTTAAGCGATGAAAGAGCTATATAAATGGAATTAAAACTATGCTTACTTTATATAACTTTCTTTCGAAATATCGTATTTAAGTGATTTGAGATTTGTTAATACTTCTTCTGATTTAGAAATTCAACTCTAATGCGCATGAGTGGGTACTAGTTCATGTTTTTCTTCGAAGTCTTCACCCCGACCACTTTATTATACGTTCCTGTATTTGTGTAAACATAATTGATCCTATCAGAAAAATTGTGATCTAAATTTTTTTTTTTTTATGGAAAGGGGAGTTCAATGTGAGCGCGACCTCTTTTAATCTGTATTGTACTTCCCGGTTTATTATCTTAAAATTGCAGGCTTATGTCCTTGATGAACACTATTGTTGTTTTGATGTCAATTTCACAGTTAGACAATGTGTATTCCTGCAAATGTTTATCCCTTTTCCGAACTGTTGTGCCTGAAACAAATAGAATATGAGAGGAGGACTTCTCTTCTTCAAAGCAGAATTTGCACTTATCTGTGTTCGATGTTTGGTCTACAAATCTTAAACAGATGTTTAATAATGAGCCATGACCTGTGGATGAATCCACTGCAAACCATTGCAAAAAAATTTTCGTGTGTTAGAGTAGGCGACGTTTTGAATTATCTAGGTGCTTCAAGGCGTGCTATTCTTTGTATTTTAATAAGCTTGACATTTGCTTTGGTCTGCTCAATTTTGGGACATCATACAATGTTGCGTATGATATTATAGGTCATGTTATAGACTTGTAGAGCCATACAGGATCTGTGAAAATAATTCGCATGTTTTACCACACATACTTTGACATGCAAAACATAGCCATATTAACATTTTTGTTTATGATTCTCTAGGAGAATTCCGTGACAATTTTTTGTCAGGTATTATCACTAGGTTTTCGATAGCAGCTTCATCCAACGAAGGTTAGCAAAAAAAAGAATCTATGTTATAAAAATTCGAATTACAAGCTACGAAACTCTGAATTTTCAATGTCATAGGAAGAAGGCAAAAATTATTTTTAAGAAATTCGGAATTTAGTATAGTTTCAATCTTTATTCTATTACAAATTTGCAATAGAATACCTGGTCTTGCTTATATTAATTTTCAGTTAGACTTCCCTGCGCTGTATAGTCCTAAATATATTTGTCTATATAATATGCATGTGAAAATTAAAGTTGTGTTGTCTGCATATTCTAAATATATATATTTGAGCTGTTGGTGAACGAAAAGAAGCGGTATCAATCTGTTGGAGTGTGATGTATATTGATGTTTCAAAATCATTACTTTTCCGATCCATCCATAACCAGTGGGTTATATTGCGGAAGATCTTCTAATTTTTTATTTGAAAGAAGTTAAAGAATAACAAGAGTAAACAAAGCTCAATCATAAATTATAATTTTGAATTAGAGTTAACTAATCAGAATCTTGAATTAGAGTTAACTGACCACTTCGTTAGAAGCTCATATTGGTTCAACGAGTACAGTCGTACGCGAGGAAAGTTCTCGTGGTATCACAATGGTCCTCACCGGCCTAAGTGTGTCAGCGTATTCTCGGCAGCCACTAATACCTACCTACCTATCTAACTTATCAATTTATAAATCTTTGTCTCCAAAATTGAAAGAAAAAAATGATTTCTTACATTTTTACTTAATTAAAATTAAATTAAATTTAAAACAAATTAGATTTTTATTAATCGTAAACAGAGTGAAATTATACTAAAAATAAATTTATCATAAATTTTATGAACTTCTATTTTATATGGGAGTTAATCAGGATAACAATTTTCGTTACAACATTAACCTTCATTAGATTTTTTTTTTTAATGTTTTTTTTCCTATACAAAAATCACCACTCATGAACCAGAATTTATTTTTTTGTTTGCTATATAAAACTTTGATGTAAGTTAAAGAAGACAGTAAAATAAACGTTTCTAAGAATATTATATAAGTAATATAGTGTTGGATAGAAAATTATAAATTATAATAAAATTTGTGTTTAATTAATCTTTTGCACTAAAATCCCTTGTATACTAACAACAACAATTACAACGACATAAGTTATCCTTTTTGTAATAAATTTACCGTTAGCATATTAAATTTTTCCATTTTTCTTCTTTTTTACCCAAAAAAATGTTGTCAGCTTAAATATTGTCTTAACAAAAATTATGTTTCTTATTTTTTAAGTTCATAAAATTTACCTTCATGTTGTATATTCATTAAGTCTATAAACGTGTGTCATAATATAATGCGACTGTAACAGAGTGTTGCCAACTGATCATTGTGGATGAGAATATATTTTTAATATTTTTTAACGCTATAAGTTATATTCTACTCGGTAAAAGAGGCAGATTTACTTATTTTTTTTCATTTTTTCCTTACATTACTTTATATTACATAACCTAACAGGAGTATACAATCCTACAACTTCATATAAGTTGTCAGACACATAACAAAACGATTTATTAGTGTTCATGTTTTTTCTGTAAATACATTTTGGGTAAGATTGTTGTATTCTATGTTTTTGTCGTCATTCTTGCATAATAAGAGTTCCTTTAGGATTTTTCAAAGTAATACAATAGAGGTATTTTTATCCAATATGTAATGTAAGCTCTAGATGAAACATAGAATAGATGATAGAAAATAGTGATTGGTTTCTGGTGGCTATCGTAGCGAAACTTAATATTTTTCAAGTTTTTAATTTTTGATTAGCAATTTCAATTTAAAATTTCACTCCATGTATAAGTATGTGCATACTTGAAGATATGTATAAGTGGGTGTACACATATTTTAGCGTAGAAAAATTTTAATTTATCAAATTGCCGCAACTCACCAAAGTACAGAGGTTCTTCCTGGTCAGAATTAAAACTAATTTTTTTTTTGTAAATAAATTATTACGTATGACGTTGTTGCCAAAGATAAAGTAATAAAAAAAAAAATAATAATTTCAAGAATGCATTGAAATGATATAAATCAATTCATAGCTAAGTTGTGTACGATTCTTTATCAAAATTTTGAGGAGCGGGCGAATACTAATATTTGATTATTGTATAAACACTGATACAGATTGTAAATAATAAACGAAGTAAAAAAAATATTTCTTTCTTGATCTGTGATGTCTTAGTCAATTTATCGTTGCATGTGAATACTGACACAACTAAATCTGTGGTTTAAGAGATCAAAAGAAAATTATAGAAACATCTAAAAACCTTTTAAAATGTGTCCAACATGTTGCCCAAAATATTATGTTGAATTAAACAAATACAATTACAAAAACAACACCCAAGGTAGTTGTAGAATCTATATTAGGCACAAATAAATAGAAAAAAAACCGTAATGGACTTCTAATACTTAATATTCAATATTTAGTTGTTTTTGATTTTATTTTTAGCCTTCTTGGCTTCCTCAATTCTATTTGAGTTTATTTATTTTTTTGCATGCTGTTTTCTTTAATATTTATCTATTTAGCAACTCTATAATAATTATTTAGATAATATGTGGCTATAGAAAAATATTATATAAACATTTATCATACGAATATTATTATATATTTTTTCTTTGTGAAAATTCATTTTCCTTATTCTTATACGACGGTAGAAAATGAGAAATTAAAAATCTTCAGAGCTTTGTTTTTTAAGGTAATTAAAAGCAAGGACATCTTTCATGTTATAATAATATCCTCTTTTTTTAATGATATTTTCACACTAACTACTTGTTTTCTACAAACCATTCTACAAACCTACTTATATATAATATTATAACAGTCGCGTATTTTTTGTTTTTTTTTTCAAAATTATTCTGGTACAGAGTGATTCAATATGATTTATAACAAAAAAATAGATTAAAAATAACAGAAAGTTGTTAAATGGGGAGGAAAGAAAAAGTTTTGTTTAATAAAAATTTATTATTCAATCAATTTTTCAAATATATATTTTAAATTTGATTGATTCAATTTTCAATCGATGTGACCATGGGAATCACATTTTATATATTTTATTTTAGTTAAAAGAATGATAATAAATTAATTAGTACACTATTTATGTTCTTTTATACTATAGATCCGCTGTACTAAATTACAATAGCAAAAATAAACAAATACCCAATACATATTTTTTGTTTTTTATTGTGAACTAGCCCCCGGTATTTTCTCACTATTTTTTTGTTTTAGTTCATTATGTACTAGCCACCAATTTTAATTATGTGGACTGACTCTCAGAAAAATTAAATAATTCCCAGAAGCAATTAATTAACTCTTAAAGTTTAGAGTAATTTTAAAGTTGGATTCAAAATCGTGATATTCTCTTTTCAGAAAACATGTTTATATATTTGTATATATATAGGGGAGATTTAAAAATAAAAGGGCTTTTATAGTCGGTTACAAAATCAGTGATTTAGAATTAAAATTCTCTTAAATAATTAAATTGTTGTCAGGTTTCTGTTCATTAATAATTATTTTAATATTTGATTGAAAATAGTTATCGATATTTCGGAAGCAACATACTTCAGTGATTGTATCGAAATCTAAATTTTCTCTTAATTTAGAATCTTGCATACTTATACATTGTAATTGTATTCTGGAAAAAATAATATCCTGATTTTAAATCCAAACTCAAAATGCTTTATAATTCAGAGCCTTGGATGTACAAATAACATACATATTCAGAAAAAATCGTAATCCTGTTTTCAACCAAGTATAATTATATGAAATTTCTTTTAATTGTTATTTCACATTACAACAAGGGACGTCCAGCATTCTGTGAACATGTCTTAATTGAAGAAAATAAACTAAGCTTCCACAAACTAATCTGCAAATTACATTTTAGCAAAAATAATGGTTTGTATTTTTTTTTCAACGGTTAGTAGCTTGGAAATTAGTTAATATTAATATTACCCACTCTAGAATTGAGAAATTAAAAACTAATTTTAAATAAAAAAAATTAATTAACTACTGCTGATTTTTAACTATAATTAATTCAGTAATTTGAATCAAAATACTGTAAACACATCTGTGAGTCATAAAAATTAATCAAATTAATAGCACTCATAAAATAAAAAAATCTTACAATTTTTATTGAGCCACCCTGTATATGATATTATTATCTAGTTGTCATTTGTGTGCAATATAAATTTTTAGCGTCTTAAAATAGAAAAGAAAATGAGAGAAAATTATTTTAAGGTAAAAACAAAAGGATAAATATCCTTTTTGTTTATTATATTATAGTAGCATTATATATATACTAACTAGATATATATATATATATATACATATATATATATCAAGTAAAAAGAAAAATTTTAAAAGGTAATTAAATTGTATATGTGAGCGGTATTTTTCTTTTATGGTGTTTGATTATATATTTCCTTATATGATTTTATTGAAATAAATTAGATTTTAATTGTGTGTAAGTAACTTAGTAACTATATACTTACTTATGTATTGTTTAAAAAAAGGATTCATTCTATTCTATTATTATGTTGGTGTTATTTGATTTTTGTATTTTTTGTATATTTTTTTTTTTTGTCGCACTTAAATACTAATAAAAATTCTTATTACAATAAAATTGTTTATTTTTTTGTTTTGTTTTGTTTTGTTGTGTTATATTTGATTTGGTGTTAAATTGAGTCCTTAAAGCATACTTTTATCTTATATTATACGCTTTTTGATTGATCTTTTTTATTTCTTGCTTTTATAAAGATTTTAAATTGTTATTTTAATTTTATTATTAAGTATAAAGTAAGTTGATAATTTTAAGTCTGAATCTTTAATATTTATTTGAGATTTTTATTGTTTTCGCTCTTTTGAGGCATGTATAAGTGATTGTTTTTTTCTTTGATAACTATATTGTTGTACTCCCGATTCGAAACCAGTTGTCATCAATATGTGGATATAATATGGCCCGGTTAGTAACGATATGTTCCGCTTCAGTAGTTAATATGATGCCAACATCTTGGTCCACTTTTTTGTTAAAATTTTTGTCAGAATAATATCAAACTATGGTTTTGACAGTATAACTAAAGTCATTGATCCATGTCCTCTGCATTTGAATTTTCAGTTGACGTGTTGTTTGCAACAAAAAAAATTATAATCACGGATTAATTTAAATATGGAAATGTCATTTAAAATATGTGTTTTTTTGTATTTTATTAGGTATAATCGGAAATGTCAAACTAAGATCAAATGCAAATACATTTGACGATCAAGCAGCAAAAGTTTGACAATGTTGATGTAAATGCTTTTGTTTCAATTGCATTGAAAGTGGTAGTTGTCGTGTATACTTTTAACGTTTGGTTCTTGTCGAAATTTCTAAAGCAAGAGCTTAAGAAATTTTTATTAAATGCTTACATGTACATCGACTTGCCAAGAAATTTTTACAAATATACGGATTAAAAAAAACAAAAAAACAAATAGAAATAAAATAATGAAAATACTCAAATTGTATATGAAATCTATAAATATAAAACATATTTTGATTTGATACCGAAACGCTAATAAATTCGAAAATTTGAGACAAAAAACTTCAATAACATTGTTGCAGCATCAAAAAATGTTTTTTTTTATTTACCTAACATGGTATTTTCACTCATTTTCTATTTTAACACACAACTGGAACTCATGCATTTAAAAACAAAAATTATGACGAAATTACAAGTTTACACAAAGTTTACGCAAATGACGTGCAGATGTCATTCTCGATTACATGGTTTTGTCTTATTAAACAATCGATTATACTACAACGTGAGTTAGACCAAACTGCTTAAGCTTCATTAGACTGCATTTACATTTGATCTTAGTTCGAGATTTCCGATTAGACTCTTATTGACTACTTATATTACATTAATAAAAGAGTAGTAATGTGAAATTTTTTATTACAATAAGAAATAAGTTATTATAAACACTCCACACGAGCTACTAAGTTCATTTTGAGATAGATTGAATAAATAAAAAAAAATCCAATTTAATATAATTAATCAATTTTAATTAAAAAGAAAGTCAGCTTCAAATATAATTAAAAAAAATTCTTAAACATATGTTGCCCCAGTTGACGGTACATATAAAAATAGAAATAAAAAGAAAATCTATTATCAATTATCCAGGAAAATTCAGATTCAGAAAAAGGCTATAAATACACCCCAGCTGAAAATATAAATAGAAAATCTATTTTCAATTATCTAGAAAAAGTCAGTTTCAGGAAAATATTTTCTAATATAGTTACCTCAGTTGACGATATAGCTGTACAGAAATAACAAGATATATAAAAATATGAATTTTAAATTATCCGGGAAAATTCAGACTCGAGAAAAATTTGCTTTAACAATAAAATTAACAAAAGTATTTTTATTTACTTTAATTAAATTTTCTTATTATATACATAAATATTAAATGAATTTATGGTAAATTCTTAAAACTCTTTTAATAATTTGCTGCTTACCATAAACCAAACTATTTACTCACGTGAATTTAATGAGTTCATCTTTATTCTATCATCTCATCATATCAGCTTTGTGATTTCTAAATAATTTATTATTTATTTTATTTACTATACATATACCTACAATCATTGTAATTATATACAACTACACAATTATAATGTACGTATGTAATAAATATTTACATGTATATAAATTTATTTAAACATTTTATTAAAATGAAATTTTAATTATATTATTATGTAAATAAATTCATCACATTTACGGTTAGGAATCATATTAATCAATTATTTCTTTCGGTATATAAAAATAAGTGTAGAGTTTTTGTACCCTGAAATAATAGATATTTGTATTCTGAAATAAGATATGATATCAGTAACACTTAAATAACTCAAATGTCTGACATTTAAATAAAATTTTCTTAAGAAAATCTTTAAATTCTAAATAAACTTATAAGATTTGTAGTAGCAAAAGTCTATTAAGAGTTGAAAAATTACATGTCTTTCTTTCTAGTTTATTTTGTGTATAAACATTTAAGAAATGAGAAAATTAAAAACCAAAAGTTGTACACGATTATGTTTCCATCATTCTATTGATTCATCATTTAATTTAATAGTTACATTAAATATAATATGAGCAATATGAAATAAGTGCTGAACTTTTCTGATTGATGGGTTGATGTGTTGATTGCTGATAGACTTGTTAAATATTTTATTATGTTACTTATATGTTTTGATTCTAATGGGTTTATTTAGTTAAATTAAAGTTGTTTTAACTTCTTAATATGTTTTTTTTTTTTATAAATTCAAAACTAATGGAATGAACACCCTCACTAATTGACATAGAGATTTAACATAACTACAATAGTTTTTTTGTCTTGAAATTCGAATTTTTCAGCTAACTTCTATAGTTTTTATATATTAAATACTCATTTTTAAATCACCACTGTCCTGCAACCCCATCCGTAGGGCATAAGGTGGATATAATTACCTTTCATCGTTTCCTATCTGCGATTAACCTCTTCACTTTTGGCCACGTTTTTCGCTAAGTACTTGCTTTGGGTTAGACTGTTGGACTTCATGTTTTTACCGGTCTTTCGACGCGACGTGTACCTTGAGGATTCCATTCGAAACATTGTTTTGCGATTTTGTTGTTAGGTTTTCTTAGATTGTGTCTGATCCAAGACGATTTCCTTTGTCCGATGTCCACGCTTATTTACTCTTGATTACATTTTTTTGCTATAATGTTCCGTTGGAAAGGGTTTTGTGGCCAACGAATATTTAGGATGCCAGGGGTCTGTATATTAATATACGATTATAGTTTTCTGGTAATGTTGGCTGAAACTTTAAATTCGCAGGCGTTAAGGATTTTACACTTGAAATGAAAATTCTCATTTTACTGCGCTGTTGAGAGTTATGAGAGTTATTTGCCTGCCATATTTATGAGAGCATCCAGAAAGAAGTACGGGCTTTGCTGATGCGGGCTTCAATATCCAAATTGGCACCTCCATCTAATGAAGCGATGCTGCCCACAGGTAATTAAACTTACTCACTTCTTCGATTCGTGTTTGCTCATGGAGAATCGGATGTTGTGATGTGCGAGTTGTGTGCTTGATTTTGGTTTTCTGTCTGTACTAACTTTTAACTTCACTCATTTTCCAGTGTCAGTATAATTTTGGCACTCTCTTCGTATGTGACAGTAAATAATTAAATACACATCATTCGCGCAATCTAATTGTCCTGTACGCTTAAAAGGATGCCAATGGATACCATTGATCTCGTTTACAGTCACAGTAGCAGTCATTATGTCGTCTATTAATAGTAGAAATAATATGGCTGATAAAATGCAGCCCCTGACAGGCGTGTCAAGGTCAGGCAATTTAAATGTGGACAAATAGATCTTTATTAATGTCGTCTTCATAATACCATAGTTTAATTTTATTTTCAGCGAATATGTGATGTACAATAATGTTCGTTTTCCAATTATCACCTTTATTTTGAAATTTTATGTAAGTATAGAGCTAATAAAGTTAAAAATAACCTTTAAAAATAAAATAGATAAAATAAAAAATTTAATTGTTATCATAGTTTGTTTTCACTAATAGTTTTACATTTGATTGCAAATATCGAATTCTATTCGGAAGCAATATCCTTCAGTTCAAAATTTCTTTTCAAGTACAACCTATTGTAAATTATTATTCACTTCACTTTCTAAATCCTTGTTCAATCTGGTATCTACCTGTTACCTCAAAATTGCTAAATGCGTCTAATTTGCTTATTTTGTGTATAGCTAATCCTTGACAATCAATTGGTTTTATCGATTTTAGTTAAAAAAAATAAAAAATTATTGCTAACCTCAAACTCGTGCCTCTTTGTCTTGATAATTCAGCTTGCAATCAATGTTCTTGGAATTTTACTGTAATTAGTGTTTTAAAATGTCCTATATATAATTTTGAACGTTTTTGGAATGATATTTTGTATATGCCATGGATTTCTTTTAGGTTCTTTTTATTTTTTAATACGTATTAGAAACTATAGTATTTAAAATTTCCTTTCAACATACAAACACACATGTTCTTTTTGCTTATATAAAACTTACGGAAGGATTAAATGTCAAACAAGTTGTCATACTGCATTCACTTTACAACATTTATGACTAATGTCTTCTGTGCTCTGTCCACATTATTATGAATAATATAGCCTTACCAAATTATCTAAATTTTGGAACTTTGGAAATTAGTCTTCGAATCACGCAGTTAAAAAACAATTTCGTGATTTTTAATGCAATCATTCATCTGATCAACTCTGAATAGATTTTATACCACATACTCTTCAAATGATTGCAATTACAGCAACACGTCGAAGGAATGTGTTTACTGAAGAGAATATCGCTTACTATGTTTACTAAGAGAATACTGTAAACGAAAGTGTGGAAGATCCAAATTTATCGATTTGTCATCGATCATCGGTTGTCGGAATTAAATTCGTAGGAACACAAAAAATAATTTCATTAATTTTAATAAAATGTAAAATATTAAACCTACTGTATATTCTAGGCTCATAAAAAAAAAAATAATTACATAAAAACAAAATGTCAGAATTCAAGATGTTATCTTCATACACGAAACATGATGTGATCTTATACATGATAACTACAATGATGTTATGTTGTACATTACAGTACAATACATTATGCTATATAAAGTGTTAATGCCATATTAATTGACGTCATTTTGATTTTTTTTTAAATTAAGTATAACTAGTAACCATATTTGATTAATAAATCACATCTCCACGAAAAACAATAAAATTTAAATTGTAATTATCCTAATTTTTTATTTCAATACTCGTATATTAATGAAAAAAAATAAAATAAGCGAATTAAGGAACAGGAAGAAAAATTTGAATTTTCACATTTTGTGTTTAGTAAATATTTAATAATTTCACTAATTCCATACAAATATTTAAATAGTAATGCGAAACGGAAATTTTAGTTAATTAAAATTTGTTTAAAATAACAAAAAACATTTGATTCAGGTAAAAGGTTATCATGAAATTTGATGTCAGCTCTGAATGAACCCCTATTATCCAATATAAATTGTTGTATTTTTAATTTAGGGGTTTATTTTTATTCATTAAATTTATAGACTAGGATTTCAAGATAATGATAGTTTATTGCTGTAACAACCGATATCATCACATGATTATTTCTTAATAGAACAAACTGGACAGTAACTACTGTCAAGTAAACCATAGGATAAAATCTAATGAAGTTCGATTTGACCTGTAGCATTATCGGAACAACAAATAATATAGAATTATTAAATAAAAATATGCTTACTCATTTTTTAAATACTAAATTTTCGTTTTTAAATAGAATTATGTGTAAATTTGATTATTCTCTGATATCTTAATGACCATCTCAAAAATAAATATACAAATTTAATTTATTTTCTGAATCTAATGAACTTTCACATCATCATCATTATAATACAAAATTCAAAGATCATCATTATCATTATCGTAAACATCATCCGAATATTATTAAGTATGAAGCATATATAGACCTGTTATCATTATGTTATCAACATATAGAATAAATTTGTTTTAATTAAGTTCCAGAATATTGTACTCATACTCAAAAACGTATCCTTTTTTCCTTTTGTTGAAATTAGAAAAGCATGACAGAAATATTTTTATATGAATTTCTAAGCGGAAATTTGGTTTTCTTCTTTTTTTTTTTGTACTAATTTATTTAGCTGGATTTCTGGTAAAATTTAACTGCTGGTTATATTTTTTTATCCTTTTTAACATTTTCCCTACTTAATACACACACGTTTCAAAACATATTTGCATGTTTGAATTACAACAAAATAAACAAAGAAAAATAAAATTTGTTTTCCCATATTAGCCGTTACAAAATCTAACTGATTAAAGGTCAAAAATTTAAAATTTAAATTTGTTCTTGCTTTGTTTTTTAGAATTTTACCAATTCATAATATGTTCATCTAAATGGATTATGTAACTTTAAATGTATGTGGATTATGTGATTAATTAATAGAAAAAAGTTTGGATTTTAAATTTTTGGTGAAAATGTTATGAATTTCCGGTTAAAATATTGTTCCGTTTAAGGTATAGGCCCGGTTTCTGTTTTCTTAAAATGGATGGAAATTTTCCTCTCGAATCGTTCTTTTCTCTGTTAATTCACGGATTTCATATTAACGCCTACTCTTTTTTTGATATTTATCAATGATCTTCTCCAATCAACTTTCAATCATATCCATAGTTTTGCAGACGATCTTCCTTCGGTTTCCTTAGAAAATCACAAGCTACAATACCAGTTACTGATACTAAACCTAACATGACAGTTACGTTTAATACCCCCAAAACTCAAAGCTGCCTAGTCTCGTGCAAAACTATTACATTTAACTCCACTCTATTAACAAGGGCTGTACGTTTTCAGCGAACAGAACACTTGAATATTCTGGGCATGCAGGTAAACAAGAAAATGATATTAAATGATCATATCTTTGACATTGCCAAAAATACCGCGAGATATTTAGATTTTTCGAGTCGCTGCAAAACATACCAGGACATGTTAAATATCTATAAATCATACATACGACCCAAGTTGAAATACAATTCACATATATGGGCCGATGCATCACGAACTGCATTCAATTTTCTGGACAAAGTTCAAAAGCGTGCTATTCGTCTTATCGATAACCCTACATGTAATATCCTCCCCTCAAAATTGTAAAATTGTCATTTTGCTGGATCACCCTATTTTATAGGTGTCTCGTTGGTTTAGGCCTTTGTTCAGACGAAATAAAACTCTAATGCCATCCCTCAACATTTTTGACGTTTAACTGAAGAAGCATCGAGAACCCACCCTACACAGTGCAAATTCCTAGGTGGCTCAAAACTGGCTATGGAAATTCGTCAAATTTTTTCGAATGTTCCCACAAACGCAAAAATATACCTACAAATAAATCTACAATAGTTCACGTAATGTTAACAAATTATAAAAATATCCCTATTCCTACTGATAAAAAGGACATTTTTCCTTCCTTAATCCTTAATTAACCCAAGTGTATGAAGGTATCGCTTAAAACCTAATGTTTGGCTTAACTTTAAAAAAACTCGGGATTTTTGTGGAAAATAGTTTTTTGCACGTAGAATACGATGGTAACAATTACTTTTCGCTTATGTCTACTTAAGTTTTACGTTATTGTCCATTTATTATTTCAACCATTTTGATGGATTTACACTTGTCAACTCACTTAATATATAAAATAAAGTAAGCCTAACTCAAAAGAAAAAAGTACAACTTCCCTCAATTACTAGTATTTTTAAAATTGTAAAAAAAGCCAACACAATATGACTGGCAAACATTTTCAAGGAATATAAAAGAAAATTTGTTATTTCAAATTGTAACGAAAATCAAATTACCATTCTGTGATTCTATGGTCAAAATCAAATAAAACTGCAAAAGTCAAAATGGCTAGGTTTAAAATTTTCTGTATTTTTATTTTCCTCTTTTAATGGAATTTTTAATTCAGTTTCATGACAATTATCATTACATATACATTATGTATTACAAGATGTGTGCGTAAAGATATGCTAGGTACTTCTACCGACCACTTGTTCATTACATAAATTTTATTTATTCTCTTTTTTGTTCATGTTTTTTAAATTTACAAAACCTCAGAATACAACATTTTTTTTTTTTCATGTTAACTTGTTTACAAGTGGTTTATCAAATGAATCGTATTGAAAACCTCAAAAAATGAAAATAAAATAAAAAAAAAACTAAATAAAAAATTGAATTTTTTGCTTTACTATATAGTTAGTTATAGGTACTAATTTATTTTCGCATGAAACCATTTCGTGGTGTTTAATTTTTATGTAAATTGAAAACAAGAAAAAAAAATAATAATGCTAATGTAAAACAAACAACTTTTTTTATTTTGGTATAAGAGAAAAACTAAATTGGCGTAAAAATAAAAACCAAAATGTCTGAAAATTATTTCCGCTATGTCCAAAATTTGTATGGGATTTAAATTTTTTTTGTTGTACTGTAGCTACGGATATGTGCCTACTTGACACTTTAATTACGGATGTTGTTTTCAAAAAAAAAAAAAAATTATTTTAATGCTATTTAAGCTCTTGTTTAATAATTTAAGTGAACTGACTAAATTATTTCGGTGCTGAAAGTAAACTAAGATTCTTCGGTTGAAAGAAAATAAGCCAAATGTTTTAGTACATTATTTAGATGAAAATTAAAGAAAAATAAAAATTTTTGTATAAAAAATATTAAAATAAAATCTAAATTTTATAATTGAGGATTAAACACCATGTGCGAATAAGAAAAATATATTGGTTATATTTACTAAATGCTCACCCACTCAACAGTAGACAGATAAAGTTGAATTGGCATTAGATAAAATTTTGTAAAACTTCCGGTAGTTAGTTATTGCCGAAATTTGTTACAATCAAAACTAGAAAATTGCTTCAGTTTAATAGAATATTGACAGATCGCTGTTTGCTTAACAAGTATGCAGTAAAACTGAAATTCGTCAGCACTAATAACTGTCGAATCTACAAGATTCTTGACACTTGACAAGAATTCAAAAATATTCTTTGTGACTGCACATGTTCGGCAAAAACTCGGCTCATGTGATTTGGTGGATATATGATTAGGTAGGAGTGGTTTCCGTACACCGACAAATTTAGTCCAGTAACCTACATTGTGATATCACGGGTATATTCCTCGGATAAACCTACTCGTATATATACCATTTTAAGATTTGCAAAGTGGTGGAGGTTTTGAATTTTACTGCCTTCAAGGTAACCCAGTGAATCCAGAAAGAAGGCTCCTATATGAGATTTTCATTTTTGATAAAGACCGAGTTAGGTGCAGAGAAGGTGTTGAACAAGTCTTATCTTCTACAAGCTATGCAAAAGTAATTTGAGGGGAGATCAAGCCTATGGCATGCTTGACAATAAGAAAATGGCCCTAATGACTTCTATCCCAGTGTTAATGTTGTGTCTTTCCAATGCCACTAGGTTAAGGAAGTACCTTAGATTCAGTTTATTATGGCATATTTGTTTGGTTATATTACAGTCTGGTCTGTATATATATATCCTTTTCAAGGATATGTACAGATTTCCAGCATTTTAAGTGTTTGTTCTGATAAAACATAATAGTTTAATTCGTGTTCGGATTCATGTTTGTATTGTAGGAGATTATTATTTGTCTATACGTGGCTTAATTATAGTGACGAACTGCTGAGGCTGGCAAAATGAAACGTTACAATCTATCGAAACTTCAAATAAGATTTATAACACCCAGTTGAATAAAATACTCAATGCTTATAGTTACAAATGTGTAATTTATCATTTTTCATCCATCTTTGTTATATCAACTGTCAATCGTAGCCTACAAAATTACTGATTTTTTGTTTTTACGTAGGGCAGTTGTATTGCAATAATTCAAAATAGAACCTCTGAGTTAGTTAAGGTAATAAAATTTTTGAATTTCAATATGTTGAAAAAGTCATAAAATTTCAGAGAGATTAAGTATTGGAAGTCTTGAAATAATTTTATATTACCAACTAGAGTGAAGGCATTCCAGAATTTAAGCATTAGAACTTAATTTTGTGGTAAATCCAATTTTGTGTAAATTGCACTCAATTTTGTACTAAAAATGTGATGAAATGTTGTGAGCTTCTAGTTATGCACGACCCACCAAATATGTAAGTAGCTAGCTAAAACTGGCAAAATAAAAAAATAAATAAACCCACCACAGAAGTAGATATCGAATTTTAAAATTTTGAAATTTGCCTTAAAATCTGACATGAACATGGGTCTTCTTTTTAATTATTATCATCATTAATATTATATTACAAACAAATTATTTGCATTGAATAAAACTATTTTTTGTTTTTTTGTTTTGTTTTTAATTTAAAAAAAAATTATTGTTTTGTAATTTAATATTAAGCAATTAAAAAAAAAATTAAAAACATTTTACGAGAAGTTGAAAACCAGAAAAACTAATTACAAAACTATACATGTACATTACTATTGGTTTTTTATACTAAAAAAAATGTAGTTGTGTGAGATTTACTTATCGGTTAACATGATGAGGTATAAATTCGCTCAAAAAATTAGATAAGTCTTTATATAACTTTTATGACCTAATAATGGACTATAATTGGGGAACATCCACAACTTTGCTTGTTTTATCTTTTTCTAGCTTCTTTAACCACTTCTGCCCGATGGGTTCTTATGAATACCAAATTCTGAGCTATTTATACATGTAGAAAAAAAGATAAAGCAGGTATAGAAATGTGTTATATCAAACAAACTTAAATTTCAAGAATGTCCCTTGGACATCCAAAACTGTTTAATGTTCCAAAATAGATTAAAAATTTCAACTAAGTATATTTTACTAATTTTATTTAATATCTCGATTTAATTCGGTTATTACACCATCATCAGAAGACTGTCGTCAGACTCAGGATGATGGTGCAATAACCGAAATCGATCAAGAAATTAAATAAATTAATGAAAAATACAGAGTTTTTAATCTTTATTTCTAAAAATGTTTCAAAGCTCTACAGCATATTCTATAAAAAATATTTAATGTTCCTTCGGTCTTAGGATATTTCTCAAATTTAGTCATAAATTTTTTTCATACATATATACAAACTAACAAGTAAAATTATTTTTAAACATGTCGAACCAAAAAAAATTTTTAACTCACGAAAACTGAAAGTCTGGTTTCAGTCAAACCATCAGAGATTTACTCTAATTAAATTAATATGGTTTAATTTAATTTTTCTTTTACTGATTTTCATTAAACGATTTAAAAAACTGTTTTAATGACGAATAAATAGAAAAACCAACGATAACTAGTCAGGAAAATTGAAAAAAAAAAATATTATATTAAAAAATGGAAAAAAAATTGTTAAATTAATTTAATTACCTACTGTGAATTAAATAGAAGTGAGTTAGTCATCACAAATGTTTACATTTTTTTCATCGTTTTTATTAACAGTGTTGTTAACAGGTGAAAATTTATTCGTTACGATAAGGATCAGAAAATTTTTATACGAACAAATTTCATAAAAAAAAAAAAAAAATCGTCATTGACATGAAAATTTAAAAAAAATTCTTAAAATTAAAAAAAATGTCTAAATGTATTATGGTTGTTTAAAAATGTGGATTTATAATTTATATAAAAAAAAAAGTAAAATGCTTTTTTAATTAATTTTTATTTTCATGTTAATTTTATTTTTATATTTAAAATTATTTGGAATAGTTATTCATTATACATATTTAAGCGGTTCTTGGGTTTTTATTAGCTCAGATGTATAGAAAATTTGGGTGAATTGTTTTGGAATTCTTCATTAGAATTTTTTAACCAAGGTTTTTATTTTTTTAATATAAAGTAGGAATTACGTAGGAAATTTAGTAGTTGTTTCTACATTAGAGATACATATGACAACTTGACGGTTGCAACAATTATTCAATTATTAGATATTTTTAGTAGCTCACTAAATCTATTTTTTGCTATTTATATAGCTTCCAAGTCATCATTTTAAATGTCTGTTTAGAAAACAAGTTTTGAATTTTAAATGTGAAATATGGCCTTCTTTCTGTTAGTGTACTCCCTATTCTTGATACCTATTTATCTCTGTAAATTCAAATTTCGTATCTTAATGGACGTAGAATTGGGTTAAATATTTCATTTTATCGTGTAATAGAAATTATACCTGTGTATCATTATAACACCGGTCGTTTATTTGCTCTAATATTATTTTGTTACGTTTTCTCTTTATACATATCATGAGACGAAAGGTTAGAGAATCCTTCATATTTTCATTTGTTTGCTTAGAAAAGAAAATGAAATAGTTAGCGTAAAAATAAAGAACCTGTTCTCATCAGATTTAAAGATGAAGCATCACAACGACTATAGAAAACTTAAATATTCTCGGATTGCGAGTAAATAAAAATATACCTACTCGGAAATGACCGCATGAGTTTTTTAAGTTGATGTAAGGCATATTTTTCATCTTAAGGTCTGCTTGATATCTATAAAGCTTATACGACCCAAGATAGAGTATAATTCATATCTATAGGCGGACATCATATCTATAAGCTTTCTTCGGATAGTGCAAAAAGGCGTCATTCGTCTCATAGATGATTTAAATTTCTAGAACGGAATAGTTTTTGATGTTTGCTAATTTACAAATGTTATATAATTCATAAAATTGGGTATTGTATCTTCTTAGCCAATGTTGTCATTTTTAACCTATACTACTTCAGCTCCATTTCATTTCTGTGATATCGATTCAATAAGATTGCCGTTATCTTACACTATTGATGTCCAGGATTTGTTTTACAATTTCAATAGTCTTCCCTGGCGGACAGCTTGTACTTAATTTTCTAATCATTATTTTTTTTCGTTTTCATCAATATTTACTTTAGTATAATTTCCTCAACTTACTTACTTACTTGTTTTTTTTTTTAATAAATAAATAAATAAATAAAACTAGACAAAAAAAAATAATTTCAGATCCTGTGCTTGAACTAAATTTGGATAATAGAAACTTTCTTTTTAATATCGTACTTTAAATTCAATTAAGTAAGCAGTATGCCGATATGAATGGTTTAAATAAGATTCAGTTCAAAAATTTTCAATCCAATATAATTGGTATTTGAGTATAGATAGATTAGAATCACAGAGGTTTTTGTTGATTCTTAGAAGTGGTACAAACTGGTTCAGGACGTAATATTTTTTTCAAATTTTCAGCATTTACGATTAGAAAGCCTAAAACTAATTGCGAATTTCATTAACCCTAATTAACATAAATGTCATACATTTTACATAATTGATACTAAATGTTAAAATTTTCTTTATTTCAAAAATTACTATTTTGTCTTTGTGGTTCACCAACACTAAATTAAAATAAAAAGACACTACCGCCCCTATAAAATATTTCATTCAAATTAAAATTAGTTATCTAAAAAATTTTTTACTTTCAACAGTTCTATGGCATTTTGCAAATTATTTTAGAAATTAAATAAAAAATTACATTTATTTTTTTACTGTTAATGGAATATTTGCGTGTTGAACTTTCTTTTCATTTATATTTAACAAAAATTTCATTCATTCCAAAAACCTATTAATAAACATTTATATATATAAATTTCCACTTCTTCATATTCATTCATTCATTCATGAAGTTCTTATTTTTTTTATTATTCTTTCTTTTAGTTTTACTTTAAGTGAATTTTACTTTTAATTGTATGAAAACATCAAGGACATTAGTAAAAAAATTAAATTAGTATAGTTTTGTATTATTCAACATTTTTCTAGTAAATTATCCTTAATTTCCCGTTCTATTTCCGGTATTATTATAATTTGCTTGTAAATTATTTTAATTTTGGCAATATTTGTAAAAGGATGTGTTCATTTGTGTGTATTTGTTGTTGTTATTTTTTTTATTGCTTCATATTATGTTGTTTTTTTGTTTTGTTTTCATTTTTTTTATAAATTTGTACAATTGATTAATTGATTATGCAAAGTACATAGAATAAATTTTATTGATGCAAAAAAATGTAATTACTCAAGATTTGGAAAAGCTTAATTTAAAAGTTCAATGAACATTGATTAATTTCGGAATTTCCCCAAAAAAAAAATATCTATATATTATATAAGGAATGGAATTGTCCATGACTTAGAATTTGATTATTTAATATTGTTAAATACTTAGATTTATTTTAAGATGTAAGTACATTCAAAAACAAAATTCGAGCTTCAATTTTATAATAATTTTGATATATAGAGGGTGAAGATAGAGTTGAACACTTTATACACAACTTATGTTTTAACCCATTTTAGGCCAGAAAAAAAAACATCGAAATTAAAGCTAAACAATGAATGAAAATATGAAATAGAGTTAAACAAAAACTGAAATAATTAAAGAAAAATTTTTTAATAAAAAATGTTATAAATTATGAAATCTTAATACAAAAATTATTTTTCATGATATTTTTCAAAGCATTTAGTGTGTAAATGAACGTTGCACTTCCTGCACATGAATTTCGTTGGCTTGCTGCATTTTTTCCATTGACATCGACGATATTTTTCTTCTGCTTTGGAAACAACAACGTGTCTGCCTGATACTTTTGGTAAATTATGAGGCTGATATTGTTCTTGAGATGATTCATATTCAAATCGCAATAATAATTTTTCAGCAACGAAAACACGAAAACTTTTTTGTGGCATAGGTTTTTCATTTTTATATTTCGCTACAAAATAGTGAAGCTTAATCGAATGACAACATCGGCATCGGCATCTAAACCAATTTGCTTATTATAGTTGTCGCTTGATCCAGTATATGGCATCCATGAGAACAAGTATTCATCAGAAGAAAATAGGCACCATATTTTACAACCAAACGGATTGGTTTATTTCTAAGAGGATCTTATTCATCTATTTGCCGCAAAATTTCTAATATTTTCAATTTTTTATTTTTTTTATTTAAGTTTATTTATTAACCTAATTATTTAAGATAAATAACTACAAGTTTTTAATTACAAAAGATATTTTATAGTTACTATTTTTTCTTACCTGGATTTTATAATACTATTATATATATATACTATTATTATATTGGTAATCTTACAGACTTTATTTTAAATTTTTATTATACAAAATTATAATATTTTTTCTTACAAATTATTTCATATCATTTTTGTTATACATTGCAAATGTTAGAAACCTTATTTTAAACATTTATAAACAGTATCTACGATTAAAAAAAATAGTTCCGGATTGAAAAAATTTAACAATAAGCAAAAATAAATAAAAAGTATGAAAAAATATAAAAATATTAGTTGCAAAAAAAAATGTCAAATAGCGGCCAGTGTTCGATTTTTCGAACAGCAATATTTATACGTATATGACACATTCTGGTGGCGTAAAATCGACCAAAAATATAAAAATATGGAAAATATGACTCTTTGACAAGAAAACCTCATCATTGGTTTTTTGAATTAAAAATTTAAATTTGTTTTGTTTTCATTTCCAAAAAATCGTTAAAATTATGAGTTTTTTCACACTCCCACTATCTTGAGAACGAGTGAGTCAATTTTAAATCTAAAACACTTATGTGAAAGCCAAGAGTCCAAAGTTTATTGATGTATTAAATTTTAGTCAAAAATATACAGCTATGACAGAAAAAAACTTTAATAAAAATAGGCAATTTTGCTGTTCGAAAAATCGAAGCGCTGCCGAAAATAGGTTAAGAGTAATGAAGGACTCTTTGGTAAATGAGCAGTGATTTAGATAACCAATGTTATACGAATATTTTCCAATTCCAAATGCTAACAAAATTTCATCCGGAACCGAACCTGGACCTGGTTAGAGAACATGTGCTCTACCTACTGCACTCACTAGAATAATTTGTCAGTACTTTAGAGAGTTATGATATAATTGATGATTTCGAAGACCAGTCAATAGAGGCATGACTCTCTGAGTCAACTAAAAACATTTGATTCTTATATTGAGGCTGTAACCATGTGAATGAGGTAGAAAATCTTGAAAATATCCTGTAAAGTTGTCCAGTTTTTACTAGAAACATATTTTTTGCGGGAGTTCTATGTTAACGTAACTTTTTCAGATTCAATGTACACCATTTGCTATCTTAAAATTGCTGATCTATGTTCATGATAAACGCTATTATTGCTTTAACCCTTTCGTGCCAATAGAATTTTCTGTTTTAACAAGTAATGTACTACTAATAATCGTTGTAATTCATTTCAAAAAATTAAAACTAACTTAGGGACGAGTAAAAAACTCAGATTATATTAAACTTGATTTACTTTCAATTGGTGTTCGAATTTAGAATCGAATTCTAGACAAAATGGCGTCTAAAACAATTGGAAACAACAAATAAGTAGTTCTGGTACGATCTGGTAAAACTGTATTTGATAAATTGAATTGAATAAATAAAATAAATAAATAAAAAGTGAGTTCGGCTCGAGCCTTGTGCTATTAAAAGCCACTATTTGGTACTAATTGTTTTTCGAGAAGTAATTGAAATATTTCCATGGAGTTTTTGTTATATTTAATTAAAATAATAATATTATATTTTTATACAAATTTAATTAATTTTTTTTTTTTACATTAATCAAATAAAATTTAAATATGCAATTTGGCAAAAAAAAAATATATATTTTTAAAAACGATAAATTTAGTTTTATATTGAATATTAGGTCTTCATTTTAATCGTAATTAATTTAAAAATCTTTTTTATTTATTTTCTTTCCAGGTAAATTACTAGTGAACAACCTTTTGCATCTAATCAGATAATAATATTAATGGATTATTTTCATTGAGTAAAGTAATTGCTTTTAAATTTTAAGTTAAAAAATAAATTTTCCAAATTTTTTTTTTATTAATATTTTATTATTACCTGTAGTTGGACTATCTGCAGATCCCACTGTTATAAATAAATAAGTAAATTTTATTATTTTCAATAGTTTTATATTGAAATAAATTGTTGGTGGTGCAAATTATATTAAAGTGTTTATTTATTATTAAAACATCCAAATGTGGAATTTTTTTCAAAATTATTATGTGATTATATTTTTGCAAATACAAGTTCATGTGAGTGAGTTTTAAAAATAAAAAAAAAATAAGAACATTGGTTTAGCATAGCTCGAATTCATTGGGGATCCTATAATATGTTCTTCAGTTTCTTGTAATCATTAATTTTTCACAAACTCGTTGGATAGTATATCATAATATTATATCTAAATATAGTGTCGTTTGTAATGACCATCACAAATAACAAACCATGACCGTAGAATCAATGATTCTAACTGTGCGTCGCATAATTTAAAGAAAATAAAATTTCTCACTTGCAATTTGCTTGTTTTCTAATGTATTTCTATTATATATTTGAAATGTTATTTATTTAGTAATAATATTAACGATAGACGTATTATATTTTGGATTATTGAATATTTTTTATTCATTTTAACTTTGCAGCTATACAATTTTAACTAGAATGTAAGCACTTGCATATTGTAATGCAGTTCTAAGTGGTATAGTTTAATCTATTTAAGTAGTACTTAAAATTTTGTACTTTTAAAAAGTTACAGTGTTCAAACTAAACTTTCAAAATACTTAATGAGTCTAAAATAATGGATAATGAGGTTAAATTCATTCATTTTTAACAGAACTGTAAAATAGTATTACAAAATTTCTCACATTTTTTTTTTTTTTTTTTAAGTTCTTATGTTACATAAATCTATATTTCCGTATTTCGAACTTGTATTTGAAATAAAAAATCATCTTTTGGAATAATAAAACAAGAAAAATACTAGATGTGATATTATCGTCACCAGACGCAAATGACTTGTTTACATATTTTCCATTTCTTCACACTAGTTAGAATGAACCAATAATATTTTTGTAATTTTTAATATAGTTTTTCCATTATATTGCAACGGTCACTACTACCCTGTTCTAAAGTTATAATCATCGGATCTGATCCAAGTAGATTTACAGGGTTCTACTATATGTAATCTTGTAGACTACGTTTTTTTAAACTGGTTTTTCAAAATCTAGTTTTTTGTAAATCTTGTTTTTCAAAATCTCGGTTTTTTAAAATCTTGTTTTCCAAAATCTCGGTTTATAAAATCTTATTTTTTGAATTTTTTAAGAATATTAATTTAAAGTGAAATATAATTTTTATTTTATTTTATAATTAAAAATTAAAAGTAATTAAAAAAAACTTGCTTGCATGTAAATATGTAGTTATTTTCGAAAAACTAAAATATTAATTAAAAAAATAAATAAAAAAAAATCTTTTTAAAAATCTTGGAATCTTGAATTTGGGGAATGACTCCAATTTTAAAACAAGCCCTGTCTTATATTATTAGAACCCTGCAATTAGTGATAGGAGCAGCATTTTATCACTTCTTAAAATTTTTGCAAAAGAATTTAAAAAAGAAAACAAAATATTTTGAAAAAAGTTAGATTTTAGGAGAAATGGGATTTTAAAAAACAAAATTTTAAAAAACGAGATTTAAAAAAACCGAGATTTTGAAAAACAAGATTTTTTTTAAAATTATAATTATTGATTACATCTGAATTACAATTGTAATATATTTGAATTACAACAAAACTGTATGATTTTTAAATTATTCATAGTAAAGTTAAAAAAAGGATGGAGACAGACACAGTAATTGCATTTTGATATCTGCACTTTCATATCTCTTGAACCGACCAATTGTAATCTTGTTTTTGACAGTTTTGAGTAGTGGAATTATTATTTCCCCTTAGTTATATATTTTGATTTTCACAGAACTTATACTATTGACTAGAGCTTATTTTAGCTGTTTACATTTAAGATAATCTTAATTCTTACTTTGCGTTATTTTTTTTTTTCTTGTTTCTTAATATTTCAGTTTTAAGGAAACGATGGAACGACAAAAAAATTTAAAAATTGTATGCATAAAAAAGTACCCCTTACCATTTGAAAATCTCAATTTCGGCCAATTTAGGCGATTTTTGGGCTTAAAAAACCCTTTTCCGGTCTTCCCCGGAAGTTCAAAATATCAACAATCGATAGAGCGCCCTCGATTTAGCTAATAATTTTTTTCTTAATTCTAAAATAACGGCTCCTTCCCCTCTATAAAAGCTAATACGCATGCTCTGGAACACCCGGTATATATAAATTTACTAAATATATAATTTACTTAATATGCATAATATACAGTGACTGTAAAATTTTCAAAAGAAAGAGAAATAGTCGCGCCCGAGCCTGTTAAAATACTGTGAAAATTTGAAAATTCAAATAAAAAAACAACAAAGCTCAAAAAATAAAATAATTAAAAACGTTATATTTGTTTTTATAGACAATTATATTTGATAACATTGTAAGTTAGGGTTCAATCGCCACTTATCGTTTGGATAACAGATTGAACCTAGCTATTTCATTAAAATATGTGCTAGGCTAAGAGATCTGAATTAATTTGTTATATAATTTTGTAGATTTAGTACATAAGTTAACTTAAGTTGTTAATGAAATAAAGAATTATTATTATTATTATATTATTAAGTCCATCACTCAACGAGAAAAAATAATCAGCGATAAGGAAAAATGGAAATTAGTCGCATTAGAAAAATTTGTACAACTAGCTTTTTTTCAGTTTAATAAAAAATTCAGTTTAATTTAAAAAGTTGTCATTTTTCGGTAGAAAATGTCATTAAATTTATGTTAAATTTGCATGAATTTAACTAAGAATTAATTTTATATAAATTTTTTTTAAATTTTAATTTTGTTAATTTTTTTATTTATACTTATATATATATCATTTTTTTACTATTACTTTATTATGCTACATTATTTAATTTTTCATTTTTTTCTTTAATTTATTTTCCTCTTTCATCATTTTATTAATTATTTCCTTCTGCCAGGATGGGTGAATAAAACACCTATATTTGTTATATTTAAATACATGCCTATTTGAAAACAAACTATGAAAATTTGGAAAGTTCCTAGGAATATTTTTCATAAATATTTTAAACTAGTATAAACAAATTATAATTAATTTAATTTCTCACATTAGGTATATTATAAGTAACTAGCTACAAAATATGACTTTAATACATACCTATATAATTAATATGTGTCAAAAATTATTATAATATCCTATGGCTATATGGATTTTAATTAGGTTAAAATACATTATAATTATACTTAATTATTGTTGACAGTTTTGTATATTAATTATGTTGAATTAATTTTTTTGCTTGTTTAAATTATGAAACAAAAAAATGACTTACGGTTAAATTTCAAATTATTATTATTATTAATGGTATTAAAGGTGTGGTTTATATATGATATGGATAATTTGTTATAAAATGAGGTCATCAATAAATAAATATATGAGCAAATATTAACATTTTTTTTTTGGAATAATCTCTAATGTCAATAAAAAAAGATTTGGTTGAAAAACTGTACTAAAACAAATATTTAAAAAGATATAGATAAATGTATTATTAAGTACAGAGTTTTAAAATATTATATTTGATGGCTAATGAAGAGTAAATAATTACAGTTCACTATATAACATTAATTTGTTTAATCGACTATATACTTAGTTCATTTTTAATGACGAAATTTATGTGATTTATTGAATTTATGTACATTTAATATAGATACAGTGAGGTCTCGTTAATCTGGATTAATTACTTGATTGTCAAAAAAATAATTTATAAAAAAATTTGGTTTAGAAAAACAATTTTGTGGAATCCTGATAGGAGAAATTCTATTATTTATACTGCAAAGCTTTTTTTAAGTTTGCATGACTTTACCATGTTGCTTTATGAGAAATTTTCTTCGAATGTTTTTTTTTTAGATAGTTAACTATAGATATATTACATATATATATTCGATTAATATTGGGATTTTTAGTTAGTGAAGAAAGATACAAAAGACTGAATTTATTTTTTTTTTTAATTTTTAACTTTGAACAACAATATTTCCACAAAGACGACACTTATCATCATCATGAATGACAAAATATTTTTCAGACTGTTATCTTACTAGAATCTTTTGCCGAAAATATAATGTATCTTATAGAACAATAGATATTACGGTTTGTGTACACCAAAAAATTAAAACAACATATGGATGCTTTAAAATGTCGTTTTCGTCATTAAAGTATAAGATGCGCCATTAAAGATATATTTTTTTTGAAAGCTGAAAACACAAAGTTCTTTGAGATAGAGTCATTTGGTTGTACAGCATTTATTTCATAGCGCTAGAGTACAACATTAACATAATTGGTAGTTCGTAGATATTTGAATACTGATTTTCAAAAAAAGATTAACTTCAATTTATCTTCAGCTTCGAGGTAAATAAATTGTCAATTAATTGGGAAAATTCATTAAAATTACTAAAATATACTCAAAGAATTAAAGAATTCATCCTGACTGAACTGCAATGAATTATCTTCCATACTTGCAGACTATACTAAACTTAATACTAAACTTATACTAAACTATACTAACTAATAATTTCAATATCATTATATTTAATGTGTAAATTGAAAAAAGTACGGTATAAATATCTGAACCATTTCAGGAGACATAGCGAAACATAATTATATTATCAAATAATTTTCAATTAAAAATTGCAATTTCAAATTTCAGCATATAATTGTCGCAACACACTCATCCAGAATTAAATTTAAACTTAATTTTTTTTTTTAAATAAATGATTATGTATGCGGTTGTTGTCTATGATAAAAAAAATAAAATATATTACCAAGTACAAATAAATAACAACAAATAATTGAGAGTATAATCTGGTAACCAGTTAAATAAAATAAAGGTATTCTATTTAAGAAGACTTAGTTCCTGACAATAGAAATAATTTTCCACATTTAATGAGTTGATAAGCCAGTAATTTGATAAATAAATTCTCGAAAAAAATTGTAGATAGTATAAACTTGTAGTAACTTACTTAATTAGGCACGAAAAGGTGATTCTACCCAAGTTACTGTCAAGAACATAAAAAACAAAAAAATGATGGAAAGCATTTCATAATAAAATTGGCGAATACTAGTTTTATATTGTTAATCAATAATCGAACCTGGTAATTGCAATTTTAATTTACAGCGTTCAGTAAAATTAAATTTTTGGTACAATATTAACATAAATTTTCTGTTGTATTCACAAATATTGGGAAATCTATAAAAGATTATTCTTTCAAAAAACAAAAAAATGTTTTGAAAACTTTACAACCTTGTATCATCATATGTTCAATTATGTTATCAAATTAAAAATTTGTTTTATTTTCTTAAATTATTTATAATCTTTTTCAAAAACTCAATCCGAAAATTTTTAAATAATTTGTTTACCTTAAATTTCTTTCATCTCATGTTTATATTTTTCTTAACAAATGTTCGAAATATACTTTGTTTATTACCCTACATTAAGTGAATTATCTATACTAAATTATTCTTTTCAAAAGCTTTTGTGCATTTTTTTTTATTTACTAATTTCGATAATATTTTCCGGCTATATACAAGAAGTGAGTGTTCTTATCTTATTGACATAACTCTTATTCATTTTCTTTTATTAAATTTTTAATCATAACTTATACAAATACGTTGGTAAGGATAACAAAAAAATAAAATAATATTTAAGAGTAAAAATATTTTTTTTAATATGTTGAGGGAATATACTTGTAAAAGGAAAATTGAAAAACAAACATCAAGAAAGTTTGGTTTTGGTTTATTGAATGCAACAGTTTTGTTGCTAAGAAAAATTTTTTTTAAAGGATAATTTATGTATTATGCAGTCTCAAGGTTGACATTTTTTCAATTAAATTATAAAATTGAATTATTTTATATAGTATGATATATAGTGAGAATAATATTTATAGTACTTACTGTTATATTATATATAGTATAATATTATGACTATTTTTTTATACAGTTAATAAATTTATTTGTTATTTTGAGCAGAAAAAAATCAAGTAATATTTGCGTAGTATTTAAGTGATTGGAAATGTTCTCAAAAAAGAAAATTTCCAATGAATAAATTAATAAAATTAATTTCAGTACATTTATGTAAGCTCATAATATCACTGAATCGTTTCTTAAGGTAAGAGAAAAGAATTGGCAAATTTTATTCTTAGAACATTTTTTTTTATTTTTAATCTATTCAATCTACTGGCAATAGCCCTTACAGATTTATCAGCTTAATCTAAAATAATAACAATATGTATATATGTATGTAATACAATTAATTCAAAAAAATTTGATGACTCTTGAACAATTTTCTGCTATAATGAAAATATCGGACTAACATGTATTAAATAGACGATGAGAGTTAACTATAGACTCAGGCCGTAATTAGGTCTATGAGATTAGACATATAAAAATTTATGAAATCGTAGATTACGCACTGAAGCATATATACATTATACAAATTTACTATACATATACATAAGGGCAATTTATTCTAGCTGATAAAGAACATTATTGAAATCAAGAGTTTGAATATCAATGATTTGACATTTTGTTATGTAGCCACAACGTGGTAACAACAATGAAAAATTAATTTGCAAGAACATTGTTCTAAGTTATGAAATATTTTTTTTTAAAGATTTTAAAAAGTAAAAGTTAATTTGTCAGTTAATGATCATATTTTATACAGAAATATTTGACTTCAATAAATCGTACTAAAACAGCAAAAGTAAATTTAAAAATTTCAGCTTGAGATTTGATACAAAGCAAATATGTATTATATGTAACATATACATATATCTTAGTTTAGTTATGTATAATTAAGAGACCAGCTGTTTTGTGTACATTTACACTTAAATAAATAATTATATGGTATTCGTGTAGTATATGGTTTATATGGTATGGGGTTTTACTGTCCTAGTTTAATGTATTGTTATTTATCATCCTATGTATATTGGTTTCTATAACACTTCTATACTATATAGAATATATACTAGGTATACTTTCTGATCTTAAGAACACACCACTTTATATCAGTTGGAATATTCCTCAAGTTGCTACAGTCGCTGATATATTGTATTATATTCATTCGATAAAATACGTCGTCATATGATGACGCAATCTAGTCTGGACAACAGTGGTGATATTTTGTCATATCCAAATTCGATAAAAATCTCATCTAATGATGTAACAATATGTGGTATGGACAACAGTCGGTATATTACACTATTATAAATAAATAAAGGTGAAATACAATAATAGGTTGACTGAGTATTAGAAAATCAACGACTGAAAATCAGTTGATTAGAAAAAAAGACAAACATAACTAAGTTAATTTAATGCAAACATGATAATCATATATTGATAAACAGATAAGATTGTACTAATAAAAATAAATTCAAGATAAACTATGAACGAAATGTAAACAATTCTTATAAAATAGAAAACCATAATTTGCTATTGTTTATTTGACACATTTTCGACTATTACGACTATTATTACCATTACTAATAACCGTAGAATCATCGCTTAAGTCATAATCTTTTTTTAAACATGGAAAATACGGAGTTTATCTTTAAGCGATCAAATACAAGCAACATTTTTTTTTGCCTCTTCATTTACCTAATCTTGTAATCGATTAATAAACATATTTGCCATTTGATCATAGAACCGTTTTATTTTAGTCCATGTAAAGAATCCATTTATTTTTCTCTATCATATTAGCTCTTGTTTAGTTGTTTAAAAAAAAACATGTACACCGATTTAGTATTAAATTTTAGTTTTGGTTAACTAAAGTCTGAAATATTTCAAATATCCTATAGACTAAGTTTGTTTTTGTAACAAAAACCTAAACCTTTTATAACAAGAACAATAATAATCAAAAAACAGCTCATTATGAATAAAAAATGAGAATTGATAGAATAAACCAATTTTTTTAAATGTATTATGAAAGTAGGTGTAGGTAGAAGTAAAATGTAGTGAGAAAATAATATTAATGCATTATGATGAAAGATGATACATTACATAGAAATCTATTCTACATTGATGTTGATGTTTTGAGCATACTTTTTTAAACTGATTAGCAATGATATTATACTAGTAAATAATAAAATTAAAATTAACTGCTATTTTATGACTTAGAGCCACCCAAAACTTGTTAGACATTTTATATGACTTACTCTTGTTAGTCTATTTAAATTTTATTAGCAATAATATTCTCTATATAAATTTAATATAAAAAGCATAGTGGAAAATTCATCTAATTTTCTGAGAAAAATAAAACAAAAATGTTTGTCACGAAATTCCATAGTTAATCGTCATTTCAAAAAATCAAAAAATCAAAAGGAAATAAAAATTACCAAATTATTGTTCAATTTAATTTTCTTCTCTTTTTTTCTCTCATTCTATCTCTTTCACTCTTTATATTTATATCAAAAACTCACAATTATTTTACAATCATTTGATAAATTATGCTCATCTAAGCTTAATATAAAAATAAAAATAAATATATATCCATAATATAGGTATATATATATATATATATATATATATATATATATATATATATATATATATATATATATATATATATATATATATATGTATACATACAAACATTATATATAAATTAAGAATTCTTTTTCAAGGTTATACAAAATAATATTGTCATTAGAAAAACAACCATTGAATAAAAATAAAAGAAAAATAATATAGGAAAAAAAATCTTCTAGCTAGAAATTTAATATCCTTAAATGGTATTAAATATAAGCCGAAATAACTTTAACACAAATACAAATTACATAATAAATACATATTCATATTTATATAACATTGTATATAAATATTATATAAATACATATATTATGTAATTTGGATTTGAGTAAGGATAATAACGGTAAGAGAAAAATGTCACAATATTTTTTTTTCTAGGTTTATATTATTCTAAAATATTTTGGTAGATATCTATTTTAAAAAACAAAAAAAAAACAAAAAAAAAAATTAATTTTCAAAATGTGCAAAAAATAATTTACGAAAATTATTGTAGAAAGGACATTAAAAAAATAATAATATCATATATGGAGTTATTAATTTAAAATATGAAAATAATCTAAAATAATGAAGGATATTTTGTATAAGGATAAATTTACAATTTTTAAATGTGTAAATTTTAATTTGAAACACACACTCTTAGTGTTCATATATGAATGAATATATGATTTTTATATATTTTACGTTACGGTTTAAAGATTATTTGGGTTTTTGTTACAAAAATAGCTTACCATAATTTATTTTTTATATTAAAAAATTAAATTTTACAATCTGTTTTTATTTTGGGAATATAATTTTAAGTATAAGAAAATAATGTGTTTCTATTTAAATAAAATTTTACTACACATTATTTTCATGACTTGTATTTAATTTGAATTCTTGAATCGAATAACCATTGATTTATTTTATTGTGTACGTAACTTTTTGTTGTGAAATTTTTAAAGGACTTTGAACCTGATAAACTAACATCAGTAAAATAAATTTTTTGTTAAATAATAAAACTTTACAATGTTTTTACTCATAATGTTATTCACTCGTACTGGAAGCTCACATAGTATTGAAGCAAAATTTGTAAATTATTAATTGAAAACGGAATTGAAATTTATATGATGTGTTAAGGTCGATTCATTCATTTATTCAGGACAAGGTATAATATCGGTGCGCTGTTTTAAAAAATCGCCAAAAAAAAATCGATTCTAAGTGGTGAAAAAAAATATTTTTAAAGGACTTTCTAACTGAAGTCAAATAAATTAAAGCTAAACGTTAAAAAACAACATGTATAAATTTTCAGTTGTAAAACTGACGTAGATGATCTTGATTCGGAATCGTAATTTAATATAACACAAAAAATCTACGAAATTCGTCTACTCTAAGAAATTGCTATTCGTAGAAGTAGGTTTGCTTTTCTTTGTTTTATAGTTTTTTATTTATCAAAATTTTCTTGTTTTTGTCAAATTTCAATTAAAAATCAAACAAAAAATTTTATTTTGAAATAATGTTCTCATTACAAATTATTCTTCATTTACGTAGGAATTCAGAATAACTTTAGAGAAAATCAACAATGGAATATAGAATAATTTTAATAAATATGCATGTCCATCTCGTGCTAATTATAGGTTAATTGATCTTCCTTGTCTCAATTGTCACGGAAAACGGCTTACTACAGTAATCTTTAAACCGAATATAATTCCCTGTAAATTGTAGGTTGTATGTGGGTATCAGTGTTTTTAATCTTTATTTTTAATCTAGAGTTTATTTTGTATCTGGAATATTTAATCTTTATTTTTAAAAATGTTTCACCTAGAGCATATAACATATTCTATAAAAAAAATGAATCAGTCTATTTACAAGTTGCCAAGTTGCCTTCGCAAAGAATTAAATAGAGTACTCTACTGGAGGGTTATTACTTGTTTCATACATTCACAATCTGCCCTATTATCACACTGATCACCACGTAACCAATCAAATTAATTTGACAAAATAAATTTTTAAATTTTTTAAATTGAATTTATTAAATCAAAAAAAAAAGAACCATACAATATTATGTTTCCAATTTAAAAATTTAAGTATTTTCTACATAAATACTTCATTGTATATCTGTTATCAAATCCCCAAGTTATCGTACGACGATATTCTGGCCCAGAAGAATTAACAAATAATCCATAATGTGTATATGAACGATCCTGTAATCCATTTGCTATTAATCGGGGATTATCAAAATATAATACACTACCCACTATGCGACGATCCTTACAAGGCTAAAATTGAAATGGTTATTTTAGAAAATTTTTAAAAATAATTTTTAATTTTTTTATTTTACTTACACGATTGTAACATTCTCTAATACACATTTTTAATTTTTTTATATTGCGATATAGTAGAGTTAGAACTGTAATATCTGATAGTGTTGTAGAAAATCCAGTTTATGAATATGTTTAATACAAATAATTTAATTAATTCGATTAAAATATAGATACAAAAAGCTGTATAATAATTTTTGATTTTAACTGATTGAATTTATAAATTAAATAATTTTTCAAATAAATAATATAATTGTCAAAAACAGTTTGAAAAAGCGGACTCGAATTTAAAATAGTTTTTAATAAATTAATTTAAATTATTACTGAAAATAAAAAATTGTGGAAGGAAACATGATCGAATTCCGAATTTTGATATATACTTTACAAATGTTAAACAAAATATCAAACCACACATATCGAAAACGTGATTCTACTACACAACATATCCTCGACTAAGTATTTGATATCAATATTGTCCTATGTACTATACTTAAATATTTGATTAAACAATTACAATGGATTATTTTTAATATACATAATGTAAGTCATGATCAAAAATAAATTATACAGTGGGATATATACAGTGGGTTTATTAACTATTACAAAAACGTTGGCCCATATTTTGGTTGTATTTTAATCCGTTTCAGTACTGGAATATGATTTCTAATTTTTCCCATAAAATCTACGTATAGATGCTATATATAAAATCAAATCTTTTAATATGTTATTTGATTCTAAAATTAGCATGTAAAAGTATAATTCTACTAAAATGAATTTCTAATGATTGACTGACGGCTAAACTTAAATTCCTACTTGCTTATTTTTCTTTATAAAAATAAAAAAATCCATTCAGTATCGTTTGAGTTTATCCGTGCATTTTGTTGATCCATTTCTTTCTTTCCTTTTTACAGAACATTTAATAGAGAAAGGGATTGCCATTTAAAAAATCTTAACAATGAAGGTTTATGAATAACTATGTAATTTCAGATCACAGTGTAAATCCAAAGGATAAAAAAAGGATAAACAAATATTTTGTATTGTGTATCTTAATACAAAGGTAAACAAAATAAATAAAAAAAATGTTTCAGTTGTTTAACGTGTAAAGCAAAAATATTAAAATAGACCAGAAACAGAAAAATAATAACAAAACAAATTTAAAAGGATAAACGATCTGTGAATATAGTTGATGAATATGTATGTCCTTTTATTTCGCTATTTTGAAAAGTCCAGCTGCTGGATACAGAAAAAAACAAGTAAATATGTATTATGAAAATGTTTTAGAAATTTGAATAAATAAAAAGGATACTCTGATTTTTATTTTTATTGTTTTGGAAATAACATGTATTAGTAAACAGTAACTGTGCAATATGTAGATTGTTAAATTTAACAAAATATGTAGAAATTGTTTTCCATATAATTTAGATTCTGTTATTGTTAAAAACCTACTCCTTTTACACTCATCTCTTAATTAAATGCTGGCAAGAATGATATGCTTTGTTGAATAAAAAACAAGAAATAATTAAATAAAAACAATAAAAAATTAAAAAAAACATTTTTTTTTTTCTTTTTTTATTATATTGTTGTTGTACACATATGCAAATTATTTTAATAAAACCATGTTAACTAAATTTTTCTTTTGTATATTTGTACTTTTTTTTATTTTTTTTTGTTTTTTTTTTTTACAAGATTAAAATGAATTTTAATCTATGATATATAAATAGTAAAATAGTTGAATTAAAACATGTCATTTAAGAGTTAAATAATTGGATTAAATGAGAATGAATATTCATGCAGCGTCACAAATTTTAATAATAAAAAAATCATATCCTTACTAGGAATTCATATTGATTTTTTTGAATAGATTTCCGTCCTCTTGCATATCCTGAATCATTTATTATTATAAGTTGTTGTAGTGTTAAATATAGCTTATCATTTCAACTCAATTATCCTTGATACATATATTAAAATTAAGTCAGCTCAGTTACTGTGAACATACTTTTTGTTAGTCCTTTAATATTAGAATATATAGTTATGAAATGTAAAAACAATTAATTAAAAGCATAGAAAATTAAATAAAAGAAATAATTTTAAAAACTTTTAAATAAAATTTGATTGATATATTTCCAATTTAATATTCCTCAATAATGATCAGAATGCAAACTTGAAAATGTAAATTTGTTAAATTGATAATAAATGAAGCTGTCAATTGAATTGAAATGTTTTAGTGTATGGATTAGGCATTTCACAATAATTACGATTGATTGATTGATTTCAAGTGAATGGCTCTTTTTTATATCAAATGTAAGTCAATATACATTTTACAACTACATTATTTTTATTATAACAAGTTTATCATCTGAATTATACTGAGACAAAATTATGGCCTTAAAAGCAAAAGATCACTTCATTTATAAAACTAAACTAAAAAAATAGTTGAAAGATAAATTTTGAAGACAGTGTTATTGAATTAAGTCCATCTGATACAAGATTTTAAAGGTTGTTACGAATACCAACATAAAGTTAGTATCACAAACACTGCTGAAGGAGCTATGTTGCTTTCGAAATATCAATATTTGCAATCAAATATTAAAAAACTATTAATGAACCAAAGCAACATAATGTTAAACGCTATCTTGATTACCTGGTCATATATAAACTATAATTTAAAATTTTGACACATTAGTGATCATGTCTACTTTAGGATCTCCTTCTAAATATCGCTTTTGAAAATTTCGATATGAATCGTAAAAAAATCGTATAAATATTCTGAATTTATTTTTAATTTTGATTTTGCACAAGTCTCAGTTTACCAAGCTTTGAGTTACAAAATTGTGAGTTATGAAATTCTGAATTTTTAAAAATTAATTTAGATTTTTCCCGAAAATTAAAATATCAGAATTTTGTAATTCAGAATGAAGTATTCAATCCTACTCGATTTTCATCCGAATTTACATTAAAAAGAAATTATTAAGAAAAGTACTAACTTTTGCGGGAATCTATGTATGACCAGTTGGAAGCATTGACTAGTTAAAATTATCTTTCAAAAATTGAATAGTTTAAATAACTACGTCTAATTGAATTCAAGCTTATAAGTGCTCGTACTTACTTATATTATATCTCTAAAACTATTAAAACAAACTGTTAAAGTTCGTAAAATCTACTTTAAAAGGTCCATTGAGTATAAAATTTTTTACTGCAAATTTATTGAAAAAACGCATTAGAATTATATTAGAATTATAACTAAAGTGTTAAAGTAGTAGAATTATAACTAAAGTATGGTTCTGAACTAACACAATTCCAATTTTTTACACTCTTGACAGTAACTTAGGTAGAATCACCTAAAACGGTACTGTAATTTTACACTAAAATATCTACAATATTTCGAGTATTTATTTAACAAATTACTGGCTTTACTCTTTAAATGTAGAAAACTAAGCAGTAAGCTTCCTTAATAGAATAGTTTCGTTTTATTTAATTTGTTACCAGATTATATACTCTCAATAGTTTTTTGTCATTTATTATATCCCAATGACATATTTACTGCACATTTCAAAAACTCTCTTTGAAATGTAAAAAAAAAGTTAACTGCATATTTCAAAAATTCAAGCTACATCAAAATCACAATCAAAGTTTTAATAAATTTTGTATGGAAAAAAGGAAATCAGCACCAAAGCATTTTTTGAAAAAATTAATATTATATCTGTATACGTGTACCCTGTAATATGTAAATAAAATACCCCAATTCCAAATTTAAAATACTCAAAATATAAAATCTCTAAAAACAAATTTTGTTTCTGGAAAAAGGATATATGGATAAAAGGGTATCATAAGCTACTGTAAATTCAGTTTAACATGCACCGTCGCCTAATATTATAAATTTATAATTGTTGAAAATTGTAAATGAGGCAGCCATTCAATATCCGGAAACAATATTAATATTTAATATTCGCGGAGCAATTATTGCAAGTTTAAAAACTAATAAAAAAAATAATTTTGATTTAAAAGGAAGCTATAACTTTTTATTAACTTCTGTTGTTATTTTTGTTTTTTGGTAGGCAAGCCAACAATACAGATTCTTATAATGAAAATTAATTAAAGCATAGTATTAACGATTTTAGCTTGAAAGCTTATTATAAAAAATGTAATAACTAGACACTAACAGTACATTAATTTCTTTGCTCAATCTTTATGGAGTATATCCTAAATCGATTTAAAAAGTTTTGATATAAAATATAATTTTTTTATTTCTATCATAATAATTTAATAATAAAAAATATTGAAAAAGTTTCACTAACCAGATGCAAATACGTATATGGTAATAAAAATTCTTTTAATAATCTAACTACTATTGAAAATTATTGAATTCACATTAAAAAAAAGGACTAAAAGAAATTCCTGGTGTATAGTTATAGTATTGATATCGCTACTGCCGTATATATATATACTTACACCGCTTAAATAAAACTTTAAATTTGAAAAGTTTTCAAACATTTGAGATTATTTTTGTTTCTTTTTTTTTCAATATCCCTACATCATTTAGTGTAAAAGTGACGAATTTTTTGAATAAGATAAACTTTATTTATGACTTAAATTGAAAATAGTGAAAAATAAAAATTTACTTAAACGTGATCTGTATGGCGTAGTGAGTGAGTGATGGTAAAGAAGATATTCAATTAATAAAAATTTATTATAATAAATTGAAAACATTAAAATTTAATAAGAAAAAGTTTTGTAAAGGATCAGAGATTCGTAAAATTAAATAATGAATTTTATGGGAATATCAAATAAAGTTTAAGTGTCATGAATGTCAATCGTTTTTAAATTTATCGCTGAGTTCTTGATCCTATATAAAATTATAAAATTAATGGAAAAACTGTTTTTGAAAATTTATTTTAAAATTAAACCACACTTGTTTTTACGACTGAATGTATATGTAAATGTTACTCATTTCTGAAGGAAGAAAAAATAGATTTATATAAAACTAAATTAAATTACAGGAAAATGATTTTATTATTTTTTTTTATTTATAACTTTAGTAAAATTTAAATGTTTAGCACACACATATCGTGGACTGGGAAATTAAAATAAATAATTCTATAAATTCTAAGAAATTCCGCATGAAGTTATGAACAATTTATATTTTTATTGTGGAGAATACAGCGATAGTGGGCCAATTCGTTTTATTTATATTTATTTTGTTTTTTTTCTCCTTAATACACCATAGAGGTGTGTAATATACCAAAAACTCTATTAGCAAACCAGGCAAGTTATTAAAAGCAAATATGAAAATTGTTATTTGCAACAAAATAGAACTTAAAATTTCTCTTTTCTTCTTATGGTAGTATTTAGCTAAGCCAATTTATAATTTTGTGATAAGAATACGTAAAATGTTGAAAAACCATTAAAATTTATTTAAAACTACCTATACTCGGTCTGCGTTGTTGCTCCTTTCCGAAAACAGTTGTTTTAAATGTTTTAACAGTCTTACTTTTTTTCCTTACTTATCTTCTATATATTTATTTATTTGGTGACTTTAAATTACTTTGCTATCTTGGTTCAGATAGTTGCCGCATAACTCTCAGTACCCTCCATGAATATTTATGTGACCATCTCTGAAAATGAGCTGGTCACATACAGTCCACGTGAGAAGCACGGATTCTCAAAATCTAGACCACACACTCGCAGCGATTGTCCTGATGCTTTGTTGATGGTTAGTGCAAAAGCGAGTTGTGCCGGCAAATGTCAACTTTTTGATTTCAAATGGCATACCTATTGGGATCACTGGAATACGTGGCAACAATATATCTTTCTTTTGAATTTCCTATTCAAAAAGTAGCTTCTATGACATTGTTCATAATTTTTTAACCGAAAGTCTTGTTCCCTTCCAAAGTCGTGGTGGATTGATGTTTCTGAGAAGAATAGATTGGCTTCCAATCATGATTCTTGTTGATCGTTCGTTTCAGCAGAACAAGCTTGAGCAATTTTGTATTCGAACAGCTCCTAATCTTGCTTCCCGTTGCTCATCTGTTTCTAAAGCTCGTCATTTCGTTTTCTTTTTTGCTTCAGATGTAGTTTGACCAATCGATTTTCGTTTGGGGGCATAATTGTCGAATGTGTTAGCAAATGAATTATTAATTGGCTTTTTTTCGACATTTTTAATATTTTACTTATTTCTATAAGCTAACCATTTTTTAGTAAATAAAACGATATCCGAACCAGGCCAAATTTTCGAAAACGGTAAAAGTTTTATCTGTTTATTTTTGAGAGAGTACCTAGTTCAAATTTTTAGGCATATAACGCTTTTGATTTTTGAAATATTAATGACAAATGCTGAAAACTGTATATCAGCTACCCAAACCAGTACGACATTTTTTTTTATTTTTGAGAACCTTGTACCAATTTTTACGTCTGCAAGACTATTGGTTTCTGATAAATTCCTGATGAGTACTAAGAGTTGTATGGTAAACGATATTTAAACAAATTTTATGCCAGAAACTTTTGCGGAAGTGTACTTAACAACTTTCAAAGTTTCATAGCGATCAGATGAATGGTATAGTAATGCAAAAAAGACAAACACATATACACTGATTTATATATATATATATAAAAAATCAAAAAGAAAAAAAAATATGTAGACACATATATATATATAGATTCAGCCATAAATATGGGATGTTCAACTTGTATATTTAAGTAATAGTTTTACTAAAATGTAATTATAAATAACTAACTGTAATCCGCCAAAAATGACGGAAGGAAAATCATTTCCAGTATTTCTTTCCTTCATTAAAGTTTTCATTTCAAATTTAAGAAAAATACGTATTTGCTTACTAATTTATCATACCTTTATTTTTGTATTATAACGCTTTTAATTACCATATAAGCAGAATATTTGTAGTAAGGTGCAAAATTTTCTATTCCCTAAGGGTCATTTACTCGATCATTTTAGCGACATCCTTTTTGCCAACATTGAAAATTTATCGTATAATTCAAAATTAAGTTAATCCTGTTAACATTCAATAACATTCGCTGCGTAAGTTTAGCGTCAAAGTTTATTGCGAACCAATAATATTTTATAATAAGCCACAACTTTGAACGAAAACAATTTTAAAAACAAAAATAAATAAAATTGTAAATATAAAAAACAATAATATTGTAGGTACACAGTAGTTTTTAGTGTTGGAGAAAAAATTAAAATAAAAAAATTTACTACAAATAAATAGGTATTTACAAAACTGTTCATAACTTGTGAACCATTAATCGGTTATTTAAAATTTAATTTCATTTAAAAAAATTCATTATCGAACTGTTCATGTTAAAATTCATACATAATTATTATTTATAACGTATATTAAAAAGAAGAACAACAATCAATATGGTTTAACCGATACCTATATATACCTATACCTACTATATTAAAAAAAATTCATCACTTTCTACAACATACATTTCGAAGAAAACAAATATACCTAAAAATTTTAAATTTGCAAAGATAAGAAATAAAAAATAATAGTACTAAATTTCATTTAATTTCTTTAAAAATATATAGGTTGTTATTGTTTTTATGTGTAAATCAGTAGAACTAAAACCTAGCCCCATAATATATACTAAATATTATATACGATCATAAATTTATATATCATATAGATATATATATATATATTTAAAAAAAAAAACAATAAACAAAAGAAATTAAAATAAATAACAATTTTAACTCATCATCGCATCACATTTCTGGCTAGAGTATATATATATATCCATAGTACTATACTACATAATTCACTATACGGGCTATGCATACGGTATGGCAAAACTATGATGTTATGATCATTATCATGACAACAAAAAAAAATCAAAAAGAAGAAAAAAATATGTAGACACATATGCATATTGTGTATAATTTTAAGTAATAAGAATAAGCTTTAAGTGCATTATGTTTTTTTTTTGTGTTAAATGCTGTTTGCCTTTTGGTTATGATACCGTATTAAACTATTGATAAGATTTCTAATAGTCCTTATTATTATAAATCAAAAAAATGGTTTGTTTTATTTACATTATTATTATTATTTTTTATATTTTCTTATTATTTGCGAAGAAGACTAACATTGAATTAAAAAAATATATTTCATGCAATGGTATTTTTACCTGCAAAGGATCAGCATGGTAGACAGGGGTTAAAAAAAGAGTACCAAAGCAATTTGTATACATATTGCAATTTGTATACATATTGCAATTTGTATATGAGTTGGAGTATTCCGTTGGACTTACAAACATCCAGATAAATGCAGAATAATGTATATATAATAGTGCATAATTTATTATTAATTTATCGTGAGGCAAGCAGCCTATATAATTTTTGTTTGTATACAAAATCCTTATAATTCTTATCGAAAATTTTATCTTTTATCTTTAAAATTCTATGCCCACAAATCAGAACCGATTATGACAACATAAGAAAAAATCAAGATAAAATAACCACCATATTCAGAATCTTAGAAAGTATTTCCTGTCAAAATTTGGTTTGATTCTGACAAATCTAAATCACATTTTTGATAGGGAACATAATCGCTTATGTGATATGACCTAAAATTGTTTTTGTCATAACCGATTATTAATATTTTAAATATATTCCTACAATTGGCCATAGAAATTTATAAATTGACAGTTAAACGTTTTTTTTTTCAAATTTGGAATATTATCTCCAATTTTCAAATGTATTGAGTCTTTAAACGAAACTTAAGCGTTTTTTACAACATATAGTTTTAGGATTTCAATTGCTTCGATTTTAAAAAACCAAAAACTGGTACAGTCCGTTACTATATTTTACTAATTTAAAATTTATTTTATTCAAAACATCAATTTCAGACATAAGCGGTTATGACTTGTTACCACAGAATTATTCTTAAATATTAAAATATTTGTAATCTAACATTGTAATCCTGCTATTTAGTTAATGCCACTTTTATCAAATTATAAAAAATAATTATAACTGCTACAACAAATTAAGAGAATGACAAATCGGTAAAAGTTTTCCACTTTAATACAAAAAAAAAAAGATTAATTTTGATAAATCACAGAAAACTCTCAATAGAAATCAATTGAAGTTATAAAAGTGCAAAAAAGAAAAATAAACAAACATTGTTTATACAACAATTAACTATATTAAAATCTTGTACAACATTTCCAAAACATCTCTGGAGTAGACGAAGTGAAAATAGGAAAAAAGAAATTTTAATACATAATTCCATTTTCTCTGTCTCTTTCAAACTCAATCAAATTTGTGTGTTTTTCAAATTCATTTTCATTTTCAAACTCTTTGTTCTTCAATATGTATATATATGCGAATGAAGCATAAGTAAGGTAAAGAAAGTCCTTGAAGATCCTGAGACGAAAGAAAAATAAAAACACAAAATTGTTATTTTTTTTTTTAATTTCTTTTTTTTTTTTTATTTATTTGGCTGTGAAAAGTTTCCTACTGACAATATAAAAATAATTTTTTTCTCTCTCTTTCTCTTTCCCTCTTTTATTTTGTTTTATTCTTATTCATCTGATGTTCTCAAGGAAATCCTTAATTCTTCTTAAATACACCAATCACATCATTCCAATTATTGATCCTTACTCAATTGACACCTTACTAAGTATTGATTCATGCAGAATTATTTCAAAGTTTTCTTCCAATTGATGTGAGGGGTGGGTGAAATAAAGTTGTAGGAAGACAGAAATGCTGGAATTGAAAGTGTTTTTCGCCTTTTGCTAAACAAAAAAAAAATATCCTTCAAATCAAAACTTTAAGTAGGATAAAAAAGATTATGTTATATTTTTTTGTTTTTCTCTTCTTTGTGTGCTTAAGCAAAATTCTCGAAAAGGAAAGGAAAGGGGAAGACAATAATTATTTGTCAGAAATAATACTTGAATTTTTATTTTTGTAACATTTTGGAAAAGCAAATCTGGTTAGTGGTAAGAAAGGATAATTTTCAGAAATAAACTTTTAATAAAAAAGATATTCAAGAATTTTTTTTTAACATTGGTATCATTGTATTATTAAAAAAGTAAATAATTGATTTGTACATAATATAAAGAAGGAAGTAAATAAATTTTTAACACTTTCAGAAAAAAAAACTAGACTGGAATAACTTGAGTTATTGAATAAGAAGATGGGTGGATGGAAGTCAGTTTGTTGATTTAAATTATAGTTTGTTTTGTTTTTGTTTTGAATATTGAAGTAGATAGTACTGCTTAAATATTATTTATTGTAAAATAAATCCTTTTCAAAATGTTGTTTTTTTTGTTAAAGCTGTTTTTGTATAAGGGATTTTTGATTCATTACAAAAGAATTAAATTTTCTTATTCAAAAATATGCTACAGTAAAATCTGTACATTTAGCTTCAAGGTACATAATTTAAAAATAAAATGTTTAGTAAAAAGTAGTATATTACTTTAGTTGAATACGTAATCATCACCACTTCGTGCTACAACTCGGCATGATGTTTGGTACTATGCACATTTCTTCTGTATTTAGTCCCATGTTAAAATCACTTGATGTTTGTTCTTGTAATCAAATTTTTGTTTTAGAGTTAGTTGATCATAATTATATTAGTGTAAAAATGTATCACCTATATTTCTTATATATTATAAATCCTGTATTAGTATTGGTCTTCTGATTTAGCTCACCAAAGCTATGAGTTGTTAGACTAAATTCTAGCAGTATTCGAAATTAAAGTTAGTCACATGCACTATTGAAGGAAGTATGTCGTTTCCAAAATATCGATATTTGTGATATTTTGAATCAAATATTAAAATGATTATTAGTGAACGGAAACCTGATGACTACAATTAAAATATTTAATTTAAATTATCAGTAAAAATAACAATCCGATCAAAAAATGAAAAAATAAAACTATATTTTTATTTTGTATTATCTAAGTACTATCTTAAAAGACAGTCCAACAATAATTGGTTTTATTTGTTTAAATATTCATTATCTATAATATTTTTAAATTTATATTTTCACTTTTGCTTCTTTTTAAGTAGTGAAATACCTAAATTCCGTAGATCATCTAGAATCAAAAAATTCCAACGTCATTAATCTTATATATAAAGAAGGATGTTTGTATGTATGGATGTATGTATGTATGTATGTATGTATGTATGTATGTATGTATGTTTGTGTCAAAACTCCTCCGAGACGCATGGACCAATTTCAACCAAATTTTACAGGGTGGTTTTTTATTACTTGGAATCGAACCCGTGATATGTTGTTTTCCAAAATTCTGACTGGTTCCGGTAGCTGCCATACAACTCCTAGCACCCAAAGAGCATATTTCAAAAACCAAAGGTGCTACAGAGCTGAAAATTTGCACACAGGTACTCTCTCAAAAATAAACAAATATGTCTTTCAAATTTTTTCGAAGTTTTGACTGGTTCCGGTACCTGCCATACAACTCCTAGCACCTGACAAAAATATTTCAAAAACCAAAGGTGCTAGAGAGCTGAAAATTTGCACATAGGTACTCTCTCAAAAATAAACAAGTATGCCTTTCACATTTTTTCAAAACTTTGTCTGGTTCGGGTAGCTGTCATACAACTCGGAACTCCGCTGGTCCCTCAAATTTTCTAATAAGAAAAATAGTTTTCATTGGAACCCAACATATGTGTATTAAATTGGAACCAAATTGGTCCAGTTTCTGAGATATGAATTTTCGTTAAAAAGAGCTCTGGCGGAAAGTAGGTCCAACAAATTTGGCAGAAAGTACTGCAATCGGTATCCAAGGTGTATTAAAAATGTCAAGTCCCTAACTCAACAGGAAGTGGGTCTAAAATAATATATGTATATAGCTACATACCTAAATAATAATAATATGTAGTATATAAGTATGTAGTTAAACATACAATAATAGAGTCAATGATAGAATGACATAATCTTGAAAAAAATTTTGAAAATAATAGTAATCTTCAGGAATCGCGGCCACATTAATAGAAGGAGGAAGAACAGCTCATTCTGCACTTAATTTGCCACTTGACATCCCCAGACGGGAAAATCCTACCTGCAACATTAGTAAAACAAGTGGTCGGGCGCAAGTTATTAAGACATGCAAAATTATCGTATTGGATGAATGTACCATGGCTCACAAGAAAGCTCTCGAAGTCCTTGACGTGACTGTGAGAGATCTGAGAGGAAATAACAACCTTATGGGAGGAGTTATGGTACTTCTATGTGGAGACTTCCGTCAAACTTTGTCCGTCATCCCAAAGTCAACACCAGCCGATGAAATTTACGAATGTTTAAAACATTCATCTTTGTGGAGACATGTACGAAAGATAAGTTTGAAACAAAACATGAGAGTACATCTGGGGGATGAAAATGCTCACATTTTCGCCAACAAGCTACTTGAGATCGGAGAAGATAGATTTGTAGTTGAGCCATCTGGAAAAATAAAATTGCCATCCGATTTTTGTAATTTGGTGTCGTCCGTCACAGAACAACATTAATATATCTATAATATATCTGCTATTTACGACTTAAACCCATCATTATGTTCATTGAATCTGACACCAGTATAAAAGCTAAATATAGCACCAGGTACAGATTCAAACTTCAAGTTCACCTTAACAATTTAGCCCGAAATCTAGTTACAACTGGAGTTCTGAGAAATACCTAAAACGGAGAATTTCTTATGACAGACCAACGATAATTTGAATAATGAAAGTTTGATTAGGGGAATTTTTCAAAAAGCTCTTGAATAATAGTTAACATTAAAATATTCCGTTTCGAATAACGTGACTTACTAGAAATTCGTTCCGGGTTCCCCTCCAACTTGATCTTAATTAATTCTATAACCAAGTAGTAATACAAAATTTATTAAGTGATTCTATAATTTTCCTGTTCCCTCACTCACTTCTTAAAAACTTGAATAAAATAAAAAAATTATTTTATTTTTATTGTTCGATCTTATATTTATGTCCGAAATTGAATTTATATGAATATGGTCCGCTAATACTAAAATATTATCTGTCAAATTATTTTTTATCATTAATTTAGATATTGAGAAATTGTTATTTTGTTTTTCTCTGTATGTGAGATCGGGGTTGATATTCTAGGAGTTTATTTTTTGCAATAATATTAATAAATGTTTTTATATTTTTGCTCATAAATTTTCAATTTTAAATTGTTCGTAAATATTTACTTCCACTACATATAATTTATTTTATTATTTGTATACTAATGGTGACATTACTTACAATTTTTACAGAGAAAAAAAGGAGATAATGTGAAAAAATGAAAGAAATATGAATAATAAATGAATTATGAAATAATTTTTCATTGTTTTCTGTCATCAAAAAGTTTTAAATCAACCACTCATCTGGATATAACTACCAACTGAATAAATAATAAATGAAGAAAATGTATATTTTAAAGTGTGAACATTTTTCAGTAAAATTATTATATTATATTTTTTTTTATATTTTTTGTTTTTCTCAACCACTGGTGTTCAAGATTTTCGTTCGCATTCGAATGGAAATTTGTTAAATTTATAAAATATCTGTGAGAAAATATTTCTAGTTCGATGACAAAATGACACTCTCTTTTGGTTTGTATCGAATTTTTTTTGACAAATCCATTTTTATCTAAAGTTATAATTTATCAATCTGTTCATTAATGATTCAATTTTGGGGAGTATCTCAAATGCTTTATTAAGTGAAAATTAATACGGTTTACATAATATAGCTATATAAGACTTATCTCAGTGTAGAGAGTGGGCGAACGGCATCTCAAGCTAATAGAATCTTTACGGATAATCGTTTTGTTTTGCATTTCAATAAATTTTAGCTCATTGTTAATTTAATTTAATTAAAAAAAAAATTGGATTTTGTTTTTAATTTTTAATGTCAGTGTGAACTCATAATCCGAAACAAATAACTTGTTGCTTTTGTTTTCTTGCACAGTTTTACTTTTGATTTATATTGATAAGTACTATTATTTACTAATATTATCAATTACATTATTGGTGGCTCTTAACATATTAATACGTCGACTTATTCACGTATGTCATTGCTCTTAAATAAAAATAAAAGTAATACTAAATAACTTTCTTGAGCAGTTACTAACATTCAATGTTACCGAAATAACGTCAAACAATTTAGTACTGTCATATCAGACTTTTAGACAGTATCATCAAAAATCCATGATACAAGAAATCATGTATTCTGTACTTATTTGTTCGAATGTGATGTTTTGGTTAACGTGATAGAAACTGTATTTACATTTACAAATTAAAGTAATTCTAAACTATTGGAAGGTCTTGGAATTTTATTAGTGCCTTCAGGATCTCCCAGTAAGTATAGAAAAAGGCTTTTGTATGGTTTTTCCTTTTAATTTGAATTGAAAAATTTGCTTTCAATTTAATTTTTTTATTCAGTTAGTAGATAGGTTAAAATCATAAAATAGTTTCCTTCAACGGTATTATGCACCACACATGATGCACCATGCACATACACCATGCACCATACACCATGTACCATGCACTATGCACCATGCACCATGCACCATGCACCATGCACCATGCACCATGCACCATGCACCATGCACCATGCACCATGCACCATGCACCATGCACCATGCACCATGCACCATACACCATGCACCATGCACCATGCACCATGCACCATGCACCATGCACCATGCACCATGCACCATGCACCATGCACCATGCACCATGCACCATGCACCATGCACCATGCACCATGCACCATGCACCATGCACCATGCACCATGCACCATGCATTATGCACCATGCAACATGCAACATGCAACATGCAACATGCAACATGCAACATGCACCATGCACCATGCACCATGCACCATGCATTATGCACCATGCAACATGCAACATGCAACATGCAACATGCAACATGCAACATGCAACATGCAACATGCAACATGCAACATGCAACATGCAACATTCAACATGCAACATGCAACATGCACCATGCATCATGCATCATGCACCATGCGCTATGCACCATGATTACCATGCACCATGCAACATGCAACATGATTACAGAGAAGGAATTTCGTACTCTTCCTCATCTCTGCAAGTTTACTAAAAGTCATTTGAGGTAGGCGCAAGCCGTTAGAGTTGTACCCGGATTGTTCCAATTTCAAAGAAAGTCAAAATCTTACAAAACTATTGGTAAAATTCAAATGAGCAAATTTTTATTCTTGATATTCACAAGATATCAGCTGTTTAATGAAATGTAACTAAAACGTCTTCACTGCCTAGGCCATATGTAAAGCGAATGTATGAAAATGCTCCATCTAAAAAAACTCTTCGAATCCAAACCCTGAGAAAAGCGTCGTCGAGGAAGACTCCAAGAAGGAGATGAAGTATCGCTGTATGTGAAAAGACTTCATATTTCCAACGAAGACAATCTGCTCATAACCAAAATTAGTGACGGTATATTAAACTAGGCCGAGGAGTCTCAAGGTTTGTAGCGCTTAGAAATTTAGTAAGTAAGATGTTCAGAAAGAACTGAACAAATTAGGTGTGATCTAGTATTAGTGCAATTTTTTATTTATTAACAATTTACAAATATCTTTAAAATTATGAAAATGAAAAATATTTTTTGAATAATTTTTGATCTTATCGTTGTTATTAATACTTGTTTATTTTATTTATTTATTTATTATATTTGTTATATATATACCAAGTATTAAAAAATTAAATCAAAACGAAAAAAATTGCCTAGAAATATTTAAAAACAAATTTGAAAACAAATTTTGAAAATTCTTTTATAATAAAATTCAAGGACACTGAAAATTAAAGTGTTCAGTTCACTCAATTATGGTATTTGATTGTGTTTATTAGATGGTGAATTTGTGTATGCTTCTACGGTATTTAATGAAAATTAGAAATTTACAATGTTTTGTATATAAGGACAGAATTAATTCAGGAATAAAAAAAACTTGACTACATCCTTGGAATGTTATTTGCTTAATAAAAATGCTTTAAAGGAACTTAAGCGGCAACCAATTTGTTAAAAATTATTAAGTATACGACTTCATAGACTTGAATGAGGAAATTTTTCAAAAAGGACAAATCTCTTTTGATTTAATTTTTTTTATTTTATTTTTATTTTTTGTTTGGTTGTTGTATTTTTGTTTTTGTGTTTATTTAGTACAGTCGTGGTATTGCGGTTTCTTTCAATGAATTTTATAATAAATTTTTACTATGTTTAGAAAACTAAACTTATTTACAGTTAACATTATATTCAAAAAATGAAAAATGGAATTAAATTTCAATTTTCTTTAAAATTTAGTTAAATTTTAATTCTTTTAATTTTATTCACAAACAAACACATTGATTATTATAATTTACAAGTTGATAATTTTTAAAGCAAGGTTAAGTCATGTGAAAAAATACTTTCAAAATTACTTTTGGGATAAAATTTGAAAATGCTCGTTACACCGGGGTATACTTAAATTGTTGTATTAATTTTTTTTTTTAAATTACAAACCTGCTTCGGTACGTTTAAAGATCGTCACACTCATTTTAAAATATATTTATATATATAACGGTATATTTTGTTTAAATATACTTTTTGATACTTTGTTTTAATGTCTTTTTTTTACTTTTATTTTTGGGTTTGGTTTTTCTTTCATCGAGTGGAAAATTTATTCATCTAATTTGTTCCTCTTTAGTTTTTCTTGATTGTTGAAATTTTTGTATTTTGCTTGTACTCTCCAACAATATTTGTCCTTAAGTTGTATTAGTAGATATATATAAAACTTATATTTGTATATTTTTGTATTAATAACAACATCGCCACTAAAATAATCATCATCGTTGTTTGAATGAATGGAATTCAAATTATTAATATTAAACTTTTCATCATTATCATATGTATATGTATATTTACAGTAGTGTATTTCTGATTAGTTAAATCATTATCTCGTGGTTTGCGGATTCACGTAACTTTACTACAGAGAAGACAAATGAACTTCGATTTGTAAATATAATCGTTCTTATACAGGGTGGTCGGATCCCACATAAATATTCTTTAAAGGGGGTGATCATTTGAAGTATTCTATAAAAAAAATAGTTCTAGGCAGAGTTCTCGAACAAATAATATCGAACAAATATTCAATACAGCGTCGAAGATATGCCAGGTAGAGCAAACATGTTCTTTAGAATGTTTGTTATTTAGATCTGATGTACGTTTAACTAATGGTACATTTTTGGAATATATAAGACTTCGCTTTTTTTACGATTAATAGAATTTTTTTTTTAAATACTTCAAGGAATCACTTTTTGTCCGTGAGACCATGTGAGTCCGGATAACCATGTATAATTTACAAAGTAAGAATAAATATTAGCATCAATCGTAGAAGTCTATTGATACTTATAAAATAATTTAGGTATCGCGCAGGTCTGTTGTAACTATGCAACTTATCAAAAAATATTTGCTGTCAATAATATAAATTTGGATGGATGTTTTATGGATTTGTTTGACAAAGAAAATCATGTTCTTTATTCATTTCATTTTAACCCAATGTTAATACAAATTTTAACTTTCAACATTAATAATATTTAAAAACGCAATCAATTTCATAAATGCAATATCTAACTACTTGTCTTTGCCTTTCATCGTAGAAATTTATTATAGAACCAAAGCCATCCCTAGGCCATTTATAGATTGTTTTTAAAATTGGTGTTATTTTTTAAAATGTCATTGACTTTAAAAGTCTAATAAATAAAAAAAATGTCGTAAACTATAGACTTCTCTTAAACATTTCGTTTGCCGCTGCCAATTATTAGATCAAATTCTGACGCTGAAAAGTCAGACTCAGATCTTTAAGTGAGAATTTTCCTAAAAGTAAGTATAGGTATTATTGCGAAAAACAAAATTGATTAGCCTTGCAAACTGGAATGGTCACTTCTACCTGTCTACATAGTTATAGAATTTTGCTATTAATCCCGTTAAAGAAATAACCCGATATTATAATAGAAACAAAGTTTACCCCAATTTTGAATTTGAATTTTCAATCTGAAGGTCCATATCCCAGAAACAATAATATTCAAAGTATGTGAAGATAAAATTTAAGAATTGAATATTCTGATTATATCCTTTTTGTTTAAGATCATTTACCTTGGTACCGTTACATTTAAATACCTTCTATCAGGTAAAAATTTTATAATGTATAGAATAGAATACAAAGTAATACAGAAGGAATTACTATTTTTGTAGTAAATAGTTCACAACTATGTAACAAAATTTAACAAATTTAATTAATTCCAATTTACGTGAAATAATAAATTCTTTAAAAAAGTTTATCTATATAATTAAATATAGTTATTCGTTTGAAAAGGTAAAAAGGATTAATTTAACAAAATTTTCAATTCGATTTGAAAATATCGAAGTATTTATGCTTAGTTAAATAAATAAAATAAATAGTAACAAATAAATTTCTGGTTCAATTGTTTTTTTGTAATTTTTGAAAATTATATTAATTAAATTAAAAGCTATGTCCTACTGTTAAATTGCTATACTTGTTATGGTTAATTAAAGTTAAAAAACTTGTGAAATTTTTTAGTTCAGGATCTCTAAAATAGAATGCGAAATAAAAACCTGACTTTATACCACAAAGATCGTCCTATGAGGTGGGTGATAGGCTGAAATTAAATGTATGGCAATACTCAGATTAAATATTATGTGAAAATGTATAAATCGTACAAAAAGTTATTAAAGATACTTTACTTATATTTCGATATGACATAAGTAATAATTTTCAAATTATTTACAATTTAAATATTTTTTTCTCATATTTTTTAAAGAAAACGAAGATTTATTTCCATTTCTTTTTCAATATATTTAAAGGATCAGATATTTTAATTGATTTTCCAATGATAAAATCCCATTTAAAGCCTTTCAAAATTCAATTATTGGTTTTATTTTCCACTTCGAAATAAATAAAAAGCTTTTTATTCAACAAAGCTAAACAAAAAAAAAACTTAATACCTCTGTATAACCTATATAATATGTATACAAAACCAACACATAAAGAAGAAAAAAAAATTCTAATTTATAAGAAAAAGGACTCTTTTGAAAAAAAAACAAACTTTCATTCTGAACATTAAGTAACATTAACAGTTATTAAGAAAATTTGTAAGTTTTTCTTTTATCTACTTTGACCATCTTTAATAAAAATTGGGTCCCAAATTAAGGACTATAAATCAAATAAGATAAGAATCAAAAATAATTTAACAACAAAATGTTTGACTAAATCTTGATTCTTATAACAAAATCTCGTATCTAATTTTCAGTTTGAATACATTTTATTATAGGTGTCCAAATTAAGAATGTTTTTATTGTAAGAGAGTTTGAGAATCAATCCTAATTCCATATTTAATGAACAAATTAACTAAATTCATTTTCATTTATTTTGTTTTTTTTTTTTTTTTTGTCAAGTGTTAAGATAATATTTTACCGTAATCTAATCTTTTGTAAAAACTGGAGGAATTGATGTATTCTTATTCAATTTGAAGATAGTAAGTAGTTATAGATTTTTTTTTAAATATCCACAGCAACCTGTGTATGCAAAAAAATATTTTTTAAAAGAAATTGCTAACATAGATTAATTGCAATAGGCTCCCTGTGACAAGTTCGATCGAAATTAGTTCGATACAAAAAATGACATTAATTACACTTTTTGTCCAAGTTATGTAATTTTTAATTTTAATAATTTTGTCGAACGTTCGAACTTATGACAGGGAGTTATTAAAATAAATGTTATTGATGTCAATAATATTCTATACTTACACTGAATATACAACTTTTCTTTCTAATAATTCTAACAATTTGCAATATTTACCAGTTTTTTTTTTTTTTGATAGAATTCCAAGTCTATAGGATGAATATCCTAACTGCTTTTACACAGAGATTTGGAATACACAATTACATACAATAGCTTTTTCTGTAGAATTTTTGTGGTATAGACTAATTTAAATGTGGAAAACTATACCTATTGTAGAGTACTTCGCAGTTTCATTTTATTTTTAGTGATAACCAAAACTCTCAGCTATTTATCATTTATTTTATCCCAATGATAACGGGAACTGGACCAGGTCGAAAAATCCAGAAAGCATTTTTTGCCTTCGTCGGGAATTAAATCTGGGACCTTTCGGTTGAAAGGAAGGCGCTCTATCTACTGCGCCACCCAGCGTGTTAAAGTTTACCTTAGCATAAATCTTGATCTAAAAATCAACAGAAATAAAATATAGTTAATGGCCACTAACATAGTATGTTTCATACCCCTTTGCCAACAAACTAATTTTGTAAAGGGAATCTTTTGTCCTCACGAAAAGAGAAATATTCAACCGAAATGTTATCGGTTGAACAGGCGTAACACACTAATACATACTCGTAGATAATCACAAATAAAAGAAGTAGAAAAAAGGATACAAAAAAATTGTATTATCCGTCTTATTTATTCTTATTTTAAAAATTGAAGAAACTTTTTATTCTTTGTGTTTATTTTTTTTGTACGTTCTATTCCAATTTTTATTTTAAAGTGAAATTTGTTAGACGCGCACATAGACAAATGACGCTAAATAGTGACAGCAAGTGTAAAAACAAAACGGGTTGTTGAGTCGGTTCAATAACTACTTTTGGAATATGGACCAAAGATCATAAAGAGATCCAACAGACAAAATTACGTTTCCAATTGAACAAATATAGTCTTCGAATTGAATTCGTATCAAGCTTGAAGTGTCTCAGATATTGGTTGAATGAATATTGAACCTATCAAGAAATAAGATGTCATAAGCAGAAATGTATTTGTTAAACATGAAACGGTGTCTTATTACGGAGACTCAAATTTAGATCTTCTCTTCTAATCATATCTTATTTATGGTCTTTTTATACTATTATTTTGTAGGAAAATATTTGACAGTAAAAAGGAAAATGGCCCAAAATTGACTAACAATTAACATTTGTTAAAAAATGTACGTATATTATGTATTAACACAATGACATATACTTGCTCAGACATACTTAATTATAAAAATGATTAAGTAAAATTTATTACAGATTACAAGAGATTAGTTTTCAAAAACAATCAAATTCATAGTCTACTACTCCAACATCTAAAGCTTAAGGTGGTGTCGCGACATTCAATTTTGATTAGATTTTCAACTAAAATCGAAATATTTCAATTGTCGCTGTCGCGTACCTATATCATATTTTGTGAATTTTTTCAATTTTTTTTTATTTTGAAACTTTTAAAAAATTTTTAGTTGAAATTTGAATTTTTTTTGATTGGTTGTGATTTGTTGTGATAAATTTATTGTAATAATGGATAATTTATAAATGAGGAGTTGAATTTCAAAGACGTTATTTCCACTTTCGATCGAAATAGTTTTTTTGATAATTATGAGCTAAAGAGTTTTTTGAGATGATGAGCTAAAAAGTAAATATTATATTGATATAACCATGATTTCAATAATAAAAATAGCCCACTAATTGAAAAGTATAACAAAAAATGAAAAATATAAAAAAAACCTAAAATTTATTGAACACTAACTTATAAACTGATAACTTTTTTAAATATAAATAACTAATAAAACAAAACTGGAAACTCCAACATATTTTACGTATCTTAAAATTTTTGATTTGATAATTATGTCAAAAATTCAAAGTTGAAACAAATTGAATCAATTAGTTGAACTTAATTCAAATAGTTGAAAATTGATTCTCCCGACACCGTGAATTTTTTTAGTTGATTTGAAAAAATCAACTCAAATAAATTGAATTGGTTTGCGCAACACCATCTTAACTTGGTTACATTCTACAGAAATATAAATTTATCTACGATTTTATTTTATTCACTAAATACTTCCGTTTTTATCCTGCCCCAAATAATTTTAGATGATTTTGTCTGTACTAGGTTTAAGTTTAAATATTTTTTGGAGTTTTGTAATTAATTTTGAAGGAGAGTTGTTTCTGTGGTACCACAACTATTGACCTTTACGATTTAAGTTTATCAATTTTGGCAGTAACCCCTACCTAATATTGTAAATGTGTGTTGAGATATTATTGAGTTCTATATTACGATTTGAATTCTCACAAAAAAAAGTTAATCAGATTTATCATCTTTATTTTCAGTGCCATACAAGTAGATTGTTGATTAAATATTAAAGTATGAGTTTAATTGGTGGTTGTTTCGTCACTATTCTTATTATTACATACATTTAAGAATTTGTTTTTACACATATACGTCTTATTATTACATACGTTAAGAGAAAAAGGAGGTGTGGATTGATTTTTAACTTAATTTAATATTTTTATTGGATTTTTTTGGTATTATAAAAACTGTTTTTATAATGAAAACTTATGAATAACAATTTTTTGATTTCTATTTTAGATTTGTAATTGCATTTTAAATGTTTTACAAGTTATTTACTATAATTTTTTGTAACTTATGTGTAATTTCTACTGTCTTTTCTGACCAATTGTGTGTCCATTTTCTTCAAGGGTGCTTACAACTGCTCTGCTTTCAAAACGACAAATACTGTAATTTAATCCGAAGCTTTATGCGGGTAACTAAACAAATGTAAAGAAATATTTAGAAAATTAATAAAGTAAATTTTAAAATTAAATTAAAAATATGTAACGTTTATTTCATTTAATTTTTTTTCTGCATCGTATAGTTAATCTATTTTTATATAATTTCAAGTCTATCGGATGAACATCTTAACTACTTTTTACACAGAGATTTAGAATAAGATCTAAACTTCAACCAACATGCAGATTACATCTGCTCTAAAATTGAAAAAAAAATTGGTTTTCTATGCAGAATTAGAGGCAAATTATCGCAAGACTGTGCAAAATTTATATACAACTCCATTATTCTTAAGCATCTTAATTACTGTCCATTAATTATTTATTTGTAATAGGGAAAAATTGAATCGATTGCAGATTCTACCAAACAGAGCAATGAGAACTATTTTAAGATGTAAAAGACGAACTCGAATTACTGAAATGTTGGAGAAGCTAAAATGGATGTCTGTAGATCAAAGACTTAAATTCAATGCATTATTGTTTATTTATAAGTTAAAATTTAACAAAATGCCAAGCTATTTACAAAATTATATAAATTTCGTTGGTGGTTATTATTTTTTGAGAAATGTAGGGGATTTTCGACAACCACTATACAGAAGGACAAGGACGCAAAATAGTCTATTATATAGAAGAGTACAGTTATTCAATTCTCTTCCTTACGAGCTTAAAAATGAAGAAAATTTTCAAAAATTTAAAACTTCGATAACCAGTTATTTGATAGAAAATGTACTGGTTCAAATTTTTTTTAACTTATTGTAATTGTTTTTAAATTGAAATTGGTGTAATTATTGTTTTAATTTTGTAAATATTTTTAAAAAAAAGTTTAAAAAAAAAAAGCTAAGAAATATACTAAGCTAAACTAAAATACACAATTCATACAATAGAATGTATATAATTAGTACGTATATATACCTACTAATTTAAATGTAAAAAACTATAACTATTGTACAGTAATTTTGTCTTCATTATATTTTTGTGATAAACTTGATGTTAACCGCTGGAGTCTTTTTTTGCAACTTTTTTCTTTTTGGAGAAAAAAGTCGCAATTCGCTACCGCGGGTTTCTTTAGTTGCGACTTTTTTCTCTTTCGGAGATTTTTAAAGTTGCACATTATTTTGTGGACGACTTTCATTGCAGTGGTGTAATATAATTTATAAAAATTAAAAATTTGGAAAAAAAAATAAATAATAATCGCCCTCTTTGTGTTACACTCTAAACGTGAGTTGATTCTCCGCAGAGAGTATTTGTGTTTCTTTTGTGGTTCTGTTAAACTCATTGCCATATTGACGCGAGTCAAACTGTCAAAGTAGTCGCTTGTGTGTTTCTGTTAAACTCTTCATGAGAAGCGACAGCCATTTTAAATCACTTGAAAATTTAAAGAGAAAAGGAACTCGCGCCAAAAAATTTTCGGTTTTCTTTTATGTTTTTGAAAATTTAAAATAGTTATTTAAAAAAAAATGGAAAAGTAAGTACAAAAAATATTTTTTTTTAATTTAATTATTTTTATAAAGAAAATTCCGAATGCTAATACATTTTTTTAACAACCAAAATCAAAAAGACTAATTAGAAGCAATTTGAAATGTTTTGATGAATCCAACAAATTTTTGTTTTCATTTTTTTCAATAAATATCTATTCAAATTTAGTTAATTTTTAAATTTTTTTCACGCTTTTTCACAACTTCACACAAATTAAACAAAAAATTCATATATTTTTTATTTTGACATTTCAAAAATTTTAAGTGCTACCAGTGCATACAAAAATTTTGTCGCGGGTTTAACAGAAACACAAATTATATTAGAGGAGAGGAGAATAATTTTTCATTCTCTTCAGAGAGGCGAGTAACAGAAAGTGGGTGAATATTTAAATTTTATTTAAGTTTAAGATTAAAATAATAAAATATATTTTTCAGAAAAATATCTAGTAACAAAACACAGTTAGGAAAAATGTGTGTTTAACAGAAAAAATTCAGAGAGCCCCGCGATGGCGTGATTTTTTTTAACGACTTTTGAAAGTCACAATGACTTAAGTCACGGTGACTCCCGCGGTTGACACCAAATTGTATACTAACTTAATGCCAAAGAATAATTGAAAAAACTGTTAACAACATCATCTGATCGGGATTCAAACCTTGTACTTTCTGATTAGTATTCAGATTACATAACCACTACACCATATCGGTCGAATATTCTGTTTTGTGTGTAAACTACCATGATAGCTATTTTCACTTTATCGACTGTAACTTCAAGCAATAATTTTGTGCTAATATAGAAATCACAAGTTTTTCAAAAACAAAATTTCTTCCTTTTTTTCTTGGTTCCCGGCTATCCTGAATTTTCAGAATTATCTCGATTAATATATATAACAAAATTTTAATCTACAATCAAATATTGAAGCCAGTGCATATATAACGGTATTCAACTATGGAATGATTCCAAACAATATACAAACTCTCTAAACGTTCTACAATAAAATCTTGCGAAATATTGACAATGCCCTCTGGTATATTTGTAATGTGATAGAGATTGTACGATCCCTTTCATAAATGGCGAAATGATAAAAACTGGTTGTACACCATTAAGTTAGTTTTTCTCAACTGTCAATGCTTTATGCTTAGTTTACATTTAACAATAAAAAAATTTGCTTAAGAACTTACAAGAACGCAATCGTTCGAACTCTGTGAGTCTAAAATTTTTTGTCTCTCAATAAGTATTAAGGATATTTCGTTTAATCAAAGATATATATTTCAAATAATTACGGTGACATCGTAAATGTCTTAAAAAAAAACTTCCACCTGATACAATACAAAAAAAAACTAAGTTGTCAATTTTGTTCGCAAAATAAGTTGGCAATATTTTCTAATGAGAGCTTTTTGAGGCATTGTGTTTAAATTCTTTTGTGATCAAGCAAAATTAAGAGACAATTTTTATTAACACTGTATCACATTGTTTTTGTAAACCCAAATACATGTCAAACCGGCGCGGAGACATCGTCAACAACAATTGTGATCAAGTAGACAATGTATCGAGCTTTTAAAAGCTTTTGCAGACATTTAAGAACATGGGGAAATTGTATTCAACTTTGTGTTGAGACATTTACAATGTCAAGGTTATTGAGTTAAAATTCTAATAATGGTTGGTCTAAAAAGCTAGTCTTAATGCATTAAAAGTTCGCAAATTTCTTTAACTACGAGCTTCCCCAAAAAATGGAATCATAGATGACGGCTCTTTTAAGGAATTTCTTCTATTTGGAAAATATAATTAAGATAATGCTTCACTGCATATGTATATAACTATACCACATTATAAATTTGTAGTGATAAGAAATTCGTAATAAAATGGTTTTAAATTTCAAAATTCCTTCTGTTACGACATTTTTTTCTTTATTTTTTTGTTTTATTTTTTTTTTCACTTTATTTTTATTTTTTCCATTATTTCATAGAATAGAATGGTGTAAAAAATCTGATACAATTATTTTGCAATATTTTTTGAATAAGGACAACAATAACATAACGACAGTGAAGAAAATATGTTTTTAACAAAACTTTTTAACGATAAAATGTAATTCGGAAGCTGGATTTGAAATTTCTCAAATATACAAAAAAAAAGGGTCCGGAAAAGTTATTATGCGTAGGTTTTCATTCTTTCGTTCGTTTTGTCATTTAAATTGAATAATGTACAAAAAAAAAAGAAGTGAAAAATTTAAAGACTTGCAAAAGAATATTCAGAAATTCTTTAGATTTACAGAGAAAAAAAAATTCTTTTGGGAAAAAAATTATAGGGATCTACTGTTTACTTCCTCTAAATTGAAGGATTTCCTTCAAGGTTTGATTTTATGGATTTTTAATTTTTTTTATAGCAAATTTTTTTTAGTAACCTATACATAATTGGAATATTTTGTATTATTTTTTTTTTTTTGTTATCATAAAGGATAAAAATCAAAACAGGAAGATGATTATTAAGGACAAATTCCTGGTTATTTAGTATCTCAAAATTTAATATTATATTTTTTCGACTAAAATAATTTATAAAACTTTTAAATTTATTTACAATGTTCGATATAATTATTTGTACAATTAAGTTTTTCTATTAATTTTTTTTTGTATTTATTATCTGTGGGTTGTTGTATGTTTCTGTCTATTGTACTTCTTCGTTTCTTCATTTAATATTGTAGATTCAAGTCTCTGGTGAACGTTATTATTGCGATAAAGTCAATCTGTGAATCAGGCTTATGTGTGCATCTCAAAACATGCATAGATTTTGCGAACTATGACATCGCATTCAAATAAAATAAAAATAAAACTGTAGGATTCCTCTTCCCTTAAACAGAATCTACATCAATTTTTCAATTCACATTTAAAGTTAATAATATACAGATTATTTGTACTGTCCTCAAGATGGGACTTTAAATACGTTATTTAAATACTCAGATTGGGCTAAAAATGTTTAATGTGGTAGTTTTATGTTATAGAGTTGAATAATATGTTATTATTACTTGTTGTTTGGAATGAAGTAACTGTGCTTATAGATATAATTATATCAGGCATATATCCATTCGTCTATCTGTACCTTTAATTCGAATCAAATCGAAATATTTTTTTTGTAATTTCTATTGCCAAACAAAAGCCAATTTTTAATGAAAGAGACAAAATTTACTATTATTATATTACAAAACTTCATTAAACTCTTATAGGACGTCTAAAATTTACTATTTATCTACATCACTTCCTTACAAGCAACTACAATTTTTATTTCATTATTTTGTCAATTTTTAGGACGAAATATTGTTTAGTTTTATTACTTTATTTTGTGTTCTTTAAATATTAATTTATTAATGTTTTGAGCTTATCGACCACTTGAAGAATCAAGCCCTGAGTATTTTTAGGTTATAAAAACACTTAACTCCTTTTTTTATTATTCTAATAATTTATTTTTGCGACTGACTTATTGCATTTTTTTTATTATATCCTACTATATACAATAGATTTCAGTCATCATCTCAATTCCAGATCCAAACCATATTGCAAAATTGCTCTACAAAAATAAATCTGAAATTTACAACAAAGATATTTGAAAATTTAAATGATTTGAGCTCGGGTACCAGCTCATAAATACCTGCACCTCATTAATTTCAGGTCCAACAGAGTTTTATAAAACGAAATTAATGTTTCGATTGTTTCTATACAATATTAGTACTTTTATTTGGCTACAGCCTACGGTACTTATTGTACAAAAAAAATTTAATAGTCTAATTTAAGTTTGTTAATTTATTATTATTATTTTATTTATTGCCTTAATGTATTTGTACAATATGTTATTTTCATATATTTTAATTCAATATTTCAAGATCTTATATTACTAGAATATTTACACCTTTGATTTGTAATATTAAGTTTGTTAAGTGTTTGTTGAATTAAATAAATGAGTTTTGTTTTTCACTATTTAAAATTTAAATAAAAATGATTCGTTTGTCGCTCCATTAGAAATCTATCAGCCTCTTGAATATAAACAACAGAGAAAAATTAAAAATGATTAAAAATTGTAGATATTTTAGTTATATGTACTTAAAAAATTAAATAATAAGAAAGTGAGTATCAAAATCTTTTGCAAAACTCCAGAGATAAGTAGGTGAATGTTTTCCTATATTTGCACTATATACAGCTGCTCCGCTCTGTACACTATCATTTTTTTTTTTTTATGATCTTGACAGTAACTTAGGTAGGATCACCTTTTCGTGCTTAATTAAGTACGGTACTGCAATTTTACACTACAATATCTACAATAATTTGAGTATTTATTTTAACAAATTACTGGCTTATCTACTCATTAAATGTGGAACATCCTTCTACCATTACATCTGATACTAGACCCGTTGATTATGAAAAGAAAACTCTAAGGCCTTCGATTACTTTGTAATAAGCTAGAATTTGTTTAATTTTTCCTATCTATAAAAATACATCTCCTTGGTCTAAGTATGCTGTTATTTCGGTAACCACTACTACCCGTCTACCTAGATTTCCAATTCTAGTGCTTGCAGGGATCGTATCAAAATTTACATATTTTCATAAAAAAAAAAATACTTTTGCACAAATAATTATTAGGACCAAAGTATATAGTGTTACATAGATATTTAATACACATATACAAATATTTTGTCTGTCACAAAAATTATGAAAATTTTCTCTAATCACCGTTATAATATGTACGAAAGGATACTTTATTTTTATTTTTTTTTTTTTATAAAAAGGATACTATTTAGATAAAATTCAATCAATATCCATATTGTGATATTGATATCCTTATGAAAATATTTTCATAAAAATATTCTTTTAATAGACTCCTTTTCATAAACTAATTTTGACAAGGACTTAACAAAATTTCTAAAAATAATATAGAATTTAATATACACAAGATTGTACAAATGGTTCGGAAATATATAACTAAACCTCCTTATTGTTTTGTTTTAGGAAAAGGACGAATAATAATAAATAAAAAGTTTAATTTTATTTGTTAATTATTTTTTTTTTTTAAGGAAATATTACAAGGAATAAAAGGCTTTCATAATATTTTGTATATTTTACTAAAATAAATAAACACCATCAAAAAATGTTAAGACATAAAATTGGATTTTTTTGTAATAAGAAAATGTTGGTAAATTAAATTTAAAACCAAAATTTTATACATATATATATATATATACTTCTTAAATATAAGTGTTGAAATTGATATTTATGAAATATACTGTTATAAAAAAATAATAGTGTAGGTGGCTTAGAATATGCTATTAACAAAGGAAAAATTTTAGTTTAGGAGTTCTAAAAATTAATTCTTTAAATAAGACTAAATATCTTAGCATTTTACTTTGTTAAACAATAAAAAATGTTTCTGGGAAAATTTTGAAATTTATTTAGTGGTTAAATATTTTGTTTTAGTATAAAAATTTTAGAATAAGGTGTATAATTCAGTAATATTTTATGAGATGTCAATCATTTAGTGGTTAATATTGGAATATGAAGAGAGTGCAATTAACAATTAACCATGTATGCCATTTAAATAAAATGCATTTGAATTGTTAATTGCAGTCTATATATTTCGACGGGAAGTACAAAAGTTCAATACAAAATAAGTTTGTTTGAAATGATGAATCTATTACATATACACAATGTCCATTAAGTTATAATAGATAGAATAATTTCCAATTTTTAAAATACCTTAGTATTTTTTATTTATTTTTTTTTATGTTTCTGTCAGTAACTTAGGTATAGAATTCCTCATCCTACTCTATATAATATATAATTGATAATATTTATTACTTAAAATATCAACATCATTAATATATTTTTTTATTATTATTATTTGTTTTAGCTCATTTACACTCAATTTACTTAGTAGATAATTGATTATTATGACTAATTATTGAATTATTAAAAAATAAAATACTTCTGTTCAGTTGACAAGTTTTACTAAAAAGGATTAAGAAAGAATCAATTTGATTGAAGTAGAACCAACATTAAATTATAGTTACTACTTAATAGTTGCAATGTAATAACAATTATACTATAGTTACGTCTAAACACCAACAGACGTGAACAAAATATTGTACACAAATGTGATGATAAACTTATTTAAACACAAATAATAATATCATTAGTTATTCATTGAAAAATAAAATAGTTTCATATAATTTAAATAATGGCTAATATTGGAGAAAAATACTGTCTCAAAAATTTCAACCAATTCTTAACTTTAGTATTTGATATCAGCTTTTAACTAGTTTTAAAACTATTTAATTCGTCCTTCCATCTCTTATTTTGTTTTCGACTCTTCTGGTATTGCCTAAGTCAATTTCTATATCTTATTTCATATTTCTTTATTTAATCATACAATAGAGCCGGCCCAGTTCCATTGTATTTGCTGTGTTCTATATACCAATCCATTTGAAATGAATAAATAAATAAAATATTAATAATTAATATATATGTATAAGTATTATTATGTATATTTCAAATAGGATGGTGGACGAAAGGAAGGAAAAGGAGTGAAAAAGGAAAACAAAGAATAGAGAATATTTGTTACTAATGTTAAAGTAATAATATTGCAAAAAAATTAAAATATCAAGAATAAATGTTAAACAATATTTAAAAAATTATAAAACCAAACAACCTATGCTACGGTTGTAACAAAATGAAAATATAAGTACAATATAAGTTAATATTTCAGAATTATCACAAAATTAAATTATAGAATTGAACTGTATATAAACTTGTACACAGTGTATAAAAAACCAAAATAAAAAAAATTAAATATATTACTTTACTTTTATAATTATGAAAAAAATTAAAATTTACATAAGTATTTAACAATAATTTTACACTTACAAATAATATTAAAATATATAAAAAATAAAATATAACCATTTAAAAACAGAAATAAAGTTCTACCACTATGTTAAAAACTAATAATTAAATTCTGAAAATATCTAATAAAGTAGAATATAGATCTATAGATAACTGGAACAATTATCTCAACAAATCTAAGAATTAATTAATCATTTAAAAATTTGTTTTCGAATTTGTTGGTTATGTTTTAAGGTTTTTGTTAGTATATTGTTTTTTTTAAATATTTTTGTACATATGCATCTTATGAATCTAAGCATTCATTAAATATAATATAATATAATAACAAAATATTTTAAGGAAGAGACTATTTAAAGTTATATATTTATTTATAAATTATATATTATTTTTTAAGAATATTGTTTTATTTCTAATTTATATATATCTAAAAAATTTAGACATTATATCAAAGGCAACAAATATAAATTCCTACATATATTTACATTACATCCAATTCAGTAAATATATTTCACAAACACACACACATTTTTAAATTAAATAATTCTCTAATAAGGACTAACTATAATATTAAAAGGAAAATATATATATATATGCATATCTAATTAACTATCCACTAATTAATATATTAAACGAACTATAAACTACACACTATAATATATAATAACCGCTAAAGTAACAAGCCAAATTAAAATATTTGTTATATTAATTAGTTACTGTTTAATATGAATATCAATAAATAAAAACCATTATTTGTTTTTAAAATGTACTTACTTTTTAATTTTCTTCAAATGTTCCAATTAAAACACAACTACATACATACATATAGTACGTATATATAATACATCCATGATAATATAGGTACTTATATGAAAATAAATACTGATGCTTCGTTGTAACATCAATATTAAAATATAATACCGCCATTATTATTATACCACAGTTAAAAATGTTTTGTTTAAATGTACTTATTACATATCTAATGTACATTATGTTAAAAAATTTAAAACTTATTCTTTCAGAAATTCCTACACAATCTTAAAATTCTAGAATTATCATTTACAAAAGATAACGGGAACAAAAATTAAATAAAAAAATGCAATCAATCTTAAACAATTTTCATTTAACATATTTCACTTGAAAAATTTAATTATAGTTTTATCTTTAAATTATTAAAAGCATTTAAAAAATAGAAACTTTAAATTTAAATAAACTTGAAATTAATAATTAAATTACAAAATATTATAGTTTTAAAATCTTTAACAAATTATACAACCACACCAGATTAAAAGTAAAAGCCAACTACAAATACCATCTACATTACATGTACGTACATGCTAATTTCATTATTCAAATACTACAATACAGTGTTATAGTATAAACTGCATAGGCACACTCGCAAAGCAATCAATATAAAATCGATTTTTAAAAATCGATTTCGTTTTATTTTGTGTAACGTAAAACATTTCGTTGAGTTTAAATATTTATTAATTAATAAATTTGGATTGGTGTAAAGGTTTTGTTAAGTTAAATTTACATTTTGCTATAAGTTTTGAATAATTAAAATTATCTATAGAATACAAATTCAAATTTTCACTAAATATTTTATAATGTTTAATTTTTAAATTGAAAATATACATAATAAATCATAATTAAAATAATTATGTAAATATTTTAAAATTTAACAAAATTATAACTACAGATTCATATTTGAAGTTAAATTTAGTTACACTTAATTTTGTTTTTACGGGATTTGCAAATAACACAAACATTTTTTTTTAATATAAATTAATATGATTTAACATAATTAAATTGAAATTACATGTAAAATATATTTGGCAACATTAAATTGTCATCTTAGCTGTCACACAACTCATTACCTAGCACCAATCGGGAATATTTCAAAAACCAATAGTATAACAGACTTGCAAATTCATACTTAAGTATTCTTTCAACAAATATATCTTTTACTAATTTCCAAAATTCGTAGTGGATCGTGTATTTGCCTTACATTTCCTAGTATGCAACAGGTGTATATATCACAAACAAAAGATGATTATAGACCTGCAAATTTGTAATTCGGCAGTATATACATACTTCACAAATAAAAAAAACACGTTTTTTAGCGTTTTCCGAAACTCGGAATAGCTGCTACACAAATCCAAGCAAACAATCAAAAATATCTTTAAAATCTAACTTTCAGTTATACAAATTATTTTCAAATTTTTCAAGATGCACGAAGTCATTGGATTATTGAATTTAAAATTTTCTATTGTATTTGAATACGTACATGATGATTGCTAAACTACTCTTTTTTATATTTGAAATTCGCTTTTAACCACATGAGTTTTTAATGGTTTCATATTATAAAAATTTATACCAAGTGTTTTTCGTTAGAGAACTTTCTTCTGTTTTTTTTTTTATTTTTGATCATTATTGACCATTTTTTATTTATAAATGTGTATATAAATAATATCTCAGACAAATCTTGTTTATTATTCATAAGATTTGCTTGCCTTAAAGTAAAATTAATTTTTTTTTTTGTTTCATTCATTTTCAATTTTATCATCAATAGCATCTGGGGATATTTTTAAATATTATAAATTTAATACGTGCCAAAATGGTTTATGCAAAACAGTGTAGATACAGACAAGATTAAAATGAAGGTATAATCTCTGCAATTTTGTATTATAAAAAAAAACTAGCTATAATTTATTTTATATTGTAATGAAATCAGAAAACTTAACGCAGGTTTCAACATAAATAAAAATAAATGACCACAAAAGATAACGTAGTTTTAAAATTAATAACAGGTCAGATATTTTTATTGCTAAATAAATTCTGGACAATGTAAATATTTAGGTTTGGAAAATCCTAAAAAAAGAATAATGCGTATGATAACTGTTAATTTATACTTCTCTAAAAGAGTATAATATTAATGTGTTTAGGATATAAAGTTCGTTTTTTTTGTTTTCTATTAGTTATTACATCCCACAACACCCACCTGTATTGTTGATTTTCTGTGAAAAAAATCTTAAATAAATAAAATCTTTATAACAATAGGTAAATTAGGTTAAATCTATTTATGTCATATTAAATTCATAAGTTGTTTAAGATGTTCTGATAAAACAAGATCAAATTTTATTAATTCTTTTCTCGAAACACAATGAAGTTTCTATAACTATTTCTTAGAGAGATTGGAATATAAAATAGGTTTCTATTATTATAAGAGACTGTCTTAAAAATAATAACCCGAAAGGAATCTTCAAATTATAGTTAAAATCTGAGAAAAACTATGTTAAAAATGACTGATAAAATAATCATCAATTGAGCAAGCACATACATTCGTATGATCATCTTTAGCACTCTATGTGCTTACTCAATTGCTCAAGCAATCTCTGAAAAGTAAATAATATCGTCTATCTGTTTTCTTTCTGGACATGCAATGTTTGAAAAAGTTTAATCCAAGAGATTAATTCTTTTAGTATAAAACAGGGTTCTTAATATATATATACACCAATACTTCGCTTTGCGTCGTTTCGTTTTGCGTTTTTTCGAAGTTGCGTCGCTACTGAATTATACTAACTTTCACTGTGCTTCGTTAGATTTTCGAAGTTGCGTTGTTTTTGGTTTGAGCCTTTAATTTTTTTTTTTGAAATTTTCTTTTTTTTCTAAAAGATGGCCCAGTTTCTTATTGCGCCATGCCATCAAAACTCGGGGATTCCCTTTCTAACTGAAAATCAACGCAATTTTAATACAGTTTTATTTTCACAAATTTCCAAAGCGATGTGTTTGATTGACGAAGCTATGGAGATTTTTTTAAAAACGATTCTGACAGCGGAAGGAGTTTCAAAGTGTCCCAGGTGGTAGCTACGAATATCAATTGCTACAAGGAAATTTATTTTACGTTGAAAAAACAAGCTGTTCAGCAAACATTGGACCAATTTTTTGTGAAAGAAAGCCGACTAACGACAACAGCCACTAACGGCAACAGTAACTCATCAGACAGTGAATAATTTTTATTTTGTGTTTTATAAATTAATTGAATATTTTATTTTGTTTTAATTGAATTCGTTTTTTTTTTGTTTTTCGTATAGATGCAATAAAATTTTTTATTATTTTTGTTTTTTTAAATGTTTACTTTGTGCAATTTTCTTCTTAAAAAGTAGTATTTTCGTAACCCTGGAACCTATCTTCGATCTTTACATGGTTTGCTATAGAAAATCATAATTCACTTTGCGTTGTTTCAATTTGCGTCTTGTTTTTTTGGAACGTAACCACGACGCAAAGTGAGGTATTGGTGTATGTTACTTTCATGATCATCATATGATCATTCTTAAACCAAAGGTCATTTCAAGTAAAATATGGTGATGAATATTCCAAGTTATATGAAATAAAGAAATGGGTTCCACAAGAATTTATTGGGAATAAAACCAGTTCCATACTTAATATTCACAGGAATCTTACCTTAATAACCGAATATGTTAAACCAATCACATATTGTGATAACATTGAATACCTAGTCTTTAATGGAGACCCAATGATTTAATGAGGCGAAATGGATATGTAATACGGCGAAATGAAGAATATGCAAAGAAAACACTTTAATAATAATTATTTATTTATTTCATGCAATATCCTTTACAAAGTTAAAATTATACAAATTTAAAAATATCATATATGCTTAAATATAAGGGATTGTGGCAAGTTCAAGTATTTATATCCATAGGATATAGTATTTGCTAAAACTAGTAGTTTAAAAAAAAAATCAATAATTAATTAGAGTTGTGGAATTCTTATAAATATAATTGAACCTGTAAATATATTACTAAACGATTAACAGCTAAACCAGGGTTTCTTAACCTTTTTTTACATCATACCTCTCCTAATATTTAATTTGATGTTCTCACCTCCAGCATAATTAATTTTTTTTAAGAAAAGATAAGAAACATAATTAGTGGTATACCAACATTACATATTTTATTTTATTTTTACCATTTTAATATATTTATAAAAAAAATTATATTTAATTCATACTAATTTAAAAAATTATATTTTATATTTAATTCATATTGACAAAATTTATTTAAAGATAGAAAATATGTGAAAAATTTAAATAAATAAGAATTAATAAAAATAAAATAGTATAATTAATAATACTAAGAGTATAATAATATAATTAATAATAGTACTTATTTTTTAATTATTAGTAGAATTAATTAAAATGTTGCAATTTCTAGGCCTAGCAGCAATTGCCAATATTTGAATATAAAAATGTATATAATTTTAAATTTTTTCAAAGGCTACTTGATTTCAAAAGAAACATAATTCATTAGAAAAAGTTATGTACAAAAATAGAGAAATGCTATATTATTTTGTAAAGAAGTAATCGTTCAAATTTAATTTTGTATAATATAAATATGTACATAATAAATAAAATAAGTTTAAATTTTGAAGAATTTTTTTAAAATTATCGTTTAATCACAGAGGTGAAAAAAATGACACTTTCACAGACATGACGTAAATTTTACACCTATGTTTGCAAACGTTTAATGGACCGATCTTTTAAATTAATAAATCTAAAAAATACTTAACGAGATTAAGAATTTCATTGACTATAATAATCAATAAAGAAATTTAAAATTATTTGTATCACAACAGAATAAATTGCATGGCTAGCTGAGTTCTTTGCAAAAATTTTTACGAAAAGAAATTTTACGTCACATCTGTGATTAAAGGTTATATTTGTTTTTTGTAAATAATTTTAATTTTTAATTTAAAAAAAAAACAGCAAAATCTCATAACTCCCCTAACACATTAACCTCACCAAGGAAGGTATACCTCACCGATTAAGAAACCCTGAGGTAGACCAATATAAAAACCCACCATATAAAATGAGATAGTAAGAAGGGTAAATAAGAAAGAAAAGTATAGAATAGAACCGACCACAGATGATTGTAATAAACGCAATGAAGAAGAAATGTTGAAGTTTCCATACGAATTTTTTCACTAGTTTTCTTTTTATAGATTCTATCAACAATGATTGAAGTTCAAAATATTAGTAGTGTTTCAAATTATTTACTGCTTAATTAGGTAGGATTAAATGTTATTAGTATTGATTGCAATTACTACAAAATTTCAAAACAACTCAAACAAAATATATATGTACAGGAATGTCAAATTTCTTGAAAAAAAAAATACGAAATCAATCAAAAAATATAATTTAAAAATAATACTTAAATAAATAAATAAATCGCTTATAAGTTCCCAAATTCAAAATCTATAAATTTTATTGAATAGCGGACTAACAGGGGTTAGATAGAAGAGTTTTCTATTTGTTTGCGTTTACCTACCTTGTTATAAAAACAGTTTTCTATTTATTTGCGTTTATCTGCTATCGGCAAAAGAAGGGTTCCAGTAGCCCTCAGAGTTTCGATAACAGTTCAAGGGTTCCATAAAGGTGGATTTTTTTTAAAATCTTTTGCGAACTTAAATCCCGAAAAATGTCTTTTGGTGTAAACAGAAACAAAAATATCTGTAAAATTAAATATATTTAATTTTAGATACTTGTAATTTCGAAACATATCTAAAAGATCGAACATATCTAAATTTGTCTGTTCTCTTCTTTCAAACACACATAAAATATTGCTTCTATATCGATTAAAATCGAAGTTAAAATCGATGTACATATATATTATTCTAGATAAATATTTTTTATTCGTAATCGTATTTTTTACAATTTTTGTATTAAAAGTTTTTTGCAATCAACATTCAGTTTTTCAAAAAACTTTTTCAACCATTCGATCTATACAACATATAACAAGGGTAGATAACCTTAACACAATATAATAAAATAAATTTATCTAAGTTCTAAAGGGTTGAGGAAAAACCACCTTCCCTTGATGTTAATTTTAACCTTTCAACCAGTCCCTGGCACTATGATCGTTCCCATTGCTTCCAGTCTACCATATATAAAGCCATTTAATCATTCCTGAATATGATTAATGTATAATATATACAAACATCACAACGAATACCAATTTAAAATTCCGTTTTTAAAATAAAAACAAAAATATTTTAAAAACTTTATAAAACCCTAAATAAATTTTTTTAAGGAATCCTACACGCTTCAAAAAATTATATTGATATTTGATATTTTCTCATACAAGTATAGTTAAAACCAACAAGATATTTCTCACCTAAAATAAATACAATACAATTTGATAACTGTCTACATTAAAGTTACAATTTTCTTTCATATCCTTTTATTTTTCCTATACTCATTTTAATAACTATTATATTATTTATAGACTAAAAATATACGTGTGTTATATAACTGATTTATATTTTAAAATACACATTTATAAAAAACTAAATAATATGATATATCACTCTAAATTTCAATGCTCTTCACCCTAAATTATTAGTTTTAGAGCCCTTCTTTCATTAGCTTATTTATTTCCTATTTTGGTAAGCTAAGTTGTACAGTGTAACTTAGATGAAGAATTTATCTTTTTTATTTTATATTTTTCGATCTCTCAATGTAACACCATTCGTGGGGCATAGGGTGGAATACTTTTTGATATAACTACCAATATATTTAATCTGTGAATTGAATTTTCATTTTAAAATTTCCTCCCCATCTATAAATAATTTTAATATACAAAAACTTTTAATTTATCAAATTGCTGCAAATCACCCATCGCCAGAATGAAATTCAAATTTAATTTATTGTTTTTTTAAATAAATTATTACGTATGCGGTTGTTGTCTAAAATAACCCAATAAAATATGGTATAAATTGAAATGATGGAAAACAATAAATTCATATTGAAATTGAATACGATTTTTTTTTATCAAACTTACTCAAATTTCGATGAGCTGGCGAATACTAGTATTTATTTATTCTTAAATATTTATTTTTTAATCATCAGCTTCAATTAAAAAATTCTTAATTTTATTACCAAATCATTTAAAAATCCCAAATAAGTATATTTGATTTGAAAAATGCATATACTAAGAAATTGTCAAAAATTCTAATTATAATAATAAAATAGTGATAAAAAATTTAACTAATGTAAAAATATAGAATAAATATACCGCCTACATAAGAAAGGAAACAAAATGTTATCTAATAATTATACGAAAATTATGTTATTCAATAACGCTTACAAAATACTATCAAATATCATATATGAGAGGATGAAACCAGTCGCCGAAAATATAATAAAAGAGTATCCATGTGGTTTTAGAAGCAATAAATCAACAAGAGATCAAATATTTTTGAAATAGATGAAAACATCGATTCCAATACATATAATTTTTACATATAATTTTTCTTTATTTCAATTAAACAGGCTTTTGACACCTTTGATAAGTAGAGATCAAATTTACCATGCACTTGTAATATAAGGCGTACCTACTAAATTCTCTCGTGTAGATATGATGAATATTGTCATATACATAACGCTAAAGCTAAAGTATAGATTCAGAATTTACATCAAAAATATTTAACGTTGAATCTGAAGGGAGACAAGTAGCTATAATCTATCATCAACATTATTTAATATAATTCTAAAGTAGATGCAATTGGGTAAATAGATACAAAAAGAAACATTTTCACAAAGGCTTCACAGATATATAATTGCTTATGCTGATGGAGTAATTATTTCGAGAAGTTTCAGAGCAAGGTAGAAGTACTAGTATACAATTAGAAGACGAAACAGCGAATGTCAATTTAAAAGTAAGCCAACAGAAAACAAATTATTTTAAAAAGTCAGGAAATAAAGAAAGAAGGCAGCCACAAAATATAAAAATAGGAAGTCATAACTTTGATTGAGTTGATTGTTTTATCGACCTGATGACCGATAATAAAAAACGTTAATTTAAAAATATTGTTATTTTGCATCTCTGTTGCAACCACCAGTCAGAATTATTGATTTAATCCTATAATAAGCTGCTTAAACACTATACTTGCTAATGTTTTGAAATTAAGTATCTGATCTTAAAACTTCCTTATTAACACTTAACAATTTGTATATAAACTTATGAAGGTACATATTTATACAAATCGTATACACATTTTTTTACTCCTTCATCTTATTTAATTAGGAAAGTTCTCTTTCATCACTCATTCTTTTTATATCATAGTTTAAGAGAAGTCATATAAAAAATCTCAACAGTAATAAACATCCTTTTAATAAATTATATATACACATTCAACAAATACCATATTGTATACATAAATATATGCACATAAAAATGAATATCCTTCTAAAATTTCAGGATAAAAATAATTTTTTTTTGCTCCTTTTTTTGATGAAAACTATATAAAAACAATACTAAGAGTAGTAAAAAAATAATAAGGAACCACAAAGGAACCTTTTCAAAAAATATAAACAATAACTATAGCAATAATAAAAAAAAAAACAACAAGCAAAAAACAAGGAATAAATTCAAAAAGTGTAAAAAGAAAAATAAAAAAAAAAATAAACAGGATCTAATTTTATATTCCATTATACTGTTGTTGTTCTTTTGTTTTATAATATATAGATTACTATTCTAGACAGGATATTCTTTATTTATATACTCGAATTCTCTACGGTAAAATAATATTATTAATGATAAGAATTGTTGTTGTTGTTGTTATTCCTCTTGTTTATTATTGTAGAGATCTTCTTAACTTTCAAGTGTTTATCTACATTTTTTTCATACACTTATGTATGTTTGTATATAATAATTTTCTAAAATGACGTTAGAAGTGTTAATAATATTATATAAAAACAATGGTATTAATTTGTTATCCCGAAATCAATACTCATGTTATAATATTGTTACAATAACAAAAAAAAAGAACAAAAAAATATATAAATATAATAAAACTTGATGGATATTCCTAGGATACTTATATGAAGAGTTTCTATTTACAAGCATACTTAATTGAGTTATCGTTGATGATAAAACAAAAGCAAAACGAAAATATAAGTCCCAAGTGATTTAAATCACAAAATATGAGATAGAAAGAATGCTGGGTGGATCATTTCTCCAAAATAAAATTAAAGCAAAAGCGTAAACATAATTATTTGAAAATATCGAGCAAATCCTTTTTTCGAACTTTTTTTAAAAAATTTGTTTATTTCACTGTAATGTAGAGTACACATTTGTTTAAAAAAGCAATACTGTCAATCCTTCTTATATCCCTATTATTTCTATATTTCTATATTCTACTTCAAACAAATCGTAAAATCTTTAAAAAACCAAAAATTAAAATAATATCGAGTGAAAAAATAATATGTTAAAAAATAGAAATTCAAACAGGAAAAAATAGTGTTGATTAAAAATTTATAAGAATAAGAAAAAATAAATAAAAAATGAGACAAAAAATTGAGTACGATAAAATTTGTTTATTTGTTAGCAATTAAGGAAGGATTTCGTAAGGCTAACAAATGTTTTACAATAGATATAATTACTCTTTTGAAATCAAAAGTATTGTCATATATATAGCTACATAACATCACACTGTTATCCTTGTATGTAAATTAGTTCAATGAATCGCTCGAATAATAAGAATGTAGGTGTTTAACAATATTCACAGTTATTGTGCAAAATTATTTAAACAATTCATATAAAATATGTTAAATAAAATTTAATTTTATTACTTATCACTCTTGAAATTGCTTTGTAAAGAAATTGCTTCGACACTGTGTGCAACTATGATGTTTTACACAGTTATACATATACGCTTCTCTATTTTGTGTAACTTTCCCCCATCCATTAATTTCAATCTTTCCACAGTATTGTCATCAGTTTTGTAATTTTTTTTTTTTTTTTTTTTTTATATTATAGCCAAAACTTAGGTTTTGAACCTTTTAGTACTTGCGTACCGTTGACCATTTGAAAAAGGAAAGGATAGCTAAAGGAAAGGAAAGAAAAAGGAAGAAGAATAGTTTTGTGGGAAAGAGCGAACAATGTTGTTAATATTCGTCTTAAATTTCTGTAAATCATAAATAAAAAATCCTTCTCTCATTGGGAATGCTTCGATTGGGACGCGATTCCACAATCGAGATGTTCTTACTATAAAAGAATTTCCATAGCCGGACTTAAACCATCTCGGAATTTCAACTGTGAAAGGGTGTGCACTTGATGCCTCTCGTGTTATGCGACAGAATTGCTTGAGAGGAGGAAGAAGTGACTTTAGTTCCTCGGAACAAGTGCCAACACCAAGTAGATATCTATAAAATAGAGAAAGTGCTCCAACAATACGACGATGACCAAGTGGTATAAGGGATGAGGTCACATTTATGTCGCCTATAAGACAAATGGCGCGGTTTTGAACATTGTCCAAAAAATTTAAAGCAGCTTTTGGTGCACCTGCCCATAAATGTGAGTTATACTCGAGCTTGGGTCGTATATATGCTTTATAGATTTTTAAGAGGTCTGGAGATGAAAAATAAGCTTTGCAGCGACTTAAAAAGCCCAAACATTTGGCGGCGCTTTTCGCAATATCGAAAATATGCTCATTCCAGTGCATATTTTGATTCACTCGCATCCCGAGAATGTTCAAGTCTTTGAGTCGCTGAATAACTTCATTTTGAAGTCGGAGAATTGGTTCGAATGTTGTTAGCTTGTTACTAACAAGACAGCTTTGAGTTTTTGAAGTGTTAAACTCGACTCTGTTTGCTCTACCCCAGTCGACAATTTTGGCTAGGTCGTGATTGAGTGCACCAGCCATCATTGTTCTTTTGGAGTTGACTGCTGAAGTTGTAGCATTATTTGTTTTAAGAAAATCATATGATGCTACTAGAGTGCTGTCATCAGCAAAACTATGGATTGGATTGAAAGTTAATTTGAGAAGGTCATTAATGAAAATGAGAAATAGGGTGGGTGAAAGGACGGAGCCTTGTGGAACACCAGCATTGATTTGAAGTTGGTCGGAAAAACTACCGTCAACTGAAACTATGATAGATCGATTTAGGAGAAAGCTTTCAATCCATTTAGAAAAGGTTGGACCGAGGCCTACAGCATTGCATTTTGCTATAAGAGCAGAATGCCAGACTCGATCAAAAGCCTTAGATATATCCAGAGCTACAACAGCAGCTTCACCAGATTGATGAAGACTGGTGTTAAGCTTTTCGCAGAGGCATGTCATGAGATCACCGGTGGAACGCTATTGACTATCATGAATTATACCTCTACTATCAAGATATTTCTTCAACTTTTGATTGACTAAGATTTCCATCGTTTTGGAAATAATGGAAGTAATAGCTATGGGCCTATAGTTCGAAGGATTGCTTTTGTCACCTTTTTTAGGAATAGGATAAACTTGGGCAACTTTCCAATTGGACGGGTAAGTTCCTGAAGAAAAGGACAAATAGAATAAGTTGCGCAGAGGTTTAGAAATGGCGAGGGCAATGTGTCGCAGCACAATCGCAGGTATACCATCGGGACCGGTAGATTTTTTTATATCAAGATTCTTCAAGACTTTTACTACAGCTCTTGTTCTGAAGTATATCCTTCCAAGCGAAGAATTAACAACAGGGATTGTTGGCGGAACTTGGGCTGTATTAGGGAGTGTGGAATTGGCTGCAAATAATTTTGCAAAAAGGTTAGCTTTTCCAACAGAATCTGATATAATTGTACTATTATCAATCATAGGTGGAAATAAAGATTGGCAAAAATTTTGCCCAACGCTTTTAGCAAACGTCCAGAAGGACCTGCTGTTGTTAGGGAGATTAAAGATTTCTCGTCTCAACCTTTGGTTGTGCAGGAATTTTTGCTGATTGATAATTTTTTTACATTTATTCCTAACCACTTTATAACTCTCATATGTGTTGACAGTTTTATTATTCTTGTATTTTTTATAGGCTTCTTCTTTGGATTTCAGAGCTTTGCTGCAGATATCATTAAACCAAGCTGAGGGATTTCGTTTTATACTTTTAAGGCTATTTGGAATGAAGGTTTTCATTCCTAATAGAATCCTTTTGGTAATCACCTCTGCAGCAAAGTTGACATTTTTATATTGGAAACACAACGACCAGTTCGATGCATTTAAAAAGTTGTTGAAGCCTTCCCAGTCAGCTTGGTGATAATGCCAGACTAGTCTTTTGGGAGACTTAGAAGAACTGGTTGTTGTGCCTACTTCGAAGCTTGTGCTTACAAGACAGTGGTCGGAACCACCTAGCGGAGAGTTAACAGATATTGAATATTTCTCTGGATGGGTAGTTAGGAATAAATCCAGGAGATGTCCGTTCTGGTCGCGTCGGTCTGGTATCCTCGTAGGGCTTTTGACAAGTTGAGAAAGGTTGAAAAAGTTGGAAAAAAGTTCAACTTGTTTGCCTTCGGGACTGTTGTGACTAGAAAAGTGAAGCCAGTCCCTGTTATGAATATTAAAGTCTCCCGCCAAAACAATCTCAGATTCGGGAGTGGTTTCCAGAACTGAGTTTATCTGATTAGATAGACTTTCTATAAGCATATCAGTTTCTAGCTGGTTCGCTGGAGGCGATCTGTAAATAAAACAGAAGTGAATGATGCGCTTATCGACGTGTATTTTCATCCAATTATATTGATAAATTGGGTTGGAGCACTCAAAATTTTGAAGTGTCTTATAAGCTACATCATTTCGTATATACAAAGCAATCCCTCTATGGGGTATAAAAAGTGGCACAAGCGAATAATTATTGATATTAAAATTAATATCATTATTCACAACTTGTGTTTCACTTAGTGCTAAAATTGCTGGATTTTGAAGCCGTAGATGGCTTTCGACGGAATGGAAATTCGTTGATAGACCGCGGATGTTACAAAAATCTATCTTAAACATTATAGAGAACAATTTACAAGAGAGAAGGTAAATAAATTAAAATTGACAGAAGTAATCCAAAAAAAAAAAAAAAAAAAAAAAAGATAAATAAATAATTAAAATTTTTAAAATCTTTTTTCCCTTTAAATTTTTAAATTTTTTTCCTTCCTTCTTTTTGGCCCACATTACCACTTACTTATACCACCTTTTTTGCCCACATTACCACTTACTTATAATATATAAATATGTACTTAAATATATATTGTAATTATTATGTAAAACAATAAATTAAAGCTCATTTCAATTTCGAATTTGTAAATTGATTCCTTAGAAAGGCAACTCAAAATTCAAGAAAAAAAAAGCTTATCGATTTAAATTAAAAATTTTATTTATCGAGCAAAGCTTGACTCTCTGAGGAAATGCTCCATTTTTAAGTTCAAGCTCGATTGTTTTACATTTTAAAACGAACTTTTGCTTAAAATATGATTGTTCAGGCTCAGTTTTATGCACTCGACCCAATCAATATTTTGATCAATTTCGGTTATTACATGATCATCATCAGACTGAGTATGATTGTGATGATTTTTGTGTAACAAATGAGTGATGGTATAACAAGTAAAATTGATCAAGAGTTACTTAGTTATAATTAGGTTCTAATTTTATTATTTAAAAATATTGTACATAGATTTTTTTTTTTTAAATTGTACATTTTACAACCCGAGAAGAAAATTATAGGCTTTTAAACTATTTTTAATGTTCAGTTATAATTTGGTGACAAAAAAGCCAAGAACATCTTTTTTTTTTTGCTCTTGACAGTAACTTAGGTAGAATCACCTTTTCGTGATTAATTAAGTAAGGGTACTGCAAGTTCAAATTTTCAGTATTTATTTGTCAAATTACTGGCTTATCAACTCATTAACTGTGGAAAATTACTGCTATTGTCAGGAACTAAGGCTTCTTAAATAGAATAGCCCGATTTTATTAAATTTGTTACGAGATTATACTCTCAATTATTTTTTTCATTTATTTTATCCCAATGACAAAAGGTACCAGGTAGAAAAACCCATAAAGCATTTTTTTGCTTCATCGGGAATCGAATATGGAACTTTTCGGTTGAAAGGCACGTGCTCTACCTACTGCACCACCCAGCGTGTTATTTAAACCCAAACTTATAAGACGTCGTGTCACACAAATGCTTCGTTGGAGGTATGGAACACCGTGAGCCATGAAACAATTTAGTATTTTTCCATCACCTGTAAGGCCTCATGAGTAAGTAGTAAATATGACTTGATGTATTGAAATACCTATCTCTATTTAGAAGTACAATACCTGAATAAATACCTGTCAAAGCGGTTGCTGAGACATTGTCAACAAAATTTGTCAAAATTGTGTTCATGTAGACAATGTCTCAAGCTTTTGTGAGCTTTTGTATACATTTAAGATCATGTGGACGTTATATTCAACTTTGTGTTAAGACATTTACTATGTCAAGGTCAATCTGCACAATTTATTTGTTATTTAATTCTAAATTTTTTTGTTTTGCTTTTAATTCACAAAAATTATATTAATTGTTAACTATTTAAAATACTTTCAATTTTAACTGTATCGTGTAGGTGTAGTAAAGCAAAATAACTTTGGCGTTTTACAATTATTATTAAAGTCATGTTGTTATGACAGTAATTATAAATTGAATTGATTGAATGACACTTGAAAATTAACATAAAAAAAAGAAATTAATGATTGATTGATTTGATAATAAATGAAAATAATTGATAGATTGTTTGATTGATTAATTAATAAAATTGAAAAAAACAACAACCAAAATCAATACAATATTGGCTTGTTTGTTGTTATTGTTAATGTTCCGATCGAGTTTATTGTTTTTCTTTAGTATATTATTTTAGTTTATGCGGTAAAAGGACATACCAATTTATTACCTTATAAAAATAACCTTGAAAAATAACTTAATTTTTTTTTTCTTTTTATTTTTATAAATAATCAATTTGATTGATGGACAATGAATTTTTTAACTCAATCATTCATTATACTCAAGTAATTTATAATTAAGTATAATATGTAACATAATACTTAACGAAAATTAAAATAATAGAAACTTTTTTTTATATTTATCTAAGCGAATGGAAATGAAATATGTAATATAAATTAATCTGCAAGCAAGAGCAATAATATGTAGACAACAAACACTATTTTAGAAAATATTTTCAATTCGAATTCGATTTAACAAATTCTAAATTTTTCAACATGTTGCGTTAGCTACCAAATGTATCAGCAGTTAGCAAACCCATTTCATTTTTTTTCAAACCCATTATTCTAATACATAGTACGGATCTACCCACAAAATTACCCATCACCTGGAAAAATGTCCACAAAGAAAAATGCCTACACGGAAAATAACCCCCGAAAAAATCTCCACAGAAAAACATAGCCAACCCTTACAATTAACAAACGTAATTTGTATATTCTTGTAATTAATTTTTAATTTTATTTTTACTGATGGTTTACGTAAATAATATTATTAATGTCTGAAAAACAGAAATAGTATGGTTTTTTTAGCGTGACCTGCTATGGTTGTAATCTTCTTGTAAAATTTATATGAGGTGATTTGCTTTCATTAAGTTTTATACGTCGTCGTTGGGTCCATAATCTTCTTTTATTCACTCCATTTGAAAGTTTTGCTGCAGTTTACGATAAATATGTCAACTACAAAAATCGTTGTGTCGCATGTACAGACTGCTTTGATAATGTTGTCAATTTGGGGGATATCTCTTGTATATAACATGTAAAGTATTGAATCAAGAACTCTTTTCAGTGGAACTCCAGCAGATATTACTTTTATTTCTGAATATTCTTTGGCATAACGTACACAAAATAGCATAGCAATTTTGTATAATAAATGACAAAATAGTCAGTTATCATACAACTTAAAAAGACACAATTTTACAGTACAATATAAATTGTATCTATGTGAATTGAATGCTTTAAGTATAATTATAAAACTAGGTATTCTTAAAGACTCAAATACATAATTGCATAAATACGCGCAATCACAATTAGCCCATTTACTGCTGCGGAGATAGTGGATAGGACACGTTAACCCTTTTATATACATTTCATATAGTATAAAATATAAGACTTTTTAAATCTCTTTCATTTCATGAGAAACTAGTTGAGATTAGTTAGATATGCGTATCAATTAATAGACTGAATAGGTGGCATATAATGAATACATGCAATGACTGACATAATTATGGCCTTTTTTGCTTAAATTTTAAAGCAAATACAAAAAATATTGTTGTTAAATTAAAAAAAAAAAATTATTGTATTTTTCTGATCTCTCATCTAATTCAATTTATTTTATTTTCTAAGGTTTATTTTCGAATTTATTTTTAATTTCGTTATTATTCTTTTTATCTAATAACTGGTTATATTTTTGATTTGTATATTAGAACGTTATAATCTCAGTGAGATCTGAAATTGACTTCTTTGATATTTGTTCCATGTCCATTTTGTGACACCTCCCATGGTCTGCGTATCATTTCTTTCATGTTTAATTTTATCCAGTTACTTTTATTTTCCAGATAAAATATTTCAAGGATTTTCTTTTTTAAATACATATATACTCAAAATGTAACCTACATTATTAGAAAAATATGTAGCTTTCGTTCGATGAGATTCGATCGATTAATAAAAACAACAACATAATAAATTTTTCAATTTATAAAATCGCCTTTTTGACATGATCCAGTTATAGTAACCGCCTGGTTAAATATTTATTTTTTTATAACATCCTGGTGCAAGGATATATTATCAAATAAGAAAAGCATGAAAACAAAATAGTAATATGGAAAAATTTGTACCATTCATCTTGCAGTGCGATATGTATTGGAAAAATTTACAAAATTTTAAAAAATTGTTCTTCACATATTTTCAAATAAATCACATACTATAATATTAATTTTTAACTTCTATCCGTAGATATTTTAACTTTTGTAGTTTTTGCTTTTTTTTTTAGAGAAAACAGCAGAACATGTCTTTTTCATAAAACAAATTGAATTAAAACAAAATATTGAAAGAAATTTATAGTTTACACTATTTTTTTTTTTTTTTTTTGGATGTGAGTCTAACATATTGAGTAGTAGTAAAAAAATATCAAATATAAAATTTATTATTTTATTAATATAAATAGTATGTATAGTTTGAATGTTCAAGGATAGTAAAAAAAAGAAAAAATCAGTTACTAGTTTGTTTTATTAAAAAAATTTAAATTTATAGCTTTTAAATGGGAGTATAGTTCTTCACAGTTTTCATCAATATGTAAAGTCAAAGTCATTGTTTCTATTGCGGGTAACAAAACTGTAATTGAAATTTGTGATGATGTCACTAAAATCTTATAAAATATTGTAAATTTTCAATTTATACAAAATATAAATCCAGAAGGACATTCATTTTACTTGTATCAATAACTATATATGGAACATTGTTTTATTTTCAACCTAATTCTAATATTTTGTTCAATTAAGCTGTGAAGCTTTAATCAAATGAGGTTTGTACAAAATGTTAAGATTCATTTTTTATGAATGGCTGGAGCTCTTTAAAATGGGTCTAAATTTATTATATCTATACTACTTTTCCCCTTAGTATGCATGCATGACCTAATAGCAGAGATGATATTGGAACTAGCAGAAGAATTATATTATTAGAAAGCTATGTACATAATTATTTTCCGTTTTTAATTCCGTTCATAATTATTATGCCCCATCGATCAGTAACAGAACAATAATGATGATATCAATTATATACTTTTTGGGAGATATTTATAACTTATTACAAATTTGAAACCTTACATTAATAATAATTCATCTCATAACACAGTCGAACACAAGATTATAATAATTCTGAGATACATGTAAGTATTTTTACTTTTAATTCTCTTTGTACATTATAATAATAATCATAAGACTTGATGAGAAGCGAAACCAGAATATTATTTTTTATTTTGTTCTCGTTCACAGTATCATTTGTTATTCCTAAGCTTTTGTAAGATTTATTAGTTAAATTCTCATTGTAGAAAAGGTGATGACATAAGAAATTTATAAAAATTATTTACATAATCAAAGTACTATATACCCTATAAAGGATATATTATTAATAAAGGTAACAAATAAAGAAACGTTAATAAAGGATACTTTAAGGATATTTTTCTTACTTAACTTTAAGGATACTTTTCTTACTTAAGTTTAGATTAGATTTACTTATTTTATTTCTGCTTACTTAATGCTTATTGTAGCCAACAGACCATATTAATCCTGGGCCTGATCTATCATCGTCCTCCACGTTTACTAGTCATGGGCGACTTCTCTCCAATTGAAGTTACGTGAATTCTTTCATGTTTGCCGAAAATTCATCTCTTCAACGAAGATTTGGTATGTTTCGTGTCTGGATATTAACATTCTCGTGGATGAAGTATTTTCGTCCACTCTAAGTGTAGTTAGCATCCACTTCATCTCCTCTTCACTTCATTTTTTGTCCTCATAATTTTTTTTTGTTTTATGCTCTTGACAGTAACTTAGGTAGAATCACCTTTTCGTGCTCAATTAAATACGGTACTGCAATTTTACACTACAATCTACAATATTTCGAGCATTTATTTATCAAATTACTGGCTTATCAACTCATTAAATGTGGAAACCTACTGCTATTGTCAGGAACTATGGCTATCTTAAATGAATAGCTCCATTTTATTTAATTTGTTACCAGATTATACTTTCAATTATTTTTTGTCATTTATTTGATCCCAATGTCAAAGGGTACTGGACCAGGTCGAAAAATACATAAAACATTTTTTTTTGCTTCATCACAAATCGAAACTGGGAGCTTTCCGTTGAAAGACAGGCGCTCTACCTACTGCATCAACCAGCGTGATAGAGGCACACATACAGCTAATAGAGTTCGGTATTATATCTTCCAGAACACATCATCATTTTCAGAACCATATATTCAGCGAATAATTTTCTTCTCGAATACACCAAGTCCATGTTCACTTGTCTTTGGATAGTGTTATTGATTCTAATTTATAGAGCAGAACTGGGAGTATGAGCAAGTTGTAAATTTGAACTTTACTGTTTCGAGATTGGAGCTTTGAACCGAGATATATTGCGCAAATCGTCAAGTTTCACCTTATGCTTTTCTTTGATACTTATCATCATTGTAATCTGTTGGGATTTGAGTTTTGATCTCGTTTAACATTCTTTATCTAGAACATATTATCTTTCATTCGTTAATTATAATTTTTCAATATAGTTCTGGTCAACTTTGTTTCATAATTTTCATCCTACTTTATCACTTGTTCTCATATGTTATCCGTATGTCCTTTCCGTCGTACCTTTTGTGTCTAAATAACTTTGATAATGTTTCTTTGATAATATCATTCAGTTCACATGTTGTTACGTTAATTAAAGTAGCGGTCAAATTATGAGAAATAACAATCTAAAAAATTGAAATAAAGTATTAATTTGTATCATATAATTGTTCTTTTTATAATTTCAAGGCTAATTTCAAGATCTTACGCATTTGTGGCATACACAATCACATATATTATTACTGCAAAGCCTGCAATGCTGATATCTCGATGTAATAAGTCTGAGTTTGAAAAGCGTGTGTGTACCAAGCTCAATGCTCAATTTGGAACTTGGTACAAATCTGTCGACGCCTGTTGTTTTCCTATATATATCAAATCTATCATTGTACCATATACCGAAGCTCTAGCAGACAAAACTCTTCTTTTTAGTATTAGTGCAGTAAATTAGCAATCAATTGTTTTTGTTTATCTATTGCCCAAAACCCCAATTACATACTTCATTTTCTAGATTAAATTTTTATAATATGATGCTGTGTTCTATTGTTTTATGTTTGAGGTTATTTTAGTAGTTCCAATTAAAAATACATTCATTTTGTTATAACAATTTTCTTTTAAATTGCATTCATAAAGTTTAATGTAACTTGAATAATTTTTTAAATTATCTAAATTTGTAACTATAATTATAATTTTTATTTTCTAAATTATTTTAAAACTTTTTAAAGTGATTTTTTTTTTGATTTTAAGTACTTTGAATTTTTTTTTAAAAATCATTTTTTTTTCTCAAAATAAAAGCCAAAAATAAAAAAATATTTTCATTTAATTCACTATAAAAGTTTGATCTCAAATTCATTCAAAATTTTAATACCGCAAGTAAAAAATTAGATTTCTCTTATTTAGATGATGTCACATTAAAGTAATTTCAATAAAATTAGTTTTTATATCCTTGTGATCTTTTAATACCCATATACTGTTCATTTTGAATATCTCTTATAATTTCAAATGCTAAATAATATCATTTACAATTAAAGATTTTCTCATTTATTTGTTCTATCGTCCTTATACAATACATATGTATTTTTTTTTTGTAATATCCGTTGGAGTGGACATTACATTAAAATTTTATTTTTCAATTAAAACTTAAGAATGATACACTATTAAACACAAAAAATCCTTGTCCTTACAACTTGCATATTCTATATTTGCTTTAATTGAATTTTTTTTTTTTATACGTATAAAATGGGTTGCCAAATATGGTGACATGTGAAAATATTTTATGAAAAAAAAATACTTACATTTATATTTTATTGCGGAGATAATGCTTATATTACTTATTTAATAATTTGTTCGGCAATATGGATCATGTAAATCCATTTGAAGAAGTTGTTTTTCAGTATTTATTCTTTTGATAAGCTTATTGGTAACAACAGTAAACTCTTTGAGATACAATTAATATATAAATTAATGCCAACACTACTGGGAAAATAACTAATATATCAACTAATACACCAATTTTGCTTTAGAGAGACGGAATAAGTACACCGAATAGTAACCTACATAAGGAAAGTATTTGAAGAGCGACAATACTGTTTAGACGTATTCATAGAAAAATATTGACAAGCAATGCAATTAAGGCCTAATATTCAAGATAAAACTATATCTATCTACAAAATGTCCATGAAATACTATAGTAAACATATCGCACAGGAAATTTAAGACTTAATACAAAAGTGTTAGAAGTCACGTTCAATAAATCATTCAAGCTGGCGTCCCCCAAGGTAGTGTGTTGTGCTCAATGCTCTATTTACTATATACATCCGACAATTCAATATATAGTCAAACTTTAACATTATTAAGTTGTTATTTGACCCCGAATACAGCTATAAAATATCTACAGGAATATACAACAATTATATCAAATTACAAATTATAATAATTAATATTTTAAGTTCTAATGGACGAAAGTGTGTTTAACAACATGATGACTTAAAATTTTAATATTTTTGTGTATATTCACCAACAATTTATTGAAAATTAGTTAAACCATTGGAAAATTAAAGTGAAGAAATCAAAATGTGTTCAAGTAAAATGTGCACTAAGAAAAGGAACGTGTCCAATATTAAGAGTCAACAACCACATTATTACTGAAAAAATCGAAACAAAAATTACTCAAATAAAACACAAATCAGGCAATATTCCTTGATTAATCAATAAGCAGTTAAAATTGAATTTAGAATACAAAATTCTACTGTACATAAACCAGTATGAACTTATGGCCCTCTTATTGTCCTTGGAACTCCTCAATATCTATAAAACGTTTATACGACCCAAGATCGAGGTTTTAAGCCTAAGATTTTTACACCTTCAAAATGGCATTATTCTTTCTATAAGCGATCCAAATGTAAATTCATCCTTAACTTATCTTGGATATCCCCGTATGGTAGGATTATTGCTCCTCGGAGTGTACACATACTTAGTAGAAATTAAAGCTTTACACCCTTCTTTAAAAAAATTTCAAAGCAAAACAAAAGGGACGACAATTGCCCACCCCCCAAAACCCTAAAATGCATATCGTTCATGGCTTACACTATCAAATAATAACATTGTTGTACTCTTATTCTTTGATTGTATATATATATATATACTTAATCTTCAAAAATAAAAGACAACAATTAAATTTTCGAAGCCACTCTGATAACCCTTACGAAAATATTATATCAAATTAGTAGACACTTTTAATCTCTAGTAAATTTTCAAAACTTTTCAAAAAATCTAATTGAAAGCAGAGTTTCGAATTTACATTGATAATTCATAAAAAATGTTGATAAATAATTTGAATTGAAAAATTTTACAAAATAATATTAGTTTCGAAATAATTCGAAAACCAAAAATTATTATTTCAATATAAAACGATTTTACAAACACAATTTGTTATAGCTGGCAATTCTAATATAATATTATTATATAAATAATTACATTTTGTACAAAATAAAATATATATATATATATATATATATATATATATATATATATATATATATACCTATATCATTTATAACTATAATTAATTTTTTTTCTTTGTTTGTTCTTCTTCATTTACAGGTGAAGGTGTAACCAGGTGCACAAAGATTAATTTACAAGATTTTTATTTCGAGAAGAAAAAACATTTGCTGGTTTGTTCAGATTTTAATTCCTTCCTTGGAATTAAAATTTTATCATTTTACCATCCAAACACAAAAACCCACCTAAATATGATGCTAAATATTTTATTTATGTATAAAATATAATTCAAAGGATATCCAAAATATAGAAATGAACAAATCATAATGGTTTTTTGTTTGTTTTATTTTTCCTGAAATAAAATCTGGAGCACAACACTACAAAAACAACAACAACTATAACAAATAAAATATACATATTCTAAAATTCAATTCATTGAAATCAAGAATAAAAATAGAAAAAAAAAAATATAACAACTCATACTCATCCAATATCAGAATTTATGAAATAGCACATTGAATTTTCATAGTCAGCATTCAAAATTTTCCTAAAACTACCGTAATGAAACCACTGCAACCAAAAAAAGAAAAATCACATCCAATCCACATAATAAAAAAAAACTAAAATCAAATACTATGTTATTAATACAGTTATTAGACATTTTTTTTATAATATAAATCTGTAGTACTATACATCCTGCATATTTATTCTGTAAAATCATATACCTTTGGATAAATATTACAAAAGAGAGTTCCTGGATTAAGTCAGTCTACAACTCAGTTCTACAATATATATATATTATATAGTTACTTCTTATACCAGTCACTATTTTTATATTGGTGGTGTGGAACAATATTGGTATTGCAACACTCATATTTTTTTAATAGTTATATAGTTCCTAAGAGGATATTTTATTCCATAAAAAGATAAGCTGAAATGGTAAAAGCTGTTTAAAAAAAAAAACAAACAAAACAACAAAATAATAAAAACAAAAGAAATAAAAATGATATGAAATTAAACTGGTTGCCCTTTAAATTTTAATTTTTGTTATTGTTATTACTAACTTTTTATTTCCACATACATTATTTAATATTCATAAAAGAAAATATAATTCTATATAAAATAAAAAATTATATATAAGTGGTAATAAAGGATTTGGATATATACAAGTACGAGTAAAATATTACAAAAAAAAATTTTTTATCAGGATATCTGTTGGACACACACCCAGGAAATATTTTTATCGTATTTTTGTTGGTATTCTAAATTTACATAATAAAAATAATCCTGTGATTTTTACTGGAATTATATATATATATATACAATTCGAATTTTTATTTTCTTAACAATAATAATAATATCCTTATAAAGGAAAATTAATCACAACCTACATTTTACAGCATGTCTGCAAATTAACAAACCGAATATTTTTTGGATTAAAATTTTATCTTTTAAAATATTAAAATTTAAAATATATATATATATATATATATATATATATATATATATATATTTAAAAGGATTTGAACACATTATAACAATTATGGAGTATACATGAAAGTTGTGTCGTTACACAATACAACAATAAACATATATATAAATCGAAATTGATATTTATATTCTAACATAAGCCAAAAAACATTTTTTATTTAAAATAGAAAAATTAAATTTTTCGAAAATCAAAAAATATTATCACAAAATTAAAAATAAAATAAAATGTTGAATATTAAATGAAATTTAAATAAAAAAGAATTTACAAAAACAAAACTAAAAAAAAAAAAAAAACGCAACCGCGAATTTTTCTTTAAATAATTTTTTTCAATGTGGAGTGAAATTGATTTGCCAACTGGGACCACAATAAGCATAATAACATCCAAAATGTATGAAAATTATAGCACTTATTTGGGTGTAAATAATTTGGGTGGTATAGCTAGTATTAGTAATTTTAATAGCATCTACAGTAATACAAGCAATACAACAATAACAAATTATACATTGAGTGAAGAAGCTACAATATGGCCAGTTGAAAAAGTTGTATTAATGGTTGTGCCTGTATTTTTTGGTATAATTGGATTAGCTGGATTATTAGGGAATGCATTAGTTATAATGGGTAAGTTTAATAATTTTATTTTTTTTTTTAAATTTTATTTAATAAAATTAAAAAATTTAAATATTTTTATATTGCCCCTTCCTTTATAAAAAGTGTTAAAATATGCACAGATATTTGACAATTTTTGATGGTCAGCAAATAAATCGTCAGATACAGCCCAAAATTAGAAGAGTTATTATGAATTATAAAAATGTTAAGGTTTTCCAAACAAGTTAAAGTTTTTATATTTCAAAACAAATAAACATTTCCGATTTTTGGAATGCAAGTAATCGTAGAAACCTTTTCGGTTTAATATTACTCTTCGAAATACTAATGATACACTTTTCAAGAACTTAATCAAGAAAAGACTTGATGACTTTATTCAAGATAAAAATATCCTTCTTAATGAGCAATTCGGATTCAGAAGCAAACCTTTAACGTCTCATCAAGCTCGTAGAATGCTCCAAATATCCAAAAAAAAATTAATTAAAAATAAGAAATTTGTATAGGGATGATCATACTCGCCATTGAAAAAACATTCAATTTTCAGTCTTGCACAATAAAAACCTTATAACCTTATCACAAAAATTTGCAAAGCTTCTTTGATCATTTCAAAATTGATTCAAGTGTATCTAATTACGTCACACTAACCTCAGGAAACCTTCAACACTATCACCTATGTAGTTAATTTATATAGAGGTTTATGATGGGCACATCAACTTCTTAGATTTTCTCTGTCTCAAAGTAATTTAAAAAACAAAACTAATTAATTCATATATTGATTTGACGTAAAACTAGTTTAAAAAAAACAAAAACAAATAACATACATGAAATATAAGCCCTAATAGAATAAACGAATTTCTAACCAACAATCATGTTTACTTACTCAGAATAGTACCTATGTTATATAATTTGTTTCTAGCAGAGTTACCTACGCCCAACAAACTCTACTTTGAAATTATACGCAGATGACACCGTTATATTAACTCCTTGAGAGAAAAGTTATTATTTAATCAAATTCATATGATTGAATGGATATTTTTATACAAAATGATTTTCGCCTTGGATAAGAGAGATAAGATTGAGAGAGACATAGGACTTAGAACAGAATTGGAAGATAAGTTAGAAAAGAACCGGAACGATTCAAAAATTTACAAATTGTAAAATACATCAGGTGGAAGCTTATTCCACATTTTCGTAGTTCTCATAATAAATGTTTGGACAACCTGGCGCTTTGCAAGTTTTATAAATGAACACTCAAAGTCTCTCTACAGTGATTTTTAAAAAGTTTCAGTATTTCAGCATCACCACAAATATGGTAGGTCGTATACATGCCTAATATAAAGATTTGGATGATGTACAATTTTTAATTCTGCTTAAGAATTCCAAACATTTCGCAGTATCTGTTGAAACACTGCCAAAATATGTTTCTATATCGAATTTTTTTATTTAAATTCATTCCAAGGATTTCAGAGTTTTCAATATTTATATTATCAAAACGGATATTTTGGCAATGCAAAACTTTACTTTTTTGATATAAGGGATCTCTGAGTGTTGAAAACTTTACCCTATTTACACTTTTTCAGTCTTGCATTTTTCAGACATCGCTGTATCGAGTTTGAGAAATGTTAGTTCATTCTCTTTATACTGTTTTAATTCCGGGTCCTTCAGTAGCTTTCTCAAGCAAAAAATATACGAAACAGGGGTGCTATCATTAGCTAAATTATGTTTGTGCTTTGAAAACGTGGATAGTACACAATTTAAAAATATTAACAACAACATTATGGAGAAAGAACTGTGATAAATAAATTATTTGCCCTACTTATTTATCATTAAATTTACGTCATATCAAAGTTTATTAAAAACAATTTTTAAAAATATAATTTATAATAAATAAAATTGATTAGTTTTTTTTCATGAAAAGATTTTAATTTAAATTCAAAACAATTCACATTAATTTTATTTCAATTCAATATCCTGCTGATTTTGAATTTACAACAAAAGAACAAAAAAAACAATTAAAATAATTTTGATTCTCAAAAGATGAAATTGAAAATTCTTATTTTTATATTATTTCCGATTTTATTAATTGCTAAGAATGGAATTTACAATTTAATTTAATATTATAAAATATTTATTAATTTCATGTTTTACGTTTTTAATTACTTTTACAAATATTTTTCTATTAAAAATTCTTAAAATAAAAAAATGTAGGTTGGAAATTTGTACATATTTATTATCGAATTTCTATATTTCGTTAAAATTATAAATTATTTGAAAATTCCATTATAAAAATATTTAATTTAATATAATAATTATTCTAGTATTTTACCACATCCGTCACAAAAAAATTATGAACCTACCAAGAAAATTCTTGCAAGTGAAAAATTTAAAAAAAAAAAAAACTGAGAGATGAATTGAATAATATAGAAGAATTTGGAATGTAACAGAGTGAATGTTATGTTTATTGGAAACATTTTTGAAGGTCAATTTCTAAAAGAAATTTTTTATTGCAAATACAAAAAAAAAAAAAACAAATAATGTGCATGAAAAAATAAGCCTGAATAGAATAAACAAACTTCTAATCAAAAACCTTGTTCACGTACTCAGAATGGCAGCCAAATCAATACGAGTTATTTCTTAATAAACTGGCATTCTAAGTATTACTTTTTTTTATATATATATAATTCCATGTCTATGGGATGAACACTCTAACTGTTTTTACACAGAGATTTGGCATACAGGATTTCATATTTACATACAATAATTTTTTCTATAGAGTTTTTATGGTATATCTATTAATATAAGTGTGGAAAACTACTTCACAAAATTTGTAAGATAATTTGTTTTTTCTACCATTTTTATAGTGCGTATGCTGCTGTAGTAGAGTACCATAATTTTCAAATTATTTAATTTACGAATTGCAGTTATAGCAGTCTCAAATCGATTTACAATTTAATAATGAAATTAGAAAATACAAAACAAAATTGTTAAACAAGTATTTTTTAATGAAAATTTGTTCTTTTAACCTCCGTCAGTTGAAAAAATACTTAAGTATCAATTTTCAGATCTGTTACACAATTGGGTTTCGAAATATTCCTGACTGATGTTAGGTATTGAGTAGTATGGTACCTACTCAAACCATTCATTTGGTAGCTTTGTAAAGTATATGGAAAAATTATAAAATAAAATACCAAATATGAATAGTTAAAGAAGTATTTTCTGATGAAAGATGATCTTTCAACCTTCGTGAGGACTTCAATTTAATTATGTTAAATCAAATTAATTTATATAAGTAACATAATTATTTTTGTACCTCTACCGTGTTATTTAAAAATCAATACTTTACTGTTGCAAAATATATCTAAGGTTATATATTAAATTATAGTAGTTTCTATTTAATTATGTTAAATCAAATTAATTTATATAAGTAAAAAAAAATATTTTTAATGTTTGTGTCTTTATTGTGTCATTTCAAAATCGTGTTAAGCTTAATCTTAACTTCAAATATGAATCTGCAATTATAATTTTTTAATATTTTGATATATGTATTACATATCGTTTCAAATACTTTATGTATTACGTGTTTTCTATTTAATATTTAAATATTATGAGGTATTTAGTACAAATTTGAATTTAAATTCATACTCATCAATCAAAACATTACGAAAAATGTAAAGCTAAATTAAGAAAACCTTCACCACAATCAAAATTTGTTAATAAATAAATTTTTAAACTCAACGGAATGTTTAAAAAAAATTTATAATGAAGTTAGCTGCACTACACAAAATAAAACTACATCTGTTATTAATATGTATCTAAACGCAATGTTGCAACTTGAGACGAAATGTTTAAGACTTGGACTACCACATTACACAAAATAAAACTAAATCGATTTTTAATAAACGATTTTATATTGATTGCCCTGCTTTACGAGTATGTAGTTTATACTTATGCAACTCCAAGTACAACTGTATTGTATTAGAAATTAACATGTATATGTTGGTGTAGTGTTGTAGTTGGCTTTTACTTTTAATTCGGAAAGGTTGTATAATTTTATAAAGATCTTATTTTTAAATTATATCTAATAATTATTATCAAAGTTTATTTAAAATGTAAAGTTTCTATTTTTTTTTAAATTATTTTCAATAATTTAAAGATAATGTTAATATAATTAAATATTTAAAGTGATTTTTTTTTAATATTGTTTATGGTTGAATTTTTTCATTTTCGTTCCCGTTATTTCGAAAATGGATGCTTCTAGAATTTTGAAAATGTGTAGAAATTTCTAGAGTGTTTTAAAATACATTGTAGTAGTTATTAAGTATGAATTCCTTTTAACATAAACCAAATTATTAACTGTTTTAATAATGGCGGGATAAAATTTAAATATTGATACAACGAAGCAGCAGTATTAAATATTTTCTTTTACACACATATTTACATTGTCATGTATGAACTTTAAATCCATATACATATATGTATGCATATGCTTATTTATTGGAACATTTGAAGAAAATTTAAAAGTAAGTACAATTTACAGGCATTATTTTATTTATTGAAATTCATTAAGCAGTAATATTGCTTAATAAAATTAATATTAAAAAACGGTAAGCAGTTATTAACTATTTCTTAACATAATAATTATTATAACAAATAGGTAATGGAATTTTGCTTGTTAGTTTAATAACGGTGGTATTTACAATTTTATTTTTTTTATTAATTTTGAACGTTAAAATATGTATTGGTGTCGTTTATTAGAGTTATTTAATATCATAGTTATTGGATAGTTATAATTAGATTTTTATACCAAACGCTTACTCCTTACTAGAATTAAATAATGTTTGTTATTATACATAATTATAAATTGTGAATATATTTATATCTTATATTGAAGATTCATTAAATTTAAATACATATATTTATATTTATAGTTTTTGATATAGTGTTTAAAAGGTTTAGAAGTAAATTAAACGAAATAAAATTATTTTTAAAATATTGAATTTTAAATTTTTTAAAAATATTTTTAAATTATAATATACTTCTTTATGAAATACAAGCCATATTTAGTTTTATGTATGGGCATAAATAAATTTTAAATGTATATATGCATATGTACTTATATTATTTATAAACTTTGTGTACATATACACACACTCATTAAGTTGCAATAACGCAGTCAAAAAATTCTTTTTTCTCTTTCGCACTTAAGCGTTTCTTTTAGAAAAAGTCTGAAAACTAAAATGAAATGTGTAAGTGCGAAAGAAAAAGAAGAATTAAGTAATAAGTAAATAAAAAATATTTCCAGAATATCAAAATAAAATTTCTCAGGCAATGGTAATGGTAACAGATAGAAACAAGTTGAATATAGCAAAATGATATGTTTTCTTTGAAACATTGTTATCTGTACTTAACTTTATTTTTTGGAAATGTGAAATAGTTTCACTATGGTTCTCACTTACACAATTCTCAGATTTGTTTTACCTACACGATCTATATAGTTAAATTAAAAATTAGGTATTTTTAGAATTTGATATTAGTTTTTCAATACGTTAATTCATTATTAGTTCTAAGTGACTAGTTCTAAAAACGCAGTAGAATTTTGTTCTGTAAAACGGTTATATTAATTTATTTTTTATATTTTTTTATGTGTGACTTCTGTGACATAAATGTTAAAATTATTCCTTATTACACGTCATGACATGGTAAATATTAATTTCGTTTTGTACTTGTATAAGTAATATAGCTAAGTATTTTATTTTATTTTGTTATTTTGTCTTTATTTATTCATCTAAAATGTCCTAACTGGTCCAACCGAAAAATTTGTTTTTAAATTTTTTTATAAAATAATAAAATTACTTAGAACCTATTACAGGATTAGTTAATAAAAAAGTAAAATAATTTTGTAATTACATATTATATTTCTCTTGGATGTTCAGATATTTGATTGAATTTATTTTAATAATTACTACGAACTTCTGTATAGGTTTAGCAATGTTTGGTTAAATATAAGTATATTAATTAGATAGATTCGTCTCTAACTATATTGATTAATTATTTATTAATATTTCATACTAATATAATATCATAGTTTTTAATAAGCTAATAAGTATCATTTGCAGTACACCAAAATATTTTTGCTAAGTTTAATAATCAATTTTATTTCGATAGTCATACTATTCATTCAGTTCACCAGATATTTTTTAAAAAAAAATATTGTAAATACTAAGTTGTATACTATTTTATACTATACTATTATAGGTACTATATTATTCATGTAACAAACCATTACATTGATTGGTCAATTATGAAACCAATTCATATCTGATCAATCATTTGATTTATCTTTAGTTATATTTTTAATTATTTTTAGTTATTAAGTGTTATTTTCTTAAGCTATATTTTTAATTATTTTTAGTTATTAAGTGTTATTTTCTTCAAAATAAAATTTAATTGTTTTTGACTGGTTTGGTTAGTACTACGTAGTTAATTCGTATTGATATTTTTTTAAGCTACAACATGCTATTAAAAGTATTCAAGTTTAATAATAAACTTATTTATTTTATTTTTTTTTTTTGGAAAATTTTATGATTTGATGGTTGTTTAGTCAATTTAAAGTAAAATTTGATTCTATAAAATTAATCAGTTTGAGTATATTATATTCAAATTTAAAACAAAATTAAATCTTTAGAAAAATATAATATTACCTATATATAATTTTTATCTTGTATAAATTTTATTCTACTTATCAAATTTGAATACCAACCTAAAATTTTTAAGATATAAAAGGTTAACATTTGATTTATTTCATTAATTTAATACATATCAAATTAAAATTTTGTAAAAAAAATTATATCAAAAATCTACATAAATATACATGGAAATAATGTTTTAAGTAGCAAATTTCTATATGTGTTCTATTCTGGGGAAATAAAAATTACTGAAATTAGACGATTAAAACTCGGTATTCGATATTAGAATTGGATTTCGATAACCCGGTCACGTTTATCCTAAACCATACACTGTAAACAAATATAATTTCAAATTAAAGAAATTTGAAGCAAGAAAGCGACTTGATCAGCTTTAAATCCATGGTTGCATATTTTCTCTATCAATAGATTGCTAAACAGGAATAAAAAGATAAATAACAGTCAACCATACTTAGTTCAAAATTTATAAAGTTAATCTATTTAATGTCTATAATAATAAAGTATTTTGTTGGTCATCAATGTAACAGAAAAATTAAAAATTGTCAATTATTGCCAGTAATTGGCAAGAAAATGCTAACTCAAAGTAGGAGATCTTTACGATGTAACATTTCTATGGCTTCAGCTTAAGTAAAAGTATTTAAGTCAATAAACTATTTTATTAAATAAAGTGTTTTTATCAGAACAGAAAAATTAAATGTTCAGTAAAGCTAATATTATGAAAAGATTATTTGCAGTAATTAGCTTAAATGTTAATATAAATACAACTGGTATATGAAATTGATCACTTGGCAACAATTTTTTTTGGATTAACTATTGATTTAAATTGTTTTTCCCTGAAGCCATCATATTTTTGCAATTTAATGTATATAAGTACGCCTTAAAATAATTAGAAATTTTATATTTTGATTTTACACTTAATTGTGTAAAGTGTAAAGTATATCAATACATTATATTTTAAACCAGAAATCGACCCAGGCTCCAAATAAGCTGACATCATAGACAATATACATTAATCTGATGAAATGTTCATTAAATTTGAATAATATCAATTAAATTAAGTTTCAAGTTTACAATACAGCTCTTCATTTCGTTCTCCATCCCACAAAAAAGTAGTAAATCCCACGTCATCAGCGATAGATGAAAGTTGTTTTCATGATTTTTCTAAAAAAAAGCATAAACTTGAATGCAGTGTCATACAATAAGCTTCCAATGGAAGTAAGTACTTACAATCAGACAAAATAACATTCAGATTTTTCATTTAAGATTTAAAAAGAAGTAGATCCCGGATGCTATTATAGAAACATAATTATCATATTATATTATCTTTATTTTTATTTAAATTTTCATCAAATTTCCGGAAATCATTTTTATTTATTTTTTTTTATTCTAACAATAACAATAATAAAAAAAAATGCTGAATATGATTATCATTTTATTATTTATTTGTTTATTTTTTAATATTTTCAGAAAATTGTTTTTTGTTTTTTTTTTTTATTTTGATTAAATTATAATATTTAAAAATTTTGTTTTTTAAATTTAAATATGAATTTATTCTCATGATATAAAGTATATATGTATGTATATATATATATTATCTACTACAATAATTTTGCTTTTGAATTGTTTCAGATTTGCTTTTATTCTCTTTTTTATTACCATTAAATATTTATAGATACCAATATCTTAAATTAAAACAATCAAAAAACTGAAAATTTTTTGAATTACATTAAAAAATTTCCACATCTAATATAGAAGGAAGTCAAAGAATTTTCTTTTGAAATGTGAAAAAAAAAATATTAAATAATATTGTATTAGTCCTTTTATTTGCCTTTAAATATTCTGATTAGTTAAATATTTTTTAGAAGTTTTTTTGTAGTATTATTATGTAAATAGAATGATTTATAAGGTTGAGACTAGACTAAAGAAAGTCTATTTTGTTAAAATTATACTGTTGCAACTATATGTTCTTTTTTATTAAAATGGAAATATAAATTTATTCAATTTTAAAAGACCTACATTCCGGAAAGAATATCTATTTGACCTAAATATTTATTTGCAGGCTCACGGAAATAAATAAATAAAATAAAAAATAATGTTTTTGGTAACATTATTAATATTGTTATTTCTTTATGGTTTTGTTTCAAGTTTTAAATATCTAATAAAAGCCAATAGTTACAGTGGAACAGTTAAAATTAAAAATGTTTAAAATATACTTTTTTAAAATAAGTGTTTTTAATAAAAATTAACTGAAATTGAAAATTAGTTTTGAGATTGAATTATATCAAAACAGACCTTTTCCGGTTAATATAAAGTATCAAAAAGATACTGATGTGTATATTATTTACACTTCTTCCTATTTCTTATCCGTTGCAAACATTATAGCTGCTGTTAATTAGTGTTTAGCTGCTGTTTCAATTCGTAGTTTATCAACTATAGGTCAAAGAAATAGTTTTACTGACATAAATTCTTCAAATAAGATGACTTCTTGCTTCCTGGTTCTAGGTCCAATTTAATATTAGCTTAGAAAAGCTGATTTTTATTTTGTTTTTTTTTTGTTAAGTTTTATGATTTTTATAATACTTATGTAATGTAGTGTTTCTTTCTTTTTCAATAGCATACAAGACTTGCGGACGGATTAATGATTTAATTTAATGAAAACTACCAATATAAATCCTTACAAACCATCTGATCCAATAATCCAATGAAAACATATGTCATCATAACATAAATGTATACAAAGCACAGAAAGCAAACGAGCAAATTTTAATTTTTGTAGCCGAAACATCAATTAAGAAATGAAATAACACCTCAAACGTCCAAAACTAGTTTCGGACATTCATGCACTGTAGGAATAACTGAAATGTGGAACAAGCTTTCATCTAATGTGTTTTTCTGCTATGAAATATGCCATTTTCCAAATTGCAAAGTTTTCAGCTCCTTTCCAACAGAACATATTTAGGTTGATCTCAAATTTACATACCAATTCTCTACTATCATTCTATTTCTCTCCCCTAATCGCATTAGAGTTTTGTATAAAGGATTCCTTTACTATTGTTTGAATAATCATGTGTCAAAAATTATATGAATTTATGTCTTTGACAAGATTAAACAAAAATTTTATCAAGTAAAATTTGTCAATTCAATTCAATTCATTTATTTCTTGAATATACTTTTTTTTAAATACAGAGTTTTTTACAGAGTTGTAAATAAATTAAATAAATGGAATATTCTCATATTAATATTAAATTTTTAAGGGAAATCATTGAAATTAATTTAAAAATTCATATTCACTGGAATGGATAACTGCTCTTCAATAGCTACATATTTACGCAATCAATTAAATTTTTGCTTCTTATATCAATATTTGAATTCACACATTTGAGCATCTATTTTGGTGATCTTTGATTACCGTGTAGTTTATTTTTTTTATACCATTAACTTGTGGGATTGCTTTTATGCTATACTTACGATCAATATTTAAAGCTATCTTAAAATCCTGAAAATTTGTAAGTCATCATCCCTTATATTATATTTAACGATTTTATAGGGCTATAAAACAAATTGTCAACACAAAATGTTCAAACGTTAAGAACCAACATTTGAAAAATTTGAACTTTTGTTTTATGTTCCTAAACACATACATTATACCATATCTGCACCAGATGCCAAACGTCTTCACTTCGGTTGAGGGCCCAAAATTTAAAAAATTTAAGTAATTATTAGTTTGTTTTAAAATTAAATAAAGATTAAAATACTAGGCATGTTTCACAATCTTTATTAAATATCTCAATCGATTTCGGTTATTAAAGCATCATCATAAGACTGTCTTTTACCTAGAGTAACATACCTAGAGTTTTAATCTTTATTTAATTTTAATAATGTTTCACCTAGAGCCTACAGCATATTTAACAACAAAGCACTTATAACGGTGGAGGCTGTCGTCAAAAACGCCCGTTAAAATTAATATTAAAACTCAAATATTTTTTAGGTTTATATTTCATGCATAAATGCTGATTTGTGTAACTAGATCTAAAATATACCATACCTTAAATAATATGTAGAAAAAAATTGTTCAACATTGAAATTTAACTTTTTTTTTTAGAATCGGTCTTTCAACATTATTTTTTTCAAGACCGACTCCAAAGGCCACCTACTTATTTATTAGATTTGTAAGTTTCTTTTTAAATTTAGTAAAGCAAATCAATTTTTTCAGAACTTGAGTTCCTGGATGTTTATATCAATTTTATCAACTTAATTCATGTAATTCAGTTTTTTAATATCAATAATTATAAAACTACAAACCGCTATATTAAATAAAATCTTAATTATTATTTCTCAAAATGAAAATATAACAACAATTAAGTAAAATTAAAATTAATAGTATATCATTAAAATGTTAATTATTCACTTTATTAAATAAAATTTCTTTCATAATTTGATTAGTAATTAAATTTTTATATTTAAGCTTTTATTTTCATTTGATTTTACCATTTTTAATATCAAAGAGCACTAATTAAATCCAACAATTTCAATTTTATAAGGTCATCTAACCAGTGTACTTAAACATAACATAATAAAGTGAAAATTTTATACTACAAGAGAAAATAAGCATTAAAATTACACTACCAACAATTGTATAAAAGCAGAATTAATCTTGAAACCTTTACAACATGCAGATGAACAAAATAAAAAAAAAAACAAAAAAATAGAATTAACCGTAATAATAAAGTTAAATATTACGTGTAAAGCTATACCACGTGTTATTTATAACTAAATTGAGAACTTAAATATCAATAAAAATAAGAATACAAAGCCAATTTATAACACATAGAGTTTCAGAAAGTATGCAACTCTATAATAACACACCCAAGGATAATTTATTCGAACATTTAAAGTGAAAGAAAAAAAAATAGCGAATAGATAAAAAATATAAATAAAAATAAAAAATCTTTTAAATAATGTCTCATTCCATCATCATAAAATTAATGATTCGTATATCTATTCTCTATGGGCGTTTTCACTTATTTATTTGGTATAGTTGACTATATAATTTACTGATAAAAGGTATATAAATATAATTTTAAGGAAAAAAAGGACATAATGTCCTTTTCTAATATGTATAATAAAATATAGTTACCAAGACAGTAAATTACGCAATAGTTATTTTCCTATTTTTCTACCAAAAAATTTCTATTTAAATATGTATGTATGTATGCATGTTGGCAATTAAATTTGGGGCGTATGCTTATAAATAAAACAAAAATAAATAAGTAAAAAAAAGGATTATAATTAATTAGAGGATTTAATTTCTTTCGTAGAATTTTCATTTTTCATACAATTTTAATTCATTATTTATAAATAAATTTCCAAGAATATTTTTTTTTTAGTATTAATAAATCTTGTAGATAAGTAAATATCTTAGGGACTAACATAATTAGAATCATTTCACAGCCAAAACAGATAGTTTAGTTTGTTTTCTATAAATGGAATTTTTGGTCAAGGACTTATTATGTTTAAAATTTTAACCTTATGTAGTTGCTAATTTATGCCATTATGCCCATTTGATGGGGTTGCAGAACAGTGAATTTGTAATTGTTAAAAAATACATATATCACATTTTGTATTAACATATTGTAATCTTTTTTGATTTAACATAATAAGGTTGACTTTGGAAAGGGGTAACAATACTAAAATGGCTGTTTATGCTTTTATTATGGTTAAACCCGATAATGTCCAACGTTGCCTCAAAAAACTATTGAAAAATTTGAACAAAGAGAATTGGATTTAAATTGGTGGCAATGCAATTTACGTGGGCAACAAAATATCATCTGAAAAAACTACGTTAACTTTAAAGACCGTTCATTACTTTAATCGAATTCTTTAATCGAAAATTCTTTGGTAGAATATATCCGATCAGAACTTTCTATGATACGTGAAAGTTTTAATGTTGTAAAAACTGGTCGCCAAATGCTTCGTGGTACAAACCCAGCTGATTATAGATAGTTTTGAAATAATCCATGGTGGTCGTAATATTATCCATGTGTCAGATACCGTTCATCTAACAAAAAAAAAATTGCCTTTGACTTACCAAGAAAGAATACGTTGTATGGAGCCCAGTTGCTGAAAATTAGGTCTACGTATATAGATAACACAACATCGAAAGCAAAATTTTAACAAATCAAAAAACATTCATACCAACTAAGTGAAAATGGTATATTATATTTAAAGGCTAAATAAAATCAATATTACCTAAAAAATGGACACAAAAAAAAACATCAATAAAGAACATATTTCAAGAGAACCTAATAAATAGATATTATAGAAAATTCTGAATATTAACCTCATCTAATCGATGAAAATTGATTTGTAAAGAAAGTTGACGAGTTAGTGGTATAGAAGTGGTAAACGAATTTAAGTAATTTGAAAAAAAGGAAAATTTTTAGATAAGTCTTAATCATCTATGATTAACAATTGTTTCTACATCTCAGGGTCAGCTTTAACCTCCTTTATAACTTTCTTCTTCTTCGTTTTATCTTCAGCAACTATTCCTCATCCGTTAAGTTCAATATTTAGACAATTGATCTTGATTTCGTTCTTCCATCTTGATCTTTGTCTACCTGTATCAGGTAAATATAAAGTTAAATTGGTTTTCTAATTAGAAAATTTCCAAATGGAAAAATAGTTTTAGTCTGACTGACAACACTTCGTACTCATCATGTCATATGACTACTTACTACTAGAAGGTAAAATTATGCGAACTATGTAAAGCAACACCAAAATTAGACATAAATATTTGAAGTGTTCTTACAGCCAGACCAATATATTAAACTTAAAAAACTAATCCTTAAAATCTCTTGGTCTAAAAATCTAATAGGTATCTCTGTCTCAAAGTATAATCGGTATTAAATAAATAAAAAAAATATTAAAACTTTAGGTATGTTTCACAATATGTTTTATTAAATATCTTAATCGATTTCGGTTATAACACCATCATCATAAGACTGATAAAGTAATTACACATGTCTTAATATTTATAGTATTTTTGTCTATATTTTTTTTAAAAGTTATTATATAGCTATATCTAATTGGTATCTTGTAGTAGTGCCGAAAAAAAATTAACCTTAAATTTTTTGTGAGTACAATTGTTGTTTTTAATTGACAGTAAAGATTTTATACAGATTTTTAGAAGATTTCTATATAATAAAGGTTTTGAACACGACAATAAGACCGACTGGAATATAATTATCTTCTTTGTCAAAATTGATTCACTGGAGAACACTGTTACGCCCTATACAGAACTATGTACAATTAAAAATTACATCTTCTCATTTAATAATATAAAAATTGAATTTTCATTTGTTACTTAAAACTTATTCAGCGATCTGATTTGATATTGAAATGTTGTAATCATAATATTAGTTGTATAGTTAGAAACAATGCTATATAGCCCCCATTTAGTCCATATATTATCTTTTAAACAAATTGAGTCTAATAATAACAATTTTGTGGAATGCTAGCTACGCTTAACCACTTCTACCAAAACAACAACAACAAATTGTTAGAAATCAATTAAACGGATTCACATTAATGGGTTTTTATTTATTAACACAACTTCTAAGCAAGTTTGTATGTATTCATAACATTTTCAAGTTAAAAGTTTTTATTCTTAATTAGTAATATATCAACATTAAATTTTTATAGTATTAGAAAATATGTGTAATTTTATTCTTATATTGAATAACTAAGTAGTTATCAATATATTGTGTATACAGAGTGTCCTAGGAACATAAAACTATAGAGATATAGATAATTGGACAAATCAAAGCAAATTTTAATAGAAGGGGAAGCTTTCTCAATCCTAGATTATAATTATGGAGCCTTAAAAAAAACTTATTTTTTTTAAATACCTTTGTTTTTCATTTAATATCTAAATTACAACCTCATAATTGGTAAGACAGCGTTAACAAAAATTTCTTAAAACTAACACATTATCAAGTATTGTCTTAGGACTATTCGATCAGATTTTTAAATAGTATTTTACTTATAAAAATTTCCAAATATTTGGCTTCAGAACTCTATAACTCTAAATCAAAAAAACCTAATTAAATATTGTATTAAAAGAGCAGTAAAATCATTTTAAATGAATGTTAGTTATTTTCATTTTACCAAATTGTTATTTAAATTTTTTTTATAGCCAAAACATTAGGTGCAGACCTTATAGATCGCCCTATGCCCCATGGATGGAGTTACAGTACAATAATAATGAGACCTTTTCGATTATATGGCATAAAAATTCTTGATACTTCGGGAACTAAGATGGAATTAGCTCCTATTCGTGATATTCTGGTTATACGAAGTAAACCCCATAGTTTTTGTCTTTTACCATCTACGGATTTCAACAGTGTAGAAGTAAACACATGTGCTATCCCTCGTACGTCACAAGGGAATCACTTGAGTGCTGGTAATACAGATTTAATTTCTACATAGCATGTGCCCATGGTTACGTTATACATATCTATGAAATAGGTAGTGAGCTTCAATAATGCGATACGATAATGTTCTAGAGGAATAAGATGACCAGTGATGTCTGGGTAATTGATGAGACGATATCTGTTTTTGGATTTTATTCAAATGTCCTTAACACATTACTAGAAACGTCAGCCCATATATGAGAATTGTACTCTATCTTAAAAATGTTAGAAGACTATGCACATATATATAGATTTTCAAGAGGTCACAGGACTGCCTTTCCTCCTCTTAAAATGGTTTATTAAAATTTTACCAAAAATAAATATTTAGTAAAGATTAAAAATACATAAGTTAAATGGTAACTTGGTATAAATTATAAGAAAAATATTAAAAGTACAAATCTGAACGAAAATTAATAAAAAATTTGAAATTAAGTTAGTTAAATAAGGAATTTTTTTTTTTGGTGTAATATTTGATGCAAAAAAATAAATAAAAAAAAAAATCTTACAATGGCTAAGAAAACTCAAGCATTTGGCTGGGTTTTTTATTTGCAACATCGAGTAAACGAAGAATCCAGATCATTTTTCAATTTAAGTTAATATCTATTGTACAAAGGGTTCAAAATTTGGGCTGTACCTTTATGTGCAGTCGAAATAATAAAATAAAATTAAATTAATTCTAAAGTAGTTCAAGTCTTCTAGCGCTATATAGTTAGTTTATTTTCCTAGAACTAAAGACCAGAATCGAAAATTTAAGTTTTTCAAGCATCAGATGTTTATTCCAACTAAATTATGGTTCAGAGAACTGATTGAGATAGCGATATATGTTGTTTCAGAATTTTTGTGAATACCATAGAATGCTAGCAGGGTGATCACAATAAGCAAAAGTCTAGACAAAAAAAAATAATTACCGGCATAAATTTTTTTCATAATGACAAAGCAAAAAAAGTATTATGTATAGTGGTTTGAAAATGTTTAATGAAAAAATTAAAATAATTTTATTGAAACTTAGAGCGATTAAATATGTTCAAAAGACTAAAGTTAATTTTAAAAATACATAAGTAATTGTACTAAATTTTTTTTTTATTAAAAAAAAATAATTGTCTTAGGCAGTGTTTACACTTCAATATTCCTCAATATTTATTGACGATTTAAGATTGAAGAGAAAGATATTTGTGTTTACACATCAGTTTCTAAACAATCAAACTATTTGTCAGTTTTATTCTTATTTATTTCACATATTCACCAAAACTAATGTAAACAAAAAACAATTTTTAATCAAGTACCCTGTGAATATAAAGCAAATATCAAATCAAAAATTATAATAAAAATAAACATATATATGTATGTTGCTACTTGCTAAGTTTTTCATTATTCACCATATTTAATTTTGTCTTTCTCAAAAAATATTGAAGCAAATAGAATAAATTCTATTTTTTTCTTCAATTTATATTGATATCAATCTGTTTTTACACATCAGTGTTTCTAAAATTCTCTCATCAAAAAATATTGTCAATATAATATATTGAAGTGTAAACGCTGCCTAAGCTAAATGTTTATAAAAAAAACCAAGGTCGATACCGAAACAATAAATAAATTGCTAATGTACCAAAACTCCTCAAGGTTTGAAAATGACACTTTTCCATATAACATTTAATTTTTTTCAATATCGGCCACATCTCTAGATCTACTATTTTATAATCCCGTTACACCCGGTACATACATATTTTTCATTTGTAAATAAACAATTCAAAATTACTCCTCACAATCGATACATACATATAATATTTCCATATAATTTCATTCAAACCAAAAAAAAAAGTTAATATACATTTTCAGCATAATCATTTAATTTTTACCACTATCAAAAGAAGCTATTTTTATTTATTTTATATTCCATCATAATAACATGAATAGATCCTTTTTATTGTATATTTGCAAATAAATATTTTATTTCTATTATTATACTTACCAAAATTCAATAAATATATACTAATTATCAAATTAAATCTTGAAAATGTTCTTTTGTGGTGTATTTAAATATTTCACTATTACTTAAATTTAAATGAAATAAACATGAATTATTAAATAGCTTTTATTAATAATACAATAGAATAAGGATTATTGAATCCTTATTGATATTCTTTGAATTTTATTTCTATATGAATTGTATTTTTATCAAAGTAAGTAAAGTGCAAATTAACCTTTTTATATTTTCTTCTTCTTCTTCTTCTTAATTTTATTGTTTATTATAATGGTTATTTATTTTTGTTGAAAGTAACTTAAACTTATATTAATACCATTCTTATAATTTCTGGACTTTAGAGACTTAAATGTTACTGTATAAACATTAACAAGAAAATAATGACAATCAAAAAAAAAAAAATTGTAAATTTGCTGATATTATATTAAGTAGATTTATCGACATATATAATAAATATATATATACTAAATATATATATAGAAGTAGAGTAAAAATCGATGAAATGATTAGTTTGCATTTTATTTTTGTTAAGATGTATTATTTTCTTAGTAACCAAAATATATTTCAAGGACATTTAAAAAATAAAATAAAAATTAAAAGAAATAAATAACTATCAATAAGCTTGCTTGTATATTCTATATATTATATAGTCCTTTTTAAGGATATTATTATTAATATTATTTTTCTCCTAAAATAATTCGATTCGGTTGATTGATTGTTTAATTAAATACGTGACATTTTAATTATTTCACTTCGTTTGTACTTAGAATTAATTATAATTAACTTATCAAATATTAAAATTTCATTCATTGTACATACTTATATACTTATTTATTTGAAATGAATATAGAATGTGAGATACGATATATTTTGAATATAAATTCAGGAAATAATTATTTCAATAAGTAGGAATCCTTAGAATATTAATTGTTTCTCTTCGATCTTAATCAATGTAAAAATTAGATGGGGAACTGTTCAAAACTGAATAAAATAGAATTCCATGAATTTTTATGATCTTTAGTAAATTGCTTTGGTATTTTGTATAATTTTTTTTTTTTTCTTATACAACCCAGTAAGTTTTTAAATAGACAAAAAAGGAATTTATATAAATATAAAAAAACAAAAAATTAATTAATTGATCTTGTTCATTTAAAAGACTGTTCACAAAATGTCAGAGCGCATGGTTATCAAATAATTAAAAAAGAAAAATATAATACAATCGTTTTTTAATCCTTCAACTAACTTAATAAACAATAATGAAATTAAATTATGAAACCATAACAAAACAAAAATAACTTTCATTATTACTTTATCTCCCAGTCCTAAACAGTTCTGCTTAACTATTTATTCAAAATAAAAATGAACAATAATAAAATATACTAAAGAGAAGAATGGGACCTATCCAGTATACCATTGAAGAATTTCGTGAGTGTGATCACTAAATGAGGCATCCTTAAGATGCACTCAGATGATTAATACCATCAATAAGCACGTCGCGATATATATATTGTCCAGATCCACTCCCTAAAGTAGCTAATCTAATATAATCTAATAATAAAGGACTGAACTTATTAGTTGGCTAATTATTGATTGAAAACAAAAAAACAATAGATACAAATAATAAAAAAACGTAAAGCCTGTTATTAAGACTTAATAAAATCAATTAAATCAATCAAATAGGAAATCGGTACTGATCCACAAGGAGTCTAGTGTCGTTGTGGCAGTGGATTGCAGTAGCTGTCAACTACTTTTATTATAACCGCTTTGGTAAGTTATTTATCTAGAAACTGAGATAGTTGACATTATCTTTACGATATTTACAATATTGAATAGTTATATCAGTTTCAATTAGATTTTCGTAAGCAACAAAACAATATCTCAATAAATCAAATTACTTACCAGTTTATTTGTATATGATTTGCCTCGTTGCTTATCAGACTCCCATTATAGGTTGTATATGCAGATGATGCTCAACAATATTTATATCAACGTCCTATACCTTAAATTGTGCATGCATTATAAGTGTAAAAAATTCATTACCAAACCACAAATAGCGTCTGGCCTTTCAACCGAAAAGTTCCAGGTTCGATTCCTGATGAAGATGATTTTTGAATTTTTCGACCTGGTCCAGTACCTTTTGTCATCGGGATAAAATAAATGACAAAAAAACTTATTAAGAGAATAATCTGGTAACAAGTTAATTAAAAAGATCTATTCCATTTAAGAAGGCTTAGTTCCTGACAATAGCGCTAGTTTTACACATTTAATGAGTTGATAAGTGTTAGTAATTTAATAAATAAATGCTCGAAATACTGTAGATATTGCAGTATAAACTTGTAGTATTTAATTAAACACGAAAAGGTGATTCTACCTAAGTTACTAGCAAAAGCATAAAAAAAAACCAATATAGTTTTGGTATAGTAATATAAATATTTCATAATATGTATATAATTTACATATTTTTAAATGTCAATAAGATTTTACATTGATTAAAAGTCTAAACTAACTACGTAAAGATCAAAATAAATCAATTTATACAACGGAGGTATTAATTGCCACTAAGGAAGCTCTATTATTATAATTTTCATTCCATTTAGAGTGTAATCGAAGTACATAGCTGTATTGCTTTTACAATACGAGTATAAGATCCATCTATCCAAAATTGACAATATTTATATTCTACTTACTTACTCTACAAATTGGTGTAGGATTTATTAAAACTCTTTTAAGTTGTCGATCTTGTCCCGATCTTTCGCTTTATATTAATAATATAGTAAATTCAAAATAACTTAAAGAGTAAAAAATGTACAGTTTTTAAAAAAATTTAATATTTTTCACATATAATGGGGGTTTTTACACGAGTATTATTTTTTTGCTGTATTCTTTTTTAAATTCTCTCCGTTACAACAGCTTAGTTTTTATATGGGTATTCTTTTGAATACCATAATTTGAACGTGTGTTAGTGTATATTAAATTGTGTCAAAAAAAAAATCAAATTAAATTTTTATATTTATAATTATTTTAAGATTTAAATTTTTTTAATCTAGTATATGTATTTGATTATATGATTTTGACAAATATTTTTAAGGAAAATTAAAATATATGAATAATGTCGAAAACACAATCACGACGAATGACGAGTGACGAATGACCAAAATTCGCCCTTAGAGACACAATCACGAACAAATTTTTGTGTTTTGAAATTTCAAAATTTGTTTATAAAAAAAATGGAGGAAAAATTTAAAAAAAATTAATTTAAAAAAATTTTTATTTGAATTTTAAAAATGTTTTATTAAAACCATTTTGACCAATTTATGTTGGTATCAATGAATGTCATTCGCATTCGTCGACGAGTAAAATAGAAATAGATCTATTTTTTGAGCGCGAAATTTTGGTTATTCGTCATTCGTCACGATTTACATATAATCTCATGTATTTGAAAGCGAAAAATTCGTCGTGATTGTGTTTTCGACATAAAACTATATTATACATATAAGACCATGTCAATGTATTAGTTTAACAACAGCGAGAAACACTTTATTTTTTGATGAAAAATAAGTCTACAAAAAGAATACTAGTGTAGAGTGTTTCCCTTACGGCTATTACCTCTTTCGTAAAACCAAAAAGAATACAACAGAAAAATAATGCTCGTGTAAAAACCCCCAATGAAATCATTTTTAATTGAAAAAATTATTGATTTCTGTCACATCAAAAAAATATAAAAAAAGCATGGAAAAATTATATTTTACAAAAAGAGGCTCTGAAAAATAATGTGAGTGTGTGGACCTGCTATATTTTCCAAGTTACAAAATAAAGTTTAAATGCCAAATTCATAGCAGTTCATCACAAAGATGGCATTCACATATTAAATTTGTAAATTAAAAAAAAGTAGGGTACAAATATCTGAACCATTTCACAACCAATTTTCATTATTATTTCAATTATTGTTTTTTTTTCATAACAAATGATAGATAATTAAAAGGAAACGTAGCAAATATAAATATTTTTTCATATTTTTTTAATTTTCAATTAGAAATTTCACCCCATGTACAAATACAAATACATCTTCTTACCATACAAAAGTTTTAATTTAAGATACAGTCGTTATAACTCACCCATGTTCACAATTCAAATTTAATTTTTGGTTTTTTTTTTTTTTTAATAAATTATTACATATGCGGTTTTTGTCTAGAATAAATCAATAAAATAGTTATATAAAGAATAAATTTGAATGATGGAAAACAATTCATAATAAAATATGTAAAATGAATGTATATACCAATTAATAGTCGTTAGAATCGTATAACGTTTTTTTAAAGGCAGAAATCAAAGTTATCACTAATTATCAGGTTATTCAGAAATCAACTTTTCCGATAAAGTAAAAACCGATTAAATGTGGTTAGTAACTGTACATAATTTTAATTATTATTTCTCAAATTATAAGAGCCAAATTAAGATTTTGATTTTGAAAATTTCTACATAATATTTGAGTAAAGTAATTTATTCAACATTAATTTTCAAAATATTAAAATTCTGGTATTTTCCTTAAATTATCTTAATTAAGCTTTCTATACATACAACTGCTTATAATTAACAAAAATCTGTTGAAATAATTTCAAAATTATTTTGTATATGAATTAACTAAACCATAATTTCACCAGAGTGACCTTCGTTTTAAAATTGTAATTATATAAATAAAATTCAGTATTTATATTATAAATAAAATAAGTTAATTATCATCATTACTGAGTTATTTTATAATAATTATGTGTTGATGTATATATATATATATATTTAAGAGAAAAGTAGATTTATATAATCAAATATCTTGTTTATAATAATTAAATTTTCAAATTATCATTAAATTGTTAAAATATTCTCGTATTAATAATATATAAAATATCCTTTATTATTTTGCAACTTTATTAATTTTTGATTATTTTTTTATTTTTTTTTTTTGTGAATGTATTCAAAAAGCCTGTAAGCAAAAATATATTTATTTTAATTACTTATAAAATGTTTAATATAGTTAATTCATTATAATTTAATTTTTATACACGCATACGCCTTATGTGCTTTATGTACAGTTAGGGTTAAAGCGATTATAGAATTTTTGATTAACTATACACTAAGTATAAAAAGGGTTCAAACGTAAAATTTGTTTTTTCTAGTATATACCTATTTTACTACTTTTTAATTTTTTAATTTGTATCTCAAAAGTCTGATTGGTGGGAACGTTAAAGGAAAATAAAAAAAAACCTCTTCTATTAGACAATAGGTCTTATGAACCACATTAAGTATATAATAATAAGATTATTTGAATCTGGTTCGTCATTATTTCTGAATTACAAAATTCTGTGTTAATTCTAAAATTAATTCTAAACTTTAGAATTCTGGAGTACAAAATTTGAATTGATAAATTCTGAATTACAAATATCTGATTTTTTGAATTTCTCCAGAAAGTCAACAATAATTGTTTTAATTGTCTCGCAGACATATAGTAATTTTTTTGTTCGTTATTTTTTCATATTTGTTTTGTTAATTATTCTCTACATTATAGCTTTTTTACATGATAGGTTTGCAAATTTGATTGTTGTTTTTTGAAATACAGAATTTTTTAACCTAGAATTTTAGAATTAGAATTTAAAAAGAAGTCAAAATTTTGTAATATTTACTGAATTTTGATACGATCCCGTTTCGTAATCTTTTTTGTAAAAATTTAACGATCCCATAAAAATCCCCAAGATTAGAAATGTTTATTTAACACAACATATTTTAATTAATAGAATATTATGATATGACATTGTCTCAGAAAATTATTTGAAATTTTTATCATCATTATTTTCCTATAACCAGTGGGCATAAAGCGATATTGGACATATACAAAAATATAAATATCTATATTAAGTTTGAGCCTTCAAGTATGATTCTGCACAAACACAGTTAGAAATTTAATAAAATAACTTTGTTATTTTTCACATACTTTGTTTTGAGCTTGTAAAATTTTAATATTCGAATTTTATTACAATTACTTTAGTATTCAATTTTCAATTAGTATTTACTAATTGAAAAAAATAATTAATAGGTTCACATTTCAAAAACGAAAAGGATTTGAAATTTTCCTAACTAAAATACGCTGGTGCACTGTTATAAATAATATATTGACGTACTGTAACAAATAAATTATATAATAAATTATATATATATATAATATTATGCTCTCGTACAATAACGTCACTACTCGAAAATAATTTACCATACATAATATTCAAATTTAATATTCAAATATAAATCAAAATGAATGAGTTAATTTTGGCAGGCGACAAAATTAGATTGATTGAGAAAGACAACTCCCACAAATATTTTTATTTTGTTACTTCTATTAACTTCACAAACAATTCTATAAAAAATCTATAATCGCATTTAACCCTAACAATACTATCAATTCATTTTTACAAGATCTTCGTACTTAGGTTATCATACCTACCATTAATTCCAGTATTTAAATTTTACAATTTTCGTGGTTTCCAATATTTATTTTTATAGTTTTGCTGAGTAATATCAATATTGTATAAGAATAAGTTTTGTTTGATTGTTTTCTTTGGAAAACGTTATTGTGTTATTAATTTTGATTCACTTTGAAAGCGGAATTGCGTGGTTTCCCACGAAGTTTTGCCATCAAGTTGTATTGCAATTTTAATTATTTGTTTATTTTGTATCCAACATTTTTAATTTATATTAGTACTGTTATTCTTTTTTTACTAATATATACACTAAAATTAGAAGGTTCTATAGAGTAAACCATTCGTTTTTAATGAACCAAACTAACATGTTAAACCACTATTTTTTCATGAAATTCATAACTGAGTGATGTTTAGAAAAACAATTTTTAACGTTTATTAAATTTCAAAACCTGCTCATAATAAAGAACAAAAACTTGAGTACAGTTAGAATATTCTGTGACACATTTATATATTTAATTTAATTCGATTTGATACAATAATAGCCGTTCAAGTACTAATATAATACTTACATAAAGTTACAAAATTACACTCAGTAATTTTTGTGAAATCAATACAAATTTTAAAGACATCAGTCTTCAATTGAAATTGAAACTGCTGAGCATGAACTCTACTATATACTTACTACTGAGTTTAGCCTTTTTTTGTAATTAAGGTCAAAGTAATTCGACTAGTCAATAAGTCAACTCCCTTTCCAGACTTTAAGAGATTGAAAAGATTAAATTGGAATTATATTATTAGAATAAAAATAACAAACAAAATTACAAAGGAATAAATACAATAGAAACGTTAGTAAACCCTATTCAATATCCTGTACAACTAAATATAATTTTAATATACAAATAAATAAAAAAAAAAAAGTAATTATCAAAGGATTAAACAAAACTACGAATATTATTTTTAAACACACTGTACATAGCAGTAGATATGTGTTTTGAAACTAATTAACAATAACGCATTCAAAAAGTGGATAAATACAAATTACCAGTAAATTCAACTAAAAGTTCATGGAAAAGCCAATTTAATGCTTTTTCTACTCTATAAACATTGTATTTTGACATTCTCAAATTTCAGAATGAAAAAAAAAAATTTATAAAACCACTATGAATTAAAATAAAACCAATTTAAAAATTACACAATACAACTGTAGTTATTTGAATATTGTAACTTTTCTGATTTTCATGAAAATTTAAAATATTTTTAGATTTCTAGGGTATTTAATAGAAAATTTCTATACATGTGTTTTTTTTTTTTTTTTAATTTAAAATTTTGAATATATTTAATATAGAGTAGTTGATGATCGTTGACAAAACTTTACAGTTTCATATGAGTTTTGTTTTCAATGCAAGCGTCAATTTTAGTTCCTGTTCAACATAATCATCTATTAAAACTTTGTCATAATTTTTTGCCCCAATCAACGAAATTTGTCATTGCTTGCATCATATACCGGGTGTACCAGAGTATGCGTATCAACTTTTTAAGAAGGAAGGGAACCGGTAATTTAAAATTTAAAAAAAATTATTAACTAAATCGAGGACTCTTTATCTATTGCCGATATTGTCAATTTCCGGAAAGGACCGCAAATCGGTTTTTTAAACCCGAAAAAAAAATTGAAATAATTTTGTCGAATCTCTTAATTCAATCGAATATACTGGAAAAATTTACTCAATTACGACCGCCGAAAACTAAGATCTATATTTGCATAAAAAAGTATCCCTTCTCATTTGAAAATCGAAATTGGCCGAAATCGAGATTTTCAAATGAGAAGGGATACTTTTTCATGCAAATATAGATCTTAGTTTTACTCAAGATGGGAAGGAGAGCTTAGTTTAGACTAGAAAAAGTTTTCTTCCCATATTTTTATGTCGTATAGTAAACTATGAAGTTATGTTATGAAAAGTTGATTAGATAGTGTTTCGATATATCATTTAGCATATATTATACTGTACGAAAAACTGATTTTAATTCAAAAGACGTTGAAATTTATAACCAAATAAAATATTAATCTAATTAAACTCAGTTCTTTTTGACAAATAATTGTTTTCCAAATTACATGTTGTTCTGTATGCAGCAGCAGGATGTATCTCCAAACTGAAAATAGCTTCTCTATATCTTTTTTAACTGATGGTATTTTTAGGTCCTGTCTAATTTCTTCATTTCTAACAAACCATTGTTCATTCACGATTCACTATCGCAACCATATAACATTTTCTGAATTGAAATATTTTAAGTGGCCTGATAACAAAATCAAATCTAAACCTTTTGTGCAGCAAAATCTTGTACTTCATGGAAAACTGTAAATAACGTCTTATTAGCCAGTACAGCTTATAAAACTATAATGTATATTATCCCTCGAATTTACACGTTTACTAAAGAACATCAAGGTAATTTGCACGGTTAATGGGACATTATTTAGTGTTACGGTCAGACAATTTTCTTTTCATAGTGGTGACAATGATGAAATCAATGGTGAAATGTACCGATTTGACAACATTTGCTTGGATGATATGTTATTAGCCTTAAAACGTTAAAATATAATTTTATCTCATAACTTAATTATCCTACACTGTTGTACATTTTTTGATCTGTTTTTTCTTTTATCTTATTGTCAATAGCTTAGGAAGGATATCTTTTCATACATTATGATACGATAATGCAATTTATTTCCCAGAATGAAAAGAGAAATTTTTGTTAACGAGTTTTTTGTATATTTGTTTAGAAGCTACCAAGCAAGCTACTGGATAATGCTTTGGGTGTAAATCAGAAATTCTTATGAACTCAGATACATAATTCTTTTACTACAACAGTCATAATGAGCTCATTTTTTAACGAGAATTTTTTTTTTTTTTGTATATTGGAACAGTGGAAACTACTAAGTATACCACTAAAGAACATTCTGGATCTTAATCAGGAGTTTTTACGGACTGAGATACATAGTTGCTTTGATACAACAGTCACAATACGCTCACTTACGATTGTGGTGACAGTGGCTACACGACCCTATTCGTTACAAATAATATCCATATATATTCTATGTTTTTATATAATTTTAAAATTTTTGCTAATTTTCAAATTATAGTATATATTTGTGTAAAACGATTTGTACTGTATACTTAATCCATTTTTACAAAATTATATTCCCGAATTGTGACGTGACATGCACATTGAAAAATACTTTGCCAATTTTTTGCCAATTTAAAATAAAATCCCAAATATCATATGAGTACAATACAAAACACAAAAATTAACAATTTATTGTAGAATATTTTTGTAATTTAAACTAATTGTTGGACCTTATCTATGGATTCCCATTATACACAATATACATACAAATTTAAAATACAAGTATAATATTATAATATTATTCTATTTGTGTTGTTGTAGTTGCTCTTATTATTGTTGTACTAAAACAAAATTTATGTTACCAAATATAATTTTATAAATCTCAAATGACTTTTTGACCCAAAGTGAAGAGAAAATATAAGTTTATCTGGATGAAATGACATAATTATTTTAAAACCCACAAAAAAAAAAACGAAAAAAAAACAGAAAACCAAAATTAAATAAAATAAAAAGTATTTTTAGGCGGTTGTCATTTACATATTCCCAAAAAATAAATTTAAAATATTTTGATTTGTTAAAATCTTTCTTTAGTTAAAAGTTTTGATTATTTTTAGAGTATAATTTCACGGATGAGTTTTTAATTAATTTTTTTTTTTTTTTTTTGTATAAGTTTAACTCTGGAAATTATTTGAAATTAACACAAAATTTAAAAATAAAATTTTATGTTGTTGATTATTTTGTTTTGTTTTCTTCAAATAAACTGGTCCAAATAAAATTAGAAAATGTCAAAATTTGAATTTTAAAATAAAAACCACAATCACTTTTGATTTTAACTTACAATAAAAAAAAACTTTTAATTCAAATTAGAGTAAAAATGAAGATACATATATAATTTTCAATTTTTATTTAAAACAATTTAAATTAAGTTGATTTTATTTAATTAATTTAATTACTTCATTTAATTAATTTCATTTGGTAATTTTAAAATATTTACTGGTGTACCTTATTCATCCACAGATACAATGAAATTCTTGATTAATTTTTGAAAACTAAGTGATAATTTTTATTAATTCGTAACGTTTGGAGAGATGTAGACGAGACAAAAACCCTTGAACAGTTTTTACATAGCTACCCATTAACCTTAGATAGAACCAGACTTTGGACTCTGAATATATAAGCTTTCAAAACAATATAGATTTAATTCAAGGACACTTCCTCAACTGCACATGTTTTTTTTTATGGTTTCATAAATTGCTAATGCTTATAAAGTTAATTTATACATAAGTAATGCCAATGAAATATTTTAACTGTGGTTAATATTCATTTACCTCTAAATCTATTGAATACATATTTTATAGATAACCTTTGTTGAGACTTAAAATTATTCAAATTCGTTATTTTAATAAAATATGGGTTGATATGCCAATTCATCATCTTGTAAATATTGAAAGTGCTGTATTTAGATGCAAATATAAGTAGTTTCTGCAAAATAACTGATTGATGAAAAGTTTAGAGTTCCTTGGACATATTATTCCTGAAACTTTAATTTCACATTTAAGTATATTAATTATTTTATAATTATTTATTTATTTATTTTTTATTTTATTTATTTATGATATCATAAGAGCTATTATAGTTTACCTTGGAAATTAAAACTGCCAATGAATTACGTACATGTTGATTTTCTATTGTTAAGTACTATTTCGATGACTGAACACAATTTTGATCAATTTGTCATTTAATTAGTTGGAATGAAGAAAATGAAGTTCAAAGTTTAAAAGAATATATTGTTGAGACAATATTGTTATTAGACAGCTTAATAAATTAATTCTTAGGAGTTTTAATTTGTTTTGGTGTTTATAAATTGTACATCACATATCGAATTAATTTTTGGGTGATCTTTGGAATAGGGGCCACGTCCAAATCTAATGAAATTTTGCATAATGGTTCCAGACAACGTCACTTATGTTTCGTAGAAGACCACTTTTGGCGCAAAGGTAATTTAAAGGATTGATAATTTGACCTTTAAATGACCTTTGCGCCAAAAGTGGCCTTCTATCAAATATGTGTGACGTTGTCACGTACCCTTATATAAAATTTCATTAGATTTTGACGTGGCCCCTATTCCAAAGTTTATCCTAAATTTTTTTAAAAGTGGGATTTAACTAGAATTCAATATCACAGCCGGAATAAAATATAGCTTTGTTAATTTAGGCGAACGTAATTGCAAAATATTCAGGTTCATTTGTTTTTACTAGACATATTTAATAATAGTTGAACTTAGGTGCAGAAGACTATAAATTTCCACATTTTGTAAATTTTTATGAAAAATTAAATGAACACAATCAAACTCCTGGATATTGAAATGCTGCAATTATTTGCTACTTCGCTATAGTGTTACGAGAAAATTTTTCTGTTCTATGTCGCATACAATTTTTATTCGAACAAATTACATAGTACTATTATTGCATTTTTACAAAAATATTTAGATATACATCGGTTTTGGGAATGAATTAAAAAAAATACAGTGCAAAAATATCTGAAACAGAAAAAGATTCTAGTTCAAAGTAATATATTAAATATCCCGAATACGAAAAACATTGCCACATAGTAAATTCATAACTTAATAATTCCAACTTTAATAATTAGATTAATAACCCATCATAAGTAATGAATCAATTTCTAAGTCGAAAAATGCAAAAATATCTGCCGACAAAATATCACTAAACTGACGATACATTTTGTGTGTACATATATGCAAAATAGTGCGGCGCGACATTAAAACCTTTTAATTGGTGATTTCTTGGAGTAATCTCGGAATAAATAAATTATTCTAAATTATGAAATCTATTTTTAAATTTCGCCTAAGCTACAGAAACGTAAATAAAATCGTATGTTAACTGCAGCTCCAAAGATATGCAAGTTAAAGCAATGTGTAACCAATGCTAAACTTATTGGCTGGGTATCAAACATACCATTTTCAAGTAAGAACTGTCCAAACTTTTGGTATGAAAAACTGACATTTTTGTGAAAAACATTGGACATCTCGGATCTGTACTTGATATTTGTTAGACATTTTCTATAAATCGGTTTTCTTTAAATTCCTGCTTTCCAGGCTTAATTTACAAATAGATTTAATTATTTAGAATAATTTTATTTTATAAATAAAAAAATTCAAATATACAATTTTTTTCTCTAAAATACTCCAAGGAATCACCCGTTGCTCGCGGTTTTTTTGGTTGAACCAGACCACCCTGTATTTTCTAAATAATTGACATATTCCCATTTATTGCAACTTCACTAATGTATACTTTCCAGTGCCATACAAATAGATAGGTATATACTATTGGTGTTGCATGTTACAGTTTGCCTGTATATAGATTCATTTAAAATTTCATTCAACTAAAATAGTGTCAAACTATTAAACTTACAAGAAGATCAAAATCTTTCCCTGAAATAAGTTTTGAGAAAATGAAATAAGATTAATTTGAGCAGTAGATGTTGCAACGTCCGTTTTTTTTTTATTTATGAAATGTCAAAACCATTAATGTGTTGCCTTCATATAGCAATATGGAGCGGAGTACATAGTGTTTTAATAATAATTTTATATTATTATTTAAAACAACAACAACAATAAAAAAAATATCAAAAAATTACCTCTTTTAAATGTAGGGGATGTATGTAATTTCGAAATTTCACAAAATTTTGACTCAATTTCAATATTTTTTTAAAAATATTTTTAAACTTAAAATTGAAGTTGACATTGAGTGTGTTTAAAAAAGTTTTCTCATTTCCTATTTTTATAATAAAGAATTTGATACTTTGTAAGAAAGTTCGGACACATTTTTTAGTAATAACGTTTAAGTAGTAACTTTTTAACTGAATTCTTTACTTAACTTTTCAATTTTTCTCTAAAGATTTTATTGTTGTTTTCTTTTTTATTGTTGTTGTTGTTTTTTAATTTGTATTTATTCACTTTCAAAGTTTTTTGTAAGAAAAGGAAAGAATTTCTTCTATTTTAGTTCAATAAAATTGACTTTGAAAATTGAATTCGAATAAACTTTTTAAATTTATATATCTGTGGCAACAAGTCATGACCGTTTATGTCCTAAAATCGTATTTCAAGTAAAATTAATTTTACAGTGGAAATAAGAGCTTAAAAATATAGTAACGATACTGTACCAACTTATGGTTATAAAATTGCATTTGAAGTAAGCATTTAAAAAACTTTATTTTATAAAAAACACTTACGTAGTTGTAAAATGTTAATATTAAAAAATAAAATTTTGTAAAAATCGCTTAAGCAAAATAAGCCGTTAAACGTTCAATACATTTGGAAATTGGAAAATGATATTAAAAATTTTGTAAAAAACGGTTATCAATTTATAAGTTTTTATGGCTAATATTGTAGGAATAAAATATTTTAACTTACCTGTAATAGGCAAGTAATATTATTACATTCATATCTATCCAATTATCCCCTCAGCAAGCAGTGTCCATTGACAATTAATACAGTTCGTCGAATCGTTCAAAAAGGATTGCCTCAAAATACCATTTTAGGTCCAAATTTTTCAAAATTAATATAAATGATATAATAAAGTTTAATTTAATAGGTTCGGTATAACTTTACACGGATGACACAGTATTGGCATGTCTCAATTCATGAAAGTGAATTCAAAATTGCAATTCAAGAAGATCTTAAAACAAAAAATGATTGGCTTATTAAAAATCGCCTTGGTCTGAATGTAAAAAAACTATGATTGTCTAAAAAAAAAAATTAATACGACTTATTTTCTTCTATATGGTAATGCTATTGACATGGTGTAAACTTTCAACTACAGGGGTCTAAAGATTGATGCAAAACAAAAATGGAAAGACCATGGTAACCATGTTATCAAAAACATCTCTTCTTATGTATTTATATTTATATAGACTTCGTGATTACTTTTTTACCAGCGTTTTATACTCTATTTTCTGCTTCTATTTATTGTCAAATATATTGTACCTTAGTCCCATACGGAGCAGAGCACCCCAAATTAGCTTGACCTGCTTGAATATCTTACACAAAAAAAAACCATTAAAATAATTAAAAAATACCCTGTCATGTTTCATAGCAGGGTATTGTATAATGATAAATATACCCTAACAAAAAATCTGACCTATAGTTGTCAGGATGAAACCAAATTTTTACACTAAATAGTTTCAAAAATCCTAAATATGATGGTTATTTTATTTCGATATTTTCTTATGTTGACATAAGCGGTTATGATTTGTTGGCACAGATTATGTACTCGTACTTATGTAATTCAAATTTATATAAAAAAGAAATTTTAACCTTGTTATTGACACAAAGAAGAAAAAAATTAGTGAAAATTTTAAAATTTAAAATAAATTTTGTTTAAGAGTTCTTGTTTAAAATAAAATTTTTATTTCTTTATTTTTTCAAAAGTATTTCCAAATTTTAAAAACTCTTGTTCTCACGATTTTAAAATGTCTGCTGTTTTATAAGAGCAAATGTTCTGCTCTGAATAAAGCTTTTTTCAAAGTTTTAAAATTTTCGTACACGAAATTACAAACGGATTTTTACGAATATAAAAACAAAAACAAAACAATAAAAAAAAGAAAAAAATAAAACTTTTCTATATTACAAAATTTTACTCAGTTATATTCGAATGGCTTGTAATGATGAAAATGAATACAGGTATATGTATATTATGTACATATTTTAATAATATTTATCAAATATATTTTAAGAGCACTCTAGAGAAGAAAAGCAGTTAGGCTTCTTAAATCTGAAAGTGCATTTCTTTTAAAAAATAAAAGTTGTCATCAATTAACAAGTTATCAATGTCATAAAAGTTATCAAGATCCTATTGATCACATTGTAAAAGTGAAGTTATTAAAATGAACAAGTATATTGAAATGTATATATTATGTATATTATATATATTGAATTTTATATATATATATATATATATATGAGTATATATATACAAATACGAGTATATATATATATATATATATGAAAATTCTATAAAGTACACTAACTTATATTTATCTTTTTTTTGTTTTGTTTTTGTTATAATTTTTTTTATTAGTGGTTCAAAAGCAGAATATTTTAGAAAATAAATTCGGATTAAAAACAAAAACCAAAAATAAAAAAAAACGATATCGAAAAGTTTTAGTAAACAGCTTTGGTTTGTTTTTTTGAAGTTAATATGACCGGAAGCGTTTCGTTAACAGATCATTAACAGATTTTAAAACAGATATTAAAAACTTTCTAAGACAGTGACCATTCTACAGTAATTGTAAGATTAGCATTATGAATGAAATTAATTTGAACAAAGCTTCTTTTTATTTGTAATTCGAAACATTATAAACAATTTAGATATGAAACTTAACATAACCAGATATATAATCAGGTTGTCTCAGTAATATCAGTAAATTGTAAGAATGATTGGGTAGGAATCAAATAAACAGACACATAAACAACAAATTGTATGGAAGAGCAGCTTTTACTCTTTGATTTGATTTAAAATGGTCTACATCTTAAATGGAAAACAACCAAAAAAAATTATCATGTACATGATGAAAATAAAAAAATCAATCAAACAATATTAATCTCAACCCTTTATAAAATTAAAACAAGATAGAGGAAAGTTGTAAACGAGTTATAGGCTCCGATGATGAGTTCCTTAATTCTGAGTAGACACTTTAGCGGATTGCCAGCAGCTGATTTATCAAAAAATGATCATTCATCAGTTTGTTTCAGAAGCTGATTATAATTTTTTGTATAAAATATATATGTACTGTAAGCTTAATTAAATATGATTTTATTGTTATAACGACAAGTATAGTTATTATAATTTCCATGGCATTTAAAATTTCGATATATTTCAATAATTTTAAATATCTCGCTATCTTTTAATTCCTTTTTTTGAATATATATTTGATAATTTATATTTAGAGTTATTTTCTTCAGATGTCAGATGCCATTTTAGAATGAAAATTTTAACTTTACTATTTTGTCTATTCCATATTTTCAGCATGCTGAAGTAGAATCAAAGATTTATTCAATACCGAAATATTTTCATTTACGTTATTTTTTTCTTGTATATGAAATAATTTTTTCATTTCAATTCATTTTGAAATTTTACAAATTCGATTAAATACATACATAATCGTAGGAACGTTTTGACACTTTGAATAAAATTTTCTTAAAATAATATTTCCAAAAATAAAGGTATTTGAACGACTATAATTAAAACAAAAACTTTACTAACAGTTTTTGCAAGTTTGAATATTGATTGCCATTTTATGAGCCCGAACAGCAAATTGTTCCGTTTTTGTAGAATCACCCATAAATACATATATAATTCAAAATTTTAGTTGAGCGGACATTGCAAATAATTTAGAACATGTCCTTTACTATTACATATACTTTTGGAAAAATCATAATACCAAACGACTTCTCCATAGCTTACTCGATGGAAAGTAGAAAATAACTTTTAATTCAACAATTTAACGTTTTTCAGTGGAAATCTCTTGTGAGATAAATAATACCAAAGGTACACAATCTTTAAAAGAATAATTAACTGAAAAATTTCAAACTGATTTTGATTTTTATAAAACTTTTTTTTTTTTTTTTTTATCAATTAGAATCACCTTTTCGTGCTTAATTAAGTACGGCACTGCAATTTTACACTACAATATCTACAATAATTTGAGTATTTTATTTTAACAAATTACTGGCTTATCTACTCATTAAATGTGGAAAACTACTACTATTGTCAGGAACTAAGCCTTCTTAAATAGAATAGTTTCATTTTATTTAATTTGTTACCAGATTGTTACCAGAATTTGGTAAGGACAGTCTTTAGGAAAATCGAGCCTTCGTATATCATAAGCAAAATAAGTAAATTTCTAAACATTTTTCGTTGTAACGATGTAAGGTTGGGTCACTGGTTAATAAGGTATAACTCAGCAAACGTAGCTACAATGATCTAGATGAGAGAGGTACTTTTAACATTTCTTTTTAGTACTGCGGTTTTAACCAAAGAGTGATTGTGTACTCTACGTAAATAAATAATTTATTAACTTAAGCTGACATTTAAAATAATCTAGCACCTTACTACTAGAAATATTAAGATAAATCATAAGTAAATTAAAAACTTGATTCACTTCCTCAAAAGCGCAAGTAACGAGCTTGAACGAATAATATTTTAAACAATGTGTAAGATAGAGTAATAGTTGCCGGTAGAAACGAACAGACTTGAAACAAGGAGATTTTTTGAGATCCAAGATATTCATTGTGTTACATTGGCCAAAGGAATCTAAGAGAGCCAATTTATGAAAAACCTGCAACAACAAATACGGAACTCGACTCCTGACTCCAAAAATTACCGGTTTTATTCGAATAATTAACTATTAGCCATTTTTACCTCCCTACCTATACTTACCCGAATTCAAAAGGTTATTACAATTTGTTTATGCGAGTTAAGGTAATACGATTAATCAGTTTATTTTATGCTCAATGGTGACATTTTGCGTTCGATTTCATTTGAAGGAACAAATCGCCGGTTATATAATAAAATTATTATAATAATAAAATTAAATTCATTTCTTACTTAATAAAAAATATCGATATTTTCGAAATAAAAAGTAGGTTACTTGCGTCATATTAATAAAAAAACTCCCTTTTGAATTTTTAATAACGAATTCAGATGCTCTCAAGTCTTTATTTCGAATATTTATTTAATTAAGTAAACCATAGTTAGTCGACGGGACAATTATTTCTGTTTCCACTGTTCTATTCTTAAAGCAGAAAACTTTTACAACAAAGCGAAATTTTTTAACAAAGTAAAAAAAAAAAACCAAATATGACAATAAAATAAAATTAAGACTTTATGAAAAGTCGTTATGCCATGAAGTTCAAAGTAGAAAATAAACAAAAAATAAAAAAAATATACGAACCCACATACACATAAACACACATAGCAATACATTATAAACTCATTTACATTTAATAAAATTGCATGAATTTTCTTTTACATTTTTAATAATAATGTAAAAAAGAAAAAAAATAAGGAAGTTTGACATTTTGAAACTTTGATTTTAAAAAGAAAAATAATAAAAAACATTCATTTTTCTGTTTATGATTTTTATTATTTTGTTAATAATTTAATTTTTCTTTGCCAGTTTAATTTTGTTTTTGATAAAACATTTTCTATTAGGAGTTTTCTACATTAAATTTTTGTTTAAGTTTTCTGAAATATTCCGTGTAAATTTTTTGAATATTAAATAAAGTTTTACAAAAAATTTTTGTTTTTTAGCTAATTATTGTTTAAAATATTTTTTTATTTTGAGTAATCTACAAAGTGGCTGAAAGCTTATTTATAATATGTATTTTACGTAATGATTAAGTTTTGAAAAAGTATATTGCTTTGAAATTTTTTTAAAAATTATTTTGAAAAACACCTACTTAAAAAAAGTAAAACCTCTATCTATAATTTAGAGGCAATACATATAAATATAAGGTATATATTATATACAATGCGAAATACAAATGAAATAAAAATACTAAGAAATATAAAACTGAACGTTAGAAAAGCTTACTGCGCCGACTTGATTGTAATTTTTACAACTGAAACTGCATTCAATTTAATGAGCTTCTATGGGGGTCGTGGTTCTTGCTTTTGGATTTAAAAGGTTAAAATGAAAATCTAAAAATGTTGGATGTAGCCTCTAAAAATGTTGGACATAAATATTAATATAATAGAAAAAACTAGTATAGGCTCCATATTATACTAAGCTCTATAATATTCCTAAAAAATACTATTTACTTCTAAATTCAGCTATTGAATTTAAAGTGAATTTGATTTCAGTTAGTTGAGAATCTACGGCTCAATTTGCTCAATAAAACAATAAGTTATTTTTTTTTATACTATTCTGGTTTATCAAGTAGACTTTATTTGATTTGTTTTCATTAACCAAACAACCAGGTTCCATTTGCAATGATTGTAAGAATAATACTGTTTATCGAATTTTTATCCAGGAAGATAGCCTTTTTTGTTGAGGTTTTATGTTTTTAATCAAATTTTTAAGTAACTTGCAAAGAGTCTAATAAAATTAAAATAAATTTTTTCATCACTTTTTCAAAGTATTTCAAAATGGATAAATTTTACCAATTACTAAACCAAAACGTTTTGGTTTAAGAACTAAAAGACCAGAAACATTTATACTAAATCTAAATTTTTAAATGTTAGTGATTTTGTTTTAATTAAAACAAGACTTGCTCCCTCTCTTATTGATATTGCAAATTTTTTAGTTATCTTAAAGTGGGTTTTAGCTGACCAATATTTTAAGATTTTAAATATTTTGTTGGCTCTAAGAAGGGAGATAGGTGTTGAAAAAACATTTTTATTCTTACATACATTTACTCAAAAAATTGTTAAAAAATTGTTGCCGCTATAAGGAAACTATGCTTGATATTTTAAAACTATATACTTAATCAAAGTAGTTATAATATCCCAACCTAGCGGGGAATTTTTTTTTAAAATATCCCAAATTTTTTGTGAAAATATCCCCAGTAAAAGATATTTATTCTTCTTTTCGTACGCATTACGTGTTCTTGTCATATAAAATAATATCAATTCCGTTTTTAGAGCCAACAAATATTTAAAAGCTTAAAATGTTGGCCAGCAAAAACCCAACTTTACTTATTTTTTGGAAAATATAAACATAACAGGTAAGTTGTGGTACTGCAAAAAGTGGTGTATTTTTAATAGTCAAAATTCTACTTTTTCATTTCATATATTCATTTTCATGAATTGCTGATCTGGCACTAATTATTGGAGTTAGAGTGAAATTTCAATCAAGAATATTTATGACATATTCTAGTATACTCATGTAAGCATATTTGACAATATAGGTTTTTATGTTATGACTATGACTAACAACCTTGTGTAGGCCTTCGAGCGCAATTAGGGCTTTCCAGCAACTTTAATGTACACCCAGACTAACAATTTCATGTATATATTCATATTAATATTCATTTCCTATTTTTATTTTAATTTTAATTCAGATAATAAAATACTCATTTATAATACTTAGTGAATTACTATCAAAAGATATTCTTCTTCAAGACAATACAGTACAGAAAATTATTTAACTTATTGAATTGTAAAAAATTCAGATTATAAATATTAAATGTGAAAAAAAAAGTTAGAATTATTTTAATCTACTTCATTTTTGATTTCAAACAATACAGTTAGTACACTTAAATGTATAAATACATTTATTGACGGTTTTAATAGTTTTAATCTTTTAATATATAAATTTTAAGCCATAATAGAAACCTCATAGGCTTGATTTTAAAGACAGATTACTACACTAAATTGTCAGTAGATCTTAGAATAACCAAATAATATTGAATAACCAATTTTCGCACATCAATAATATGCTTCACCATGTTTACAATCCATTTTCAATATCTTTCATATTTCACTCATATAAATAAATTTCTATTAAGTATAATTTTCATTATATAGAATTTGATTTGAATATAAATCCAAATTCATAATTTTAATTTAAAATGAAATCTAAATATAACTAATACCAAAATTTCTTTCTTACTCTTAACTGATGTATTCGTATGCCAATAATAACATAACATAAACCTGAAACAATAGAAAATAATTAGTTAAATAATTTCCTGTATTTCCAATTAGTAATTTCTAAAGTAAAATTTAAATTAGGTCTCTAGTTTCAATTTTACAAAACTGATCAAATTTCTGAAATGAATTGCAAACAAAAATAATCAGAAGGAAATTCGTGTAAATGAAATTTAACCAAACCTTGAAAATGTAAATTTCAAAATTCCCGTAAATTAAATTCCACCAGAAAAATATAATGAAAATTTTAAAATAAAAATTTTATGATAATCAAAACTAAAATAGAAATTTTCTAATTTTTCAAAACTTTAATTTCAACCAGATTAACATTTTTATTCAATGGAAAAACACGTTAATATGTAAAAATGATAGTATCAACATGATGAATGTTATTATATGTTACACTTTATTATCTTGAATTTCTATCTACTTTTTTTTTCATGTATGTTACCAGGTCGTCAATCTTCAAGAATTTGAGAATTATTAAGCTTACTTGCAATATAATGCACATTTGACGATTCAACTTTCTAATAATGATACAAACTTGCATTTCAAGTATAGCAAATTTACAAAATCTAAAAATGATGATACAAAATAGTAAATATTAGAAAATTCAGTAGAATTTAAATTTTAAATGAATATATTATATACAATCTCTTATTACACAACAACAACTAACACTATTAACATGAGAACACACAAACTCTTTTATAAAAAAAAAAAAAAAAAAAACAAAACAAATTTGATTAAAATAACTGAAAACAAACCCACTATCACTTGAGAATTCACTGAATTCATTGTTCCCCAAGCGAAATGAATTTTCCAATATACAAAAACAAAAATTTATATTACATGTGTACTAAAAATAACATGAAGCCACGTGAAGGTAAAATGAAACTTTAGCTACTATACTTATTTTTACTAAATATTTATTTTCTACTATATTATGCCAATGTGATTGCAAATGTCATTCTTTAAATCTAATCTAATCCTGCCACACTCTGCCACCCTATAGAAAAGTTTTTAATTTTTTTTTTGTTCATTTTCATTTTTTTAGTTTTTATTTTTCTTTTAATAAATTCACAGTTGTCAGGATAAAGTTATTGTGTGGTCCACCATAACATATTAATGAATGTATGTATTGAAATGTGTACACACAAGCGTGTCTAAATTGTACATAAGGTATACGTTATGTGTGTGTGCATGTATATCATGATAAGAATTGAATTTGCATTAACTATTGCAGTGCACGGAAACCCAATGCAGAGAAGCTTTCGCAACATCAAAAAAATTGTTTTAATAATAATAACGTTAGGTAAGGTATTCAGTTGTTAGTTTTGAATATTTATGTAAAATTATATATTACAAAAGGTTGTTGTTACAATTGTAACAGTAACAGTACACGCTGCATGACGCAATACATTTACAGTTATAGTAACAATTAAAGTTAGATTTACAAGGACATTTACAGTTACAGTTCCAGTTCCAGTTCCAGTTACAGTTACAGTTACAGTTACAGTTACAAGGACATTTACAGTTATAGTGACATTTAAATTTACAGTTGCAATTAAAGTATTACTATATTATTTTTCTATATTGCCCACCTATCTATTTTTTAACCTTCCTGTTGCGCAAATTAGGTAGTGCTGACTATTCTGATTATCTGCTAAAGTCAACAATTAAGCCTAACTGCCACATGTTATTATTTATATCATTTCTTTACCTATTATTTATCATTTTACCTGCATATTATAAATATCCAGCCAAACTTTCAAGGTCTTTCCCTTTCGAGATGTGGGCCTATTATTTTTTATTTTCATTTATTTTATTCCAAGGAAAAAACTTCATGAAGCATTTGGGTTTCATCAGTATTCGGTCCTGGGGCATTTCGGTTGAAACACAAGCGCTCTGCCAACTGCGCCACCCAGCGTGTTTTATATTATATTACCGTGTAATTGTTATATATAGATATATATATGTCACTATTTTATATATATATCACACATAAATATTACTTTTTTTACATATTGTTATTGAAAATTCCTAATATACGAAGAATTCGATGCATAAATTATCATGAATTTTCAGAAATATTCAATTGTATTTTATAGAAAGTATATTTTTAACTAATCATTTATTAAAGAGCAATGGAAACATTTAATTTTATTAGTTACTTTGAAGAACGAAATTTCTGATCTCACCAAAAACATAAAGCATGAATTCCAATAGTTTTGTAATGGCATGGAAGTACTTTTAAATATAATTGAAACACATTCATATTCACAGAGTAGAGTAAATATCATCGAAATGTATAGCTTTTGAATGTGCACTTCAAAAAATAATTTATATTTTACCAAACTTAATTTATTTTAAAAACAATTTTGATAATAAGAAATCTGGTAGAAACTGTACCTTTGTTGATTAAAACAATTTCTACTGTGTTCTAATAAATACAAATTTTCACGGCATTTGTTAAAAGCCATTACGCATTACATATTATAAAATTGATTTGTAGTTAAATTTAGACAGGAGATGTTATGACATCGAAAAAACTTCAACAAAGATAGACATGGACGCTGGAGATACATGACACACTGAAAATCCTGTAACAAAAATCGACATACCCATTTTTTAAACATTATATCGCCTAAATAATTGCATTTAATTGCTAATTTAGTTTCCAATAGTGCTATTCTACCCACTAAAATTGAGACTTAATGCTATAGGAGCATTAACGCGTCGGATGGAATACTACATTCTACTACTACACCGTTTAACAATACTTTCTGTTAGGTCAAATCATCTTCTTCCATTAAATCAATTATCTTGAATGTAATATAAATACCTTGTACTAAGGTTGGGAAACACTGATTTTATTTCAGAATGCTATTTAAAATTGTTTTTATTTTTGTTTTTTTTTTCAAATATGAAAATTTGATATTAAAAACGTAACTAGGACGACGATGCGACGGTAAGTTTTAAGTTTAAAGACATGACGATTCAGTAAATTAATGTGTAGGTGACGACGAAAAAAACATACTTTTTTTTTATTTGAAAGGATACAACTTTTCTTATTTTTTTCCCTGCTTTTCGCTATAGAAGTTGAAGATATATACTGTCAAGTTCAGAAGTTATGCAATAATTCTATGAATACCTATACATATATAACCATTCAGAATTATTTCAATAAAGTTCATTGTTTTTTTTTTGTTTGTCAGGAATGTTTGGAAAGTTTTTGCTAATATATTCTTTTTTATTTTTATATTTTTATAATTTTTTTTTTTTAATTCTTGAAATAAAAGAAGTAATCAATCAAGGTTGTGGTATACACAAAAGTTTATGCAAACATAATTCTACTTAATCTTAGTTAGAGCTGTTAGCACTTGTGATTTTGAATAGTAATTTTTTTTTCTTCTATTTTTTCAATTTAATATTTTATTCTTTTATGAGGGCATTACAATATTTAAAATTTCAAAAACAGAAATTTTAATTCATAATTTGAAATTTCGGTTAGATAACGTTGTTTAAGTTTTGAATAAGATTTAATGTAAAATTTGTTTAAGTTGAATTTGAGTCGAATTTGAAATTATAATTAATGTTAGTATTTGGTTTTGTATAGCCTTTAAAAAAAATATTTGATTGAAATTCATTTTGACTAAAGTTTTTAAACTATCAAAAAAAGATATGTATTTGCTCTGTTTTTCATTTTAAATGAAAATTTTGAATCGTTGTTCAAAATTGTCCACAATTTATTTATTGTTTTTTTAACTCGCATATACTGTGAATGGGCTTTCATTTTGCCACTCAAATGGTCTTTAAAATTAGTTTAACTCTACAATTTCAATATTTAAAGGTAATACTCAAACAAAATTTTTTGGATTTAGATTTGAATTTAACTTTATTATCTATTTTATTTGATTATATAGAGATTAAACACTATTTCTATTTTAACTTATATAATGCCCTTTCTTACTCTTCTAGTTCTAAGCAATAAAGTAATAATTTAAATAACTGATGAGTTATAACGAAAACGAATAAGGTTTTTGTATCTATCTATCTAAAATATAACAGTTTTGTTCAGTCTTACTTTGTAATTTGAATTAATAATTTATGTTATCCTAATCTAAATTACAATCTGATTCAAGTAATTCTATTTATTTCACTAACATTAATTATTTCTACGCTAATTCTATAAATTATTTTCCAATATTCTAGTTTATATGACTTGATTGACTTGATTGATTTAAAAATAATTTTGTGCAGCAGTATAAGCAAATTTTCTGATTAGTCAATACAATTTATAAATTTGTAATTTTAAACACATTTCCCAAACGCTTTGATAAGGTTGACAAGGATACAGATTTGGTGTACACGATTATGAATTCGACAATACAATTTTATATAAAAAAAAAAAATTTTCTTTGAAACTGAGCTGTTTTTGTTTTCATGATATTTCATGAAATGACATTACCTGACTAACGAAAAGTCATGTATGTTATACGATTATGTATGTTATACAGTTATACGATTTGTAATCTAGTCTATATTGCAACCCACTCCCGATTACTGACAACAGAAGTAGAAGTTTTGCATATTTAGTAAACCACAAATTTGATAAAAAAGTACCTGAAAATTATTAGATATAAAATAATTAGTAAAAATTGTATTACCTTACTTAATGCATGAAATGGTAATTCTACCTAAGTTACTGTCAAAAACAAAAAAAAACATTCCTATATTAAATATTTAGAATTCTAAATAACTTAGATATAAAAACAATTATTTTTCCACTTAAATACGACACAAAAACATACTGAAATCGCATGCTGAAACTGTATAGCTTTTACAAACATTAACAATTATATCTGAGATTTACTATCTATCGTCACAAATATTTTCATTAAATTATATTAAAAAAAATTTTTTGTATCTAACGGAAATAAATTTGGACAAGAATTTTAAGGGACACAAACATTTAGATACTAACTGTAGACAAATTCATATCAAAGCAAATCAGAAATAGAAAGATGAGGAACGCTAAGCCATACACTAAGAAATCCAGTAGAAGTATATTATCACATATGAACCTATGAACCTACAGAGGGAACCAAAACAAATGATTGATCAATCAATACATGTTGAAAGTCTACACATCAAGAATTAGCGAATTAAACAAACAATAACAAAACTGTAGCAATTGGAACACGATGGAAATGTCAAATAGAAGCTCTTTGTTTCCAGAACAATTACAACAATAAAAATAAAAATAGAAATGAACAATATACTTACATATTAATATACTAATAAACAATAATATCTTAAATTTGTGCAGAACAACTCAAAAAATTAATATTTAAAGTCTTTGTTTTTTTAATAAAAAGAGAAAGATGCAAAATTACATATTTACTGCACATTTCTCATTTCTAAGGATATTTACATCCTTTTTTTAGTTTTATAAACAAATATTTTTTTTTATTTTTTTTTTATATGAATATACTTGTGTATTTTTTATACGTATAGAAAACGAGAAACGTATGTGAATAAACTTTTGAATATATGCATTTTATAGTCCTCGTAATCCTGGACAAAATGAAAATCTTCATCATATTTATCATTTTCAAAAAATTTCATTATCATTGTGAATTTATCTGCAATATAACCATGATAACGATATTGTTCATGATGATGATGATATTTGTAATGATGATGATGACGAATTTAAAAAATTAAAATTTATTCATAATCTTAAGTTTTGCTTCAAGGATAATCTTTTCAACTTAAACTAATACCATTCATAACAGTTGTGTGACAACAACTTATCTGAATTTTATTAATGTTTTCTTTATGATTTATAACTGTCCATATTCTCAAGTTTTCAAACTTGATGTTTAGATCATTTCTGACAAAAAACGAAAATAAAATAAAGTTTTTGCAGGTACCTATATTACAATATATATAAGTAGTTATCACTGTCACACGCTATTCAATTAAGTACAATTTAGATGGAGTGCAGGTTCATATCTCGAATCAATTTTTAATGGTTTGTTAAAAAAGTTGAAGAGAAAAATTTAAAAAAGCAAAAAACCAAATTTAAATGTGATGTTTGGCATCTAATTTGATGTTACAAAACACTTAAACTAAAATTAAAAAACTTAAAAATGAAATGTTTAGACTGTGGTTCATTGATTTCTTTACAGTTCACTCCATGGACTATTTCGGTTAATTTGTTTGTATTCAAGTACTTCTAAAATGTGCGAATAAACTGGAAAATAAAGTATTGGGTTATAGGAAGAAGCTCTTAACTACTCGAAGAAAATCAAATATTGCTACACAATATGAGGCGTTGTAGTCAAAACCAACGTCCAAACTATTCACCGTTTTCAGAATAAAAGTTATGAGATGACAACCCCTCACTGGGGCCAAATCAATTAACTAACACAATTTGACATACAAATTTTATCAATTCACAATAAAATAAAAAAATATTTCAATAAGAGTAGATTAGGCTACTACACACCACTTACGAAAATGTAAGCCTACCTAATTTACTGAAAAGTAACAAAAAAAAAAAAATGTCAAATATCAGTTGATAAGCACGTGAAGAGTTAGCGACAAAACCTTATCAGCAGATGTTTTAGCTTGATTTAATTAAGTACGTTGCAACAAATAATTTACCCATACTTCGAGATATTTTTCCATATCCAAAATCTGTTTTATATTATTCCATTTGCATTATTTCATAAGCTCATATTTTTACATATCAAATATTTAATTTCAAATGAAATTCTGAACACTGAATTACAAGAATGCAATAATGAAAAATATGTAAATCAAATTGTGTTTTTGTTCGATTCTGTCCGATATTTGAAATATTGCTTTCCAATTATTATCATTATTGCAGGCTCGAAATTTTATTAAAAATTGATAATGAATGATACATTCATACATTTTTGATAATAAAAAGAATAAAATAATTTCCAGTCTTAAGTCAAAACAGAAATAAACTAAAAACGTCATTAATATTGACAGGAACACAAAATTTAATTCTAGTTACAATATCACAATAGTGAATTATAGTTTTTATAAAATTGGTCTTATTAATTTCAATTTAGAGATCTTGCATTTGTTTTGTCTTGTATTTTAAACATTTTTGTTTGGTCATAGCACAATCAATTTATTTTTGCTAACGGAATTATTGAAAATTATGGTTGCATTTGGTTTATTTTTGAGCTTGATATTCCTATAATGCGTACTGTTCTGTATACCGTATAACAAACCAATACTGAAAACAATTTCAAATGAACTGTCGTATTCGTATAATAAACAAAGCAATATTGATCAAACAAAGTTAAAATTTATCGTGCGTATGGTGTCAAAACATATACACCACACCAATATTCACATAAAAGTTTCTTTTAATAATCTATAATGATAATAGACAAGCATTTAAGGACCTGCGTAGTAGACACTTTTTCATTTTATCTCGCTTCTCCTGAGTGAACTCTTAATATATACATATAAATAAGTTGTATATACAACAAAAATGCGCACACAGTTGGAATTTTTTTTAATCATATGGTTTTATTATTATTTACCAAATACATTTTACGTGTGTGAGTTCTGATTAGAATAAAAAAACAAAAACAAACAAATCAGTTATTATTATTAGTTACAATGAACCTATGTACATAATATGTCAAATAAAAACAAAAAAAAAAAACAAATAAATTTAAAATAAAAAAAATCAAAAAAAAATCACTTGAATTCTTCGTTTTTAATTTTTTTCAGTAACTGTTTCTAAATTTTGATCATTTGTAGTAATCATATAGTTTTGATTAAAAATATATATATGTATATACCTCCTTAATATTCCAAAAATATTTTATTTTTAGTAATTTTACCTAGTAGTAGATATCGGAAACGAATCAGTATATAAGGGAGGTGTATTTATGTGTCAAAAATAAAACTTACTGACCTTAAAACTTTTGATTAAACATAAGTGGTTTGTGCTTTATTATGAGATATCTATGTCAGTACGTAAATTACTGTTTTTTCCTAAATTTTAAATTTGGCTTTAACTTGTATTATAGTTGTTCAACAGGGGCCCCTAGTATTAATATAATGTCGTAAATTGGAAAATTTTACGTGTACGATATACAAATATTAACAACTAGCAATTTTTAGGGATAAACAACAAAAATTAGACTGAAAATCTCAGTAACAGTAAGATATATCAAAAATCAGTAAATAGATTTGGAAAGAAAACACACAAAAACCTATAGATCAAGTCATAAAAGTCAAAAAATGGCGTATACAACAAATCAATATTCAACCGACGGTATGCTTACCATTAATGCAAAAACCAAAATCACACACAATAAACTTAACGAGCGTAATCCTCTCACAATTCTTGCACCTACCTTCTTCTCCAAATTCTGTTTCGCTATAAGCCATAGAAATCCATATCCATCTTCTCATGATAGATAATTCGATTATGTATTAAAAAAAAACAAATATATCCCAAATTTATAAAACAAAAAAGACTCATCAATCATATCTATTTACAAAATCTCTCTATCTACTATAATTATTTTAATTTGGGATAAAACTGTTTGATCAAATGAAATTAATGAAAGTGAAAAATAGGATGATCCCTACTGTGATTCCTATTGGGTAGTAATAATTTCTGTTAAAACACATTCAATCATATATATATATATATAATATGAAAAATATCAAAGCAACAGGATGTTATAGCAGGAGATTTATCAACAAAAAAAAAAAAATTATAATATTATTCAGAATTTCAATAAATTTGTTGAAGTAGTACCTAATTGTACTCATATAATTTCCAAAGTTTTGTTATAACCTTGAGAATTTTGTAAAAATATAAATTAAATTACCCGTAGAGACTTTCATTAGATTATAATCAAATTTAAATTTGAATAAAACCGTCCACAGGTGTAGGCATAAAATTATAAAATAAAAAAAACAAATTTTATTAATTTTTTTTAATAAAAATTTAATTACCCGAGTACAATACTTAGAAATTTATTTAGTTATTCTAAAGAGGACAAAAATTATCTTTTAACCCTACGATTAAAATGATTAACAGTTATTGTTTCGATAGTACTGAAGAATTATTATTGATGTAGGTTTGAACTAAGACTATTATAGATCTTCTATAAGATTGTATGAAGAATACTATTCCAAAGTCGACCTGGTTCTGGTTTCGATTAGGCCAATTCAATAAATTTTATATCATAGTCGAAAATATTTTTATATCGTAATATGAATAAGTAATATCGATAGTTTATTAGTTATTGAATTGTTTGACAAAAGTATATTAAAAAAAAACAATATATCGAAATTGATATAGTCTGCTTTCAAATAGGTTGAACCTAAACTTTTTCATTTAATCAAGCAGCATAGTTTTATATTTTCATTTTACCATATTTAATATTTTTTGTTTTTATAAATTTTTAAGTTTTAAATATTTAATGTAAATTAGCTTTTGGTTTTGATCAAATAAAGTCTTTATTATTATTATTATAAATTTAATAAATTTTATCTCGTAGTAGCTGTATGTAAAATATAGTAATGTGAGTAGATATGTAATATCGATAATAGATTATTTGATGAATTAGTTTTGATTTCGATTATGCCAGTATAATAAATTTAATATCACAGTTCTAAGAAATGTTAATATCATAATTTGATAAAATACTAAAATACAAACAATACAACAACAATGCTAACAATGTACACGCTGGGTGGCGCAGTAGGTAGAGCGCCTGCCTTTCAATCGAAAGGTCCCGGGTTCGATTCCCGATAAAGCAAAAAAAAAAAATGCTTCATTGGTTTTTCGAGCTGGTCTAGAGTACCCTTTGTCATTGGGATATAATAAATGACAACAAAATAATTGAGAGTATATACATATAATCTGGTAACAAATTAAATAAAATGAAACTATTACCATTTCAGGCTTATTTCCTGACAATAGTAGTAGTTTTCCACATTTAATGAGTAGATAAACCAGTAATTTGTTAAAATAAATACTCCAATTATTGTAGATATTGTACTGTAAAATTGCAGTACTGTACTTAATTAAGCACGAAAAGGTGATTCTACCTAAGTTACTGTCAAGATCATAAAAAAAAACGAGTCTCTATATAACAACAGTTGTAATCAATTGTTAATACATATTATAATATTAAAATTGACAACTTTTGATTCCTTTCTGATTCACTTTTTCAGCGTTTTGACATAAATTTTGTTTTAAATTGAAACCGCTTTAAAATAAATAAATTTTCTAATTTGCTCTATATTCATTTTTCTAATATTGTTTCAAAATAAATCGACACCCTCAGGGTTAAATCAGGGTTAAATTTGAATGTAAATTAAAAGCATTTTTTAAAAGAACCCTGAGAAGCTCACCATCATCATAATTATTTGTTTAATTAAAATATTTTACTTTATTTAATTAGATTATTAAATAACCTTGAATTTATTTAGCAAAAAATTCAAAAATTAATTTATCACAATTAACTTTTATTTTTACGAAATTTTCAATCAAATTTAATTTCTAAATTACATATTAATGAAGGATAACAGAATTTTTTTTTGAATTTTTTCATCATCATCATCTGGAAATTTATTATTATAATTTAAAATTTTGGTTGAAAAATTTTTTAATTTAAAAAATATATTTTGAGACAGCGTTATAAACCGAATATTTCAGTTATATTTTACATTGTAGTGATAAAATTTTGATAATACTTGTATGCTATTTCAATATAAAAATAAAATTTGTTGAATACATGATAAAAAAATTATTATTCAATCCTTAATTAAGAACGTTCGAAAATATAATTCCACGCTACCAAACATGACCTAAATATACCTCCGGAGTAACAAAACCTTAGAAATTTATTGAGTCTCTGTTTAGAAGAATAGAAATCTAGAATTGATTTTATATTATGAAGATGAAAATCTGTAAAGCTACTGTTGTATAAATTTATAAACTGATGATGTACTTAATTATTTCAAAACTACTTGAAAGTAATTATAGAAATAGTTTTAGACATCTATTCTCATACGAAACGTATTGCAGGTCATCATTTCACTACAAACAAAGGTTTCGTAATTGATATTTTTAATTTTATATGAAACGTTTGAAAAATACAGAACTTCTATGTTCCTTTTCAAAATTCTGAACATTTTTTTGTAAATGATTTTTCAAAAAAATTCAAAAAATTCATAGTTATTTCGAACCTGTGAAATACGGTTATAACTAGTCCGGGAGTAAATTAATGTCAACCTATAAAAGTGTTTTACTTATCTATACTTTCTGTTTTCATTACTTTTACCAAACGGTAAACAATTTCCATGCCCATTTCAATAACAGAAGCTGATATACTATGAGTCGGTAAAGTCTTACTTAGGTATGCACTTGGACAGATGTTTCAATTAAGAAACTCACATTATCAACAAAAACAAGGAGTTAAAACAATGTTCAATCGACTTTACTGGCTCATAAAACTGGCTTAAAACTGATTTTAGAGTGTAAATTAGTAGTGTAAAAAGTTGTCAGCAGGCCTATCTATAGGGACGGATTAGAGATATGGGATACCTCTAGTAACTTTCATTTAAGTCTAAGTTATTGATATCTATTGTCAATGCTTCCTGGTACACATTTAATTACAGAATAATGGCGGATTTAAATATTTCAACGGTTGGTGACTTAATTTTTCTTTTTAAGTCCAAAATTATAGGTTACTTATGTGGGATATTTATACACAATCACATACAATAGCTTTTTTTTTTTGAGTTATTTTCGATATATCAACTTATTTACCTTTTCCTCTACCTTTAATCTAGAGTAACTTAACATAATATCCATAATAGAATAGTTCCATTTTATTTTAAGTGAATTAAATTAATTTAAGAAAAAACAGAGAAAAAACTTCTTACAACATTTCCTGAGTAGCATTCGAGCTTTCAGATTAATTATCACAAATACCATAACAACTACAACATATCGGTTGGCTGATACAAAATATTTATATCGTATATATAGATTCACCCAAATAACCGAACGTAAACCGTCGTCTATAGATTCATCCATTTTAGCAGATTACCAACCGGATCATTCCAGACCAGGTTTTCAATAACCAGTTTTACTTGAATCTCCTCAAATATTCAAATTGAGTTAAAAACGAGTCTTTGTAATCTTGTCTTAGATACATTTCTACTATACTCTTAAATATTGTACTCAATATCTTTGTAAATAGTAAGATATGTTGTGAGGAATAAAGATAAAAAAATTAATACCTCAACTTAGATTATTTTAAGTTTAGTAAAAAAATTGTGGTTTATATAATAAAAGCTTTCTTCATTTTACCGCTCTCTGCAAAAACAAATAAATTAAAACAATTTGAGTGATTTCTTGCAATCTCAACCGTAAATAACTCGTTTTTTATATCCAACAGAGGCTATGCAAAATAAAACTGAAGCTATTTTGTTTTTGGAGATTTATTTTTGTAGAATATTTATATTTGTGGAGATTTATATTTGGAGTTTTAATTTTGTCTTACTGTAAATTTAGTCATTGGAAATATGTTTGTTTTAAGCTTTGCCTACCACTTTCTGAAGTTGCTATTCTATCATGTATCATTAACACTCCAGTAGCGTGGAAAAAAATTGTAATCCAATGACGGGATTGGTTCAAATCCCGTAGAGAATATAATTTGCCTTTTCTACTGCACAATTATTGTTTCTATGGGATTTGAACGAATCGTATTGTTGGATTGCATATTTTCTCCACTCAAATACACATTAGCCCGTGAAGAGTTCTATTAGATAATAAAAAATTAAAATATTGGTAATTGATATTGGCATCATCTTAGTATAAGTTTTGAAAATTAATTGTATCTGTTTGTTAAACCAAAAGTATTTAATAAAAAAGCTACTTCTATTCTTGGTTCAAATAGTGATGCTTTTCTAATAGTATATCAGGATAAATTTATTTTAATTTTATATACTAATAGTAATTAGGATGCTTTGGCAATATCTTCCACTATATCTTTGTATTTCCGCATAAGTAACATTAAAATATATATTTTTTTGTAAATTATTTTATTCCTAAAGGGATAAAAACGTGTGTAACAAATTAAATATTAACATAATTTAACATAAAGTCATACCCATAATTTGGTATTCTTATTTTACCTAAATATAAATTTGATTCAAAAATATTCAAAAATATTCAAAAAATATATTTATTACGATACAATTTTATTTTAAGACATTATTTTGCATGTCTCAAAACGTTATTTTCTTCTAATAACATTTCCAAAATATAAATAACAAATTTGTGTTATCCTTCAAAAAATAATTTTTCTCTTTTTATTTTTTTTTTATTTTTTTTTTCTAGGCTTAAAATTAATTTATTTATAAAAATTTATAAATATAATTATTTATCAATAATGGCAGTATGGCTTCCAAAAAAAAATAAAAAAAAAAACAAAATAAAAACAACATTGTCATATAAATTAAATAATATGATGTGTGATATAAATTTATGTCATGATATATGGAAATAGGTTGTTTTTGTTTTTTGATAACTTTATGAGACAATTCTTAATTTATATTGAATTTTATTTATGAGTCTCAAACGGATCAGGATGGGAAATTTGATTTGATTTTATATGATTTATTTTTGTTTTTGTTCTTATATTATGCAATGTTCGTATTTTGATTGGAAAAGAAAATTTTTTGTTCATAAGGAAAGAAAACAACAACTATGGAATATCAATATAAACAATACATATGTATATGAGTAATGAATTGTCCTTGAAAATTATACATACATAAATAAATTATATGGTTGAATATAAATTAATTAAATAAAAGAAATTATTTTTCGCTATGTGACAATGAAGAAAATAAATTTAATATTTTGTTTTTGTATAAATTTATACCGTTATTTATATCCTTATTTGTGAAAGTCAAATGTGAATAAATAAGGAGAATAATAATTATGTTTGACATATTGAGGTAACAAAATGTTTGTATTAATAACACATAAATTGAAAATTTATCGTTTTACTCACATATAATAGTCATTGAATAATTGATTTTCGACTAAACTAACGTATCATAACAACTTGTTGATTGCTTAAAAGTTTTTAAGTTGTTGGTATATTTGTGATTAAATCACAACGTGTTCTACAGAAGAGCTCCAAAAGACCTTGAATATTTTTTTATCTATATCTAAACAATTAACAAAGATATTGACTTATATTGAGATATATTGGAGAGTGTATTTGATGTTTAAATATTTTGTTAAAGTTGTAATAATAAATTATCAACAGAAATCCTACACCATTACAGGTTTTTTTAAAAACCTATAGTAAGATATCTAGTTGAGATTACTGTAATCTAACAGTTTTTGTTGTAGTTGTTCAATTTATTTTTTTTAATTAAAAATTATTTTAATTTTATAGTCAGAGTTAACTCTAAGAAAAACATACATAAATTTAAAAAGGTTTGTATTCAAAATTCAAAAGTTCAGTTCAAAGGAAAATATTTTTTTCAACGCTTTCTTGCATTTCAAATTAATTTTGGTAAATTTAAAATTTTAACGACGAGTGTGATCTAGATCTGTTCGAAATTCTATTAAGTAGTTGTAATTTGACTAATCAATCAAAAATCAAACACAGGCGAATCTGTATTAAACTAGGTAACCAATTACAGAAACGTATTTTTTCTACAAAATTAATAAAATAATATTATTGTAGATATGTTATATTAATTAATGCAGGATTGTTAATTTGTTGGTTAGTAGGTTGATTTTAAACAGAAACAGAGATAAAAACGAGTAAAAAATATTATAAGTCTGTTGGTAAGACTAAGACCTACCCAATAAACTGTTAATAATTTTTTTCCCACAAGTTTAAGATTAAAAAATTCCGCAGGCCTTTAGAAACATTGAAAAGTGTTTTAAACGTTTTAAAGAAAATTATTTTCCAGTATTCAGGTTCTTTTTGAGTTTTACAGCAGCTGTCAACAATATTTTCCATACTAAAAACTATACTTACATACTTTAATGATCTTAAATAGTTCAAAACTGTTTAAACACTATATTTTCTCACTCACTGTATTATATAATAGGAAACAACAAAAATTTTGAATTCTTGTTTGTTTTCATAATGTAAATAACAAATTTTTATATTCCTACACTGATACAATTTGAAATTAACTTTATTCACATGTCTTTTCAATTAATATGATAATATTTTAATTTTTAATATATTTTATAAATAACTCACCATATTATTTTCTTTTATTTTTCTATAATAAATAAATTTATTAATTTTGTTTTTATTTTATTTTTTATTTTCAGTTGTGGTATTCAATCAACAAATGCGTTCAACAACAAATCTTTTAATAATCAATTTAGCTGTATCCGATATTCTCTTTGTTATATTTTGTGTACCATTTACAGCAACCGATTATGTGTTACCTGAATGGCCATTTGGTGATTGTTGGTGTAAATTTGTACAATATATGATTGTAGTTACATGTCATTGTAGTGTTTATACATTGGTATTAATGTCATTCGATAGATTTTTAGCAGTTGTACATCCAGTTACTAGTATGTCATTAAGAACGGAACGAAATGCATCATTGTAAGTATATAATTTTTTTAAGTTGTAGATAAAAGTAAATGACATTTTTTATAATCTTATAATGGAGATAAAAAAAAGATCTAACAAAAAAATGTTATATTGAAAAAAAGAACATGTCTTAAAGAAAATTCAACTTAACAGGATGGTTTAAAAAATTTGTTATTTGTGTAGGTATATTAAGGGGATAAAACGACATAATTAGATTTTGATGAAATATAACCACTTTGTTTTTTATAAGTGTCCTATTTGAATCTATCTTCAAAGTTTCTACTATGTATTGAATAAAAACGTAATTTTTCGACAAAATTAGTAGATAATTAAAAATATTTTATTAATTTGTTGTGTGATCGGTTTATTTTAAATAGTGACAGAAATATCAAAAAAATATTGTAAAGCAATTGAGAGGACCTAACCATAATAAACTCTTAAAACTACCAGTAAATTCCCATTGGCTTAAAATAACTAATTTTTATTTTTATGAATATTCATACGCAATTATAGAACCTTTGACTTACTTACTGCTTGGCTAAGACAGAATGTGAAAAATAAAATAGGATTAAATAAATTATTTATAAAACAGAGAAAGTGATGTTCCAAAGACGACTTAAACAAGTTCAAGATGAGGTTGTATTTGGGACGACTATAAGATGAATAGCGTGGTTTTAAAAATGGTACAAGCAGCCTAACACTAATATACAGAAATGTTTATTTATCATTATTGAGGCTTCTTGAACCTTTCCTATTCTTACAGCAACTGCCAATGGATTTAAAATATTTTGATATGTTGTAGTTAGAACTCTCTTTTTTTCTTATACATTGCCAAAACTTGATACTAATGATTGTCCTGTTTAGCAGTTATTATAAATAATTCTAGATTATATTTAATTCACTGCTTCAGAACATTTTATTCCGAACAATTTTATTAAAACAGAATTGCTACGATTGCGATTCATTGCTTCAGAGTATTGTGTAACTAAAAAAAATTTAGACACCTGAAATTGACATTTGAATTAATTTTTTAATTTTTCTTTGTATAATTCAATCTGATAAATTTTTAATTATTAAAAATCAATTATTTAAAAATTAAAACAACAAAAATATTGTTATGCCTAAATGTTTTTTTAAGTGTGAGAAATGGCAAAAGAATTAAAAATTACAGCAAAAAAAAAGTGTTCCGAACACAAAAGTTAAAGTTAAATAAACTTTTGTTCCTGAGAGAAAAAAATGTTCCGAACATTTTGGAAAATTGAGAGAATTCAAATTTTCATATAAAAAATATGTGTGCACGCATGTGTTCGGAAGAAATGTTCTGAAGCAATATCTGGGCTTAAAATAATTTTATTTACTACTTTAAATGGTACTTAATTTATTTTAACATTCTAAACGTTTGTATAATCATTGAATATTTCAAGAGTTTTTATTTGATTAATTTAACTAAAATCTTAGCATTTTTAAACCGTTATAAGTGTTTTTGTTTTTCCTTTTTTTATATTCAAACGTTTTTGAATAATTTAAGACAATGAATAAACAAAAAGCAAAAAACACTTAGCGTACTACAATTGTTTTCTGCTTTAGTCTTCTAAAATTTTATTAATATATTTTTGTGTTTTGGTATCAATCAATACAACCCAGTGATGACAGCAGTGTTTTATAGCAACAAAAGTTTGTTTTATTAATTTTTCTTGAATAAAAATACTTGTATTTGCATTTGAGAACTCATTGCAAAAATGTTTGACTCCTCAATATTGGAAAAAAAGTAGAATGAGTGATTTTATAATAGAAAAATCTATTTTAGTACTGTTTTTTACTTTAAAATTCATTCAGGAGATATTTGGCCATACTATACATCAACACAAAGTTAAAGAGGAAATATGTAGAGGCTATAAATAAATAGATAATTTAATTATTGGCTAATAACAGGCTATTAAAAGAGAGGAAAAATAAATTATTGGCTTTATAACAGAATATTCAGTTATCATATCATCTTCAGTTAACTTTTCAAATTAATAACTATTTATATTCAGTTAACTTTTCAAATTAATAACCATTCTATTATTTCATAATTTCGATTTTCAATTATTAACTTTCTTTTTAAATTTATTTATTTTAATTTTAATTTTAAATCACGTTTCTCATAATCATTAAAATTTTACTTTTACATGTCAGAGAATATAGCTTTAGGCAATTTGATATTACTCTTAGTGTGGATTCATTTTAAACTTACATTTATTAATAATACAATATTGATTGTTAATTACTTAAAAACTAAATAAATTTCTGCAAATTTTTATGAAAAAATTATTATTATTAAAATTATTATCAATTTTATATACGAAATTAATTTCTCTTATTTGAATTTGGTTTTTATTATAATAATTTTTCTACTATTTAATATTATTTATTTTATTCGAAATTAAGTTTTCTTGTATTTGAATTTAACATTTGTCCTTTGGATGTGTAACATAATACCTACCTACCTTACACGTGTAGTTTATTCTTTTTACTTCGTTGATTTTTGATGGAAATTAACCTACAGACTTGAATTGTTGTAAGAATTAATTTTTTGGAAGAATTTATACTTTTTTGAATCGAAAAAACACTGGAGGATGATAAAAGAGCTTTTTATATTTGTTTTTACATGGACTACTAAATAAGTACACTTGTGTCAGTGTGATATCATTAAATTTATTTTAAAATAGCTTAATATAATTTTTGATGACGCAGATATAATTTATTATAAATATATATAAATAAATTGTATATAAGACACTTGTGTACACTTTACACTAACTTTTTCATTATTTTTTATTGTCAGTTTTTACTGAAACGCGAAACTTGATTTAAAAGTACGTACACCAAAAATTAAATCATTTGTTACGTTATGAAAAAATTGGTATTTCTCACCCTTTTTTTTCTGCCGAATAAAAAACTATAATACACATAAACATCACCTTATTGTGGTACCGAGAACATATCACATCATTTGTGAATGTATGTAACTCCATACAAATATTTTGGTATTATGATAGTATCAGAGCATCAAAAATAGAATTTTTCTACTAAGAAGACATCACATTATCATAAAATGAAAACAATTTTACTGCTGTACCCAGAAGATATCCCATCATTTAAATTTAAAATAAATATATTTCAAAATGAGAACAAATGAAAAGTTCGGTACTTCTCAAGGCTGAAAATCCATCATTGTAATGAAATAAAAATATTTGTGTCTCGATACCTCAACGATAGCTCATCTTTTAAAATATGAAATAAATACAGCTATTTAGATATGGGGAAGAAATTTCTTAATCCAGTACATGAATCTTTTATTAGTTACAATAAATAAATCACATAAACAAAAATATTTTGATACCTAGAAAACGTGCAACGTAATTATCAAATAGATATCAATGATACAATCAATAAATCAGATTAAATATCACAAATTACTCGAATCAAAAATATTGTAATTTTGGCTTTATTAAATGCATAGAAATTTATCGAAAATTCCATATTAATCGATTTAGCACTTCAGCTATCAATGTGTCACAAATTAACAAACTCATTTTCGTTCAGATTTGATTTTCAGATACCGATTTCAGTGCTAAAAATTTTGCTATGAATGATAGTGTACTGGTGAGCATGGTATAGTCAAACTGTTAAAGTAACATTGTGTTGATATACAGTAGTAGGAAGAAGTACATAATATTTGAGATTTCAGGACATAGCTAGGTTAAAATAAAATGTTAATATTTTTTCTACGTAATTGATTTTTCATTTAATAAAATTTAAGTCGAAATAATCAATATAATACAATCAATATATGAACAATGTATATTTACATAATTACTGTTTATTTTCAAATCATTATTAGAATTCAGAAGCATATAAAGTATATATGCCAAAGGTTGTGAAAAAGTGGTGAACATTTACTTCATTTGTTCCCAGTAAATTAAAAGAAAAGTCAAATATTGTGTTCGAATTTTACTTGAATATTAAATCAATTTCCACAGATTTTATTTAAATTAATTTTAATAATTTTAGATTTAATTTTTGTATTAATTTTTAAAGATAGTTATGTGGCTATAGAAAATAATAGAATAAATTTAGATAAGGTTTTAGATTGGATTAATTTGTTAATTTTCAAAATAAAAATATATATTTGAGTAAATATTATAATAAGTTCAATTTGTTATACATAAAATGAACTTAACTAATTTAATATAATTCTTAAAATACTAAATTAAATATGTATATTTAATTTTTAGTCTACACAATAGTTCGTAATAAAATTGTATATTCTGTTTCAATCAGTGCGCAGACTTGATTTCCTGTATAGGAAGGCTCTGAAGTTTCCTAAATCTATATTTGATAATATTAAACAACTTTATAAGTATGCTCCTCTATATGCAGTTAATTCATAAATAATTTTTCTTACTTAGACAAAATACAATATTTGAATTTTTTTCTGAAATTTATTCATTTTGACTCATTTACCATTTCTTAAATACGTGTTGTTATACGAATGTTAAATATTATTGTTATTGCTCCATTATTGATGATCTGACTGCGTTCTACTGCAGACAAAAAAGTATTATAGACCCTAAACTGAGTGTAATAGTTTCAAGGCTGTAATTCAGCACTGAACTTGCTTGATATAAGCTCGGAATAAAAACAATAAAGTAAAACAGATATTTATTCCACTCGTCAAAGCTTCGATACCGATATTTTACCAATGGTGGCAATTTCATAAGAAAATGTCCCGTAGTATTAATTGCACAATATTAAAAAAAAATAAAATACATAGAATATTTTAAATAACAAAAATAAACTGTTATCAATGAGATTGAAACTACAGAGACTATATAAAAAAAAAATATTAGATGTAAAAATTAATGGAAAAAAGAAAATTATAAAAATTTTTCTATACTCGTGCTTTATAAAAATGAAATTTAAAAGGTGTTTCCAATGATATTCCTTTCAAAAGTAATTTTCATGTTAAATCTAAATTAAATTTTTAAATGTATGTACGTTAGAAAAGGATACGCCCAACAATCATTGAAATTTAATTAAATAATAAAATTTATATCCTTTGAGTATGGTTTTTAAAATATGCAAAATTGAAAATTAGTTACATTGTAACGAGAAAACTGCATTGAATAAAAAAAAGTTATTTTAGAAATCAATCAATACTGAGCATAACTGTATCAAAACGAAATAACCCCTTTCAAAATCATTAAAAAGTTGAGAGTCACTTACAGACTCATTAAAATAAAATTGACTAGAACTATAAGGCAAGTTAAAGTAGGTGTAGTGAACGGTTGGTTACATTGAGTTAAAATACATAAAAAAAATCAATCTAAATATGTATACATATAGTCATATAATATATGTGTCGAAATAGCAGGTATCGTGAGAATCAACTCAATTTAATTAGCTTGATTTCTTTCAAGTCAAATCATCAGGCTCGTCTCCATCTTACTTACCAATTCTCTTCTATCATCCTATTTCTTTCCTAATTCTTTTCTCGGTACCCGAACCTGCACTAATTTTGTACAAGAAACGGCATTGTTAGAGTAAATTTTAAACTACTTGACTTATTTTCAATTAGTTGATTCTAGAGACACCGGCTAATATTTTAGAAAGTTTATTAAATACCTAAATATGTCCAAATTTTCTTAAATTCTTGATTACTTCCGTCGCGGTATAGATTAGAATCTTTCCAATCTAAGCCGGGTTTGAAAAATTATTTTTTGTTTTTTTTTTAGCCATCAAGAAATGCATCAATTCATGTTATGTGACCCGAACAAACGAAAGGTGAAATAGACTAACTACCGTGCAACCTCTAGAAATATATGGCTCTCTTATAACATTTCAAACAATCAAACAACGTTGAGCCAGGCTATGTACTGATATTTCAAGATTGCTAGCGATTACTATGAGACCCTGGTTGCTACCATTCATTTGTGCATTCTATTCCACACGTGTATTCTATTCTATTCTATCCCCATTGTCGCAGCTTCAAAAAAGTAGATGTAAAAGAAACTCTTGAACAATCCAAAGTATTTCGCACAATCAAAAAAAATTGGTGAAATAAAATAATTCAGCTTCTTAACATCTGAACGAACTATATCTGAAGAAATTAAATCTATTTAAAAGCATGTAACTTTGAATAATTGAATTTACATATTTTAAATACATATACAATACACAATTGCATATCTATGTACAAATACATTTACATAATTTGTTATTACATACTATTAAAGTTGGATCTATAAAGTATTTAGCATAATTAATAAGTACGTAAACCTAAATCTCATACGAACTACTTTCCTCCCATAGTCACGTGAAATTTTTATTTTTATAGGTTCTGTACTCTCCAGAGCTTCGGAATAGCACAAATATTTTTATTCTGATACTGTGTTGCACTTTTCTATCACAATTATTTTTACAAAGTAGCTGAATAGTTTATTGTTACTATTTTCATTAGTGTCTTTTTCATCTATTAGAAGAGACGAATTATATACCCCAAAAAATTTTAACACGTACTCACCACATTGTTAAATCGCATATTTTTGCCATCCTACCGATTAGACTTTAGAGAGTCACTTCAACTTAGTATATGATTTAATACAAGTATAATTTTATACTTAGTTCAAATTATACTCAATCTAAAAATTCATCGTTTATTGGTTTTCAGCTTGATAAACAATACATGAGACGAATATGTATTTATGTATCCTTTTCAGGCTTTTTTTTTTAACAATGTAAATTTATAATATTAATATTCATAAAAAATTGAATTAAATTTTTCATTAATACTTTCAATTTTATTTGTAAAAAACTAAAAATCAATTTTTTTTATTATTTTCCAGAGCAATTATATTAACATGGGTTCTGATAATAACAACAGCAATTCCAGTATTTCTATCGCATGATATTAAAAATTATCCATTTCAAGGACATAATTTTACAGCGTGTGTATTTTCAAATGAACAGCACATATGGACTCTAGTACAATTTCAGGTAAGTCTTTATTAATCCATGTTAAGTTAATTCATTTTAAAAGCCATGTATTTTGGTATAATAATTTCATATAATATTAATATAATAAAATTTTATTTCATACATGAGGTGATTTCCAATATTATTAACACTTAAATATAAATTTTATTCCTGCGGGAAAATATTATTAAGATTTTGATAGGAATATTTTTAACAATAAAATTTTTATTTCATAAAAATAAAAAGTTAATAAAAATAATTTAATTTTCGTATGATGATAAAATGTTCGAATATTTGTACGGGATAATATTGAGATGATGATGATAATGATATTAATGACTTAACAGTTATTTAATATCATTTTTTTTGCTGATATTTTACAATTTTTTTTATTTCATTAAATAAAATGAAATTTTATTTTTTTATTGGGCTGTGAACATTTTTGACTCTGACATATTTTAAGCCACATTTTTAATATTCTCGATTCGGGGAAATTGGAGGCTTTGGATTAAAAGGACTCCTGCATAAGATAACTAATTTTTTTTTGATATTTTATAAAGAAATAATTTTAAATATATTTTTATTTTATTATTAGAAAATGTTCAGTAGGTGGATTTCGTTATAAAATTTTTTTCGAATTATAACGGTTTTATGTGTTTCGTTAAAAATACAAAATACAATAATAATTGTTATAGGTGTAATTATGATAAATGACTCTTCAATCAATTACATTTTAAAAAATGGAATGTAGGCCACACCAATTTATCATTATTGTTGATTTTTGCGTGCTTCACGATCAAGTAAATTCTAAACAAATCACTTTGAAGTTCGAAATAACTCAATTTGGCAAATAACTCAATCATAATTATTTTAAATGAAAATTGTGCAAAAATTTTTTTTTCTTAATTAATCACATTATTTCAAATTTATTTAGAAATTCTCATTATATATGCATCTATTTTTAAATATTAAAGTAAATAATTAATTTTTGTTTTTGTACAAATGAATTTACTAAGTTGATGTATATCATAGAATTATTGATATTAATTACATGATTTAATTTTTGTTTCTGCTGTAAGCCATTTATCAATGCACTCCCAATTACATTACAATTACACTAGTTAGCTTACGAAAAAATTATTCGCCTTATAGTAACTGATGAACAACTGGTATTAGGAACGTTGTGTGTGGGATTTTACTCTTATTAACCTCAATTTTATTTGACAATTGCAGTCATGTATATCCGTTCTTGGTAATTTTAAGATACTGTATCTGAAAAATGAGAGCGTAAAAATGCAGTATTATCTCACTGTCAGTTGCGTGGTAAGGTAAATATTAAGGTATTCTTATTAAAATTGAGGGTCGTTGGTGAAGCTTTCTACACACGCTTTTCTTCTCAATATGAACATAAAAAACACATTTTAGAAATATGTAGAATATTTTATCAAGTAACAAAAACTAACAATTTTCCTAGACTACACAAAAAAACCACTAAATATTAATCAATAAAAAAAATTGAATCCACCAAGAATAACCTTGAAAATTCTAACGATTTTAGAATTTATTATTTAAAAACAAAAATTTTTACAAATCCATGTCATAATTTATTTTTTGCATCAATAATTCTTTCAACATTGCTTATACTGATAAAAGAGTAAAATAAAACCACAGAATCCTTTTTAAAAGTATTTTTTTTTTTTAAAAAAGATGCCATTAGGTACACACAACATTTGTTAAATATAACAATACAAAAAAAAAACAAAAAATACAAGGACCACAAATGCTAAATTGTAATGGTAAACATAAAGTGTCAAGTAAATATTTAGACTCCACCATTTTGTTTGTATTTTTTTGACATTTTTACAAAATGGATAAAATCTACAAATAAAAAAAAAAATAAAAAAATTAAATAAATAAAATAAAACAGAACAAAAAGTAGGTATAGACTTTTGTTGTTTTTTTTTTTTTTGTTCAAAACTTCTTTATATCAGGATTAAAAAAATTCCAAAAGCATTATTTTATAGTACCTACTCCACAATGTTGGATATATTAACCAAATAAAACAACAACAAAATTTTTTTATGCTAGTAATATAAAATAAAATTTACTGGCATAACAATGTTTTTCAAAATAGAAATTTAAAATATATATCGTTGTTTAAATTGCCAACCAAATTAATTATTAAAAAAAAAAGATAAAAAAAATGTCCTGCATTTAAATTTTTTTTTGTTTTTTCATTGAGTATCTTTCAATTATTCATTCATATTCATATCAACAATGAATTTTTTTTGTGTACTTTGTATTTAACTGTTTTTATACATCTTCATGTCCATTAATCGTAGATGGTTGATTGGATTTGATTTGATTTATCATTTAATTCAATATATATATATATATACATAAACCCAAATATTAATCGAAAGACTCTTGATTGATAAATTAATTGTGTCGAAATAGAATGTGTAAGGTTTTTTTTTTTTTAAATAGTTGGAAAGGGGTTATAAATTAATTTTTATTGAAGCTGCTAAGTATAGTATTCCAAATAGCTGTGTTTTTCACAAATCGGACTTAGATTTAGAAAACGTTATAGAATGTAAGGACAAATAATGTTCGTTTTTAACCCATACAGGTCATTAAAAAAAAAATGGTTCTCAATACGGAATTTGGTTCAACATTCGCGATATTTATGCATTCAACAAATTTCTATAACTTGTATTTTGCCAGTTCAGAATGCGACCGTCTATATGGATATATGAACGTCTATTTGGACATTTAATTTTAAATTAATCCATATCTACAAGTTATCTATAAAATAAGGGAATGCTACTGCAAATACGTCAATGTTTAAGTAGAGCAAGATTAGTAATAATATCGGTTCTAAGTCTGTTCTTAGACTTTATCAAGATATTTTAAAGTATTACTATAGAAGCGCCAGCTTAAATGCATATCGTAATAATTGTATCCGTTTTTTAGTTGTATGAAAGCTTTATAAATTTTGAAGTGGTCAAATATAATAATTGCAAAGCTGAATATTAACATACAAATCAAAATGAAACTAGATTTGGATTATTGTATTAAATGATTTATTATTCTAAACCCAAACCTAAATCCAATTAAATTAATATCCGTAAAAAAAAATTATTTTTTAATTTTATTCAATTAATATTTTTTAACATAAAAATACCAAATAAATTGTTTAAACATACTATGAGATATTTTGAGAATTTGACAGCATTGCGATGGGTACTTTAATCTCATATGTTCTATTTTGCCATTATTTGAGGTCAATATCAAATAATAGGTTTATCGTAGTATATGCAGATCTGTAATATAACTATAAAATAATGTTAATGCTACAATACAAACCAACCTATATGGATAATTTCATTTTTGTAAGTTAAACTAATTTTGACATAGGTTGTGTAGTGAACATCTGATACTACAAATCTAAAGAGCCTGGATAGTAATAGTTTTCTCAATTTAATTCGGAAAATTATAAAGTGGAACGAGCTATGCTCTAATTGTATTTATTTGATATACCTGAACAACATTATATTTATTTGATATACCTGAACCCATAATGTAAATAAATTAGAGTTCGCTACTGAACTTACGCAAAGATAAGTAGGTTATCCTAAATTACTACCAATGTATAACACATATAACACATGTTGACATTTTTTTTTAGTCTTTACCTGGGAGCTTATAGCGATTCTACAAAAAATAGGTATTACGTGTATTTGCATATTCGACCATTTTATGTTCGCGACCTACATGAAAACCTCTTTAACTTCTTATTTTATTCAAATGATACGTTTGAGGTATTAAGTACTTTTTGAGATATGATAAATTAATAAATATTAATAAATATTGTATTTTCTCTACTCTGTAGATTTCCAAGGGGTCAATATTGAACACATTTTTCACTTTATCTGCAATTATGTTTGTTCTGCATGTATCTATAATTATAAAGTGAACAACTCTTTTACGACAGTGTCGTTTGGATGTTTTTTTTATTAGAATGCCAATTGTCTTAGCCTGTTAAAATATTTGTGTAAGTTTTAGTTTTTCACATCATCATAACCTTTGTTGCTATGGGACTTCAGTGGTTCTAAGACTGCGCTTCAATTTTAGTAATCATTATTTTTACAAAATATAGTCTATTGTTCTACTAAGTGTAGATTGCACCTTCAATCGTCTACTAGAAGTGACTAATTTTATGTCTATTATGTATTAACAGGGTATTTTTCAATGTTTTTCACATTACCTGAAGATGATTATTAAAATTATATTCCTTCGATTGATTTTAATATTGCTAAGATTGGTAAACAGACTGTCTAGACTTAATGAAATTTTCTGTAAAATTTTAACACATTAGAATATTTTTATTTGTTGATTGTTAAACGTCTCATTTTATTTAGTTCATTTTTAACCTACATTATACTCATAAAATTAAACATATTAAACAGATTCGATGAAGAAAAATACATAAAAACAATTTTTCTAAAGGATTCACAAAAAAAAAATATATAATTTTTTTTTTTTACATTCCAATAAAAACAAAGATTCATTTTTATTGTCATTCGTACACTGTACATTCGATTCTGAATTGTACATAATATTGGTAAACACCTGTCGAAAAGCAAATACATTCAACACTCAAATCTTATACAAAATCAAAAAAAATATTTAAATACAAAAGAACAATAAAACAAAAAAAAAAAAAAAATAGAAGAAATATACACAATAGTGCTATTAAAATTGACACAAGCAAATAATATTTTACAGTTTATTGAGTTGACTTTGCGCAACATTTTATTTAATTTTCATTTTTGTTTATTCTGATTTTTTTTTTTATTTATTTATAAAAGGTTTTCGGTGCAATTTTTCATGTTTGTTATTTTTACCTGTAGAAAATGTGCAATGTATTTTCTCAGATAAATAAAAGTCGAAGATTACAAATATAAAATAAAATTAAAATGTAGGGTTGATTTTGAACAACCCTGAATCATGAAATTGCATACATTTTCATTTTGTATTTTCTTTTAAATTAAAATTCTATACACAGAGTACAAGGAAAATTTTGTACATATAACGTTATAATATAATGTGCTGTTTATATATAGAAATAAATAAATATTTTGAAAGGATGTGATTCATAAGTATTATTGTTTTGTTGTTTTTGTAATATTTTGTTTTTCAATACTTTAACATTTTAAATGAAAATATTTTTGAGAAAAATATTGGGGTGTTGTATGGTATTTATTTTAAAATATTATTATTTTTATTTAATAAGATTTTTTTTTTGATTTATTTACGCCCTCGAAATCCTTATAAAAATTAATTAAAAATCAATGATGATGACCTAGAAATGAGTTTCGTAGAAGTTATCACATTCTTTAGAGGTTTTTGAGTGCTTTCTGTACATTTTTCATTTTATTAATATTTATATTGAGTAATTTTAAAAATTGAAAATAATTTTTTGTTTTCTTTTTTATTTGTGTGTGTTGTAATAAAATATCGTTCTTTGTTGGGTTCTTTTCAGTTTTATTTCATATTACATTTCTTAAATTTTTTAGCAACTACATTTTAATTATGGTTTTTTCAGATTTGTAATTTAATTTTCAATAAATTGATTAATTTGTAATAATATCACGGCCGCTCTTGAAAATTCGGCGAATTTTGACAAAGAAATTTTTGTTTTTATTTCATTTTTATTTTTATTTACTTGAATTCATAGTGTCGATGAATAACTGTAAAACTGAGAAAGTTAAGAATTTGTAAATTTACTTTTTCTGTAGAAATAATTTCTAATTTCTAATAACAGTAGAGTGGCCTCGGTAGCCGAGTGGTAAAGCACTCGAGTGTAGTAATGTAACGACCGAAGGAGCACGGGTTCAAACCCCGTTAGAACCGAAAATTTTTCCAAATGGTGGAAATTACTGAAAATGTAATTTTCAATACAACATCGGTTCAAATATAATTTAATAATTAATAAAGATATAATATAACTAATAAAAAAAATAATATAATATACAAAAATATATAACAAATAATTAATATAAATTGATAAAAAGGCCCACATTTCGAAAGGAAAAGGACCTATAAAGTTAGCCTACAGATTTATGTATAGGATTAACTGTTAAAAATAAATAAATAAATAACAGTAGAAAAAAATGAACGAACAATTGAAATGAACGGGATGTAACTGATGAACATTTGTAGGATTTCAGGGATAACAGAAAAGGTTATTTACTCCAGGTTCACATTGAAATATTAGAAATCAATAAAGGAGTATTTTTAGTTGGATATATGCATACTCTACTTCTCACAATTTTTAGATTAAATAATATATACCAGTCTTCGCCCGACCCACGAAACTCGAGAAAGTTTAACAAAAAATCATACACAAATTCATTATTAATTGTTTTCCATCATTTCAATTTATTCTTGACACTATATCATTTTTTTTTTATTGATTTATCTTAGAATTTATATAACTATTGTTGTGAAATTATTTTTTCAAATTGGACACGGAAATCCAATTCTTTGTATCCAAAGTTAAACTTTTGATTAAAATGTAAGTTGAAAATGTATTGAAATTTTGCTGAATGTAAAATTAAGCGAGTAGCGGACATTTGAATTTATCAAATTGCTGCAACTCACGCATATAAATATTTTCTTTTGCTCTCATCAAACTTAAATTTAACTTTCTTTTATCTTTTTTAAAAACGAAATTACATACTCGGTTGTTGTCTTTGACAAATTAATACAAATAGATTCAGTATACCGTTGTAGCCCTTGATAAGCTAATGGTGAAAAATAGTATGTATGTGCTTAATGATGATAATAGGTAATAATTATTATAATATAACATATTATCATCATTATATTTAATGTGTACATTAAAAAAAAGTGCGGTATAATTATCTGAACTATTTCACAACCGATTTTCATTTTTATTCAAATGATTTAAAATGAGAGGTAGCGAAATGAAATATATTTTCAAAATTTTTTAATTTTCAACTATTAAATTTCAATTTAAAACTTTAGCCCATGTCATTTTAGTATACAAAAAAAATTAATTCATCAAATTGACGCAACCCACCCATTGCCAGAATTAAATTTAAATTTATTTTTTTTTTTTTTATTAATCATTACGTACGGTTGTTGTCTGAAATAAATCAACAAAAAAACAAAATATTACTACAGGTAAACCAGGGATAAATTGAAATGGTGGAAAACAATTCATAATAAAATTGAGTACAATCTCATCAAACTTCCTCGAATTTTAAGAATAGGGCGAATACTATGCAACTTAAATAATAAAACAGGACAATTCGAGTAAACTAAAAAGGCTGACAAATTATTCTTTGATCGATTAGTTTTTAAAGTGTCTGAAGCTTCTGTGTTTTTAAAATTTTTTCGGGTTTGTGAATACTTTGATGTAATGGAAGATATAAAATATGTTCTCTACAATTATCGAAGTCTAGCGAGAACTATGTGCTAGAGTTTGAGTTTGACAATCTAAAAGATATCTCTAATTTATACATTTCAGATATCTGTAAATTTATAATGGGTACGGGTTTGCACGTATCAGTCCAGTTTATGAATACGTATTGTTTCTGATTTAGGATATCGGTACGGTCTAGTTTGAGAATAGGTGTTGATCCAGTTTGTGGTTGCAGTGGCAACCATATTTTTTTTTATATTATGAACAAAACTTAGGTTGTGAACCTTTGAGTATTTGCGTACCGTTGGCTATTTGAAAAACAAAAGGATGGTTAAAGAAAAGGAAAGAAAAAGAAAGAAGTAAAATTTTGTGAGAAAGAGCCAACAATGTTGTTTATATTTTTCATAAACCTCTGCAAATCATAAATTAAAAATATGTTAGGTTAGTGTTGTAATATTGACGGTTAACTGTTTTCACCACCCCCTTTTAAACTAGTTAACTTCAAAGTAACTAACTAACTTTAGCAGGATACTCTTCTAAACCTCGACTTCTAATTATTAGTTTTTAATATTTTTATTTTCAAGTAAATATAATTTTTCATATTAAAATTGTTTGATTTCTCTCATTTTAGATATCATTTTTCCTGTCATCATATGTGATTCCACTAACATTAATATCGTTTTTATATATGGGAATGTTAGCAAGATTATGGAAAAATGCGCCGGGTTGTAGGCCATCAGCGGAATCAAGGTAAGTAATTAAAATAGATAATTATTCTATTATTATATTTTTATCATTGAAATGAAGTCTATTTTAACTCAATCTATTCAATTGTATCTATTATTTTATAAAATCGTTTTATATAGAAGCACTCCAGGATCGATGAGGAGTGTATTTAAGGAAGTTGTAATAAATTAAATCCTAAAATATTTTTTTGTTTAAAATAAATTAGCTAAAGTTTGCACCAATTTTAATAGTAAATTTTATTAGCAAGCTTTTATTAATATTTTTAATACTTCAAAAAATAAGATACAAAACCAATTCATTCTAGTTGGTATCCGAATGTATAATACTTACTTAAATGAGACAAAAGTCTTATTTACACCAGTCAAGGTTATTTCCATTCAAAAACAAGATATCTATTTTAAGTATTTTAAAAATTATCTTAAAATAAAAATACTATTTATTCGTTAAATTTTTTCAAGAGTCACCCTAAGTCAATTATTTTTAAGCAATCAAATTTTATTTTTATTTTTCAAATCGAATAGGGTTATAACAATTACCAGTTCTCAATCAATTTTTAATTTTAGTTTTAGAATATTGTGAAAAATTCATAATTCTCAAAATATTACAATGACAAAAGGTAAAACACAAACTAGCTTGTGTATGAAAATTCATAGTAAGAAGAAAATAAAAATAATTCAATATTTTCAATAGCTAGGATATTTTTTTTTACTACGAGCTAAGGTGAAATTTATTTATTTCAAGGGTGTAAGAAAACTTTCCAGATGACACACTTTCTCCTCTTCTATATGGGTATTTAAAAATATCTATATATAATTTTTTTTTCATTTTTCTTTTGTTATCCTTTGATACTTGACATTGTGTGTCTATGATCCTTTTCTAGTAATTCTTCTCTATAACAGCATAGAGATATCTACCACTTAATACGTGAGCTTTTGTCAATTTTAAAGATTTCTACAGGTATTAAAATAACATTAAGAGTATAATATAGTAGCAAATATATGTATATATATAATATATTAATAAAAATAACTTTGAATGTGAATAACAAGGATATCACAATTTTCTTTTCGTATTCGATTTTTAAAAATAAAAACAAAAAAAATTATTTTATGCACCATCGGTATTAATATGATTGAGGTAGATATTTTGAAATGCTTGAAATCAAGGATAATAACTGAAAATAAAGTGTTATTTATTATTTCATAAAAAATATATTATTATATGTTCTAAGCATACATTTTAATTTTGAAAACATCAGAATTGAGCTTATGCGTTTCAATTAAATATAAAACAAAAAAAGTTTGACTAAAAATACGAAGTTCATAGCTTCAAATTCAGCTTGTAAAATGGATGTTGTAATTTTGTTTTCATTATTTGTTACAGTCATTGTCTAATCATTGGTTAATTACAAATATCTCTTTTATTAACCAGATTCTGTCGGGTATAACATTAGCCCTCGAAATTTCAAATCGTTTGGTTTATAAAACCAATCGGAGAATAATTTAAGAACTGAATATGGTAGATTTGAGCCAATCACTAGAATGCTGCGTAATGTAAATTCTAATTCTAGTTCTTTTAATCGTCAGCTAAGTGTTTTAACTGTAAAAAACCGATTAGTAATAGAAGTTTGCTTGCTCTAAGCATTAATCTGACAGTATATTATTCGTTGAAATAATTTTGAAAATACAATTTGGCTATTACCAAAATAAATATTCACTATTATAAACGTCAAGTTAATTTATAATAAATTTAATTAATTCTCTACATTTAAATCAGTTATAGTAGTGTAATGAATGTACGATTGCACACGTGTTTGGTAAAAAGACCACACATATTTTAAAGAAACAAAATTGTAATCATGCATGCATACATTTCTTTTCCCAAAATAAACACAACAAAATAAAACCTTTAAATTTTGTTGATAATTATTGGTCATAAGTAAATGACATTATTACTCATTCGGTAATAATATTTATATTTTTATTTTTAAACTGTAATATGAGTCATTGCTTTAATTTGTATAATATGTGTAGTACAAATTAAAGGCAATGCACTTGAAATTAATGAATTAACGTTTTAAAATATTTTATGCTTAAATGCAATAAATTATATTCATTTTTTTTATTTGTAAAGAATTGTGGCATGGCAATATAATTATATATGCTTTTTGTCGATGCCGAAGTTCTAATGAATTGTGAAAATGTATTGGTATTTTCAATACATTTTGTGTAAAAGAAATTAAAAGAAATTTGTAAAATAAATCACTTTTTTCATCTTTTACAGGGCCTCAAGCTCAAAAGATTAGTTCCAAAGGAAGTGTTTTCTTCATAGGGCCTCGAGCTCGAAGAAAAACACTTAACAGAACTCCTAGGACTTTTGTCAGGGCCTCAAGCTCTAAAAGTCCTATTGAGAAAAAGTACAGCTTTAACTGGGCTAAACGCTCAAAAGCTGGACTGACTATAAAAGTACAAATACCTTCCCCGAACGAGTCTGACACATAAGGGTACGACTAGGCCCAATATTTAGATTGAACACCTAATAAACATAAAATAATTATAGTAGCAAAAACTAATAGAACGACTATAAGAAGAACAACCCATCAGGTAAAATTAAAAAATAAACACAGCGTAAGTATTTAACATTTCAGCATATATGATAAATATAAGCTAAATATAAGCTGAATTGTTAAACACTGCCGCATTGTTTATTTTTGATTTCACCGATATTGTTAAAACTTATAAACCTTGTAACAATAAAAAGAAAAAAAATCCTGAAACAGAAATGTTAAAATTATTTCAATCAAAAAAATTTACACAATTCAAAAAAGCCTGCTTTGGTCACTACATATATAAATTTATTTTGAATAGAGACCTATTAAAGTATTCCTACTTACTAGGTTATAAAGAGCCACTACAGACTCCGATAAAGCGCATAAGATTGCAAGAGAAATCTAATAGTTTATTTCCAGATGTTGGTTTAAATGACTGAGTTATTGTGGTATTGTTGGAACAAAATAACTAATATTATTTTTTGAAGAAAGTCAATAGAATTTTTATCCAGACTTGTTAGAAAAAGTTAAATCGATGAATCAAATCAATTTTAGGCACTAAAGCGTCCACCACAATAAATATATTTGAATTGTGCGATAACTTCTTTTAAAAGCGAGGAATGTCATTTAGAGCTTAAAAAAGGAAAATAATGTTCACCATTAGAATAAATGGACAATTATAGTTACAAAAAATAAAAGTGCCACATTGTCTATATATACTTTAGTTTATTATTAAAGTAAATCAAGAGAAAGTACATTATTTCCCATTTGAAAATAATGACGGCATCCATTTTATTTCTTCTATCTATCATTCTGATCAAATCTAGATTGGTGTGAGAATATTTGGAAGCCCTAAGCTTCATAGGATTCTGAAATAAAATGCAACTGATCTGGATATCGGTTCATAGTGGCCTGACTGGAAATGAGAAAGCTGACGAACTAACCAGATCATCGATGGTACTATTGAATTAAAATAATAATACTATTGGCAATATTAAACTATCGATACAAAACACCCTGAAGAGGAAAACTAATATTCTATGGGAGCGTATTGAAGGACAAGGAGTCTGCAAAATTTATGCACCAAAAATAAAAACCAAAATAGTCAACTTCTGCTACTCTCAATGAAGCAGAGTGCAGGAAGATGGTGGGCATACTTACCGGTCATAACCACATGAATAAGCACATTTATAGACTGGTACTAAATGAAGACCAAACCTGTAGACACTATCTGGAAGAGGAAGAAACGTCAACACATGCTGTAACTCTTTCAAGGCTGAGACTCAGGATAAAACCTCCAAACCTATTGGCCTTTGTCAAAAGCGTCAACAAACTTGAGGGGCGGAGGAGGCCATAAATGGCTAAAAGTTTACATGCCGGCCCTGTAGGATCACTCCCGTTCGTAAAAAAAAATTTATCATTCTTACCTATTTTCAAAAAATTAAAAATCTAATCGGACTATTTTTGTAATATAGTACATAATTCATATTACATACCTACTTCTATTATTGCATCATAGAAACGTTACACCTATTTAAACCAACAAAAATTAAAAAAAGCTTTTTGAAGGATTAAGGACCTAACCCACGTTTGAATAATTTCGTCCATTTATAAGGGCCTAATAAAGTTTTGATTGTCAACTAAACGTAAAACTTCAATATTTACATGTTGATATAAACAAATTGCATTACGGGGAGCGCATTTTTTGATTTCGCATGTTACGTAATAGATCTTTAGATCTCTATAAATATCAGTGTTGCACAATATACCAAGGGTCGTTAATTATATTACTGCATACTATAAAATACTTTGATACTCTTAATGTTTGAATATTTTGAGTAGGAGGTATTTAGATTAACATTTTAGTTAAATTGAGTGCCTAAAGCTCAGAGTGAGTTTTAAGTTAATAGTTTGCAGTTGATCAGCGAAACCCAAACAACATTTCTTTAATTATGTTCAATATACGTTTTCTTGATCTTTTCAACGATGTTTGACATCTATACAGTGATATGTGATAAACAATAAATGATAAACAATAAATATAGATCTAGCTATATTAAATCATAATTACATATTTTAATATACATTTTTTGATTTTTAAATTTCATTAAAATCTCTCCACCCATGTTATACCTACATCATTTACAAAAAGTATTCTTTATTTACTTTAAATTTTTATTTTGTTCACAGGCGAGGAAAGCGAAGAGTTACTAGAATGGTTGTTGTTGTTGTCTTAGCATTTGCTATTTGTTGGTTGCCTATTCATGTAAGTATTATTTTAAAATCTATTTTTTTTCATCAAATTTTTATACGGAAATTAATTTTTTTCTTTTCTATATTTAATATTTTTGTGTTATTCTACCTGTACGAAAATAACATGTTTAATAATTTTTTATTATTCTCTTAATTTCCCGTAAACATTTTCTATTTGGGGAAATTTGGGGTGAATAAATATGTAGGTACATTAAAAAAATATCTTCATCGTTATTTTAAAATTAGAAAAATGAAAAGTTAGTGAAACAAAATATGAGCTTGGAAAAAAATAAAAATTAAAATAAATAAATAAAATAGAAATGAGGTATATTTTAAATTTATGTAAACAAATCTGTACACGAGAAGTTCTCTTGAATATAATTTTGTTATTATCCTTTAGAAATTCTATTTTTCCTATTTTCTATTCATTTTTTTTTTCGTCATCAACAACGTGTTCATTTCACACAACTCACAATTTTTTGTATTTGAATAAAAAATGATGAAAAGCGTGATGATTTTGTTTTGTTATTTAGTTGAATGTTCTTATTCAAGACTCTTTTCTAATAAAATCGTTTCTTCATTTAAAATGTATTAAATTATTATTGTCATTTAATTTAAGATTTTAAATGTAGAAAGCATGAAAAAATATAAATACTGAAGTTCATGTACTATTTGTTTCAATATTCATTATTGTTATTGTCATTATTAGTATTTGCTTAATAGAAAAAAAAAAATTGATTCAATTGAAGACAGCACTCATCAATCTGCATTCAAATGTAAAATTCATGAGAAGATCAACAATGAAAGCAAAAAAAAATATTATTGAAAGTAATGTACTCATAAATTTTTCTCTTTTTAAAACAAAATAAAAAAATAATTTTTTTACTATAAATTGTGAACTTTGAACTTTTGCGATTACTTTTTTTAACAAATTTAAAATTTTTGAGAATAAAGTTTAAAATTACTGTCTTTTCAATTAAATTTTTTCTAAATTCAAAATGTGAAAGTGAGTCTAGTTCCGGGCATGGATCTTCCGCCTTTGGTTACTATCACCGCCATTGTCTGATACACTCGTTAGATAGATATTTGTAATGAGTAGGGATATGTCTGTTCTGTAGTCGCAACCGGAAGTAGGCTTATTGTGATTACAACTGAATAGTCCGTGCACATTTTAGTAATTAATTGATATAACTACGAAAAATTAACATAAAAATATATAAAGAACATATTTCTTAGTAGACCAAAGCTCTGCGCAAGGCTGTTCTTGGCATTATAGTAATTATATGGGTTAGACGAAGAAGGTGTTAAGTGATATTTTTCAAATCTCGAGAAAAATGGCATTTAAAAATTTTTTAGTATAAAATTAAAACTAGTTTTTAAACCTTGGTGTGTGACATCTTTTTTTTTTAAATAATAATTTTTCAGGTTCAAAATAATAGGGTTTATCATTTTTGGAACTATTTAAGTCAAAATCTGAATTAGTAACGATTTTTTAGAAAATAATTCCAAAATAAGACACAAAATAAATTATGATCCAAGTTAGAAATGTAAATTGGGAATTCCCCATAATTTGAAATAAACAAACTTAACAAAATCACAGAATTCTAACGGTGTTAACTTTTTTCAACGCACACTATTCGAAATGAATGTTGTTTGTTTTTGTTCCACAAACTGACTCTTATTAATTGTAGGAAAGTGTTAAGTGCGCAGTTAAAATATAAATAAAATATCTATGAACAAGCAACTTTATGCATTATAATGTTTAATCACTCCTACGCTACACTAGCTTTAAGTAATCATATCTCCTACAAATTTAAGAACAAATTAAATTTTCTAAGTGAATTCAATAACTCAGAAACAACCATAGCTCAATTCATATTTTCAAAAATTTAGAAAATTTCCATATTTAATAGGAGTTTGGCAATTAGGACTCACGATTTAAATCGATCTTAGATTTTTTGTTTAACTGAAACGCTGTATTATCTATAGTTCCAATTATTATAGTACGTCTCTTCACATGACTGCACACTAAGAACATTCTATGAAAGTTCGAAAAGCTCTAATTTCTCATTTATTTTTATTTTTTTTGATAAAATAGTTTTGATATCATTTGATTATCATTGATTAATGTAATTGGAATAAATTCGAATAAAGGATTTCGAATTAATTCAAAATATTTTTGAAAAATTTTGTATTTCATTCCATTTAATTTTCATCATCATTCCATTTTCGAATTTTCTTTCCATTTCGTTGAATACAGTAAAATATTTTAATGCAAGTGGAAATTGATATGGAAACCTAGTTAATAGGAAACACTTTTTTATTTTTTCAAAATATTTTTAATAAATTTATGTTAACTATAAAAGTCATACCCAAAACCTACGTTATCTTAATGTTACTAAAAAATTCAAATTAATTTTGAGTTTTGGAAACTCACATAAAAACAAAACAATGCAATGTACACAATGTTAAGCGCCTGAGAATGAAAACTTTTCAGCTGTGTCTAATTTTCAAATATTATAACCGACATAATTCATTTATTTCTATTTGTTTTGTTTTTTTTTAAGTTTTATAAACTATTTAATTAAAATAATTTATTATTATTATTTCTTATTTTTTTATTTAGTTTTTAAATTAGGTATGTTGTTTTAAATTATTTAAATAATTTAATTGTGATAAAATTCTGACAAAATAATACCAAAATATGAAATGTGTTATTATTAATTTAAAACTAAGTTAGAAAATTTCACTTATGTTTTTAGTAAAATTTAGCATATTTGTACAAAACTAATATTTTAGTTATTTATTTGATTTGGTTTTTTTCTGAAAAAAATATACAGGGTGATTTTAGTCGTGATATATTATCATCTTATGTAAATTTTAAATATATTGGGATCCAAAATTGATATTTGTTCATTCCTTTCATTTATTATTTTATGTCTGTAACTGCATCCTCTATAACCAATTTTTACATTCTATTGAAAGATATGATTCGAAGAAGAACATTTGGTTCGATTCATGATGCATTTTAGAAAGTTTCAAAAGAAGAATATTATAGTCGAGGCAATCAAAAGTTTTTTTGAGATCAAGAAGTACAAAGCAAACATTTCTAAAATCCATATCTTAGATATCTAAATCACATTGTTCTTTATTTAAAATCTTGTTATCTATTAAAAGTATATCTATGAGTGATGTTCCGAATATTCGTATTTGAATTCGCGAATATTCGCCAAAATGTACACGAATGAATACATACTCGAATAGTTTTTTCGAAAAACTTTGAAAACGAAAAAAAAATTAACACAGTTTAAACAAGAAAATTATTCAAAAGTAATTTGACTGAGAAATTTTGCTTCATATCTGAGATCAAGAAAAGTTTGCAGTTGCATACAATATTATCTAATATATTACCAAATCTTTAGCATAGGTGATTCTTTAACTTTAAAGTAAAAATTTGTATAGCTTTATTGAATTGCAATGCATAGATATTGAATTGCGATTCATTTCCCAAAAGTTGTATATGTGATTTGATTAAAGGTATAAAGAAGAAGTTCTGGGCTGCACAACTCTTTTTTGTAATTTCCTAATCTCTAATCATCATTTGATCAATTGATCATTTGATCAATTGATTTACTGTAAGAATACAAACACAAGGAATTTTTAATTTAAATCATGTTATTTGCATCATATAAAGGGTTGTATTCCAACTGGTTGTACATTCCTGAATGACTTTAAGTACTGGTTGGTCTAAATTTTAGATCTTTTGTTCTTTGCCATAAAATCAATGGCAGAGGTGATTTGTGATTTATTTACATTTTTTCTATAAAATGATGATAGATCCATTTGCTTTCAAGCTAGCTCGGATAACAAACTGTAAAGAGTTCACACATCAATCAATATTCTTTAATTCCGAAATATACATCGCCCGCTTCAATTTACTCTTTGAAATATTCCAAAAGTTTAATATTTCGTTGAATCTATTTGAAATACTCTATACTAACTCCACCCGAAGAATAATGATTGAACGTATAAAATTTTAAGTCATACAGCGAGTTCAGTTGTAAATAACATATATTTAAAGTCCTTGAGTAAAACATTCACTTCACTAAGTACTTTTTCATAAAAATTAGTACACAGAAAATCTGTAAAATATTTCCGTCCTTTTTGTGGATATTGTAGAGATTATTTGCAACAATAAGACTAATTTTATATTTTTATCACATAGAAAAGGTTTTTATTGGTATTTTCCAACTTTTCGTATTCGTTTGTCGAATATTTGAACTCATTATTCGTATTCGCGAGTAAATGTAAAAAGTTATTTGAAATGAAATAAAATATTATATAAAAAAAATTAGTACCCAATGTCTCATTCAATGTTTTAATGAAACCAATGAATATTTTTAGATGAATTTAACTAATCTTTGTATGAAAAGACTAATCTTTTTTTTCTGTGATAGTCTCGTTGTGCGAATTTGGATTTTAATATTTTTTTTTTGTAATTTATTAACAAATATATAATTATGATTTCTCTAAATTTACTTTCCGATCCCATTTTTAGAAATAATTATGACGCAAAGGAATGGCGTGTTTTCAAATTTAATCATTACATTTTTTTTAAAACGCTGTATTGCTTAAATTAACTTGCCTAAGAAAATATGATCAAAAACATTTTTCATTTTTTATTTTTTATTCTTTAGAATAGAATATGTATTTCCGTTTTCTTAATTTTTTCGAACACCCTATTTAACAAATAATTTTACTAGTTACAACTAGATACTTACATTCAAATAGTTGTAGAAAACCCTTTAAGTAAAACAAGAAAAAAATATAAAAAACAAAAAAAAAATTTCTTTTTCCATAAATTCACAAAAATAACCATTAATCATTCACCATTTCCATTAGTTATACATAACATAATAATCTAAAAAATATGTGAAATATTTAAAAAACTTCAGGAAAGTCCTTTAAGGATTTCTTAATTGATATATGAAGCATAAACCTTATACACATATGAATTTGCTATTACATATTATATAAATCATTACAGTACAATGAATCTGTGGTAACAATTAAGAAATCAAAATTTAACAAAAAAAAAAAAGTATACAAAATACGAGTGAAGAGAAAGAAAATTTTAAAACGGATGTTCTGGTATGTTAAATTTTACACATGTTTGTTTATGTAAATGGAAAATTCTATGGAAAATTAAATCAAAAACTCTTATTAAAAATATAATTCTAAAAACCGAATATTTTGGTGCTTTTTTTTGAAGCCTTAAATTAAATATTTTATAATATATAAAAACAAAAATGTTAGTTATTCTAAAGCATATGGCCAACATTTAAAATTAATTATTTTAAATACGGAAATTAAGAAATATTCAATGTTATGGAAAATTTTTAATAATTTTGTTTTAAATCATCGCTAATTTAAATTTACAATGCAATAGTCTCTAAGTATAGTAATACAAAAGATATAATTTTTGCTACCAACTAATTATTAATGATTTTCCACATACATTAAAATATTTGGTACGGCATTAAATGAAATACAAAGAAAATTCAAAAATGGAATGATGATGAAAATTAAATCGAATGAGTTTCACAAAAATATTTTTAATACATTTGAAATCCTAATTCGAATTTATTTCAATTGCATCATTCAATTTTGATACTATAAATGTTTTATCAAAGAAATGGTGAAGATTTTTTTTTTTAATTCACAGCAAAGTGGTTAAGTTTATGATGAAAAACGAATTGAAAACTTCACAAAATTAATATTTCAACCTAAAAGTATGCAATTTGAGTGATATTCCTAAAGATTTTTGTTCATTGAAAACATTTTGCTTTTTTCTAAATTTCAATTACAACAAAATGGAACGTTTGAAATATATCTTGAGTAAACGTTTTTAAATCTTCCATATAAGCCCCAATGACAACAAATTTTTATCGTACTTTCGTACATTTACCAAGTATTGCTTTTTTAGGAAAAACAAATTGTTATATAGGTTAGCGTTAGTAGGACATTACAATAGCGTTAGTAGGACATTACAAATAGACTTATTGTTCTTCATTCCATTTTTCTATGCCTGCTTTGATTTATTTAAAGAAGAATTTCGTTCTTTCAACACCACTAAACTGATCAGTAAGTTTTATTAATTGCATAAAAAGTGTTATGCGAGTTGTAAAAACCAAACAAAATGTATTGATTTAATTTAAAAATGACGATATTTTCTTAAAATACAGTTAGTCAGTTACATAGTTATGCAGTCATGTGATACCATGTCAGTCTGTTCCATTAATGATGGAAGAGTTTGACAACAATATATTCTTGAATTTTTCAAAACCGGCTTCCGTTAAATTTTCAAAATACGATGACAAAGCAGAAGTTCGAATACAGAGTATCAGCATATCTCATAAGATCAAAGTCTATACCATAAGAGATAAAGCCTTGAATAACATTTTAAATTTTTTTGAGAGCTATAACTTATAAAATTATACTTTATGTTTTGTAATTATTTAAATAAAAGAAAACAATGCTATTCGAGAAGCCCTAGTTCCTGATACTAGTTGGAATTTTTGGCGTTTTATTCTCATGTTTTTTTCTTTTTTTAATTCAATATTAAAATTGAAAATTAGAAGTATATCACGATTACATATAATAACATAATAACATATCATGATAAAATGACAATTTAAATATAAACAAATAAATTGATTAATACCCGTAAAAGATGACTCGTTCTACTTCATGTGCTAGATAAAAAAAAAACTACCCTTCAATAACCTTTAATAATTACACTAGCAGTATGTTAAAATATGAAAAATTAGGAATAGATTAGGAATACACTTAGATTAGTTTTTTTTTTTTTATCTAGAACTGTTTAATTGAAAGCCAAATAACAAGTTCGAAGAACTCTTTGAGAAGAATAGTATATTCGAAAATTGCTTCATAAGATTTGAATAACATGAAGGAAAATCAATGTCGTCGAACAGGACTTCATTGTGTGGAAGAATTTTTGTTAAGATTATTTATAATAGTAATAATAATATACAACCATGCAAACTCATACTTGCACAAAAAAAAATCATCATTTTTGGCAACAGCTTTAATGAAATATTTTTCTATACTCATAGTTTTTTAACTGTAATCTAAATTGAGTTGTCATGACTAATTCTGTTTAATAAATTTTCCGCTTTTCAACCAAATTTAAAGAAATAAAACTTTTCACTCTTCAGTGAATATATGTAAATAAATTTTATGAGTTAATTTTCCATGCATATCTAAATTGGTATCGTGAAATAAAACGGAATGAGAATCGACTTTGCTTCCAAAAACTAGAAAAATACAACAGAATTGATGAAAATGGAAATTGATTCCAAGGAAAAATAATGAAAGAGTGAAATAAAGCTCAAATTTGCAATTTTTATTTTTATTATGATAAAGTTGAACTGGTTTTATATCATGGCACCAGCTAAATTAATGTTTAGTTGAATTTTTCGAGTTGAATTTAATACAAGAGATTTCGATTAAATTAAAAATTTATACTGCCATAATAAATAGCCATATTGAAAGCTTGAATAATCGTTTACCGACGCTATACCAATTATTAAACACTTAGCCGAATTGTCAGTTCATAACTCTTTGCTGAACACATAGTTTGAGCATTTGATCAAATTCAATTTCATATGTTACTATAACAACATATATTATTAAAAATGGTATAATTATGTTACTAGTACCATTTACATATTACTTGCAATGAAATTATGAACCGTTATACTTTCATGAGACACCTGCTAAGGTAGTTCAAAAACTCCCTTAGCAAGGCTACCACCCATTATTTAACAAAATTAGTTCGAAAATAATTGAAATAATTAGTTTTAATTTATTTACTCGATTATTAACAGTTTTTATTGAAATCTTAGTATTTACTGTTATTAAGATACTTAAAGTCGTTAATTTTAAAACTACTTTTAAAGTAAATAAGAAAGTAAGAAATCTAGTGGACATGGAATACTCCATTATAAAATACATATGTTAACATTTCAAAAAATCTTTAACCCAAAACATGATCCTTAATGGAATGCAAATAAATCTTTTTATACTCAAAATTTATATTTTAGTATATCTTAATATAATTTGAGTATATGTACATACACAATATATTATGTACATACTATGTATAACTTCTGATACGAATTTAAAAGGATATAAACAAAAGTTGTATTTTCCGAAAAATTTCTTCAACTTGAATACAATTTGAAGAAAATGTCCTTTAAATGGAAATAAATATGCTTTTGAAAGATTTTTTTTATTGTATTATACATATTTATTTTTATTTGTAGTTGTTTAATGATTTTCAGTGAAATATTTCTATTAAACGCTCATCAGACAAATCTATTGAAATTCTGTCAAATCATTGAAATCATTTTTTTTTTTATTTTATTGTATTTTTTCTTTTCATTTTGAATTCAACAGCTGTTTCTATATTATTTAAATGCCATTCAAAAAATATAATGATTTTATATGGTATGGATTTATGTATGCATGTGTGTATTTATATATATGATTAAATTCTGAAGGAATAATACTCATAATTTGGTAAAAAATTTTTTCATAATAATTTTATTTTAAAAGTCTTTATATATGAGAAAAGAAAATGTGTTAAGAATATTAGATTTGTTATAATATGAGAAAAGGATAATAAGTATATGTATATTATAAATCTAAGATGTATTAAGAATTTGTATTGAATGAATTATTAATTAATGTTATTATATAGTTTTTGATTGTAAGGACATTCTTGAAATGATAATAGGAAAAATATACATAAGTATATATAAAAAATTATATTGAGTTAAAGAATAATAGCACATAAAGAAATTATTTAACAGAGCAACAGTTGATTTTTATTAATAAAGTGTTATTTAAACTTATAGTATGATTTTATTTTGTTGTTTGTAATATTAAATTTTGAATAGGATTTGGTTATTCAATTTTTTTCATATTGGAAATTTACTTTTACGTTTTATTATTTAACTTATGAGCCCTTCACAATAGTAACAATTTATGTTAAATATGACAGTCTTAGTATTAACTGACAAGGAAATATTTTTTTTACTAATGTTATAATGTCTAAATAAGTCAAAGATATCTCGCCTAGAATGTATAGATAAAAAATCATTAACAGTGCATTAAAAAAAATCAAGTTCAAACTCAGCTGTCTGCAATAAGAAAAGGAAGGAAAACATGACCAAAATATAATAAAAAATGTCACAGAAGAATATATTGGCTGTAATATCTCCACTAACTATAAATATTACAGCCAATATATTCTTCTGATAATATAAATTATACCATTTGTATTAAAATGTCTATTTTTGATCATTTCGATTTCTATTATAATTTCTATTTTAATTTCTAATAATAATCTTTTAAATCAAGTGAAGGTAGTTCAAACTATTAGACTTAAAACTTAAAGCTAAACACGGTTTGTTCAATTAGGTCACACCTACGCACCTATGAAAATTATCAGAATTGTAAATAAATTGGTTAATCAGTCATGTTTCATTTCGGAATGGATTCGAAATAAAATTCAAATTAAGTTTGTGAAATATCAAAACATCTGATGTGTTTGATTTGATTTCATTTATTTATTTCGCCTTAATTATAATATCAGATGATTTGAAATTTCGCAAATTAAATTTGAAAATTTTCTAAATCACATGAAATACAAAATCAATATGTAATTCACCGAGGGAAAATGAAATTTCATTCCGAATCCATTCCCACCGAGTGAATTACAGAACATGGCAGAATATATCTCGACTGACAGGGTTTAAGAAATACCACACGTCAACCCAAAATAAAAAAAAAATAAGATTTCGTTATATCCTTCATATCATAGTGTCATAAGTTTTTAAAACCTTCCTCTCCTATTTCATGGGTCTTAGATACAGAGGCATTGCTGAAACTGAGATGAAATATAATAACTAGAAAATTCCTAAACTAAACTAAATCCAAATCAAAATCGTAGAAAGGGGTTGACGAATATTTACAATAGTTCTGGTTATAAACAAATTTCCATAAGTTGCCTTTTGCTATCTAGAGATTTCTAAGTGTTACACAAGGGAAGCGCTAAAGTGGAAAAAATACAGATATAATTTCCATTGAGCATATGTATCTGATGTGTCTACGAGAAAAGTGGAGCTACAATTATATAAAAATGGTCAAGAAGAGCAAAATGAGCAGCGGTATTTGGGTCATTGATAAAACAAATAGTCTTTATCCAAATGTTTTAATGCATTACAAGAAGCGCCATCCTAAATGTGAGAATTATACTTCATTTTGGATCATAAGAAAGCTTTATAGATTTTCAAGAGGACCCAGAAGAAGAACCTATACATTTGGCGACGTTTTTCGCAACATCGAGATCATTTTCGATTTAAGTGCATACCTAATAAGCTTAAGCAAATAACTGAATTTTATTTTTCTGAAATGAAAGGTTGGGATCAAAAATTGATATTTTTTTTGGAGATAATACCCTACTTTGAGTTTTTGAAGTATTAAACGCGATTCTATTTTCTAACCTCCAATTAACTACTGCGACCAAATCAATGTTGAGGGAGTTGGGAATTATTTTGCTTTTGATTGATATAACGATAGATGTATAGTGGTGTCAGAATTTTTATAAAAATAGTAGGACGTCACTAGAGTGCTGTCGATGGAGAAGCAATAATATTTTAAGCTAATTAAGACCCATCTACCTAACACACAAAATTTTTCTAATACCAATGTATAAGAGCATGTATACAACCAATAAAAAAATAATAATAATTATAATATTATAAATATACGACTCTTATATAATTCAAAAGTTTGAAAGCCTCTGGTTAATATTTTTAAAATTTAATAAACACGCAAAATTTAAATGTATCTAAGACCTTATCATTAAATTTAATTACAGTACGAAAAAAAAGAAAATTTTCTATTCTAAGAAAATATTAAATAAAAAACATTTCTTAACTTTAAGCTATAATAATAACAATAATAATAACAGTTATTACATAAAAAAATTGACAATTAAAAAAATTTCATTTTTACTCACAAAATAAAATTTCGCCCAAAATAAGATGTTACACGTCACAATCCTCATCAATTTAAAAAATAATCGTCTTCTTTCGAAATGGGAAATGTTAAAGAAAATTTTCTGCAAAACTTTCAAGTCCACTAATTTTTATGAATTTTCCAAAAAATAAAAACACCAACAAAAATAATCAAAAAAAAAAAAAAATCAAAAATTAAAATGAATCCTTAGTAGTACTTTTATTTCGTCGTTGTCAATTCTTTCATTTTTATTTAACAAGAAAAGTAATTAAGAAAAAAATTATTTTAATCATCAATTAGGATAATGAATCCGTCGACAACACTCTGCTGAACGTATACAATAAAATAATGTTGAAACAAAAAATCTTTCATGAAATGTCTCCAAAAAATAAGTAATTTTTGTTCATTTAAATTATTTATAGTGATGGATGGATGGTAATAATGGTATGTAGGTCTGGTGGTATTAAATAAATTTAGATGAATGTAGTGAACCCCCCATTTTAAAATGCGGTTAGAAAACCAACGAACGATGAATTTTTAATTGAAAAACTTTCTCTTTCATTATTTATATGGATTCGATAAAAAACTGTTTTTTTTTTTTTTTAATTTTTTATAATTTATAAAATTTTTTGAACTTTCAGTTAAATTTTTAGAAATTACTTATACGGATTCTAAATGAAAGTTTTTTTTTTTTTTTATACAAATTAAATAAAAATTCAATGGAAAAGGATTTAACAATTACTTTATATACATAGGTTACTTCATGATATTATTGTAAGTTAGTTCCTAGGCATTAAAATCATACAAATCAAAACAAAAAACAATTAAAAATGAAGACTGAATAAAAAAAGAGAAATGCCTATACTGATGCTAAATAAGAGTTTTTAAAATAATTTCTAAAATCGAAGTGATTTTCTATTGAATTTTGAATTAATTAAAGATAAATTAATTAAGAGTTTTGAATTTTCTAATATAAAAGATTTTTTAAACAAATATGAAAATATAATTTACAAAATATATACTCAGTGTCACCTGTGAATTCGACTCGATAAAAAATTAAATTTGTTCTGACAAGGTTGTTATTAACTTCTGTAATAATTTTAAAATTTTTACCGCGCCAACTTCTATTACTGCATTGCTTTATGAATCGATGTGGGCACTCACGCGGGAGGATATGATATAACTATTAAGTTAAAAAACCATATGGTATTTTAAACTAATAGTTTCAAAATATTCCACATAAATTATTAAAAGTTGATTAACACATCGGTGTGGGACCACTTTGAAATCAGAAACAGTTTAGTCTTATCAAAGTCAAACTACTAACAATTACAACATATCACATAACATTTGTAAATGACGTCACACTTTTATAATGCCTGCATTTATATGGAAAAACTGTTATGACTTTTGACATTTTTTTTAGGAGATTTATTGTAGAGCAATTATTGTCGTTTGTGTTTAAATGAACTACGAAGTACAATATTTGGACTATTTGATGGTTGTGCTTGATTTTCTTGTGTACTCTTGTGTCCAAGTTTATTTGATTTTCTTGTTGCATTTCAGGCATATTTCTTATGAAATTATAAAATTTTTGACGAGAAAATTTTCGATCAAAAATTTTTTATTTTTCTTTAAATCGAGTTCGCCATTTACAAATTTATGAACGAGAGCTCGATTTTTACTGGATCTAGTTCAACGGTACAGCTGAATATCTATTAATTTTTTTTTGTTGTGAAAAATTGCGAATTATAAAACTATATACATTATAATCTGAACATATAAAAATGTTAATGTGTATGTGTGTAATATCATCATACCCAAATCAATACACATTTTGTAACCAATTTATTATCTAATCTTGATTTTTCAATATAAGTTACGCGCCACAACTACTAGAATTCATCAGGGATATTTAATAAGTCAAAACAATTACACACCTGAAAATAAGTATTATTATAATCTCTCAAAAATGAAAATAAACACACCTTTTGTAGTTTTCTGAAATTCTATGTCACTTGAATGATGCCATACAGCTTTAAGCTCACATTGATAATATATTAAAAACCTACAAAGTTGTAAAGCTGAAAATTAGTACTTAGATAACCGCTTAAAATTATATGCAAACATGCCTTCCATGTCTTTCCACAATTCTCATTGTATAAACATCCCCAGTTATATTTCGAGCAACGAAAGCTGATGAAATTCAAGCTTGTCTTCACCTTAGTAGTACAACATTAAAATTTTGAAGTTTAAGTCCATTAAAAGATTTTATAGTAAAAATAATTCTTTTTTATTAGATTAGAATTTACTACGGGCTGATCAAACTTGATTATATAAAATAATGCTGTTTTGATAATAAATTTTAGAATTTTCATAAGTTATTAAAACACTTACTTGTTTTTAACTCAAAATCAATTTGCATAACAATTATTATTCGGAAATGTACTGGATCTAACTCTAAATCTGTAAAGTATGTTTTAATTTATTTTGAGACATCTAAATCAAAATCTGAATTAGAAATGGTATAGTAATCAATAAAAAAATTAAGCTATTTGCATTTCCTAAATTCGAAATTTTTAAATTTGTTGGATTTAACAGGGTTTTTGATTGACATTTCTTATTTACAAGTACCTTACAAAATGCTTTCTTAAGAATAAGAGTTTCAATAATATTTCTACGAAGTTTGAATCAGCTTAAACTATTCAACGATACCATTGATTAAAAAAAACAGCATAGCAGTACAGCAAAAATTTAAAGAAGTTTCAATCAGTCCCAACTTGGTAACGGTGCCAGGCTAATAATGAAAGTATTATAAATAAATTAAAACGTGCTACAGATTTTGATTTCAAAATATGTAAATTTCTGTTATGCAACTTCTAAAATATTTTTTATAATTTTTTTTTAATTCAGTTCATAATTATTACTTTATTGACATATATTTTATATATTTTTTATCGAACCCAAACAACGTCAAGTGACCTTGTTGCTAAAATATGGATAACATAATTGTTTATTTGCTTTAAATTATATGATTTTGATAAATCTCATTAATTTTTCTATATTGTTTTTAATTAAAAATAAAGGTAACAAAATTAATAGTAACCAGCCGCATATTTGACGAATTTTATTTACAGGTTGAGTGATAATTTGAAGTTGTCAGTTACAGTTCAAAAGTATTTCAGAGGGTATCAACATCTATTGAGAATCTAAGTACTGCTTAAGTGCCTCTACTTCTATTTTGATAATTTTATCTCATCTGAAAATAAAAGGAAATAATACAAACTTTTTCATATATGTGAAATGAAATACAATGAAAAGAGCATATCAAAGGATAAATATATGACATCTAGTCAAAATACAGATACTGTGTATTGGCTAAAGTATATGGATAAAGTCTACGAAATAATCAAACACTTAAACAAGTCTAGACATGCCCAAATAAACGACACCATATTTAAAATTACCACACTTTTCATATTACGTTCCACATTATTCCACCTACATTAATACAGATTATATAATATCACTTATAACAAGCGAAATAAAGAAATACGGAAAAGACTTGTAAATAAGAACAGCACTATTGAAGTTTCTGCTTTAAAATACTAGAAAACCATAGATACTGCAAACTAAGTAAATCCCTTATGTGCTAGTGACAATTCTCAAAGATGTAAAAAAAGTTTAATTTATCGAAAAAATGTTTTGTAAAGAACTTTTCAGAGAATAACTCTTCCTCAAACTCTCTCTTACATAATTAATAATATCATTTTTAAATTAAACTTTTAATTTATCACATTTTTGATTACTTATTAAAAATAAACAAAATTTCTAAAACAAAATTTATATTTTAAAATTTTCACAAAATATTTCAAAAAATTTCAAATTAAATTTTTACTTAAAAAAGTACTTAATTTTTAATTAAAATTATAACAATTCTTTATTCGCCCAGCGACATAATTTCCATTTAAATTCTCATTTTACTCAATATTATCCTTAAAAATATTACAATGTAATAAAAAACAGAAAAACAAAAAATAAAAACAATGAAAAATAATATTTTATATTTTTAAAATAATGATGTGATACAGTTGATTTAATTCATTTATTTGACTGGCAGTATTGCACGATTTTCAACCCTTTTAAATGTCATTTTCACACTAAAATTTTTTTTATTTAAGCTGTATTTAACTTTGGAAGAGAACCTGACAATTTTTTTTTCGTGTTACCAAACAGTATTTTTAAGGCTTATTTTTGTCTTTGTTTTCTTATAAAATATATGTGATACACCGAAAAAAATGTGTAATAAAAAATTAACTACGCGATAGTAGAATTTAAAACGGCTGTTAATGTTATGGAATTTAATGGGATTCTAAAGTAAATGTTGTATCCGCATAAAGCCAAATGACTACATCTCACAGATACTTGATGTTTCCAGCTTTTGAAAAATATATACATTCCATGGCGGATCTAATATTTTAAGGACGGAAAGGATATTTGAAAGGATCCTTGTTGTTTCAATGTTTTTGTATAAAACGTTATATCTGCTGGTCTATAAAAGATATATATATTTATTCAACAAAATATTTAAATAAGATGGTCTGACAGATATGTTATCGTTCAGTTGACGATAACGTTAAAAAAAATTCAGATTGTTATCTTAGATACAAAATATCTAATAGATCAGCAGATATAACGGTTTATATAGAAAACCCTAAAACGATAAGGATGTTTTCAAATATATTTTTTATCCTCAAAAAGCTAAATGCAACTTTAACGATATATTGTATTTTTAAAAAGTTGGCATCAGCAATTATCCTTGAGGTGAAGTAATGTCGCTGGTATGACATTAACTTGAAAAGTGTATTACCATAGAGTAATCATATAAGTAGAGTAGTCACGTAGAACAAAATGTCACGCTAGTCACTTTTTCAAATATCAAAATTCAATGTTCACTCAAAATAATATTACTCAATTTTTAAATGCTTATAAGTTGAGCGCAATGGATTTTGTACTCATAAATAAAAAAAATTTATGTACCTACTACCTATGAACATATTTATTTTGAATTATGCTGCCAACAGTGTCAACGATATAAAAGTTGTATGTGTAGGTACTCAAAATGTATATATGCGAATGATCATGCTAGAGTATATACATACTTCTTTATTTCGCTGTTTTTCACACTTTACTTATGTGATAAAAATTAAAAATTACACAATGTGTGTATAAAAAACTATAAATGCATTTAAAGTCCTTTCAATACACCACAAATAATATTACAAATCAAAATATTGAGTTTTTTTTTAGAAATTACAGAATTCAAGATTATTACTGTATTTGTTGTTATTTTGCTTTAATTTTTAAAATTTGGAGAATTAATATTTTTATTTGTACTTGGTCAATGTGATTTATGAAATTTGTGATTTCAAACTTTGTAGAAGAAAGGGACAAAAAAAATAATGTTGGTTTTGTAAAATTAAAAATAATTCAAATTGATTTCTATTGAAAAGTATACTGAAAAGTACCTACCTACATGTATTTTTAAATTTTCAGTAATTTTGATTTTGTTAACTTTGTCTGTTTCTTACCGTAGATAATAATATGAATAGTATATATATGAATACATAATATAATTATGAATGCAAACAAACAAACAAGCTATCAAAATTTAAAAAAGTAAGTAAAAAAAGTAAAACTGGACATTTTATTCTTTATATGGATGTTGGCTGTTTTTATTTCTTCAAAAATTATTTCATCTGAAATATTTAAATACGATTTTTAACCAAGTTCTGAGAAAAGAAAACAAAACGGTATTCCGTACAAAGTTCAGGATTTGTAATGCATAACTAATAAATTTTATTCTTTTATTACTATTATTTTTAAAATTTATTTATTTTTTTTAGATTATGTGATTCTATCATTGACCTATTATTGTGTGTATACAATTTCATTCATTATCTTTGCGATTAATTGTGTTTTTTTGTTTACATTTTTCTATATACTTTTTGTATTGAATTAGATATGTAAATGTATGGTGAACACATATACGATATTCACTCTTCATATAAATCAAAAGTACATACGTAAGTGTATACTCTTCAAATTATCAAACAATGCCTGTATACTCCTAGCCTAGTCACTAGGAGAGCAAAACTTTATACACAAAACTAAAACAAAACTTAAAACAAAATCGTAATTCGATAAAATTCCGGAAAAATCATTCTGTGAATAGGCTAGAAGTATAGAGGCATTGCATGAAATATTCTCCTCAAAAAATAAAAAATTTTGAGTAAAAATAATTAAGTTTCGAAAATTATATTTGAGTGTTTTGGGGTATTGAGTGAAAATGGGACGGCATTTTCGTGTTTTGAGTAAAAATGGGACGGCATTTTTAGAAGAAAATGATTAACAAATATTGTTCTACGTGAATACTCTACTCATATGATTACTCTATGGTATTACTTCATAAAAGGCACATTATTATTTTTTTATTAAAAAAGGACAAAATAAACAAATCAGCCGAGTGGTAAAGAACTTGAGTATAGTAATGTAAGGAAAAAGACATGTAGTTGGTCAGGTTTATCTGCACATCCAATGTTATATAAATATAATAAATAAATAGAAAATAAATAACTTTTTAATAAATATCTATATCTTCTAAGCTATGCGATACAGACATAAAAAAAATTTATATATGAGTTAAGCAAAGGAGTACTTTCCAACAATGTATAAATATTGGGGTAGTTTTTTTTGGTAAGACCTTCAGATATTTGCTTTTTACAGAAAAATATGAAAGATTGTATTTTTTCAACTCTGAACTATAAAATATCCCCAAATGGCAGAACCTATCATCATTAATTAAATGTTGAAATATTTTTTATACCATTTTCTTACTAGGGAAAAATATATATATCTAATAGATTAACAGATACATCGGTTTACATACAAAAATACTAAAACAACAAGGAAGCTTTCAAATGTCCTTTTCGTCCTTAAAAGATAAAATACGTCATTGACGATATATACTTTTGAAAAGCTGGACACACTAGGTATGCTAAAGATATAGTCATTTAGTCCTACGCGTTTACAAAATTTACTTCAGAAACGCTGAATTTAAATATAACGGTAGCGCATTCCACCACGAGTATTAATTTTAATGACTGAGATATTTCTTCCTAATGGTAAAAGTATAGTGAAAACAATTATGCTTCTAATATACACTGATTGTTTTAAATAAGATTTCATAGTATAATAATTAACGCCCGAGATGTGTAAAATTGCAAATCAAGTTATTAAAGTAAGTAAAATTAACTAGGTTTTCATATAAGATGCCTATTACACATCATTCTTTTCATCAATCATTTCGTCCATATATTGACAATATATGGATGAAAAGAATGATGACCGATGACACATAAATCATGAAGTCGTCAATCTTTTTATACATTTTGCAAGGACACACTGTGGAAGTGTTCTGTATATATTGATAATTTCGAAACATATGAATATTAAAAATATAATTTTTGGGGGAATGTTTTTAACTTCAATTTAAATTGAATTTTTAAAGTAAAGTAAAGGGTATAAAAAAGAACAAACTATTTTTTTGCACATTTGAATAATATATTAATCGTTTTTTTACAATAATTGCTATAATTATTAAAATTAATATAAAAATTATTCTTTTTGAATTACATCACAAATTAATATTATAACCTTATCTGAACATTCCCCAAAAAGCAATTTTTTTTTGCCCCAGCTGATCTTGTCGAAAATGATTGATGGGAATTTTGCTTGCATGATTGATGACATGATTGATGTGTAATAGGGCCCTAACAGTGGTTAATTTTACTATTCTCATAGATATATGCATTATATACTCCAGTATTAAATTGTATATTTAAATGCGGTATATTTTCTTTATTTTTATTTTTTATTTCATATTTAATTCAAACAGTTACAATATGTTCTTAATCTAAATAAAAACTTATATGTTTTGTCTTCTGTACAAAGATTAAAATTGTTTTTTTTTTTTACAACTTATATTAAATTAAGATAAAATGCAATTACATAAAATTACAATTACGGTTACAATTATATAAAATTATTTATTATTTAATTTTTACAATTATTATTTATTCATAAAACAGATGGTTATTAATACATATATACAAATTATGTGTGGGATTAAATTTAGTATCCGTATTATTTAAAATTAGTACTACGCAGATCATTTAATTTCGAACCACATAAGTACTTGAACATAATTTAACTTAAATAAGCCAAATTAGGTAAAAAAATTAAACCTGTATTTTTTTGGAAAGTATACTACAGAAAAAAAATTTCTGTATAAATAGTACGTTAGCTAGAGATGGCTTTTATATCTCATTTTACCACCATTCGGTATTAAAAATAACTCAAGAGTTACTATTACTCCCTATATAGTCAGTCATTTTCAACTGTGAATTTCATCTGTGAATTTCATTACAGTTTTCATTAGTTAAACTATGTTTTTTTCGCGGTGTATATAATATAATATACATTTTTATTGCTGTCTGTTATTAATAAGACGCGCCTTCATTTAAAACAACAACAACAAAAACACAATATTATGAGTTTTTTTTTTTAATTCTGATTATAAATGTTTTTACCTCTTTTATTATATCAATTTGCAAAGAAACAAATAACATCAGAAGAAGAAAGTGATAAAAAAGAAAAGAAAATATTTTAATAATAAGAAAAAACTAACGGGATGAATTTTCCTTTTCCTTTGTTACAAATGAAAAACTTTTATTATTTTTGTTTAAATTGAACCTAACTGTGACAATTTAAATAATTTAAAGGTTAAAGGACTAAGTTATGCTTTTGAATTTATTTCTCTGAAGGAAATTTAAAAATTTTCTTAATTTGTTTTTGTTTTGTTGTTTTCAGTGATGAAGAAAATAAGTTTCAGTTTAATGTATTTGATGATATTTTATCTGAAGGATAATTTATCCTTTGAGAGTAATTATTATTTGCAATTCAGTAAATTTATAAGAAAATAAATGAAAATATAAATGAATGATATTATAAATTGACAAAAGGTAATGGACATATTTTAAATAACTCTAATTATTGTTAGCTAATTACTTACACATTTACAATATTATTCTTTTTAAATTTTATTCTAGAAATTTCGAAAAGAAAATTTCCTTAAATTTTTCTATTATTAAATTTTATAACAAAAAATTAAAAATTAACATTTCCTTATTACCTGACTACATTAAAAAAAAAAACAAAGGATACAAAAAAAGTTAAAACTTTGACCTTTAAATTGTATATATCCTTTGTCAAAAAAATGATAACCGTAAAAATTAAACCTTTTATTTTATGTTATTTTATACAGGTACAATTAAGATTAAATTGATTCAGTCTATCTTTCTATCTTCTTTCCATTCACAACACTTAAATATTTGATTGTTGAAAACTAGAAGTTTTTACGGATGCAATATAAAACCATATCATATTCGTTTATTTGTTTCATTAAAAAGGACATTTCTTAGTAGGTTCAGACTCCAATTCCCTTATTTAAAGTAATTAAATGTAGGGAAAAAAAAATGTGAATAGAAAAACAAAAATAATAGGAAAAATCAAATATATAATTTTTTTTTCTTTAAATTTAATTTCAAATAAACCCCACAACAAAAACAAAAAAAAAAACAATAATAAACAAAACACCTGTTTAAATATTCATTTATTATCCTTTTACCCATTTTTAGAATTAAGAAGAAAATTTTTGAAAGAAAAAGGTTTTCTTTATTTTAAATTTCCACGAAAATTTTGACTATTTGCTTTTTCTTATTATTCTGTTTTTTTTTTTCGTTTTGATTTATTACTGTAAATTTACGCTATTAATTTGAGGTTTTCTGTTATTCCTTTATCTAACTTAGAAACAAAAAATTAATAAATTTGGTAACAAAAAAAAGAAAAGCAAAAATACTTACTGTGAAATTTTTATAAATGTTTTCACAACTTGAATTTAGAATTTATTTAAAACAAAAAAGTTTTTATTTTCTGATTGTGATGTCAAAGACAACTGACTAATGATTAGTAGAGTAATTTCTATTATTAATTTTTGCACTTATGTTGTATTTCGTTTAAACTACTATTTGTATATTTCCTACTATATTAATTTTCTTATCTCTTATTTATTTTTATGAAAATATTTCTTTTCAGAATATTAGAGTGTAGGAAACAATTTCGTTAGAATGTTGCCATGTCATAAATATTTCTTTCTCATATTTTGAAATAGTTTAGATTTTAAAAAGATGATTTACACAGTCAATGATCAGTGTTACCTTCTACATAATATTGTGCTGTAAAAAGTGCATAGACCTAGAAGTATGGTTAATCTAGGTATTGTACCTAATTGCAAGGCAAACAATCGTTCTTACTTAATTTTTTTTCTTTTTCTTTACTTTTTCTCTGAAGGTAGATGATAACAAACATAAGGAGCTTGATGCTTTTATTTTAGAACCAATTTACTTTAGATATTTTAATTTATGTTGGAAAAAGGATTTCCCTTCTATTTGCGGGATTAATGACATTAGACAAAACGTTGTATTTGTAACTATGTTTCTTCTCTGACTCCATCTCAGAGAAGATTGCCTTAAATGTTTTCCAGCAAAAAGCGATTGAATATTACGAATATTATGACGAATTTATTTTACAATTCAGATAAAACAGACGTAACGTTTAATATACGTCTTCCGTTTTTTGGTTATACTTATAGTGATTTTTCAAATTCCACAGGATTATTACAAAAAAAAATTCACATTGGTTTCAATAAATCATTACCGTGCTTAATAATTATAATATTTGTTTCCAATAATATTGACAGTTTATCAAAAGCAAAAAAAGCTTTGGTAATAATGTTTTTCAATATTTCTAACCTACTCCACTTGATGCAAGTAAACTTTCAAGATGGGTAAAGAAGTTTATTGTCTCTTGTAAATGGCTTACTCTTAAAAATTGTAACTCGGATATTTTAATCATTAACTCTACTTATTCCCTAAATGTATATAGTGCTTCACTTATTTCAATTAAACTACTATTATTGTATGTGATATGAGAGATCATCACTGTTTCATAGCTCATTATTGCTTAAGAGAGTTGTATTGGTTTAAGGGAATCCGGAAATCAATCTTGAGAAATTATTAGAGTCTTCGGGTATAATTAATAGATTTCAGTTTCAAGTTATTTCAAGTTAATGAAATTTCAAACAATTAATTACATTATGACGAATTTTTTTCAATGTACCAATCTTTTTGGTGACGACATAAAATACTTTTTACAAAATTATTGTTATATTTTGTAATTCCCATATCTTAAATTCACATATTTTGCAATCCTGTACCATTTTTAAATTCATTTCAATAATAATACTGGAGTTTAGAAAAAGGATGGTTATTAGTATAGAAATTTTTGTAGAAATATTATAGGATAAACGCTTCCTCAGAAATTAAGCGATAAACAATGGAATTAGACAAGTGATATATAACATTTTTTTTAGAGTATTCATAAAAGTGGAAGAATGGGTTGAAATTATCATTCATTTGGGGTTGATGAACAAAAAATAACTAAAATAATAAGCCAGCAACCAGGGAAATACATAATACGGCTCCTTTAGTCCGATTAGTTAGGCATATTATAAATTCAACGCGCAAAACAAATGTTAGACTTGCAAATCACAAATATATCGGAAAGATTCATAACTTTATATTACATATTTAATTAATGAAATATACCTACAGTCCGAAGCGTATAATAAGAAAAAGACCTGGAGGAAGAAAAAATTAAATTTTCTTTTACTAAACTGTTAATCAGTTGTAATTGAAAATCATTTTAATGATTATATGAATACGTCGTGTTGTCAAAATAAGATAAATCTGATGTAGATCAAGCACCCCGAATAATGTAATACCTATTTTAAAAATTTTAGGACATAAAATATTTAGATTGCAACTTCTACTATATGGATTATTATTATGATCAATTTAATAATCAATCACTTGACGTGACCCCTTCCTCTATACATACGATATGCTTCTTCTAAGTAGTAATCTGTAGTGTATTATGATACAATTCTAATCTCCAGTCACAATGTGTTATCATTTAAATATCTTAGATATTTCGTTTCATTCTATTTTGAACAATCAATTTAATCTTTAACTTCTTACTTTCACATTTTTTTTTTAAATTTCTTTATTATCAAAAAAAATATTCATTTAATTAAAATCATATTGAACATATTGTGACTTCTGTAATTCGACCAACCATTGTATAGCAAATAAGTATCCTAGAATTGAATAATAATATTGAAAATTTCACAGATTACTTTTTTTTATTTTATTTTTTTTTTCAAAATTAACTTTAATATTCTGAAATTATCATATTTTATTTTATGCAGTGTGTTCCGCGAACATTAAATCATAGAACCAAAATTCATTGGAAAAACAAAAAAAAAAAAACAAAAAAAGGGGGATTCTATTTACAACACTTTGCTTATCTTACAGGTGAATTCACTATCAAAATACCTTGATTTAATATTTCTGCTTATAAAAATAATAACCACATAAAATATGATAAAAGTAAGTGTGTCTTTTTAATTAGTTTTATCATAGTTCAATTTAAAAAGATGTGCTCACCACAAAAATCTGTTGCTGCCACAACTCTAGCACACGTGTGGGATCATGACGATTTTCTTCACCACATCACAGTACTAATTTGCTTTTTCTAAGCAGGCCTATGTCTGTGACGATTTGTATGGATGGGATGGGTAGATATGATGAATATGTGATTAAATCTGGCAACACCCGGGTAGTCACAGAGAATCTAGTTTTGACAGTTTTGGCAGTTATTGTCAAGCCACATTTACATTGCGTACTAACTAAAGGTTTCTTAAACCAGAAAAAAATTTACTTCTTAGTATCGGGAATTATAAGGTCCTAAAATCTAATATAATTCAATATCTACAAACAAAATATGATTTAGAGACCCTTTACTTATTAAAGAAAAATAACAGTATTAATACTTACGTCTTTATATATTTTAAATCACTTTTAAACTACTCAATCACATCCACCTCTATGATTCGGTGCTTCCGGAACACCCTATTTATATATTTTTCTCTTTTTATATTTATTTTATATTTTATTTTTCTCCTAAAAATATGAGGTTAGTTACATGGAATAAAGGACATAAAGATAAAGGATACCTTTATAATAATAAAAAAAGAAATAACAATTTTTTTTTTTACTTTGAATGACAGTATGATAATAGGTTTTAGCTATTATCTACGGGTCAGTATTTATTTAAATTTAAGGATCACAAAAAAAAACAAAATAAAAATAATGAAAGCTGAGTAAAAACCAGGAAAAAAAATAAAAACAAAAATTCAACACCTGTTCATTTGATCAACAAAAACAAAAAATGAAAACGAAAATAAAATAGGTTTCTTTGGTTTTCCTTTTCACTTTTTTGATTTCTGAATTTAACGTGGTTTGAAGTTTTTTTTTTTGTTTATTTTTTTTTTTAACCTTTATTTTGATAAAACCAGTAGTCCTTTTTTTTCTTGACAGTTTCATTTTCTGCTTGACGAAATAACTTTTTATATACATATCCTTTTTGAGCAGGATATTTAAGTTTTATATTATGGTGTATGTATGTAATGTACATACATATATAATTTTGTTTAGTACTTATTGTGAATGGACAAGGATATACATAAAAAAAAACAAAATTTAAACTGAAATGGTAATGTAAAGTATGATTAAAATCTGTGGATCAGATCTGTGGATTGTTATTTTAGTTATTCTCAAATATTTTTTTTTGTTTTTTAACTGTCGAAGTAATCAAAATATCAATTTGAAATAGGTTTATACCTTGAATGAAAATTAACAACTTTCTAAAAACTATTTGTCTTAACAAGATTTTCATATCTCACTCTTTTCCTAGTCCAAACTACACTATATTTATGTATTCAGAACTACAAACCTAATGGTCATTTGCAGAAAAAAAAATATTTTTTTTAACCGGCTGTGTAGCTATGAGGATCAATTTTATACAACTTTCCAAATAAAGCTTCTTTAATTTGCATTCAGAATTTAACTGCCACCTGGATTAATATATTAGTCTAATTTTTCTTTTTGTACCTACTAACCTACTCGATTTCGAATATTGTCGATTCTGAAATTCCATTACTCAATACTGGAACTATTTTTTGTCGGTCTATAAGATATATATACAGTATCGCTCAAAACTTTAGCACCCCATACAAAAAAAATCAAATAATTTCAAATTAAAAAGTTTATTTGTTATATTGGTCAAATGGTAAGAAAATATATTTTATTGTTTAGTTTTATTATCACTAATTTATTTTAAGTTATCATTTATATCAACAATTCGTAAAATAAAAAAAAAAAATAGAAACAAAAACAAAAAATAGTACAAGTACAACAATATTAAGTTCAAAACTAAAGCACTTTATAGATTTGAGTTTAAAAATACGATTAATATTTCGTCCAGTAACCCTTGTTTTTAATTACAGCAGCCATTCGTCTTGGCATTGAAAAATCAAATTATTAATGACAGTTTGTGGTATGTTTTGCCATTTGTCTTTTATTTCATTAAATAACATAGTGTTATTGGCACAGTCTCTTCGATTTAAGATCTATATACTATTTCCCATAAATTTTCTATCGGATTTAAATCAGGCGATTGTGCAGGTCACTCTAAAACCTCAATTTTATGTTCATTGAACCAGTTTCTCGCCAAGCAACTTGTGTGTTTAGGATCATTATCCTGCTGGTATCGCCATTTCAGTGACATTTCTTCTTCAGCATGTGGGAGCATTACTATATTTAAAACATCAACATACACAAAACGATCCATTATTTGTTTTATGTGATGAATTGGTCCAATACCTAACCCAGGAAAACAGCCCCAGACCATAATGTTTCTTTACTGTAGGAATGAAATATTTAGGGTTTGATCTTTGCCCTTTTGGTCGTCGTACGTACCTTATACCATCTGATTTCACCTTATATTTAGATTCATCTGAAAAGAGTACAGTGTTTCATTTCGAAATAGTCCAATTCAGATGCTCTCTAGCAAATTTTAGTTCATTTTTTTCAGAAATTTTTCGCTGCACGATAACTTCACTCGCTGCACGGTTTTTTCGCTGCACGATAACTGCGTAAGTTAAATTCAATAGCGCTTGTTTTAATTATGCTGTCGCTGATATCCAAATTGAAATGCTTTCGTATATCTCGCGAAGCCATTGAAAGATGTTTTAAGATTGTTCTTTTAATTTCTTGTTTTTCTTTGTCTGCCACCAGACTGCTTACTATCAACATTTTTGGTTTCCTTATATTTTTTAATTTATCTGGATATGACTGACCTATTTATAAAATATTTTTTACTGAATTCATGGCGAGATAATTCTGCTTCAAAATCATAAATTATTTTCCATTTTAATTCAACATTATACTTATTCCGGGCCATGTTATGATATTTTTAAGTAAATTATTAATTCTTATTTTGAATAAATTATTAATTCTTTAATTTTACTAATTGTTACTGCGTTATTAAATTTTAAATAAGTACTAAATTGGGAATATAGTTTTCAGACGTAAATGTATTTCTAAAAATATTGTCAGTCAATTAAATTTATAAAAATAGCGGTATTTTAAATATTTTTATGATATAAATAGCATGATACCATGATATTTTTTGTATAGGAGTGCTTAAGTTGTGAGCGATACTGTATATATATATATATATATATATATTTGGTAAGATGTTCTAGTAAGACCGACAATTTAGACCGTTATAATTTTTTATCGTTTATGAACCGTTTTTGAGATATATATTGCAGTTTAAAGCTGAATAATTTCGATACAATTTTTTGTATCTTTCTTTAAAAACCAAATTACTAAAAATGTTAGCTAAAAACCTCTTCCGTATTTATATGTTGCTGGAAAGGTATCTTTTTTGCATACATACTTTTATGTTTATATCGCATCTTACTACATAAAAAAATCTAATATATCTAATAATAGACCAAGAGAAATCACGGTTTATCAAAAATATTGAAACAACAAGAATGTTTTCAAATGCCCTTTTAGTAAGGGAAAGGATTCGATAGAGAGATTCGATAAGATTAAGGATACATTATATTTTTAGATATCGTTGATATATAGTCATTTGGTACTCCACGGGTACGAAATTTATATCAGAAGAGCCAATTTTATTTAATTAGTTTTTAAAAGTACTTGTACTTGCTTTTTTCTATTAATATCAATCAATGAAGTAATCACAATATTTTTACTACAAAAAAAATTATTTTAAGAAAATTAAAAATACATTTTGAGAACCACTGATTACTTAATTCACTTCAATTTTCCACATTGTTATTATTATTATTATTATTTCCAAAAAATAAGTTACATCTCCTTAATTTTGAATATATCTATACTCAAATTTCCAAAGTAAATTCAAAACAAAAATAAAAAACCAAAACAACAAAAACAAAACACTCAAAAATCTTGTTAGCTTATTCTTTTCATTTTTGTTTTCATTTTTATTTATACAAGGATCAAAAGAACCATAATTTTTAAGTGGAAAAGAAAAACAAAAACAAATTTAAATCGAAATTTTTCTTAGCCTTTTCCATTTTTCAGTCAAATTCATTATGATTATTAATAACTAAGAAAATATCTAACAAATACATGCATATAATCGTACCTACGTAACCTAGACCCTTCATGTAATATTTTTACCACCACAATATGAATAAAATAAAGTAGACATGATCTCTTTGACTAAAGATTATGAAAATAGATTAACAAAACATGCGTTACAAAACAAGACATTTAAGTTGAAATGCAAAAAAAAAAAACGAATGAAGAAAGGGGAATACAAAATGTGTCTTTGTTACAAAATAAAAGTTCTTTCATTTATAAATTATATAATATTTACTCATCAGTTATCAATTTCAATCAAAATCATTCAATCATATATAGAAGTCCTATCGTAGAAAAATGATAATGTACCCTACTTTCTTAAAAGCAAACACAAGGTGATATCGATCAGTTATCTGTTTGGTCTTTGGAAAATAGATATGACTGGCTCTTGGCACAACAACACAAATCACTAGTATAGCAAACACTGATGAAGAACAGAACATTTGATAATGATCTGCGTAGCGAGTTCTAACCATTACTTGAATTAATTTAAAATTAAATTATGTTCAAATTAAATTGTGTCTTAGTTTAAAATTAAATTATGTTCAATAGTTTAACAAAATAAAAATGTATTAAATAGTAATTATAATTAGAGGTTGCTACATAATTTATTGTAGAACAGTTTAATTTAAAATTGTAAAATTTACAGAACAGGTAACATAATTAACGGCTCATGGATATATATCAAATTCACTATAGTTAAACTATAATATGTAAATACTATGAACGTTTTAATTAGTCACAAACACTGATAAATGAAGTAGGAATTGGGCTTACGAAATTTCGATATCTGCAAAACAAAAACTAATTAAATAGTGAAAAATTGAATTTTTAAATTCTAAGTATCTAATCAAATTGTAATATAAATTCTAATCAAAACTGAAAACAAATCAATTTCTAACCAGGTTTCGTATAAACGTATTAAAAGTGTGTTAGCAATCACTAGTTTCTACAAAATCACACAGTAAAGCTACACATTCTAGTTGTTATTGTTATCGTAACTGCAACAATATAAACAAGAGACTTTCCAATTGCTCAGCCCTAAAGAGAGTCAGACTTTTTAGAATCTGAATTGGATTTTCTTAATCTGTATAAGAAACCTAACATTAAATATTCTACGACTATAATTAAATATCTAAATTTACGTCAAAATATCTATTACGACTATAATTAAATATCAAATTTACGTCAAAATCTGAATGAGATAATTGAAACAAAAAAGCAAAATTATTTTTCAAGATACAATAATTGAACTATCCATCATCCACCATTTTTTTGCATGTGAACCAATATTTTGATTAAATTTTATCATATAAATCTAATGATAATCTGTACTACCCCAAAAAAGCAATTATACACAATTTTGTACCTTTTTAGTTTTTAAAAAAAAATTTAAAAAAAACGTTAGATTTAATTTAAGTAGTAGCATTTTTATAATTGCTGAAAATAGACGAATATTTTCCTTTGTTATCTTCCACAGAAAACTGTGACTGTTCAAATATTCGTAGATACTGTAATTTAATTATCACCCATATTCTGTTAGACCCATCTCGCGAGATCGCGTGAGAATATCTCTGACGAGATAGTTTTGTATTCTGTTAGACCTTTGACGAGACGAGATAGCCATTTTTTATTTCGTCAAAAATTGTAAGCGATAGAGTATCTCGTCAAAGTAGTTTGTGTTTTTTTTATCAAAAAATTGAATTAAATAAATAAATTGAATAGATAAAATAATTAAATAAAGATTAATAAACAATTTTTCATTATTTTTTTTGCATTACTATTAAAATTATCAGTACTACCAACAAATAAAATGTTCTATCGCGCCGCTTACAGTGTCTAACAGAAAGGCATATTCAGCGAGACGAGACGAGATGAATTTTTTCTTCTCGTCAACGATGGGTCTAAGAGAATATGGGTGTATGTTGAAAATACTAAAAATCTTAGCGAAATTGTAATTTACACGTGTTTAGGGGAGTAAAAGCTTAACCCTATTCTTAAATCAATCACAAAAAACAAACAAATCATTCAAAATACATTTAGCGGCCTAGTTTTAGGTAGTACATCAGTTGTCACAGTCCTTAATTCTGAATTAAAACTAATTACAAAAAAAGTAGTTAATTTATAGGTTTGAGAAAATATCTCTCCTCATTTCAATTTGCTACCTACATATCTTACTAAAAATAATAACCACTGTAAAGAAACACACTGTATATTTTAATTTTCTAAAATTGTTTCAACTTTTAAATCAATAAAAAAAAAAACAAAAAAAAAATTAAAATTGATTTTGTGATGGTGTAATATTTTCTATACAATTCATTCATTTTTGTTTCTTTTAAAAAAAGAAAACAAAAAAAAGGATACGTCCTATGATTGATTCTTATTTTCAAAGTATAGATTTTAGAGACTTTTTGGTCCTATCCTATCAATATCAGTCTTTCAAATGTCAATTTACATTAAACCTATACATGAATATTATAGAAAAGGATAACAAAAAAAAAAAAAGAAAAATTTCTCATAAAAGTTTTCCAATACAATTGATCTTAGTTATAAATTCTTCATCTTTATAAAAGAAATTATTTTTTATTATTATTGTTTTTATTTTAATTTTTTTTTTCTTTAAAATAAAATCACTTTAAAAACATTGAATAAAACGCAAAAAATGTTGGTCAATTCTTTGAATTGATATTCTTTTGTCCTCAATAATATTAACTTTTTATAAAAATTTATCAATCATACATTCAAGGATATCACCATCAATGTTATTAAAACCGTATAAGATTGGTTGACAATTTTATTTACAAAAGGTTTACCAACCCAAGTATGAAAATAAAAATGTTGTATTTATGGTTAGGATATATATATATATACATATATTATATATATATATATTATATTAAATTTTAAAGGATTCTTGCATTTAAAAAAAATATGTCAGAAATTTTAATGACTCCTGTTTTTATATTCATGTTATTGATTTGTTTTTATTTTTTTTTTATTTTAACCACCTTAATACCTATAGAGTATTGGTACTGCTTACATAAAAGTTATAGTTGTTAGTTACAAAATAGTTTAATTTAAAAAAAGTTTTAAATAAAAATAAAACTGTATGATTTGTGGGCGCCACTAGTCAATATTGCAGAATTAAATGATTGAAATTGAAATATGTTGAGAAAAAATTTACGACGTTGAGGCACCAGTGTAATTTTTTTATCTAGTCTTTTTTTTCAAAATGCAATAGTTTTTGAGTATTAATAGTAATAATTTTTACACGATGGGTGGCGTATTAAATAGAGCTGCCCACATTATATTCGTGATGAAACCTTAATGTTTTATAAGGTTTTTCGAACTGAGTCGTATTGGGATATAATAAATGAAATAAATAATAAAAACAATGAATAAATAAGATAGGTCCACATATCTATAAAGATAAAGGACTCTCTAAAAAATCACTATGCACTTGTATATAAGATAATGAAAAAAAAATTAATAAATAATAGTAGTAGTTTTTTTTGGTTCCCAATGAAGCACAGAGATTTCATCCGACCTCACCATTCAGCACAATTCACCGCAATGTTCTTTATTTCTATGCACTTCTTGTTATATTCGTTATTTCATTATGTCTTTCTATTTTCCATGAACTTCCTGGTCAGATGCATCTTTCTTTTTCCTGTTGGATTTTTCCGTCTGGACATTCCTTTTGACAAACTTTGCCTACATATTAAATTGTGAGTTTTTCGTGGGTCCACTTTCGAATTATTATTTTCTTTTATTGCTCGCCGATTTCATCTTGACTTTTGGCACTTGGCAGGATCTTCTTCTTCTTCTTTCATTAGGCATTTAGGCCTAATAGTAATTTTACTATCCTAATTTAGTCTTGTTTTTTTCAATATATCTTATCCTGAATTTTATGGCGATGACGTCCATTTAAATCATTTTTTTTATGTCTTCCTGGTAGACGTGTGATACTGATTTTATCCTGTGGCCATTGATTACTACTTTCGCCAATATCTTAAATGGCTCGAGTTTGATATTATATTTGACTGGTATATTTTTAGAATTCAACAAAGGCAATGACTGAAAAAAATTTAAAACTGTTTTTTTGTAAGGTTTTTTGCCGTTATATAAAAATATACTATAACTGATTGACCCTTTGACAAAAACTAAATAACAAATCAGTGATAGATGTTTAAAAACTGAAAAGTAATATCATTATTAGAAATCTGCACCAATTAGCATTACTATAGAGATAAATTCAATATTGATTTTACACTATCAAGATATTCCTAAAAATCAAAATTATTAGAAAATTTGCTATTCTTTTTTTGTTTTGTTGTTTTTGATATTTTGCGTATGTAATTAACTAATTTTAGTATTAATTTTCAATTTTAATTTGATTTGTAGCGTAATAATTTTGTTTTGTAAACTGTTTGTGATAAGCAGTATAAATAAATAAATAAATAAATATTGGTTAATATCTAAAAATGTAGTTTAAAAACAAAAAAATGAATTAGCTTTTTTTACTACCTCTTGAATTTCTGTTCTTTTTAAAGATGCACACTACTTTTATTGCAATTGTATTTTCATTTCTTTATATTTAGAATTAACTTTGAATTTATAAAATAAAAATAAAATAAAAAAAATATGTAAATATAAAAATGTATACAATCTAAGAACAATGACGCTCTTCTGAGAAAGGCAAAATAAATAATTAAATTAATTTAATTATTGTTAAAAAAAAATTGGGTTGGGCCCGAAATCCCAAAGTCAAAATCCCAAAATCAAAATCCGAAACCCGAAATTCCAAATTTTAAAATCTTAGTCTTACAAAAACCCAATGTTACAATATAATAAATTTAAATGCAAATTAAAAATTAGGTTAAAATTTAAAATAATGATTAAATAATGAAAAAATAAAATTAATGAAAAAATAAAATTAAATACCACCGAGCAACAATATTATCATTTCTATTGCTTTCTATGTTTTTGTTATCTAGAAAAATATTTTTGTTTTAAGTATACATATTAGAAATACAAAGCAGTATTAATTATTAAATGTTTGTACTAATTTGTTTTGGGTTTAAATAAAATTCTTGCGGTTTTAATAGTCATTAAATGACTAAATGGCTGTACGAAAGCCCCTAAAACCAAAAATGAAACAAGTCCCCAAAAAAATTTAAAAAATAATAAATATACATGCATGCTCCATACTTATACATGCTCCTAAGACTAATTTATGTAAACGTTTAAAGAGAGAGTGATAGAGAAATATTTTTATATAGCAAAAATCAAAAATTGAATTGGTTCTATAAGCGACACTTTCGTTTTCCGTAAAATTGGAAACATATTATTATAGATAACAAAATAATCGATATTCAAAAACTTATAAATTAATTTATTAGTGTCTTATATATTAATACGCTTAAACGTCTGTTAAACTTTTCACAAAGCTTTTACAACACAAAGCTTTTTTCAACGAGATTAGGCCACTTTATTAGAACTATTACGAATTACGATAGTGTGCAAAATTTAATTTAAAGACATAAACCACAAAACGATAAAACCAAATAAAACCAAAAACAAATTAAAATTAACCTAAAAAAAATTCACCTCAATAGCATAAATAGCATTGATTATATCTGATTATATGAATGAATTTAAAAAAAAAAAAAAAACAAAGTATCAAAGAAAAAACCGAATTATTAAAATATAATTATTACATCGATTTATAAAAATTGCTAAACCGAAATTTACGATCTGCTAAGAACAAGAAAAACAAAAATGTTATGACATTATTATCAAGTTCTAATTCAATACACGGCAAATTTAGTACACATAAAAATTAAAAAAACTTTAAAAAAAAAATCACCGACTACCCTTACCTACATCAAAGACCCTAGCGGGATAACAATAAAAACTAAAGAATAAGAGAAAAAGCATAGTTATTATTGACTTTACCCCTAACTATAATAGTCATAAGGCGTCAATAAAAACTGAACAATTAGAGAAAAAGCATAATTATTGGCTTTACTGCTAACTATAATAGTCATAAGGCGTCATATTATGTCATATGATACTTCGTTAAATGGCCTATATGATTCGATATGATTTAATAAAGTCATAACCAATCATAACCTTTACTATAATGGTCATACCTAATCATATCAAAACGTCAAAACCCAAATTTAAAAGAAGTGAAATAAAAATATAAATTCTATAAATAAATGTTTTTGTTTTTTTATTTTGAGTTTTGAAATAGTTAGGGCTATTATGATAATAAAAAAAAACACAAAAAACGTATCTATGGCTATTTTAATGTGTTTTTAATGTGGGTGTGGTATGTATTTAGTTTAAATACATTTAATTTCATATCTATACTGCCAGCGACATCTCTGATCGCCACATGTTGTTGAAATGTACGTCTCTATTAATAGTATTTGTTAGTGAGCGTTTAGACATCAAATTTTGTTTCATGGAAGTTTTGTTTTACTTATTTTTATTACATTTACAAATTTTATTGCAATTACATCAAATCTTATTTCAAAAGTTTTAATTTCATATCTCAAAGATAAACAAAAATATTTGCAAAGTATACTATATTTCTTCATGCAAAATCCACTTTCTAAACTTGCAAAATACGAAGATACGAATATGCGTGACGAGTACTAATAATAAATACTTATAAACAAATATAAATATTTATTGTAATTTCAGAAAATTTATAAAATATAAATATTTAAATAATAAATCAATTGTTCTAAGTATTTGTATTGATAAATAATAATAATATTTAATACACATTTTTTATATATTTTAATGTATATCTTTCAATATATTGGCATAACACATTTAGAAGTTTATAAATACCTTTTCTAGCTAAATTCACTTTTTCAACTTGCGAAATACGAAAATGCGTGTCGAGCACTATTATTTAAAAAAAAAAAAAATTTATGATATTCTATAACAAAGTCGGATGTCAAGCTTTAATGAACATCATTTATACGTTATAAACACAATTCAAAAACATATAAACGCTGCCTTATATAAAAGTTTTCTTCAAAACTATTAGCGGTCAAAATTTTCAATTTGATTCTATGAAAAATAAATAAAATTATTATTTATTATATTATTATACATATTAAGTATACTATAAATATTGTAAATTATAATTTTAAGTTTTTCAACTTAACTTATTTATTATGTAATAAAAAAATATTTAAAACATTGATTCTTTTTAAGAAAATAAAGAAAATAAATAAATAAAATAAATTGTTTCATTTATAATGCTAATGCTAGACCGGCGAATGTTACGCCGGGAATAGCTAGTTATATTTTATATTTCTAATTAGAATCATTTATTATAATTTAATTAATTTTTGTTTATATTTTTTTTTTATTATAATAGCTCTAAATTTAGCTCTAGTGCAGGACAATAGCTTTTATAGAGCTAAGATTGTTACTTGGAGGGCCAACCCTGAGTTTTTACTACAACTTTAAAATCTCTTCTAATTCAGAATTTTGCATATACATAATACATAAATATTCTGTATGTCTGTGACTTTGATTTTTAATTCAACTCTAAAATTAATACTCTTAGTTTGCCCATACCTATTCCATAAAAAAAATTTAATTTTGATATTTTTAATTTGTTTTTTTTTTTTGGGATTTTGTAACTTGGAATATTTTTCTTTGGATATTTTGTCTTTTTTGGGAATTTGTGTCATTGGGATTTTTGTTTTGGGATTTAGGTCGACACCCGAAATATTAAACCAAATTAAATATAAAACTAAAAAAAACAAACTAATTCAAAAACACAAAAAAAAAAAATTAAATCTTAATTACATTTCATTATTTAAGAGATGTAGTTATATAACGAGGTGCTTTCGGACATCCTAATCAAAAAAATAATTTTCTCAAATATAGGTTTAATATCAAAACATTCTTAACACAAGCACTCTCAAAAATTTATTCAAATGAAAAAAATGTTAAATACCACTTTCTTTTAAGCTCCTCTAAAATGATCCTTATACTAAATGTTACCAATTCACCAGTTTTAATGAATTTAATAAAACTTAAAATATCCTTAGGATTTTCAAATAACAAATCATGACGATTTCAATGACCCGTATTTACTTACAAAAACTAAAAATTCGAAATGAAATCCATTTAATAAATTTTTATTGCTTCAATCTTCCATTTCAACTCACTTTTAAAAAGGACTTTTCTTTTCATATTTGTTTTATTTTTTTTCTATCATAATCTATGCAACAAAACAAATTCCTTGAAATCCTTTATTAAAAGCAAAAATTGCATTTTCTTTTTTTTTTTTACAGTTTTTTAATCTATTTAAAATTTTTGTAACCAGACCGAACTATATTGATATAGTACTACGATTGACGATTAGGTATATTGCAATGATGATTGCAATATTGATTATCATGATTGTGTTATAATAGTAATGATGGTGGTTGATTTTATCATGACAACCAATTTTATATAATTTTTTTTTTGTTTCCAGTTTTTGCATTCTTGATCAAAGAAAATTGTGAATATTACTGAAGCTGATTTCGATCGATATATTTTTTTTTTCGTGGAATACAAATAAAAGAATTTTCTTTTTCACACTGCAATTAAATAATAGCTAGCTAGCTTTCATTTTTTTTTTTTTTTGTATTAATAAGAGTTAAAAATCGACAGTTTTCACAATGCATTTTAAAAATTTTCATCACGACCTCTTTGGAAAAAAGTTGTTAAATTGAAAAAATATAACAAGAAAAAAAATATGAAATAAAGATGAGAATTTGAAAATTCTTTTTGCTAACTCAGCGACTTGATAATTAGATTAAAAAAATTTCATTTTAGAATAACGGTATTGAACTTATAAGTAATCATAAGCCAATGTAAATTTCAAAGGCAAAAATATTAAAAATTTTCAAATATTCGACATGATTATTGTTTGGACAGTGCTCTGACATTACTGATTTGATTTAAAGTAGAAACATTAGAGTGAAAACGTAAAAAAATCCGATAGTGGTTTGTAAAAGTAGATAGCTTAATAAATAATGTGAGTGCAAAGTTTTATTTGAATCAGTAATCAAAAATAAAAGTCAGAGTGTTAAGTGACTCTGAATATCACGTGTATCATCAATGAACATCAGTCATCCATTTCCTAAAGTCGGTGCTTATCGGTGAATATGAAAAAACTTGTATTAAATTCTACTTCTATTGAAATTTAGTCATTAAGTCGCTTTTCAAAATTTGTTATTGATTCCCAAGTTGTTGTTTTGTTGAAATTATGTTAGTTGAGATTACTACGAATATTTGATTAAAGAAAAACAGCTGATTTTTCAATTTTCAACAAAAATTATTATGAAAATTTAAATTAAAAAAATCAATTATATTTTTATTATTTTATTATTTAACAGATTAAATATTTTTTCACCATTTCATAGTAATATCTTTGTGTTGGTATCTTTGAAGAATTTTAGTCTTGTAGAAAATTGTTCAAAGTTGATACAATGGGACTTAATTCAAGTTTTTGTTTTTGTTCACCTGTGAGCACCGATTTTTGGGAACTAATTACTAATGTTCACGGACGATAGACATTTCGGTTTTAAGTAATTTTTCCTTTATGATTACCGGTTAGGTTGCCAAGTAGTGGTAAAACATAAATATAAACTTTTAAATCAGTGGGTATTTAAATCTCAACTGAGCCTGTTTTCATATAAAACCGAAGGTAATTGACTTTTTATATAGAAAATTGTGGATACTGAATTAGTACAACATATTTACATATTTCTGTCAAAATCCTATTTTATTTTATCTTTTGTTTAAGAGTTATGCAGAATACCGAACCGAGATCTTCTATAGATAGGTTTGATTATGACTTTTTTTTTATATAATTCTAAGTTCATGTCTATTGGATAAACCAACTTCTTTTACACAGAGATTTGGCATACACAATGACATGTAATACTTTTCTTTTTAGAATTTTTATGATATATCTACTAATTTAAATGTTGAAAACTATATATATATATATTGTATATAGTACTTCACCTTCATCATACCATAGTTCCATTTTATTTTTAGTGATAACCAAAACTCTCAACTATTTTTATCATTTTATATATTGACTTTATATAGAAAAGCACTCTATATTTCAAGCTGAACGTAATGACTTAAGGTGACATAACATTTTATTTCAGCTTTTGTCATTACTTATTTCTTCATCATAACAATGTGTCTTTCCAAGCCAAATTGTTATTCAAGTGTATGTCCAGCTATTTCACTGCGTTAACTTTTGATGTCATTTTAGTATTCAATTTTACAGAGAAGAATGTTTCTTTCATTAGTGAAAATATAATATGCGAACTTTTTTGTTTATCTACCTTAATTCTCTACTAAACAGTACTTCTATATTTTTGTGTTGTCATTAGTATTTATTTAAGCTTATAGCTACAGTATAAACAGAAGACAGGTGTCGTTACTGCATAACATAAGACATTATGATTATACCGACATAAGATTGATAGATGAATTAATCCACACAACTAAAAGCCAGGAAAAAAATTTCAGAATCATTATATATATAGTTTTTTGCATTTATCTGGATGGATGGATGGAGGGATGGATGTTCGACGGAACGCTCAAGTGGCAGTTGACATTTTTGTTGACAGTTGCTAGATGGCAGATGACTGATGACAGATGACAGATGACAGATTGCATATATAAGCAATAATAAAAAAACAGAGACTATATGTTTATGACAATTACATGATATTACAATTTGTATATATTGCAATTTGTATATTTTTCGGAGCGTTCCGTCGAACATCCATCCACCCATTCAGATAAATGCAGAAAACTGTTTATATAAAATACATAATTTTAATTTTGTCGAACTTATTTCTTATAAATTTTCAATGATGGCAAATAAGATGTCGCTAAAATGATCGAGTAAATGGAAAAGAAAATTTTACACCTCACTACAAATATTCTGTTTATATGGTAATAAAAAGCCTTCTAATAAAGGTATGATAAATTAACAAGTAAATACGTATTTTTCTTAAACTTGAAATGAAAACTCTAATAAGGGAAAGAAATGCTAGAATTTATTTTGCTTCCATCATTTATGACGGGTTATAAAACTAGTTATAAATAACACTAATAATGTTATTTTCAATTTACAGAATTCAAATGTTATATGTTAGTTAGTAACAGGCTCTGATGTGTTTATTAGGTATAGCAACTAACTCAGAACACTTTTATTTGTACTCCACCTTTTAAATAATAGTTTTGTGTAATAACATTCGTGTATTTGATTTATACAGTAAAATACAATTGTTCTCATACAATAAAATACAATTGTTAATTAAAATACAAAATCAGCTTAAAGTACTTTCTGTTATTAGGACAATTATTATACCTTTATGCTTTTCTTCTGTCATAATCTTTAAAGTATTATCTTCTCAAGTAGATTAGAAATAGTTGTAACCAAACTATATTTGATTTATCTTATATTGTGTGACATAGTTCGGATATTGAAATAAATTCGATATTGAAAAATTTAACAGCTACAATTAAATTGTCCTGACAAACACTCCTCCTTTCTATAAACTTTTTAAAAGTTTTTTTTGTTTTATTTTTTATTTTTTTATTTATATAAAAATTTTATCGTATTTTACATGATGATGTAGTTCTGACACCCGTTGATTGATAAAAACTTGCTACATGAAATTTATATTATGAATATTTATCATATCCAGACACATGATGTGCATCAGGCAAATGAAAATACTGGCAAATGAAAGTTCAGGCAAATAAAAAAGCAAGCAAATGAAATTCAGTCCAATGAAATATCTGAGAATCAACAACAGAAGATTAGCTATCATACCCCCTCATAATGTACATAATTTTTTACGCTCATTTTTAGCATGTGCACTTCGGCTTTATAATTTATTACCTCCACCTTTAACTAACAATTGTTATGGTTCTAAATTACTCAGTTTGGTTAAACTCTGGCTTTTAAATTTCGATCAAGATCAAGTAAATGACTTAGTACGCATAGTTACGTAAATTTTTTGTATTTAATTAAACTTATTTGTTTTTTTTTTATAAGATATTAATTTTTATTTTTAATTACTTTTAATAGGGCTATAAGCTCTTATTATCGATTTTTATTCGTTATTATTGTTCTATTTTTATTTTGGTCAAATATTTTTTTTGTAACTACACTAGCTACTGCATGCTTTTTGCATAGAGTGTTTGTAACTTTTATTTTTATTGTTTGCTTAATTTAGTATATAATATCTTTTGCCTTTTGTAGAACACTTTTCTTTTCGTTATTTTATAATTCTTAATATATAATTATAAGTTTAATTGATATTTTACTCTCTAACTTTATTTTTGAATACAATTTTATAAGTTTCTTTTTTTCTTCTGTCCTTATGATTATATTAAAATAATTACTTACTTAAATTTGTTAATTTTGTTAATTGTTTAATTTATAAAATATGTTAATTTGTATTTTTTTATATTTATTCTCTTAAAATTTTTTAAATAACACCTTAATTATTTTATGTATATTTTTTTTTTTACATATATTAAAAACCGTTTGTCTATACAACAGTTATTATATATTAATTAAACAATGAAATAAAAATAAATAAATAAAAAAATAAATAAAAATACAAGCATATAATAGAAACCTATTAAATACCATTAGGACCAGTAAATCGTAGATAATAGTAAGCGACCTGTTTTTATTTAGTATAAAGATAGTTGTAAATTAAAACCAATTAAAATAAAAACTAGAAAATGTCAAAAGAAACAAACAAAAAAGTCTTTGATAGTAGATGAAGCCAGTATTCACCGACATTATAAAAGGCTATCTTAATAGAATGTAAATTAAATCAGGTTTATTAAAGTTTCAAACGTAATAGTAATTTTACTTGGTACTTCAAATTTTAAATACCAACCAATATTTAAATTATGCTTAAAATATTATCAGTAATATTGTTGTACTAACTTTTTCACTGGGTACAGAAATTTGCTAAACTTCAGTTCATAGTAATTTTGCAATATTTATTATGTAATTTTTTTTTTTTACTTAGTTCAGAAATTTGCAGTACTCTGGTTCTACCACACCACAAAAATGACAGTGCACTGCTTTTTATTCAAATTCATATTCAGTAGCATTGAGATTTTTATTTTTTATAAAAAAAATCAGTTTCTGTTATTGCAATTAAAATTAAACCCTCTTCGCCTCACCCTACTGTACAAAAAGAAACTTAGTAGTAATAAGATTTTCATTTCAAATTATTGAATTATTCATTAAAAGTTATTGTTTTGAATTAACAATACAAAGTTGCAGATCGCAATATAATTTGATTATTAGAGAGAGTAAAGACTCAAGAAATTTCAAATGAGGCAATTAGAAATCAAAACAGATTTAATTTTTTTTTTTTTTAATTTCATTTTAATTATAGAAACACCTTTAATTGGAAATAGGAATTTGATTTCGAAGAACATGAAATCCATAAAAATATCCGATTGCAATATGTGCAACTGGTTTTTTTTTAATATATGTGTAAATTTTTTTTTTCTTATTATTTCTTACATCAAATAAATTGCATTTTATTAAGCGGAATCCTGATATTGATTTCATTGTTTCCTTTTTGATGCTCATTCGTTGAATAATTGTAACTAAAATCCTGACAAAAGGTATTCAATATTTTTTTTTTTAAATTGATTAAATTTGAAACTACAACAGTGTAGCTATTATTGAATGTTGAAATTTTCTTGAAAATAATAACCGTAACTTCAATTTGATAAGGAAAAAAAGGACATAACAAATACGACAAGTTAGGAAAATGAAGAAAAAAAAATATAAATTTTCCTTGAATATAGTATTTTCTGCTTTAGGTTGTTTATTCGTTTTTTTTTTTTTTTGTTTTCTGTTGAAGCTCGTGTTATTGAAAGTTGATGTTCTTTTCAAGATGTGTCAATTTCCTAGGTAATCACTTATATAAAGTGAAAAATTGTAACGTTGAATATTACATAAAGAATAAGGTGTAAAATTAAAATAAAAAATTTTACAGTTAGGTTTTTATTTGTATTTAGATAGAAAATAGATTTAGTTTTAGCAAGGATTCCCTATAGATAATTTTTACAGTTTGTAGAACATGAATAAAATCATCAAATCATCAAAACATAAAATTTAAATTGATTTCATTTGATTTCCTTTTTATTTTTAAATATTTATAAAGAGAATAATGGAATAAAATTAAAAGAAAAATTTACAATTTAAGACATGAATAAAAATTCAAAAAGAAAGAGCAGATCTTTTGCAATATTTATTTAGAATACATTGAGATAAACATGTGTATCTAATCAGTATAAGATAATATATGTGGCAACAAGTCATAACCGCTTATGTCTGAAATTGCTGTTTCGCGTAAAATCAATTATAAAGTTCAAATAAGAGTTTAAAAAGATAGTAACGGGTTGTACCGGTTTTTGTTTTTTTAAAGCCGCTTGCATTATCTAAGCATTTGAAATCCAAACGTTGTTAATATTATAAAATGTTCATAAAAATGTTAAAATTATCAAAAACACTCAATAAATACATTTGAAAATGATATTCCAAATTTGTTAAAAAAATGGTTGTCAATTTATAAATTTTCGTGACTAATTATATAAAAATATATTTAAAAATATTTTTATTATTTTATTTTATTTTAATTTTAATAAAGAAAAAAAAAGTTGTTTAGAACAAATTTAATTTGTAAAGAACAAAATTGTAAGTAAAAACCTTCAATTCATTATTTTTATGCTAATATAAAACACAATTTAAATCTAACCTAAAAATTAACTAACGGCCATTAATTTTGTAATATTTTAAATTATTTACATATCTATTTAAATACACTTTATTATGTACGTATTTTTAATTTAATAATTAAATATTATGAAGTATTTATCAAATCTTAATACTAATTATTCAATACATTAAAAAAACCTTAACTCACACCAATCAATATTTTGTTAATAAATACATATTTAAACTCAACAAAATATTTAAAATTTTGTTTATAATGAAGTTAAGCTACACTACACAAACTAAATAAAATGAAACTAAATATGGTATAATGTATAAATATTTAAACTCAACGAAATGTTTAAAAAAAATCTATAATGAAATTAGCTGCACTACACAAAATAAAATAAAATCGATGTTTAATGATCGATTTTATATTGATTGTTTATACGTCACGAATTTGTAGTTTATGAATGCTACTACAATACAATACAAGAGTACTACTGTAATGTATTTGTATATGAAATTGAAATTAACATGTAGACATGTAGTTGGTTTTTACTTTTAATTCGAAATAGGTGTATAATTTTCTAAAGATTTTATTTTTAAATTTTAAAAAAATTTATAATTTAATTATTAATTCAAAGTTTATTTTAAATTTAAAGTTTTCATTTTTTTTAAATGTTTTCAATAATTTAATGATGAAATTTTAATTAAATGTTTAAAGTGAATTTAATGAAATGAATTATTGTTTAATATAAGTTGGGATTTTTATTTTTTAATTTTGGTTCCCGTTATTTATTGAAAATGGATGCTTCTCGAATATTGAAAATGTGTAGAAATTTCTAGAATGTTTTAACATAATATGTACATTAGTAATTATTAAATAAGTTCCTTTTAGCTGACAAAAAAAAAAACATTAACTGTTTTAATAATGGCGGTATAAAATTAAATATTGATATAACGTAGCAGTATTTATTGTCATATACATATATGCATATATATATACGATGTATGAATTTTAAATATGTGTGCATGAATATGTTTATTGTTTGGAACATATTTGAAGAAAATTAAAAAGTAAGTACAATTTACAGCCATTATTTTATTTATTCCTATTTATAAAGCAGTAGTTAACTATTGCTTAATATAATAAATATTAACAAATAGTAAATAAGCAGTAAGTAACTATTGCTTAATATAATTAACGTTACAAATACTTTAATTTGGCTAGTGTATTTATATTATATTGAAAATTTATTAAATTTAAATAAGTAGTTATTATGTATTTATATTTATTGTTTTCGATAAAATGTTTAAAATGTCTAGAAGTAAATTAACATAAATAAAGAAATATTTTTTAAATTTTAAAATTAGTGAGATATTTTTAAAATATTCTCATCCGTGAAAAGTATATAGTTTTAAGTATATATACATAACCATAACTAAAATATTAAATTTTAAATATATATTCTTATATTATATCCCTGCTTTTTTTCTTTATTTATCTGTATTCACTTACAACTTTATTAATTAGAAAATAATTACAAATTAATTCAATATAATAAATAAATAGAATAACAATTTAATGCAAATTTTACGACAGTAGCCGAAGCTGTCTGGTCTTATAATTTATTAATATATGTATATAAGTAGGTATAGTTTAAAATCTAAATAGATTTATGAAATAAATCGGTGAAATAAAAACTAAAAAAAAGGTCCACATCTCGAAGGGGAAAAGGACGTGAAGGTGACCTATTAATCAATAAATAAATAAATGTCCCCTGATCAATAAATAAGTTATTAGAAACTAAATAATTGAAATAAGGTAATTAGTTGGATACAAGTATTTTAATTTTGACCAACTGCGGAAAAAAACTATGTCTAATTCTCGTTCTGTAGGAAGTAAATACAAAAGAACAAATCAATTTTCCACTTTGAATGTTCATATTCATATGACATTTCCTATATAATGTGGGTACGAATGTAGAGAAAAAAGAATAAAAAAAAACTATATTATGTATTTCCTGTCGAGATCTGCTCAATAAATATACAACGAAAGATAAAAAATAGTTTTCTTATGATAAATTTTTCATAACTTTTTCCTGTTTTGTGCTCTAATAAAAAAAAAGAAAGAAAACAATAAAAAGAAAATATAATACGTAATAAACGGAAAATTCTGCTTATAGACAGTCATATGATATTCCTCATCTGGTAGTTGGTAAAGTAGATTTAACTTAGAACGTGAAACATATAAAGTGTAAATTTTGTTTTTTTATTTTTGTTTTTCTTTGTTTTGTTTTTATATTTGATACAAAACGTGATTTGAATATGGGTAATTCAATTTAAGCATAAGAAATATCTTTTATTAAAGAAGATGACTACATATAAGAATAAATACTTAAAGTTGGAAATCTTCACATTTATTATTGAAATTTATGATTGGCAGAAGAAATCAATTGTAGAAACTTATATTAAATTATACAACATTTACAATTTAAATTCACTTCAATTGAGAAAATTTATTGAGTATTTTTATTTAAATGCATATGTTATACGTATGGACGAATGAAAATGTATAAAACAATAACATTATACTCGTATTTACATAAAAAAATTATTACAAAAGAAACTAACTAAATTTAAATTTAGTTTGTTGTTAATATACAAAAAAAAAAAGGATAATACAGGATGGAATCGAATGTTATAACAAAAAGAAATGTTATTTTTTTCTTTTATTTCTTAATTTCACTGTTTTAAATTAAAATGATAATAAGTTTTTAACATAGGAATTAGTTTTTAAAAATAATTTGTTTTGACATCCTCCACCTTGTTATATAATATATCCTTGTAGTTGCTCATGTTGCAGCACACAGAGTCACTCCTTCCGCGTGCATCATTATATTTAAATTTAAAATCATATTAAAAATTAATATAAGCTAAGTTTTCCAAATGTTTCTATAAAACTGTTATTAGATTTAATAATTTTTTTTTTTTTGGCAAAATTTAGTGTACTATAACGTCTGTGTATAGTAACTTCCAGTTTGTGTATTGGTTTGGTTTTTTTGTGGGAAAAAAATCTTTAAAGAACTAAAACTAGGCTTACATATTATACAACATAATAATGAAAAGGTATGAGATGTTGTGAAATTTTTCTAAATATTATTCAACCAAAAATTGATGAATATTAGCAAATGATGAGGAAACTGATGAGTAGAATATATTTGAAAATAATATGCATATATATATCTTCTAGTTCAATTGAATTAGAATATGAAAGTAAAAAGTATAGGAGAGATGTTATTTTGATCAAGTACAGCTAGTACTTCAAAGTTTGAAATTCCTTCATTAACCTCAGACGAACATACTTAAATTTATAATAACTTATAGTATATTTGTAAAGTAGATAAATATTATTAACCATAGCCGCTATAGTTGATTAAAGATGTAACGTATTAAAGAATTTGCTTAAGTATGGTATAATGGCTAGATAGCCAGGATATTTTCAATTTTAATTAATTTTGATGGAGTAACTATATTTCATTCCGTAGCATGCTCAACCAGAAGTATATGCCCCATACAACGTAAATACAGGAATAGGATATGTTGAAAATGCCGTTCAAAATATAACCATATATGGAATTGCTATCAATATCAAAAAATTGTGAGGGGCATTACGTAAAATAATCAACCAAAAGTATGTCCAACATACGCATCCTACATAAATATGGGATATGTTGTTATATGTATGTTAAAAATATAAATGTATGTGAAATTGCTATCAATTGTTATAATTGTAATCAATAAATTGTGGAGGGTCATTTTTACATATCTTATAGATTTGGTTACGGTTAACGTTTGGAAGTTATATACTCATTTAGGACATAGCAATGACTTTGCACAGCTAGATAGAGCATAAAATGTTGCAAGAAAATAGAGTAGTTCTTAAACTGAAACAAAGCTTAAAGTACCTTCATCAGTATAAATAGAACAGACCCAACAAGTGTGTTTTTATTCTGAAGTAAATGTTGTAATCGGGTAAGACCAAATGACTATATCATAAGGATACCTATAATATCTTCATAACGCCCGTACCTATCATATAAATCAAAATATTTATCTTACCGTTTTCTTACTAGATAAAAAAAATCTGATATATGTAAATAAAAATCATGATCTTGTAAAATATTACAATTTTTTAAAATTAAAAACGAAATAAAATTAAAATAAATACTTATTTTTTAATAAAAATTTAATTTTATTTTGATTTTTTACACCCATATCAGCCGATTTTACTATATACGTACGGGTCAAATTTTTTTATCCGGTAGACCCATCTGTATCAACTTTAATAGTTGGCCTGAAGTTAGTCAATTTTATTTATGTCAGAAAAGTAGATGTAATAATAATTATTCAACAAACTTCAAGTCTTCTCTATTATTTTTGTTTAATAATTAAATTGTTAAAATCTGTTGTGAAGACAAATTGATACCTGCCCAGTAAAGATAAATTAGACGTTTTAAGATTTCATTGATCAGTTGAGTTTAAAACACTGAAGAAGTCTGCAAGTAGTACACGAAATATATCTAAAAAATAGAGACTGTAGAATTTGCAACATTTCTAATATTGGTGTACGAATATTTCATTTGTATTATTCTTATCGTTTTAATTTTGAATATTTTGCATTATTTCTATTAAATCTAAAAAATATGAATTGTATAGCATTTTTGTTGTTACTGATTTGTATATGATAATACGAATGAATTGCATAATATTTTTGTTGTTGTAACTGACTAAGTCTACATAAAAAACCAATTTTTTTACAATTTTATTGCAAACATTTTTTATGTGCTGATCAAATTTCAATTTATTATCTATGACTATACATAGATATTTAAGGCATTGTACAATTTCAACAGGATTATCATTTATTGTAATACCAAAAGCAATAGACCGAACTTTCATATAAATACATTAGGTTTATATTTATTGACATTTTCCAAGTCTTCATTAAGTTGTTGTAGCATTTCGTCAATACTTCGACCAATAATGTATATAAGACAATCATTAGAAAATAAAAATATTCTACAGAACCAGACAGAACACTTCCATTTATATACAGTATAACAAAATCATACCCAAAAGACCAAAAATCAAAAATATGTGAATATTATAATTAAATTGGGAACGTGTTATATGTCTGCATTTAATTTGATTGCATTTAATTTCCCTGTATTTTGTTAACCCATAAATTGTAAATATAATATTAATATTCGAAACTGATGATAGCAACGTTGCCCATAACACTATAAAAAGATTTATATATAGGCAATATTTATCAGATATGAGAGTAACGCATTGAATTATGAATAAATTAATTTGGCCTTTGCTAATGATTAATGAAAGTTAAATAATTTTGAAAAATACAGTCAAATGATAATACAGGCAAATGATAACACAGACAAATAATAGTACAGGCAAATTATAATTCAGGTCTGATATTAAGCCAATTAAATTCACTGATTCTATACATGAATATTCCGACAAACTTAACAATAAATTAATAAAAGTTGATCTGTACAATTTTAAAGTTTTACATCAAATAATTGTACTAAGTACCTTTATCTACATTGAAAATCTCATATTCAAATAAACATTCCGAATCATTATTATGTATCATTAAATCTCCATACATACTTTTATTCCATAAAATAAAAACTAATAAATTTAATTTAATGAAAATATGATACATAGTAAAATCTAAGTAAAAATGTTCTCTTCTATCTCAATAGTATAATTTTCACCTGAAAATAAAATATATATATGCAAAAACAAAAACCAAAATAAATTGTTAATCCTTGAAAGATATTTAAAAATAAGTACCTATCTACATTGTATAAATTTCAAATGATGTAAAAAACAAAAACAAAAAAAAAACATAATAAAAAATTCCTTGAAAATATTATTTTGTTTTTCTTAGAGAAAATAGCAAATTTAAAAACCATAAATTCAGAGTTTTTAAACATAAATCCTTTTACCAAAAGATTTTTTCTTATTATTATTTTCATTTTTCGTTTTTTTTTCTACTATATGAAAATTTAAGATAAAGGATAATAAAATACAAAGAATAAAAATGTTTATACATTATATAGAAAACAAAAAACCAAATATGTAATTTATTTAAAAAAGAAAAGAAAAACAAAAAAAAAAATTATATCTACCTTTTGATCCGGATATAATGTATCGATATATAAATATATTATATATGTATATCCACATTCCTAAAGAAAATCATCATAAAATAAGAATATTTTATTATATTTTTTTTCTTACTGGTTTTTGATTTTTTATTTTTTTTTTCTCTCAATCTGATGAAAATCCTTTTCAAATCTTCAAAAAATACATTATTTTTATACTACACATGTACACACAAAAAAAAAAAAAAAAATTTATAATTCTCTCCAATACTCTGCTGATTTGAATGAAATTAAATTGAATGTTATTTGATTTTTATTATGTTTTTCGCTTTTTGATTATTTTTCTATTTTTATTTCCTAAAATATCAATACGAGAAAAAAATTTCAATTCGATGACTGAATTAGATTTTGTAGTCTATACAGTTTCTGATATTGTTATTTTAATAGATCGGTCTACTGTCATTTGATAAGATTGTTTGATTAAATTGTAATTGAGTTAGAAATTGTTTGGAAATATTCGTAGAGAAATGTTGAACTCAACCAAACTAGTCTATTTATTCATTTTACCAGTTTCAACGTGAAACAAACGAAGCTGCAAATGCTCAGCCCAACAAACATTTTTTTTTCCTTACAACTCCTCTAGGGAGCATAGGGCTTCCACTAAGCTTTTCCATCTAACTTAGTTTGCTTCTTTTTCCTTGTGGTTGCCAATCTATAGCTTTTCTGGCAATCACATTTTCAGGTCGTCTGATTATGTGCCCGATCCATTTATATTTTTCGTTTTTATTTGTATTTCGATAGGATCCTCTCCACACATATTCCAGAGTTAGGTGTTGGATATTCTATTTGGCCATATCTTGTATATCTGGCCATTGTTTGGATATGTCTGGCAAATTATTTAAAGGCACTAGTTTATGAAGATCTGTATTTTGTTTGTAAGTCGGTTCGTGGTTAGCCAGATTTCACTTCCATATAAAATGACTGATTTTGCACAGGCGTTGAAAATCCTCAACTTTGTATTTCTTGAGATCTCAGAGGATTTCCAGATATTTCTTAGTCTACCAAATTCCATTTTTAGCTTACATAATCTATTATCAATATCTTTCATGGTTCATCCATCTGTACCTATGATAATGACTAGATATTCGTAACTTTCTATCTCTTCAATTTCAATGGGTGTATTATTTATTTCTCTCGTATTAAATCTGATTATTTTTGTTTTCTAATATTTATTTGCACTCACTTCTTTTGCATGTGCATTAAATCTGTTTAATTTTTCTTTAATGGCTAGGTATGTATCATGAGGTATGTGTCACAGGTATGTGTTGTGAGGCATATATCAGCATATTTTAAGTCTTCTAATTAGTTTATGGTATCCCAATTAATACCGTGTCCATTAATTGTTTTCCTCATAGTTTGGTCAATTACAATATTGAATAGCGAAGAGTGGACATCCTTGTCAAACTCCATTGTTTATACTGAAAGGTGAGCTTAGATTTCCTTTATGTAGAATTTATGTTACTGCATCCGTATACATGGCCCTGATTATGTTTATTATTTTTCCGAGGAGGCCTTATTTTTGCAGTGCTTTTCAAATTGCATCTCTATTCAGTGTATCGAAAGCTCTTGAGAAGTCAATGTATGCCAGATATAATGATGAGTTGAATTCATTCTATTGTTCCACTATAATCCTAATTGTGTTAGAATGTCTCTTTTCTCTAAATTATGCTTATTTTTTTTTAATATGCTTTCTATATGCTTTTTGATTCTATTATGGATGATTAATGCTAGTATTTTGTTCAGTGCATTAAGTATTGTTATTCCTCTCCAGTTACTACATATGCTAAAGTCGCCGTTCTTAGGAATTTTTACTATGATTCTCTTCTTCCATTTCTCGCTTAAATTTTCAATTTCCGATATTCTAGGATATAATTGGTTGTAGAGAGAAATAGCAACATCGTACTTTACAAATGTAGAATTATATCCCTTCTTTTATGTTAATATCATGTATTGTATGACTTAATGATAAACAACAGGATGGCATCAAGAAGAGAATATGAAGAAATAGCGAAAACAGTAAAAAGAGCAGCAAGAAGAGATAAAAGGAAATTTCTACAAAATTTAGCCGGAGAAGCAGAAAAAGCAGCACAGCAACATAACCTGAGAGAATTGCATCGCATAATCAAGAACTTAACAAACCAGTCGGAACAACAAAACAAACCAATTAAAGATAAAAATGGTGCGCTCATCACAAACTTAGAGGATCAATTAAAGAGATGGAGAGAACATTTCCAAGAACTGAGCAACGAAGAAAGTACAAATAATGAAGCAGACATAAGAAACAGAGACAATGCAAATATCTACCCAACTGAGGGACTGCCAATATCTACTCAAGCTCCAAATATAGAAGAAATCAAAGCTACAATCAATATCCTGAAGCACAACAAAGCAACAAGATGGAATTCCAGCAGAAATAGCCAAACTGGACCCTGACTTATTCGCAAAAACAATTGAACTCCACATCAGGAAAGCATGGATAGAGGAGAATATACCACCATCATGGAAGAAAGGAATGATTGTCAAGATACCTAAGAAAGGAGACTTGGCAAATTGCAGCAACTGGAGAGGAATCACGGTTCTAAATACTATTCATAAGATAATAGCAATTATTATAAAGAAAAGATTAGAAGAAGTACTAGAACCAATACTACGGAAAGAGCAGGCAGGTTTCAGACCAAACCGAAGCTGTGTAGACCAGGCAAATACTTTACGGGTCATAGTTGAACAATCAGTGGAATGGAATGCCCCACTATATCTACTATTCATAGATTTTAAGAAAGCATTCGACACAGTCAAGAGATGCGCAATATGGAGAACACTTACAAAGAAGGGAGTTCCTGAAAAAATCATCAACATCATCAAAGCGATGTATGAAGATGCAGAGACAACAGTTCAACACAGAGGTAAGATCAGTGATCCATTCTACACCAATATAGGAGTTAGACAAGGATGTCCACTATCTCCACTTCTCTTCAACACAATACTAGACGACATTCTAAGAGAAGTTTGCAATGGAATAAACGGAATAGAATGGGATCTCTTCGGAAACTTAGAAGACTTAGATTACGCAGATGATGTATGCCTCATGTCAAAAAATCAAAGGGACCTACAGAACAAAGTCAACAGATTACAGGAAGAAGCAAAGAAATCGGGACTGGAATTAAATATCGAGAAAACCAAAGCAATGAGGACAAACAATAGTTATAGTAAGCCAATAACAGTGAGTGGACAACAGATAGAATACGTAGAAGAATTCAACTACCTGGGGAGCATTATAACATCAAGAGGAGGTGCAACAGAAGATGTCAACAGCCGTATAAATAAGGCAAGAAGAACATTTGGGAGCCTAATGAAGATATGGCGGAGCAACCAAATATCGAGAACAACAAAGCTAACAATATTCAGAGCATGTGTTAAGTCAACATTAATATATGGCAGTGAAACATGGCTCACTTCGGTCAGAATCAAACAGAAGCTACAAGTATTCATCAACAAGTGCTTGAGAATTATATGCAGAATATTCTGGCCGGCAAGAATTAGCAACGAAGATTTATGGATGATAACTGGAGAAGAACCTATCAACAGACAGATAAATAGGAAAAAATGGAAATGGATAGGTCATACACTAAGGAAATCAGAAAGTGATATAGCAAGAAGAGCTCTAGAGTGGAATCTACAAGGACAAAGGAGACCCGGCAGACCATACAACACATGGAGACGCACAATCGATCAAGAATTAACAGTCAACAATTATACCTGGGACGATATTAAGGAAGTAGTACTCAACAGAGAGGAATGGAGGTTTACTATCGAAGCCCTATGCTACCACGCGGAGTAATAGAAAAAAAAAAAAAAAAAAAAAAAAAAAAAAAAAATTGTATGACTTATTATTGTGTAACTTTATATTATAAATAACTTAATTATACAAATTCATACTAATTCATGCAAATGCTTTTTTTCTCCTATCCTGTCTACTTCCAACTTTATTATAACAATGTTTTTTCAATCAAAACATACGCAAATACGTATAGAACATAATAGACTCAGACTATAAATCGTAATTTTTTATTTAAAATATTATACAGTTAATGGTATAATATTATGCATCAAACAGATAAGAGATGCATCGTTTTTATTTCAAAATTTTCAATTTCGATAATCTTCTAAAAATATGTATGTATATACAATAATATATGTATACCTATTATTGGTTGTGACACACTTCTAAAGCTTATAATAGATTCTACCGGGTGTTCCAGAGCATGCGTATCAGCTTCTTAAAAGTGAAGGGGCCGTTATTTCAAAATTTAAAAAAAATTTATTAACTTAATCGAAGGTCGAGCTCTATCGATTAATGATATTTTCAACTTCCAGGAAGGACTGCAAATTGGTTTTTACGTACAAGATTTTAACTAAAAAATTTATTTAACATTAGTTTCTTATTTTTTGTTGTAGAATACGAATTTGCATAAAAAAATACTTCTTCCCATGTGAAAATCTCGACTTCGGTAAATTTGGGAAATTTTTTAGCCTTTTTTGGGCCTTCCGATAGAGCATCCTAGAATTAGTTAATACAAGTATTTAGTATATATTTAGTTAAAATATATATATTTAGTTAAAATATATATATTTAGTTAAAATATATAAAAAAAATTATTATTTTAAAAAATAACGGCTCCTTCCTTTCTTAAAAAGCTGATACTCATGCTCTGGAACACCCCGTATATTATTAAAAAAAATTCCATTGTGGAATATCCTTTTTTTTTTATTTTTCACATTTTGGTTAAAATCTCATCAGTATCCTATTATAAACTTTGGAAATCCTATGTATATGGATAATTTTATCTCGGATTTTTATTTTCCTTGTGAAAACTTATATAATTTTTAATATTCAAATTTGTTATTCTAACGAATAATACTTCATATCAATTTAAAATTAAAATGTATGAATAAAGATATTTGCTTTATAGTTTTTTTTTTATTTTTCTTATTTAGAAAGAAATAGAAATTATTTAAAATTAAAAAAACAATTCTACAAGATCATGTCAATCGAAATGAACTGACCATGAACAAAAATGTTATTATTACCATTATTGTCTTTCAATCAGAGACAGTGATATTACAAACTAGACAAAAATGGTATGGAGTCTAAAAATATATTGTAAACCGTCATTGAAATATTTATGAGGTGAATAGTAGAGTTATTTAGTAAGTATATTTGATTTCAACGCACTTTAATAACCTACCTGGATTTTATTCAAATCTTATTCAAGTCTTGTTCAAATTATTTTGCTATAATTCTTAATAATCATAATCTATTAGCTTAAAACATTAAAATCCAATTTGTAAAATAATACGTTTGGCCTGTGTGCTCTTCTATGGTATTGATTAAAACGTGCTTTAATGTTTATGTACCCAAAGTACATATAAATGTACATTTGACTTTACAGAAATCACTTAAGACTATGATTATGAAATTTTTGAAATGTAGACATAAATATTTAAAAATGTTAAAAATATATTTGAGTCAAATAGAATCAACAACCATGACATTTTTATCAGAATAAATAGACATCGTGAGCAGGTACTTTTAACAATCAAAGACAGTAAAATTGATGCTGCAAACACTGATATAAGCTTACTTTACAGAAAACATAAACGCATCATTCGTCTCATCATCATTACAGATACTGTAAATGTCACATCAACACTTGCTACACTCGGTCGTCGTTGTATTGGTGAAACACCAATTTTTTTTATATAAGTATCTTGCGTAAGTTGGCACTATATGTATATACATAATGTATATTGATTATATAATGCCACATAAAATGTGCAAGGTATTACAATTATTTATATTTTAATAACCAGAAATTTAAAGTAGCCTGTTGAAACAAAAACACAATGTTCAGTGAATTTGATTATACTCTGCATAGGTTTATTTTTTGTTTTTGACAGTGAATGTCTATGTAAACTTGACATTTTCACATCTATTGTACTTTCCCGTTTCATTTTATGAAATTACAAATATATTTCCTTGGTGAGCGTTATTATTCTGATAAATGTGCGTTTCTCTCATAAGCTACTAAAGAGTTGCCAAGTACTAATTTAGAACCGAAATCAATTTAAAAAAAATGTATTTAATGAAAATTATTTCATAAAATGCTTTTGCAATCAAATTAAAACATTTTATTTTTAATTATATAGTTTTACTTAATTAAAAGAAACTTACAATATGTAAATGAAATTAAAGCAACCAAATTACCGAGTGAAACGTTTTTTTACCAAATATGATTCTTTTGTTTGTAGGTTTTTACAACTTAAGATAATTTTTTATTTTATATTGTGTTCTTTACATTTCTTGAAGTCTGGCTAGATGATACATAAGTCAAAATTTAGTTTTTGATGGGTTAAATAGAAAAGTACTTTGTAATCTGTTTTCAATTTTTTGTTTAATATCAGGGTCGAGTACGAAAGCTCTTATCTCAAAATCTTGTCTTCGAATTCCGTCATGGAAACAATGTACTTTTTAAACAATTTGCAAAAAGAAGAATACTCAATATTGTGAAAAACTTATAATGTATATTATGAGTACACTTTATTTAACTGAATTTTCACCTCTGTAATACAAGCCAGTTTTCCACGTTTTTCACAATAATTAAGAATTAGTATAGCTTTCGTTTTTGGGATTTTAATAGCAAAACTGAAATGGTAGACAAATCTTTATAATTTCACATCGTTGACAAAGAAAAAGGTAAAAGGATAGTTATAGATGGTGAAAATAGTGATTTCAGTTCCTCCAGTTTAACAAAATAAAGTTAGAGCTACACCAATACGACTATGTCCAAGTGTAGTAAGTTTTGATGAAACACTTACAACATAATGTGAAACAACGGATTGTATTGTATGTTTTTAGTCAAAATAGCTCAGACAAGTCTTTAAAGTCTCGTCCAGAGAAGCGAGTTATACTCCATTTTGGGTCATATTAAACTAAAAATTCTTGTTTGACTTAAAAATGGTTTAAAAAAATAAATCTGTATTGCTTGCAAAATTCTAAAGAATTTAATTTCTAATTTACATAACTCGAGTGTAAAACAATTATAACAATGTCTTTAATCCGTTGCTTTCAATAACTTCAGCTTTGAATTTGATGTGTTTGTGAAGATGTATTGTATATTTTATCGTGAATTTAATATTCAAGTTTTTACTTACATATAATATAAATGTGTCGTTTACATACAAAATTCTGCAACGAAATAAGCATTGCGGAAAATAATTAATAACATTTGAATTAACAATAACAAAAAAATATCTTGGAAATAACATAAAGTTAAACAAAAGTATTATTTATTACAAATTTTTCCAAGTATATACTCTATAGAATATAAGGATAACTGAAATTACAATTTTTCTTTTATATGTATGTTTTATTTTCCAATAGATACTTTAGTATTCAAAAAGATATAAAATTATTTTATTTTTATTGCAAATCGATAACGATTTCATAATTTTCTTCTCTTATTTATTTTATATTACAGTTTTTTTATTTTCTTTTTTTTATAATATGAATTTTCTAAATTTAATTTATACCTTGATATAATAATCATAATGTTACATGTTTTGTATCTTAAAACACCTGAATTGTATTAAAAGTTATGTTTAGGTATCTAAACAAAACAAAAAACAATAAAACAAAATCTTTACCATATTCTATTCTTTTTCAGTCTTAAAATTATATTTTCTTTCTATTTTTCCATAAAATAAAATAATAGAAGATTTGAAATGAACAAAAACAAAAAAAAAAAACAAGAAATATAAAATAAAAAGGATTTCACGCATATTGAATTGTGATTGTTTAACTCAATCTCATAGATATACACTTATCTCATACACATCATCACACTCACAATATAGAAATTTTGAATTGAAAATTTCTAGTCTTTTTGTTTTTCATGCAATAAAAAGTTTTATTTCAACGCCTCTCAATTCATATAAAAGAAAATTTTATTCTTCTGTCACATTAAATTAAAATAGAAGAGTAAAAAATAGAACAAAAAAAATGAATTAAAAAATAAATCTCACTAGAATCATTTCATTTTAATTTTTTTCTTTATTTTACGTATTAAATTTTTTATAATTTGTATATCGTGAGAAAAGAATAGAAGAAATCTAAAAATTTAATTTTTTTTTTTATTGTTATTATTTTTATTCTATGTAATTTTCAAATCCGAAAATATTAAAGACTACATGAAGTAATTTTAAATGGCATTAGAAGTTATTATAAATATGTAGATGAATATTTACATATGAGAAGTGATGGATGGAAATAAATTGATATAAATTCCTAATAAACACAACAGGATTATATCTGCGTTAGTTAACTCATCACCTTAATATTATACATACTAATTGGTTAATATATTTGTGGCACTTTTTAAGAAAAACTATTCGAGTAAATGTGACCAAACTTCTAACATTTATTATTAAGGATCGCGCTTAAATTTTAGTTCACATTTTCTATACCGATTACCGAAATTCGAACTAGTTCAATAACCTGTTATCAATTTCTAAGCATTTCATTAGAAATATTTCCCAACTCAAAAATGTTACAGAACTAAACATTTGGAAATAGTTTGCCTTCAAAAATAAGTAAAAACGTCTTTTACCGATTTCCAAAATTCTGGTTGGTTCGGTAGCAGACATACAACTTTTATCACCTTTAATTATTATCTCTGATAGATTGTGTTATATCAACAATTGTGTGTGTCAGCGAAACTTGGGAGACAACAAATAAGATAAATTAAAAGCTTTAAGTATTCGCGAACAAGAACATTTTTTTAAAAACAGAAATCGCAGAATATTCTGGCCCAACACCATCATTAATATGGACTTAGGGCAAACCCGCAGAAAGGAAGAAAAACCAGAAATGAACCAAATTAAGCTTGATGACAATGGATAGACCACACTCTGAGAAAACCACCAACAAATATAACCAAAATGGTTCTGTAACGGAAACTCTATGACAGTAAAAGGAGAGGTAGGCCCAAAACCACCTAGTGTCGAACCATATAAGCTGACTTAGCTAGTTATAGACGAACTTTGAAAGAAACGAAAATCACTGCACAAAACCAGTGATATGCTGCATATGCTGGAGTAACATGAAAAAAAATGATTGAAGCACAAATTCAAACCTGCAACAGGAAATTTGAGCTGGACCCAGCATGTGTTTGAATATCTGTTGTACAACTTCCAGAATTAGAAATAATTTTTGTTTTAATTCGGTTTATAAATAAAACGTTATTGAAATAAATTTTATGCAATTTGTGGTGAGCCCGGACTACATCGGGTAAACTTCTTAGTTATTATATAGAATTACAACCTTTGGTGAGTCTTAGTTCAAACTTAATACATTCCAATTATCTGTTTTTCGTACAGCCATCTTTTTGTTATTTATTATATTATTTCTCGCGTTTGATTCAACATTTAAGTTCAATTTATCTATCAGTTTGTCTTTACCTTTTTTTCACATCTGCTTTGCTGAAAATATTTTGAATTTATATGTGTTCTTTGGCTCTCTTATTATATTGTTTTTTAAAATACCAAAATAATAAGATAAATGCCCTAACTACTAGCGCAGAGTTTTAATATATATTTTAGTATAAATTAGCTATTATATTTCACTCTAATAACCAGTGATAAATTTATGAACGCCTACAACTTTTAAAAAGGTTCTTTTTTTATCAAGCCGTGGGCGTGGACGTGTATGGAGAAATAAAATGCATACAATAATTGATTTTTACAGTAGTTATATTATATTTCAACACACATGCCCGACTCATTTCCGCCTTTGGTTTTTTCAATATTAAACTTGGTTCTATAATCAATTCATTAGCTCCCGACTATATGGTCATTGTATTTTCTAAATTTTTTATCTTTTCTCTAATTCTCCGACAACTATATAGATTTACTATAGATTTAGAGAGGAGACATTTTCTTTTGAACATTTTATTCAACGTGTTTATTAATGTCCACAATTTATAGACATTATGTCATCGCCAGGAAAATCAATGTTTCATATATATTTTGTACATATTTAGTTTTTATTCAAAAGTTGGGATTTAGCTAATTTGATTTTTTTTATTTTATCATCTGTTTACCTAATTTATGAGTGACGTTATAATTGTGCAGGTAATGCAGTGCACTAGGTTCACAAGTTGATTAGAGACAAAGAATTAAGCAACTGTTACAATACCAAAACAAATAAATTCAGGTCAGTTTGATCGAAAATTCTATTTTTACACTTAAAAATAAATAATAGTACACTTTGTTGTTTTGACGAAAACTTAGCAACAAATTTTCATTCACCCTCTTCTACGTGTCAAAAATTACATTAAATCCAAGTTAGAAGAACGCAAATCTATTGGCCTAGTAGCGCTTGACATAAATTCCGTCTTTGACACTGTGTGGCACTCTGGCTTGCTTCATAAATTAGAAGTGTATAAATTTCCTATATATTTAATTAAAATCATACAAAACTTTCTTCATCAAAGAGTATTTTGTGTGATATTGAATAATACATGCTCCAATTTGTATGAAATTAATGCAGGAGTTCCACAAGGCTCAGTACTTGGCCCAATTTTGTACAACACGTACACTGCAGATATCCCTAGGTTAGAGTTTACAAAATATCAGTATTTGCTGATGACACTGCAATTTACTCTGCTGGCACTAGTCCCAATTACATATTTACAAACCTACAAAATTCACTCAATAAGCTCTAGTTATTATGCAAAATGGAGAGTAAAAATTATTAATGCTTCCAAAACAGTATCAATTTATTTTACGAAAAAAAGGAAAGCCTCTCTTTTACCTTCTATACCATTAAAACTACAAAAGGACGAAATTAACTGGGCCGATATTATTAAATACCTAGGCATTACCTTAGATAAAAGGCTAACCCTTCAAAAGCAAACTTCTATCACTATTGATAAAATTAACAAATGTATTCGCATGTTGTATCCCCTTATTAACAGAAAATCAATCTTATCCACAGAAAACAAATTTATACTTATTAAGGTAATTTTTCAACCAATAATGTTATATGCGGCACCAGTCTGGGGAGATTGTGCAGCTAGTCATATTAGAAAATTGCAAATTGCGCAAAATAAACTTTTGAAACTTGTATTCAATCTTGCCAGATGGTATTCAACCAAAAAGCTGCATGATAAAGCCAGCATGAATACAATTTTTAAAAAAATAAGTTATTTAACTGTAAAGTTCCACTCGGAACTGTTCATGTCAGAAAATCCTCTGATCAGAAATTTAAATTAAGTTAAAAAAATTAGGCTAGTTTAGTTCGTAGGTAGGTTTTACTATAGGTAGGTTTTACTGTTTAAGTTAGCGTTAAGTTTTACAAATCAAAAATTCAAAAAGGTTTTTCATCTCCAATTTTCCTTTAAATTTATACTATTAAACTCGAAAATTTCTAAATAAAAATAAAAAAATACAAATAAACTGTAGTAAAGATAATTATATATCTGTATCTAAGTAAATAGTTTTTAAAAGAATTAATTGTACAATTTATGGAGCATAATAAATAACATAAATAAATAAATTAACAACAAATTGTAGTACATGACTCTGTCAATGTTAGATCGAAAATAGGGTTAACTTTTGTTCATAGTAATACTAATTTATATTTGAAGTTGAATACAAACCACCTTGTATTAGGTTTTTATATTTGAGCCTTCACATACATCAGTATAATAAATTTAAGTATTGAGACACAATAATTTCTTTAATATTACAAAGGAGGACTTAAAAGAAATGAATAAAAAAATGATTATAGAAATTAAGTCTGAGTATAGAAATTGTCATATTCATAGGAGGAATTAAAAATTAGTAAACAATTTTCGAGGTCACAAATTCGTTTTCATATAATTTATATGTGCTTATAGTTTTTAAAACTAACCCAAAATTTTAACGAGTTAAAACAAGAAAGTAATTTTTTAATAACTAAGCGAAACACAAAAAAATATTAACAATTAAAATAATTTTCCCAACTAAATGTTCATCATAAAACTGACAAAAAATAAACTGATGAAAAACAAAATAAAATAAAAACTTGTAACAAGATATGCATTCAATACTCAAGTCATCAAAATTTTAAATTCATCAAAAACCACAAATCAAATTAAAATCAAAAAAGAAACAAAAAAGACAAGAAAAGTACAAAATGTGTGGAATGACAAGTTTGTCAATATCACAAAAAATTTCGAGCTTATTTTCAATAGTTTTTCCGATTGTCGTGTCATATTTTTGAAATTTTTGAATATTTATCAATTTTTTTTTAATTTGCTTTGATTCTATGAAATTCTACATTACAATCGATCTTGTGATAATTTTTGAAATTATTTATCCAAAATAAATAATTAAATTTGAATGTAATGACATCGCAACACTAAACCACTTAAAGTCAAGTAAAAAATATCATAAATTTAATAAAGAGCAATATTCTATTCGGCTATGAATTGAACTAACTCTGACACAGAGTATATATTGAGTCTTTAATTCAATGTAATGAAGACTGCATATACATATCCTTCTGCTGTATTATTTTAATACGTAAATATTTCTTTATGGATTAAGATTGAAAAATAGGCTTATTAAGGCCCTTAAATCGATTATTATTAGACATAATAATTGTTATATATACTAAATACAAAAAAATGTGCTGATTTATTAACGTTAGTTAACCTGCAAAAGCTGATTTTCATCTATCTTCAGATGGTGAAGGTAGGTAGTAGTGGCAAACCGGCAATACGTCAATACATTTAGACCAGTAAGATTCATTGTCATTCAGATGGTTAAATATTTCATGGATTTAATTGTCCATGATTGGAAGGTTACGGTTACTTATTTCAACAGTCATTGAAGTCATTTTACTTTACAATGATTACAAACAGTATATATGAATAATTATAATAAGTAGATTTAGGATCATATAACACCCGTTTCATTACAATCAAACTTCTAAACAAATTATAATGAATTCTTTCATTGGATCTATAATCTCACTCCTACTGAATAACTTTGACTATTTAAATTTAAAAGCTTTGAAAACATAAAAGTGAAAATGCTGACTTCAATGAATTTCATAAACTTTATCCGTCCTTACATAACATTTTATTTGCTTGGAATAACAACTTTAATCGGTGTAGTAATATAAACGACTAACACTACAGTGCAGTATTGCCCTTATTATATGCAAGTTGTACTACAGATTAATTTCGAATAAAAAAATAATAATTAAGATATTTTTATTTCTACTTAAAATTATAATTAAAAAACAAAATCATGATTCAAAAAGCTAACAATAAGCTCTATAAACGCTAAAAATGAAATAGCTTATTTAAATTTTATAGTTGTATTAGTATCATTGTATATTTTAATTTATATCATTCTATCATCATTTACTGTCATCATCATCAATAATTTTCATCATTTATTTTTATTATAATCATCAATATCATAAAATATTTGATATTTTAGATTTATTTTCACATGTCACATTTATATGTATGTGTCTGTACATATTTATATTATGTATATGATCATGTTCATTTTGATAGCTGCCGTAAAATATTTTTTATTTCATTTTATGTTTTCTTGTTTTGTTTTAATTTCTCTTTCTCGTATATTATACATATATCAAATTTAATATCAGTACATATACAGTATGTGACAAAGGATGTGATATGAATTCAAAAATTTTCAAATAAACGACAAAAAGTAAACTAACACAAAGAATGTATTAAATCAAATGATATAATGTACAGTGAAATCAATTTATAATGAACTTCATTATAATGAATTACATTGATAAAGCGGAAGTTATTAATACTTTTTACCAAGTATTTTATAAAATCTCGGCTTCGACTGATGATATTGGACGACCTTTATGAATATTATTATTGTTAGAGTGCTAAAAAATACAAATGATGACTGAAAAGTTACCGCATTCGTGCAAATCTCGAATTTGAATTTTATTCACTAAATCTTTCTTAAGAATGAATTGTCTCAGTCACTCTAGATTTGATTCGACACATTATACTCAAAATATAAGAGATCAGTATTTTATCCTTGATAGTTGTCCTCAATTTTAATACAAGCAGATTTGCTTTTTTATATTTTGTTACACACTACCCAAACACTTTAGAAAATCATTTTTCCATATAAAACTATTCTAGGTTTGTGCCTAAGACAGATACGATTGGGAATAAATACGATTTAGGAATTGGGTAGTATGTCTGAAAGAAACACATTCGTTCTGAAATATTAGAAAATGGAGCATTTCTGCCTGAGAGGAACAAATAAGATTGAAGCATATGAAACATTTTAGCACTTCTTACAATAAATGAATTTCTGAAACAAATTTTGAACCAACTAGGAATATGAACGGCGTAGAAATGAGCACTTCAACCATCTCTAGTGTTATCCTGGAATTGTTTGAAGGTGGAAATATTTGGTTTTAGTTTAATGGAAAAAATTTAATTTTCAAAATGATATCTATAGAAGAGAGAGACACAGAGCTCCACTGTTGCTTCGACGTATGTTCAGAAAAACAAAAACAAGGTGGACAATAGTGTTGCCAATTAAACATAGGGTTCGACTTTATATCTCGTCAAGGTAGTTTGGAGAAGTTTGGAGTGTGGCTGCCCATATGTAAAAATTATACTCCATATTAGGTCGGACATAAGATTTTTAGATAATGGACGAATGTCTTAGATCTCTTAGTAGACTTTACATCGTGAAAAACACTCAAACATTTGCCAACATATTTAGATATATCAAAAATATATGCCTATTCCACTGCGTTTTTTTTTTGTTTATCTGCATCCCCAAAATATTAACATTTTCATAACATTTTCCTCATCATCATGATAAATTTTAAATGTCGCCAAATTTTCCAAGTTGATTTTCTTTATATTAGGGAGTTTGAAACTTTTATTTTTTTTCAATTTCAATAACTTATTTTTCTTTAATGTTATTTATTTTTACTAATTATGAAAAAAATATTTTATTTAAAAACTAAAAAATTCGCTATTACAGCTATAAATGGCAATTAGGTTGTATGACGTCACAAAATTTAAATAGTTATTAAAAGGATTTATCTGCAGACCCAATGAATTAATAAATAAATAAATAAAATAAACTGCATACCTATTAAGGAATTATTTTTTTGCTTAAACTTTGCTCAACAATTTCATTATAGACGAGTTCTACTGTATTAAGTAGAAGAAAAGTGCATTTTTATTTTACATAAAATAAAAACAAAAAATTTGAATGTTTTATTTCTTTTTACAAGGTTTTTTCAATGTACTTTAAGTTTCCTTTCACAATTTATCATTATTCAATTCAATTCAATTTTTTTTTTGTTGTTTTTGCTATTACTTATATACTTATCTGAATCTCTTTATGTTAGTTTTTTTAAATGTCATACATTTATTTTGATTTCTGTTACTTTTCTTTTCTTTGTTTATTGCATAATCGAAAAAAAGAAAATATGCATAATGTTGTGTAAATGAATGTGTCCTTATGGATATAATAAAAAGAACTGCAATTGAAATTGTTTAGAAAAACAATAGTTTTAACATAAATTTGAAAATAATTTTCTTTTTGAATTTTCATTTTCAGTTTATCCCTTGCCTAATCGTAATATTCTTTATGTTCATAAAAATAATGGAAAGTGAATTTCTTGAATTCAATATTATTTCTTTTAATTTAAAATTTACGAGCTTAAAAAAGAATTAAAATTTCAAATATGATAGATATATGATTTTATTTCACATTAAATCCGTAGTTTACTAGATTCTCCATTTCAAGTATGAAAATACAATTCTAGAGATACAATAATAAATATTGACTATGCAAATCAAAAGCAGGAAAGAAAATGTATAAATCTCCATATTATTGTAATTTTTTATTAAAAAAATGTTTATAAGTAATAAAAAAAAAAACCATAATGTTACGATGATGTGCTACCGTTATATGAAAAATGTATCTATTTACTTTGCTTGCGATGGAATATGGTTTCTTAATAAAACTTTTTTTTTGGTGAAACATTTTTCTATATAAGGTTAGAATATTTTATTATTGTTTTATTATACAAAATGCATATTAAAAACGCATACTCCGTAAAGTTACAATACCGACATTTGAAAAACAATGAATCACGATTTTTAAAGAAAACACGTAAGAGACTTAAGTAGTCACGAAAAAATTGTGGTTATTTTTTTCTTTTGTTTTGTTTTGTTCTACCAAAAGAAACCCAAAAAATATTTAATTAAAACAATATATAAAAATATTTTCATCATTTTATTAACGGGGTATTTATAATTGCAAGAAAATTCAAATTATAGATGTTAATGTAGAAAAAACTAATTATACAATATTAAATTTCCACAACTAAAGGCGAGGAAACGATTTAATTTTTTTTATAAAACAATTCCAGTCATCAGCAATTCCAAACCATTAATCCCAAAATGCAGTGAAACTGTAAAGTTTACAATGAATCACCTTCCAAAATGTATATTGAAATCTCTTAACTTTGTTCATCATTCGAAAATGTTTCAAATTTGTAGTGGAAACGTAAATAAGAGCAGAGTATGTATACATGTCATAAATAAAGCTCACACAATTAATTAAATTATAGTTTAGTATATATTTTCGATGGAAACATAAGTTAATTGCCAAATTGTAGCAAAATATTTAAAATATATTTTCCGTCGAATTATGATTTTCTGGCAATATTGTTTTTGATATAACGAAAGATAAATCAAAAGTAATTTTATTAAAAGATAGAAAAACAAAAGGACAAAATAAAAAATATTATAACTTAAACGTCAAAATCTATGCATGTATTCCAAAATGATATTCTAAAATGTAGCAAAAGTTTTATTATATATTTTACAATAAAGTTATTATAAAAGCTTTAAACGAAACATATTTAAAATGTATTAAAAATTATTATACTGCATTTTGGAAGTCACTCAAACTCATGCTCTTTTTCTACATATTATTTTTAGTTAATAACTTATTCTCTCAGATTTATACATCATCTTGAGAAGTCTATTGGTACTTACACTGGTATCCATACTGGTATCCACGATGCACAATTGTTAGCTATACTGCGATCCATATTATATTCTTGTTGTTTTATTTCTACAATATATCATCATTCAGTGCAGTAAAATACCAACATCGTTAACAAAAGAACGTTAGAAATATTAAATACAGTCAAATTCGTTGTTTTCATAACATTTTAATGGAAATGAATTTAAATTGTCCACCTTAAAGCCAACGATATGAAGTTGCCGGACAACGATAATCATAATTTGTGATATAGCGATATGATTTTAAATGTATTGAATACGATATCTAGAAAATGAAATCCGGAAAAACGATTTCCAGAAAACAAAAAATATAGAAACTACAAAATTTAAAAAATTTAAAATTCCAGAACATTTGCAATATAACTGAATTCAGATTTATAGTGAAGGCTCCCGCTAGTCCGGATGGTCAGCTTTTTAAGGGGGGAAGGCGAGCGGTTATTTTAAAATATTTAAAAAATATTGTTAACTAAGTCGAGGGTTCTCGATGGTGACATTTTCAACTTCCGGGAAAAACCGGAAAAGGATTTTTTAAGCTCAATATTCGCCGAAATTTCTGAAACAATCCGAATTTGCATTAAAAAGTACCCCTTCGTATTTAAAAATCTCCATTTCGGCTAATTTCGGAGATTTACAGGTTTAAAAAACCGATTTGCGAACATTCCCCAAGTTTGATAATATCACCAATCGATAAAGCACCCTTGATTTAGTTTATAAAATAAATTTTTAAACTTTAAAACAACGGCTCCTCCCCCTCTTAAAAAGCTGATACGCACGTTCTGGAACACCCGGTATTATGGGGAAAAGGATAAAAAAAAACTCGCTACACATTAATTGGATTACTATATATTGTTTTTGATAATCACATTTTTTTTTGAGTGATATGTTTAGATTTATGGAATAAAAGTCGAGTTTCCTTTCACTAATCATTTGTATTTATTTTGCAAATATCGATATTTCGGAAGCAACGTACTTCCTTCATCAGTGCTTTGCGACTAATCTTAGGACTTTTATTCCATAATCTACTATATATTGTATTTCTAAAATTGACAACAAACAAAATTCCTAATTAATTACACAATTTACAATCATAAATAATATTTTGTAATTGGATTGTTTTTTTTTCACTGAAATACCTGAGACAACATATCAAGTTTTAAAATTAAATAATAACATTAACAAATGACGACAATGTTGTATACTTGATATGCACAAATATGTAAATTTGGATGTGAATACAAATTTAGATAAAGAAAAATTAATAAGAGTTTGACTAATTAACACAAGCAAGATCTGAAATGGATGTATGCATAATTCTTATGATATTTTGATATTACTTGAAAATTATTTTTGTCAAATTCTGGCCAAATTTTGAAAACCAAAATAATTTGTTTAAAACACATTTATTCACTAACTTTGAATCTTTATGTCCTTTCAACTTTACAACTTTCTTTAGCCGAATTTTATTATTTATTTTCAAAACAACAAATTTATTTTTTAAGTACTTAAGAATTTTCAAATTTATTTTTTTTTTTTTGTTTTAGAACATAGAAACTATAACTTTCGTTGTAGCGATCATTAAAAAATTTTATATTTTAAAAAATTCCTCACGTAAAAAAAATATAAAACTTTAAGAACTTCTTTTCCAAGAAGAAATTATAAAATTTAATTTTTTCTTTCTTTTCCATTTCAAATTCATCTTTCGTATTGTATTTCAATTCTTTTACTCATAAAGTTTCAATTCTTTTACTCATAACTATTGTGTAAGATGTATATTTCATTTTAAGATATATTAACCTTTTTTTTTTTTGTAAAAGAACATTAGAAATATTTCTCGACTTCGTTGTTATTCGTATTTAGTTCAATTCTACACATTAAATTCTAACATATACATGCAATCTATAACCTATGTAATAATAAATTATGTCGTAAGCCAAAATAAACGACAACGATATCGACTTAATATTTTACTTAAAAAATTATTTTTTATAATATATTTTTTAAATTAGATTTTACTTGATTTTGTTTAAAAAAATAATTTCCTCTGATTATTGATTTTGTCTTTTAAATTTAATTTTATCATGATTATATGTTAAAGAATGATGAACAACTAGTTATCGGACTAAAAAAAAATTTAAAATTAATTTAGTAAATTGAAATCATAAAATCAAGATATATTTGTAAAATTATATATATGTAAGCTATGAATATGTTGTAACTGATTACAATAATTTGAAAACGTATAAAATTAAAAAAATATTGAATATAAAAATAAAACGAAAAATACTTCTGAAAATATTAAAGCATGAGAAATAATATAACACTTTAGGTATTATATATTTGAAATATTTTTTAAAAATGCGCTATCGAATTATCTGAAAATATTAAAATGCGGCTAGGCTTACTAGCTTAGTTACTTTCTGATTGCTACAGATTTTTTCTGATACTGATACATTGTGATGCTTATCATTTTTTTTCAGATGCTTATTAGAGCCAACTTAAGAAAGCAAAAATTCCCTTTAGGTTTCAATATGTTTTGAAAACCGTTCGGAATGAAACCTATATATTTCATACCAAAAAATTTACAGCTGAGAATTGCGAACCAAAACCACTTCATTCACTCATTGTTGATTGAAACCTGGTTTTCTTTTCAGAATTTTGCAGGTGGGATTTTGAATTTAGAGACTTTTCAAAACGTTGAAAATTTTGATATTCTGTATATTAACTAATATTAATACACTACATGGCTTGTTTGATAAACCCTTTCTTGCTAACAGAAATAAATAAATAACAGAAAAAACCAATTATGTATACAAAATTAAGTATATTAAATTCATAAAAGTTTACGAAATATAATTTTGTGAATACTTGTTATCTAATGTATCATATTTTTTTACCTCACAGTTGGTTTTCATTGAAACCGCTAAACTTGTCCAAAATAGGGTGTTTTTCATTATGACACAAAAATTTAAAAAAAAGGAAATAAAAAGGAACAGCAATAAAAAATTCTTGCTCTTTTCCTGCATTATCTTTTACTAAGTTATCCTGTCACATTCAGTTTAGCACAGTCACCTTGACAGTTTAGCAATGTCACCAGAAATCTATTGGTACTTACACTGGTATTCACGATCAACAATTCTCAATACATTGGATTCAAGAAGCTGTTGTTAGTAACAACTTGTTACATAATTTTTTTTTATATATATATTTTGGTAAACCCGGATCCTGTATTCAATTATTCCTTTAAACACTTCCAATTAGGAATATTGATTTTACATCATATAATATATATATATATATATATATATATATATAATATATATATATATATTTTTATATATATATATATTTTTATATATATAATATATATATATATATATGTACATTAGAAAAAGTTTATACATTAGTGTTCCTTAAATTACATTTTAAATATTAATATATTTTTTTTTTCTAAATCTGGCTCCCAGTATATCAACTATTAGTATCAGTACCCCATATGGTTTGTTTTATAACACTTTTATTTCTATTAACCAACCAACGCCCCCCCCCCCCGCAAATTTTTAATATTTTTAACATAACATAGTAATTAAGCTCCGTTCTATGCATCCCTGCTGAGAAGGACGATAATGATGATGATAAATTATCAAACAATCAAACTTCGAATTTATTTAATAATTATATAGACGTATTTCCACTTAAAAATACTTGAGGAGTAAATGGGCATCTAAAATTTATTGTAAAAGAATGAACGTTCAGTCAATTCTATTCTCTTAGAAATATTTTTAAAATAAACATTAAACTTCAAATTTATAACAATAATTGTTAACTCAACCATATTTGAATGAATTCCAAAAAAATAAAAATTAATTTAATTAAATTATTCTCAGAAATAATAAATCTTTTCGAAATATTATAACAACACACAATATTAATTTCTTTATATTTTTTTATCATTCATTTTAAATTCATTTAACAACAATGACAACTTTATTTTACATTTTAATTTTTTTTTTTTTTTGGTTTTAGACTCCAGTGATTTAAACCAAAACCATATTTTCTAAATAATCTATTGGGAAAATTACAAAACAATAATTGTAATATCCTTTTGCCATAAAAAAACCAGAAAAAAAAATTATAAAATTGAAAATATGACATTTTTATACTTATGGTCAATGTTTTTCAAAAGTTAAGATCAACAATTTAGTTAACAGAATTATTTTAAGCAAAAACTTTTCCAATAAACAGACGAATAGATATTATGTAGATATACTGCCTGGAAATCCTGAATCCTTTTTTTCTTTTAGTTTTTGTATATATGAATATATTCAATTCTAATCTACTAATCTAAAACCAAATTACAAGCAAACAAAAAAATTGTACATATTTTGTTAGTCCATTTTATTTTTCTATAAAACTAACATATTTCTCTAAAGGTCATTTCGAAAAAGAGTTCGTTTTTATAAAGTTAAATCTGATATAATAATAGTCTAATACTCATACTACAATAACTGAGTACATTCAATTCCATTAAAATGGTAATTTTTTTCAACTTTCATACAATCTTTTTTTTTCTCTTAAAAATTTTGTTATTTTTTTTTATTAAATGAAGTAGAAATAAATTTGAAAATGACCAACAATAGAACTAACTATCTTAAATTGTAAAACTAATTTTCAAATTATTTATTTTTTTTTTTTTTAGAAAAGTTTGTGTTATTTGAAATAAATTATAAATTAAAATGTAAACACAGTCGTTAATTTAAAAAGTATAAAATCAATTTTAGATGCAATTTTCATAAAAACAACTTTGTTATCACTAAGTTTTATTTGTGATTTTTATATTTTATTTAAAAATATATATTTTCTGAGACAGGAGAAAATCAACAATGGTTCGATCCATTTAAATCTTTTGGGCGCATTCATCTATTTTTGTTATAGTTATGTTTATGTTTTCAGTTCCGATATAAAGCCTACTTTCCTCCAAGAGATCTGTCCAGTATCTATTCGACCTTAAATGAAGCATAGCCATGATAAAATTCAATACCGCCTCTATGTCTAATTGACAACTACAGCATCCAGAACCTTTACTTCTCTTAACATACAACGAAGCGGTGGAGCTCTCTCTTATTTTTATAGATATCTTGTTGGAAATGATAGTTTGTCAATTAAATTACAATCGATATTCCCTCCGTTCAAACAAAATACATAGCAATACGAAGGAAGCTTCACTATCACACCAAAATTAGTAAATGGGGTGTAAGTTTCTAAAATCAATAGCGAAAATAAAGAAATTCTAACTTGTGTGGGGTACAAATGCTTGTTGGCATCACACACAATGACACAACAGAATACTAAGCGAGAAAAAGATCAGCTATAGAGCATGAATGCAGTTCACTTTTTATTCCCTAAAATTTTGTTTTTCTTAGTGATACCAATGTTCATTTCACACTTCGCTATATTGTGAAACATTTACCGAACGGTGGCAATTACCTTACATATCAATTCAGAATTATCTGATTATAATCAATAAATCAAGCATTCTTGGGATATATAATATATATAATTCAATATATAATTGGATTGTTACTAGTAATCATAATAGGCCAAATTGCAATTGGGTTATATAGGCCAAAATCCAATCCTAACTATAATCTAATCTAATCTATATTTTATGCATTATTTATTAAGTTCTGCTAACACGAAATCACTTTTTTAACTTAAGCTATAGTTTTTTGTGAAATGTTCGTTACACATTTTCATTCCAACGAAGTCGAAATCTCAAAAATGTCACTATTTCAGAATTGGAAATAACAGAAAAAACCTATAAAAAAAAATTATCATTATTTTATAAATAAAATATAAATTACCAATTTGTTTTATACCCTTCTTCCTATCTATTCTCATCGTGCCATCGTAGTTTTATACCACAATCAAGCGATGCATAAAGGTTGAAGGAAATATTTTAATGTTTTAACTGATCGTTTAAAGGGTATAGGCAACACATACTCGGCTGCAGGAAATTAAATAAAATAATTAGAAAAATAAGATCCAAAAAATTATAAATCACAGATCTGAAAATATGTAAGCTGAAGCAATAAGTTGTTCAGAATATGTTTTTTGTAGACAATATTGATGTATCTAACTAACGGTACTTATTCGATACTTATTAATAACTGTCCAAACTTAAAATGTTAGTCAATAAAAAATTTAAATTTTTGTGAAAAATTTTATTATCTCAAAAATGTTGGCTAACAAATGTTTTGTATTAATACATTAAACCATCATCTACAACTTTGTCAAACACAGATTTTAGTCAAATATATATTTCAGTAACTTCATTAACTTTGACTAGATAACTTGTTTTTTTTTTGTATTTTATACTTCGTTTTAATTCACAACTACGGGTTGCGATAACCGATATACTACATAACACCATGCCGCTTAACTTTGACTAATAAAATAAAACTATGTTACAATATTCAAGCGTCAGGTTTTATTTTTCTTACATAAGCAAAGATACCAAGATATTCGGAAAATGCTATGAACAAACAATTCTAAAATACACCAAAAAATCCCCCCTGAAATGGTTTTTTGTGTCGAAAATAATCACTCTGTGTAATTTGTCATTCACTATATATATCAAGTCAAAAATATATTTTCTCGTTTAAAGAGTACACCCGTATAATTTTCCTCCCTAATTTATACATAGTGGTGGTAATATATTCGTAAGTCATAATACAATAATTGCATAACTTATAAAGTTGTTTTTATATGTAAAGAAATAATTAGGTTAATTTGTTTCCAGAGATTTGAGTCAAAAACTAAAATTTAAAAATTAAAGCATACAATTTAAGTTTTACATAAGTATAAATTAAAAAATATGATTCAAATTTAATTTTGTAAATATATATATGTATATATATATATATATATACATATAATTGTATGCATTTTAACTTACAATGTATGAAATGTGTATTGTAACTGAACTCTACCAGAATTAATTTTCATTTCAGTTTATCTTTAAATGAAAATAACCTTCTTAAAAATGATCTCGAATTATATATTTATTATAGGAGTTTCTGAACAGATCAACCCTGTTTACTATAATTCTATTTACATATCCTGGCGACAGAAATTTATTTACAAGTAAAAAAAATATAGCTATAAGAATTTTTTTTATAAAAAAATAATTTACATTATTTTCTTAAAAAATAATCATATTTTATTGAATTTCAAAGGGTGGGAAATTATGCAAATTTAAAATTGAAAATTGTTAATGCAAAATTTTGCAAGTTTTTCAGATATATTTTTTCTTGCAACCTTTCAAAATTCAATTTTTCTATTCTATTAAATTTTGGTTTGTTTGTTGTTTTTTTCTATTTTTTAATCTTTTAAAAACTTACAAATAAATTGTGTCGAAATTTTCTAACTATATTTGCATTTTATTTAAATATATTTCTTAGATAGAAATTGGTTTGTTTTCATTTCTAATGAAAGTCAAAATAATACTTTAATATTATTTAGGACAAAATCTAATTCAATCTAAATTTAATATTTTAAAAAGGGTAATAAGAAATTATAATAAAATTAAATTTCAATTCAATTTTGTTGTATATTGAATTTACAATGGAATTCCAATAATTTGAAAGTTAATTTTACAATCATTGTTTTTTGTTTTGTGAAAATTTTATTTTTAGAGTTAATTTAAAATTATTTTAGTAGTTATATTAAATTTTTAAATAGAAAAAAATCGTTTATTTTTTGTTTCAATTTGAAAATTGTTTTTGAATTTGAATTGTTTCGTATTATTTTATTTTTATTTTTATACACAAATAGTTATACCATTCCAGAAATTATGTTTAATCAATGCTAGAGTATCACAATCAAATTAATAATAAAATAACGGTAGTACTATCTCTCATTTTAATTATAATTTTAATTAAGGTAAATAATAAACAGAAACGAAACGAAATGGAATCAACTAAACATTAGATTATTGAAGTCTGTTCTATTAAAATCTTGTAACAGACGGAAAATGTTATGTTATAATTTTATCCAGTGTAATATTTTAGTAAAATTCCCTTTAGTAGTTATAATTCAATATATTGAGTGATTTATGATCTTGAGGGTTATAACACCATCACCAACCAAAACTTATAATACAGTACAATATAGTACAACTGTAACTACAAATCTCTTATATAATAATAATATTAAAGCAAATTATGAAAAATTGGGTCGAATTCATAAAACTGATTCTCAACCTAAAGCCTACACTGTTTTTAAATAAAGACTAACTTTGTCAATTGATATTCTCCAATGATCTAGAATACAAGAACAAGTTTGTACTTCCCTTAAATTTTGAGCTCAATTTGATACCTTTCACCGATTATTACATTGTAATAATTTAAAATTAAGTACGAAAATGTTAAAATTTGTTTTCAAAATATTTCAGTTTCCTTCAAGTTATTATACAACGTATAATTATATTTTGTATATTGTTAGTTTTGATTCTTAAATTGATAAAACAGAGCTTTTGTAACATTTTATGTTTCTTCTATTCTTTCTTATGTTCTTCATTTTTAGATATAATTTACTTTGTGGGCTTACTTAGGAACCCATTTTCGGAAATTTCAAGCAATGGAAATATTTTTTGCAGTATTCCATAATTTCTTAACACTTTTTCAGTATTGTCTCCATAAACTTATATTTTATGAGTTCATTGAATATATTTCGTTAATGTTAAATTTAACAATTATTATTATTATTGTTTTCTTTATGATTAAATTAAAAAGCAAAACTTATCGCCCTTCATTCTGTTTCAACATTAAATCAACCTAATTTTTGTTTCAGAATGTTATCGATAGCTGTCTTAACCATTTTAGGTAACTTTTTTGATATCTCAAGAATTATTATCGATGATAAAAATTCTTTTTTATTATGTTATTAAAGATTGCTTACCAAACTATGTAAGTCTGTACTATATTTATATTTTTCTAGGCTGTGTCTTATTAAAGACATAAAAATATTTTATCTATAGTCGATCTTCGGTTTTTTAACTCACACTGATATTTTTGCTTTATATAACATTTTATGTAGTTGATTATTTCTATAATAACCACATCTACAATTTTCACTTAATTATTTTCATTTCATAATTCATTTAATTTAATCCAAATGAACTATAATTATTGTAGGAATAAGTATAAAGTAAAATTTATAATTACATAGAAATTTGTATAGTAGATAGTTTCATATGTTTTTGATATGTGCATACAAACAATCATTTTAATACGATTATATTTTTCATAATGTACAAAATTAAAAACAAAAACTATAAATTTTCAAATTTCATAGCATGGTAAGATCATTTAAAATTTAACACCCATATTTTTAAATCGCATTCCAATACTATAGGAATGCTATGAAATTGAAACCATAATTTAGTAAAAACCTACTCAATAGATACTAATAAATTTCCTAAAATTCAGAATATTAATAGCTGCCAAATATACATGCTAAATTTGTTAATAAAAATGTAATTTGTAATTTGATTTTCGATGCAAGACCTTTATATTCTAAACAAGAACATACATTCTCAGAAAACAAGCAATTAATAAACTGAGTTAAATTCTTTGATATTGATCAAATAAATTTAAATTTTAGAATTTTAATTCACAAAAACTGCATTTGGTTTCAATCAAATTTCTATATAATCCTGGGAAATATTATAAAAATATATATATTATTGAAAATTTGATTATTATTTAATTTTTGTTTTATTTTTTTATTTATTTTCTGAAATTTAACATCTTCAATTCTACAATCACTTTATTTTATTAACATTTTTGAATTTTACTTAAGCTGCTTATTAATTTTCATTTGAAAAATAAAGAATTAATAAGATTTTCTCTTAGTTATTCATTACTCTATTATACTTTAAAAATAAAACTATACTTGAATTTCATATTCATTTTATTTTTCTAATTAGTACTGCTTGAATAATTTGCCTTGTACTTTTCAAACTTTCACCCCTAAGTAAACAAATTAAAGATCTACACAAAAATTAGTTGTCCCAAGAAATACAATAACCCCATATTTCATGTTATCTATTTTTCTTGGCAACATATTATATGGTAACATTAGCTATTATAGATCTTGAAAACAGTGGAAATCTTCTCATCATTTTAACCTATGGTACCATTGAGAACAGTACAGTGACTATTGAGAACAGTAAAAAAGTCAACAATATTTTAAAACAAAGTCTTGCAATCTTTAATTGATGAACTTTGATGCCCAATTTGTACCAATTATATAATAATTAATAATTATTTAAATATTTTAACATACCATTGTGAAGTTCACATGTCACATATGCTACCAAAGATATTAGGTTCGATTTGTAAGACTCATTCGAATACAATTGGCTACGACATTTATGACAAATAACACAATGAATCAAGAACTGTAGAGAAGTATTATAGTGGATATGTAAAACACTATATTGAAAAGAAGAAATTAATAATCGAAAAAATGTTGTCATAATTGAAAACAGATAGAGTATTTATTTCCAGTAATGCAGGAAATTTTTACTCACTTTTGAAAGGCGTAAATATTTTTTTTTGTAAATGGCAATGGCTTTTTTAAATCATTTTTTTATACTAAAACATTAAATTATATAATTCAATCTAAAAAATACAAAATTTTAATTTCTTCTTAAAACAAAACACTCGAAATAAATTATATTTTTTCAGTCATTTAGACTTAAAAAATAGGTACCTTATTTTTCCTATGCTACCTGTATAAATAAGATTCAAAATGAGTATCCTCTTTTCAATGTCATGACTTGTAATATATGTAGATTTAGGTCCGTTATATATTTATGAGCTTACCAAAGTAGTTTTCTACACGCACCAGAACATTTATTGACAAACATCAATGACACCGGCTTAATGCCAATGAAATTTAGAATTTATAGGTTCAATGAAAACTGAAAATAAAATATTTATAAATTTTTTTCTTAATATAAGCTTAGGTTAAGTTTCAATTCATAAACTTTGCACCATCGTTCACCCTGATTAGAAAAATCTAGGAATGATAAAGTAAAAAGTCTAGCGAATAAAAAAAATAAACTAATTCATTTTGTTTCCATGAATTACGGATTACGGAGCGCCAGTTTTAATATAATTTTAATATAGACAAGAGAATCAGAAAAAATCATAAAGTTCTAACTATAGAGATGAAAATCAGACTTACTAAATAATATATTAATGTGATTTCATCAACATAAATGATTGATGTAGGTATGTATATATTTAACAAATTGAATGGTTAATTACTGAATATATAATTATGATATTTTACTAACAGAAATAAAAATACATGTTGAACAAATTAAAAAAAAATATTTACATATTATAGCTATGCAAAATTATTTTTATTTCATTTTAATAAAATTAAATTATATGAAATGTAATAATTTAATTATAAAATTATGTAGATTAATTCAATTGTTCATTTTTTTTCTCGTTTCATTTTTCAAAATCAATTTTATCTCATTAAAATTAATATATTATTATAAATATTTATATATGTATGTGCGAATATTATTTTAATTGATCTTTTTAAAAAAAAAAAAGTCAGTAAAAATAAGCATTTAGGCTAAGGTTTCAAAATTGATTGGTAGGTACCGTAGTATCTATTAAAATACTCAAATCTCAATATTCAAATGTAAAGTCATGACAATATAGAAATATCAAAATCAATGTTATAACTATAGTTTCTCCTTTTACTAGAATCAATAATACGACAATTAGAGACAATTCAGTGGATAATATATATGAAGAATGAAACATTAAAAAATAAATAATGAGCGTTAAAAATTTCAGAGAGTATTCTGATCTCACATATTTTAATTCGTGATCTAGATTGATGATAGTTTCAAATGTAATAATATAATAAATTAAATAAATGTACAGTAAAATTAATCGTATGATATATAATATATATATAAATAATTAACAAAAAAAAAAAAAAAAATTTACTGTTTTGTTCCGAGTTAAAAATTGTTTAGCTCTTTGATCTTCTTTTTTTTTCTATTGGTAAATTATTTAAATCTGAAAATTTTTTAGCTTCACTATATTTCTTTATTTTACTGAACCTAACATAGGAAATGACGTAAAATATTTTAAAACTATTTTTTTTAAGATGTTCCATGACTTTCCATATATTACAATGTCCAGTCTTCCTTTCAAAATCTATTCAAAAAGCGTGAATTCGAGAAACCTAATTTTACAATGGTAATTGTATTCGAGAAAGGAAGTTAGAATTCAAAAAATATATGTAAATTTAATTTATTGTAAATTATCAAATATATATATAAATTTCAATTAATTATTTAGTATATTTAAATTATTTCAAATCCAGAATGTTCAAGTTGAGATGATAGTTTGGAAAAGATAACGTATAATGTAGTAAAGTAGTTGCATTTAAATTCATTGAACGAATTTAGTGAATGAAATAGGTATATATATCATTTCACTGAGCAAAAACTCAGGTTTTGCTCAACTAAAAAATTAAAGAAGCACAATACAATAACTTACTTACTTAGGTGGTCAGCAGACCACGTAGTCCTGGGACTGACTCATCAACGTTATTTATTTTTATCGTTCATGAGCGGTGTTTCTCCAGTCGAAGATACAAAATTATTTTATGTTTGCCGATATTTCGTTTCTCCAACGAAGGTTGATTTGTCTTGACGTTTTGTACCTTCCAGTCTGTATTCAAAGAAGAAAATTTTCTTAACTGATGGATTTTCATGCATTCGCTTTAATTGTTTTCACTTTAGTTTTCGTGACTACGTCCATTTCATTATATAGCTCATAGAACAGTTAGAAAGAACAATAATATGGTTTGAAATTATAATTATATTAGCCATGATGTAAATATGAGTTTTATATTGAGTTAAAAAAGATGTATAAAATATAATATGAACAACAATAATAGTTTTTAGTTAATAAAACAATATTAAACCACAATACAGCTGCTCAAAACACTTAAAACATTAAAAATCAAAATTCAATTTATTTGTGGGAATTTACATGTAGCATAGGTGATCTGCTGTAAAAATATTTGCATTAAACTTATTCAATTTAAAAATTAACATATAAGTAAGTTCATATATGAAACAGTATTGAAACATACTCAAAAACGACTCAAAAATTTTAACCTAATTTATTAAGACAATTAAAGAGTTTGAAAATGTTTTCTTTCTTAGATACAATTTGAAGGTTTTTAAAAGACAGAAATTAACACAAATTGAACTTACTTACCTTATTATTAATGCGTTGAAATAATGCCAAAGTACCTATGAAATTGATCTTAATGCTTTACTGTTAGACCAAATAAATGTAAATGAAATGTGAAGTTTTCATAAAAACTTGTTTTCTAGCGTTATAGTGAGGCTTAGTCTTAGTTTAGTTTAGTTTAGTTTAGAAGAGTGAGTGAAATGTGAAGTTTAATGATATATATTACAAAATTTTAAAATAAGCTTAATTACTTATTAAACATCAATTTACTTCAAGCCTTTAGTTGTTTTTATTAGAACCATAATCAGGTGTAGTTGTATTAACTATAACTATCAAGGACGTACATTATATTGTCATTAGTGAAAAATCATTTTTTTACAAGAAAATGTCCGTACTATACAATCTATTAAAATATTCATTGAAAATTCATACCCTAATATTTATTTATTTATTTATGCTTAATTCAAACATATTACAAGTTACAATATCTTAATCTAGTAAAATAAACAAAAAAAAACAAATTCAAAATTCAAAAATAACAATTAAAATTACATTAAATATTATTGCAAAAACTTAGCCTAAAAAAAAAATAAAATAAAATAAAATAAGAAAAAAAATCATAAATTTTAAAATATAGAAATTACTATAAAAATTAAATTACATACATATATAAATATTATTACAAGTACAATATTATAGATTATGATAGATGTAAATATAAAGTTTTCTTTAATTTCAATTTACTGAACGAAAAATCAATAAAATCTTTATACTCAAAAACAGTTCTTCGTGACTCCAACGTATTTAGTTGTAATAGTTTTAGCCGGTCTGTATAAGGAGGGAAAATAAAAAGGTCAGACCACGGTAAACTACGAAGAGCAAACCGAAGAAACTTTTTCTGATTTGCTTCAAGTCTATCGATATGATTACGATAAAATAGTGACCAAACTGGACTTGCATATTCCAGATGTGAACGAACAAGACAAATATAAAAGGCTTTAATCATGTATTGATCATCAAACTCTTTGGACCACCTTTTGATGAAACCTAGTAAGGAATTCGCTTTATTGATAATGACATTATAATGGTGTTTCAATGAGTGTTTTTCATCAAAAAATACACCTAAGTCCTTAAAGAGGGTCACTTTTTTAATATCCTTGGTTTCAAAAGTGTAGTTACTAGGTATAATAGAAGATCGCCGGGTAAAATCATTAAATATCAGTAGTAAGCTGTTATAATCATTTGTAAAAGACTGTTTTTGAAAGAAGAATTTTAATATACGTGATCTAACAGAAGTAGCAACTGAAGAAAGGTAGAGAAAAATGTGACGAAACTTGAATTTTTTAGTTATAATTTCATATATAATTCCAAGTACATATATCCGCCCTAGTATTTGATATTGTGTTGTAAATAAATTACATAATATTCTGACTGACATTTAAAATTTAAAAATTAATTTTAGATGCTAAATTTATCATTTTACTTTTTTAATTATAAAATTTTGTAATAATAAAATTACGCAATTATTGAAAGTAAAAATATCAAAATGAAATAAAGACTAATTTTATTATTCCATATTATACATATATATAAATATATCAGTATTTTTAATTTAATAAGTTAATATATTATATTTAAAAAAAAAAAATTAATTATATGATTTATACCACTAATAAAATTTTAATTAAAATTTATTAATAAAATGTTTCTACCCTAAAGTAATTAAAATGCATTTATTTTGATATTTAACTCAATAAATTGATGGTCAAAATTTTTTGGTTACATTTATCAATCAATATCCATTATTTTTTTTAATTTCAGTAAATAAAGAGTAATTTTCCAAAGTATTTTTTTGCTTTAAAACCATCAGTCAATTTATATAAAAAGGATATTTTTTGTTTTAAGCATATTTTCTGCTTAAACGTTTATTTTCGTATATTATTCGTTTTTAAATTTATTGCATAAATTATATTGAACATTGTTAAACAAAAAAAGTGTACACGTGTATCGTATGCAGGTACGAGTATAACCTAAATAAATTCAGGTGTATAGCTGGAAAACTTTTCAATGGTAGCACTAATTTTTAAGTATAAGAAAATTTAAATTTATTGATGTAAAAATATTGATTGAAATTATGTTTTAATTTTTTTTTTAAATTTCTAGAATTTAATTGATCAGGAAGCGGGACATTAAATGCTTAAATAATAACTCTTTATTTTTCTATATCTTAACAATGGACTTGGATTAACTATAACAATCATTACGATTAATATTTTATTTGTAAAATAGGATTTAACTCCTATCTCCAAGCTCATTTCAATATTTTATTATTTTAAGTACAAAACTGAAACTTTGTGAATTTTTTAATGATTGTTAGTCTTTTTCTTACTTTACTTCTTTTTTTCATTTCATTGTATTTATTTACAGAATAAGTAACAGAATAAGGAGCAGAAATTATATTAATCATACAAAAAAATTAACTTTTCGCGAGAGAGATCTAATATAGGCAATACTGGAGGAGAAAAATTATAGATTTGATTGACCAGTTCAATCTTGTCTGAACAAAAATTTAGCTTAAACTAAGGATCCTCTAACTAACAAATTGTATTAATCCTTTGAACTATCAAAATGGCACAATCTAGTTAATTCTTTTAACAGAAGCCTCCAGGATTCGTCACTTACCTATCTACCTACCTACCTACCTATAGGAAAAGTAGCAAAATTCATATTTTGTTACTAAAGCTTACATTTTATAAAAAAAAAATATAAAAATAATTTTGTAAATTAGTATATATTATAATATATTTTTTGTATCATAGTTTTCTACGTTTGCCACTATTGGGTTCTTACTATTTGTCTATAATTAAAACTAATTATTTAAAAGGGTTAAGCAACATTATCTGATAAATATAAATAAATAAAAGAAATTAATATATTATTTATATATGTATATATTAAATTATATATATTAATGATTAGTATTTATATATTATTATGACAACTATAATTACATAATGTAACATTTAATGTAAATATTTATATAAATATAAATAAATAAATGATAGTTAATCAGATTTCGCTGTTTGTAGTTAATATTTCTTAAAATTAAATAGCATTCAGTAAGCAGATTCTGCTTTAATTAAGGGAGTGTTCAACATTATGGAACTCATCAGAAGGTACTGTATTATTGAATTTCCTATTTATTTATTATAGTGACAAGGGCTTAATACATAAGGAATATTACAGTTATATTATGTAAAAAAAATACTATAAATATTAACAGAATTATTAATAATAATTTGTTGCGCACTTGTTTCCATTAATACTATTTATATTCTCTTTCATGTTTTGGATATGTCGGAAATTAAGAAATTAAAATATTTAATCAGGATTTTAAAGATATTTTGTTTACAAAACATGACTTTGTTCCTTTAAAATTCCGATCAAAGAGACCTAGGACAACATCTCCTCAAAATAGTTTTTGTTTATTTTTTGGCAGTTTCAAGAATCTATGACATTATGAAATGAATATCTTAAATTATCATTTAGAAAGAAAAAAATTCTTAAATAGTTAAAATTCAACAGAATAACAAAAAAAAAAAAATCAAATTGAATAAATGTCGAAAAAGAAAAACCACAAAACAAAAACCAAATAATTACGAAATTGCCTACAAATCGTTAATATTATGAAGAATAGAAGAGTTAGTTTTCAGAATAAATGTCCACGATATGGGTAAATATATAGCTATAAAAAAATGTTTATTCACGAGTCTGCGAATTTTTTCCAGTAAATTGTGTTAATAGATCAGATAAGGGTGTAGCATTTTTATTATGAACAATATCGATAACACTACAACATAAAATAGGTTCAAAATCTTTGTATTGTTACAAACCATCAAAATCATTATAAAAATAAGGATCATAAATTAATCACCCTAAAACTGTACTCAAAATTACATACTTCATAATTTAATTTTTTTTTATGTTTCTTAATTTTTTTTTCAGTATTTTAAAAGAAATTTTTGTCTTAGAAATTATAGTTTTTTGTGTTAATTCTTTTCTCCATGCTATTGAAAACATATTCCTCCTATGATATCTAATTCATGAACTGAAATTAGGATAAAATTGAATACTGCAATTCAAATTGTTTATAATGTGTTTTAGTAGATTATTTTCCAGGATTTTGATGAGTAGTACTTGAAGGACAAATAGGGATAGGTTCAAAATATTTATTTAAAAAAAAATCAATTTACGAACAAGTTTGTTATTATTAATATATATTTTTTGTATGCACTACTTACACACTTGAAAATAGCTTCTTGATACAAAATTATTGTAGGTTTGAGTAAGGGGGACAAAAATTGGATAATAAATCGGAGTCGAATCTAAACAAGTTCGCTTTGAAAAGTTGCAAATTTTAAAACGAAGTATTTGAGCATATTCCACATTTTACCAGTTTTTCCATTAAATTAATTTTCGTAACTAGGACCATCTGATGGGATTTCTTGCGTTGACTGACAAAGGTAGTAATGAATGGGCAAATCAATATCAAACATCGGCCAGGGAGACCTTCGAAAGATGGTATATGAATGACGGACATAGTCATTACAAAATTGAGGATAAGATATGTATATTGAAAAAACAGGCACTAAAAAAAAAAGAAGGAGAGTTTGATATATTTCAGCATGTCTTTTTTGCATGACTTGGTCCTTTACATCGATTAAAATAAAAAAGTTTATTATGTTGTTGAAATTTTGTTAATTGTTGGATTATATCCATCTTTAGTAAATTACTATATTCGGCTCATTCTGTCTTACGCAAAATAAATGTTAAACAAATTTATCCCAGTTAGTGCAAATAGATAAGTAAACGTGTGTAGCCTACGTGTATAGGTACCCTTATTTTATTTTACAACAAATTTTAAAATTGTTGAAATGACTATGACCATTTTAAAAAATATGGAACCTCTACTCTTTCTTGTATTATCTGGTATACTAAATTGTTATCAGTTTAGTTACATTGTACCAATATAGAGGTACGCTTTTTGAAATCACAGCTCCCAAAGGAATTAAAAACAGTATAAAAAATGTTATTAAAGGGTTTTTAAAACCAATTTAGATGATTTTCTGTATATGAAAGAAAAACTAAATTTATAATTGATGCTCATTATACTCAAAATCATTAAGCTTAGTCTAATATACTTTTGTAATTCATAGCCTTCCCAGAGAAAATTGTGATTTATTTCCTGCCTTTGGTTTATCTACTCGAAATAATAGAACAAAAAAATAATTAGATGTTCATCTAGACAGACAAATAAATAACTGTTGAAATGATTATTTTTTATAAAAAACATAACAAAAAAAAAACTGTTCACATACAGTAACAATATATATATACAATTATAATATAAATCACCCCATTGACAAATCATTGAACTGATAAATAAAACTTTAATTAATTTCCTTTTCAAACAAAAAAAAAAACAAAAAAAAATTAAATCATGACAACATTAACTAATATTAAGTACAATATATATGTATGTAACATATATTAAGTGTAACAAAATATCTGATAAAAATAAATCATATAAAATTTATTATATGACAGGATTAATTTTAAGCCTAATATATCATAAAAGGACCTATCATAAGATGACTAAGTAATTATTATGGTGTTCAAGAGAGATTATGATCTCAATAAGAGACGATTAAGTGAAAAACTTTTGTTTTATATCAGATACAATTTACCCCATAATATTATATTATTTTATATTAAAACTAATTATTGGTAGTTAAAGCAAATTAATTAAATTTATTTATATAGGATTAGAAGGATGTGTTTTTTTTTTTTTTTTGTATTATAATTAATAAAATTATATTAAAGAACAGTTATTATCTACAGGTTATTAAATATTGTATTCATTTGATATGTTCTTGCTGAATTCTGTACATACAAAATCTTAAGCGCTTATGCCAACATAAGAAAATGGATTTCAGTACAATTTTTACATACATCATCAACAGCTGTTGTCTGATTTACAACTGAATCCAAGTGTATGGTTAAATCATTCTTAATTAAATCCTTTTATTAATTTATTTTCAAATTTTTCTCATAATCTTGTACATATTTTTATATTATTCTAGTATTCAAACTTGTGCAATTAAAATATTTTTTGTTTATATTGAAAATGGTACAACAAAATTTTGTTTTTTTTTTGGGTATAATGATTTGATCACGTCTGCCTATTTTATTAAATTTTACGATTCAATTTATTTTATAAATTTTTTAAGATATTCTTAAAAAATTTCAAAATATCTTTTAAAACTTTTATAATGCAATTGTTTTTATGTAATAACATAAAACGTGAATTTTTATTTTTTTTTCTTCCCAAAAACATTTTCAGAGTACTAAAATAAAAGTAAAAAAAAAAAAAAAATTTCTACTCGTTTTCAATAAAATCACTTTCCTCTACTTATAACAAAATGATATACATTATTTTCACCTGTTTCTTTTACCTGTCATAAAATAACATGAAAAATTTTATCACGAGTACTTGTAGTAGAATTATTTCGTTAGAAATTAATCGTTTATAATGGTTTTTAATTTACTTCAGTTCAATCGTCTTTTAAGGTTCAGTGGCCCGAAATAAAAATTTTATACAATTCAATTCATTCCAAGCAATATAACTGAAATGTGGTTTTTGTCAATCAAACAAATTTAAATGACAGTGAACTTGTCTGGTGCAAAATTTTGAATCGAATCTCTTAAGATTTTTTCTATTGTAACAACTGAATCGGGAATCGTATCACTAATGCAAAAAAAAAATAAAAAAATCCAAGTTTTAAAAACTATATTTGCATTTTATTCCAAAATTCCATTATGTCAGAGTTGCCACTTTTTCCAGAATATTTTGATGTTTGGGAATTATTGTACCCAACTGTTAAAAATGATTTGAACAGCTAACTTTGACAAAGAAAATCATCTTCTCAATTCTAATATATTATTCATAAGAAGGCTTTATTTTTGCTGACTATGTTAATTAGTCTAATGAATTCCAATATTCTTTCTCATCCCAAGCATAAGTACTGCTGAATTCAAAGCAAGTGAATTCCAAAATCAAGTTCGGTGGAGGTAATTTTGTTGATGTTCTATTCACCTATGATGAACAAAAAAGTCAGTGATGTTGATCTACTTTCAATAACTAATAATAATTCAGCTTTACTTATTATTTCGAATACATTATAAACCTTTTTTTTTTGCTCAAAAATAGGTTGTAATGTTCGAATTGCTAGAATTGTTTCCAAGAATTGATGGCCATTAACATAATAATTCTCAAGAAAAAACATTATTATCCCTTCACGCGAAATTATTATAACAATAATTATTTAGAGGTAGAAGGATTATTTATAAAAACCTTTTTTTGCAAATATTATTGTTTATTTATTATTGTTTTTTGCAATTAGAATTGCTTCTCGTGAAAAAAAAAACTATTAGCTCAGAATATTTCATTTTCCAAATTATGTACACAGCTCGTTGAATTCCATTCTCTTAAGTGGACATTGATGTCACCATGAAAGATCAAGCTACTACCATTTCTGATCATAATTTATTCTCATCAATATTCTCATCAATATAATGATCATAATTTATTATTTAACAATTATGGAATTTTTATCTTTCTGGGTATATTTTAAGAGTTCTGCAAAAATGTGCTTGATTTTTTATGTTTTTTATTCAAATGACTTTTTATGTTTTTTTTTTGTACTTTATTTTACCCATTAGACAATCTTATAATTACTTAGCCTAGATAAAATTTACAAAAAATAGCTTTTGTGATATTATTATTAACATTTAAAGCAATAAGTGTGTTTTTTAATATTAATTTATGTTATATACTTATTATTATTATTATTGTTATTATTTAGTTTTAATTTACTTGAATTATAAGTGTATTAGAAAAACGTGTGGTGTAAAAACCAATATAATCTCGTATTATTTAAGATAGAACTTAGCCTAACTAAAACTACTAACCTAACTAAACCTAAATAAAATTGCTTAAGCGTAGTTAAAACGAGAAACAAATATGTATTTGTAATACTTAGTGTCAATTATACGTATTTTCCAACCAACAATAGTATCTTTTTATAAATTCATCTTTGTCCGGTCTAGACATGTCATATCTAAAATTTTCTCCATTAATGTTGCCCGGGTTATTTTATGAAATTACATTAATCATTTCAATTTCAATCGAATTGGGATTAACCTATATCACCCTGTATAAATATGTATAATTAATATATTTATTTTACAATAATATAGAGTATTCCGAAACCGAAAACTGTTTCTAATTTTATTTTTTTTATTTATGAATAAAACAAAAATGTGTTTTATAATAACTAATTTTCTATACGACTGCAAATATGCAATAATTTTCATATTAAAGTTAAAGTTAAAATTTTTTTTTCGAATGAGCTTTTGAGCACTTTAATCTAAATAAAATTGTATAGCGTGCAATTTTTTATACACCAGCACCAATTTCGATACTCTTGGTATCCCGAAATGAATACGATTGTACAATTGTTAATTTGTCAAGAAAATTATCAATTTAATTTTGTTTGTTGATGCTTCAGTTTTTCACTCAGAAAAAAAATAATAATACAGTTATATAATAAAATGGTTTTGATTATGATTTTACATTGACCTAATACCTAATACAAAATTTTGACCTTAGATATGTAATCTACTTAGTTTTAACTATTCATTTAGAAAAACCAAATTGATTGATTCTTACTTATTTTTCTGAAAAAATAAATTTTTTTAAAAATTATTAATTCTAAATTTTATTGTCGACAATCGTTGAACTCGTTTCTGTATTTCCATTCAAATATCATCATAATCATTGAACCGCAACGCCATCAGTGGAAAATAGACCGCATATGCTGAAATATATGTACATATTTAAAAATATTTCAACTGAATTGTGAACGCTTTTGTAGATAGGTTAGGTTGTTCACTAAATAATAGAAGACTCAAAATTGAAATATTGATCTTCAAAAACAGATTTTTGTGTTAACTGGCAACTATTGCTTTTACAACACATTATAATATAATATGTGTATTCTAAATAAAAACAAAATATTTTTATTGAATAAATGTATAAGTGAGTTTGAAATGTTCTTTTTTACAGATAATTCTTTGATATCCTTTTTAATATATTTTTTTCTGATTTTTATCCAATAAAAATCAAATTTACTTACCTGTAGAAGAAAAACTTATTTTTCTTTAAAAGAAAATAAATTCCTCAAGACGTCATTAACCTCATAATATTGAGTGAAATCATTTATAACAATACTGAAATTTTATTTTATATATACATCAGTCACATTACATCTTTTTGCTGCTGTTTTTCTTTATTTTATATTCTTTATATTACAAAAATATCCTTAAAATTGAAGGTATATAAGAGAAGATAAAATCAACTAGAACATAAGATTAACTTGACAAATTGATTTAAGTTTAAACAATGACTTTTATACTTCGCCATAATAAAAAGAAACAGGACGAATATAATATAGTAGAATAAAAAATTGGAAAGTAAATGAAAAGAGGTATGAGCAAAATGGACATCAAAATGATTTTATAATAAAACTTAGTAGATACTTAAAAGTGCTAAAGAAAAATTTTGAACCTAAAATGAGATTTGAACCAAAAATTTTTTTTTTTATTTTTTCTTGATTAGTTAGAGTGTGATAAGTTACTACATTTCATTACTATGAAATTTAATTTCGTAATTGCGTATATTTACTGAATGATAATGAATGGGGGTATTACAAGTACAGTACAATGGTTGCGTATAGATAATAAATGAATTAATTTAGTAAAAAAATATTTTACGTTGTATTGCTGGTATTTATACAAAGGTATATTATCCATGATTGGATATTAAAAACAATTTAATTGTAAGTGGAAATGAATAGCAATTTACGTAAGCCTAGACATAAGAATGGAAGTTTGGGTAATTTAAATGTGCATAGGCGTAGAAAATAATTAACTCTGGCATTTACATGTTTGATGACACTACGTCTACTCCTACATAAATTTCTTAAACTCGCTAAAAAAAACAAGATTCAGTGAAGGTAAAAAAAAATTAAAAAAGTGATCTCGGTCAAAATAAATATAAATGTATAATGAAAAAATTCGGACCCACGATCGTAACAGTAAAATTTATGTCAACAGCCTTTGTTCCTCACACTGATGATAACCACTAGAAAATTATATTTTTCATTATTTATTTTATTAGTTCTTCTAAAGAAGCTTAAAACTCATACAAAGTTTACATTAAGAATTGATTTATGTGACTCTAAGTGAAAACCAGAAAAATTTGTAAAGAAAAAACGAGATACGAGTTATTCGAACAGAAATGATTATATAATTAAAGAAAAAAAGTATTTCCTCAATTTTTATAATATAATTAATATATATTTTCTTTTTATTTTCAGGTAAGTCGCACTTCAATTTAGAAGATTCAATTTAAATCGTGAGCTTAAATTAAAATATCTATATAACATTTAATATAAATTATATACTTAATTTTGAAAATAATTTTTAAATAAATAAATTTTTAATATCTCAATAGTTACAAATAGATTTAAACTTAAATTTAGAAAATATTATACAGATGAAACAAAATATATTGTATTAAATAATTAAGTTGTTACCAGACTTCCGTATCGATATTTCGGAAGTAACATACTCATACTTCCTTCATCAATTCTTGTGACTAACTCATTATCTTAATTCTATTTTTTCTACCAGTTATCTACTTTACCTGTACTTTTGTAAATTATTTTATTAATTTAAGTAGCGGTGAGTACCCATTCCTAAATCATTATACAATCTGTTCCCTATCTACCTGTTCCCTATTTTACTTTTAGAGCCGAATATTACAAAAGTACAAAAAGAACTGACATGGGTGACCCACTTTCGTCAGTTTTAAGAGAAATATTCATAAGTCATATTGAAGACAGGATAGAGAATTTTGATTCGATACGTAGATGATATCATCGCAGTAGTATAGTATCAAAGGATAAAATAAACGTCATATTAGATCAATTGAATTAAATACATGGACACATAACATTCACTATGGAGAGGTAAAAAAACAACGAAATAGCGTTGTGTTGACATAAAAATAATACATAAAGATGGAACCATAAAATTTTCTTTTTTACAAAAGATATGGACACCAAATGACAGCATACTATACGATGATCCACAGATTGGTAACTATACCATTATCAAAGGCTAACTTTGAAAAAGAAAGACACTATACATAAAAGACACAGTAAGAAAAATGGATATAATTGAGAAATCATACAACTAACGATAAAGAAGAAACTGCGCCGTATCGTACTGAATAACATGTTCGTAAGAGCTTGTACGTAACTCACTCAACATTCACTAAGAAGCTTAAACAAATCTTGAAAAAATACAATTTGCAACTATGTAGTAACAAGTAGCAGAAGTCAAAAAATGAACAGCATACTTGGATCAGCAAATAATAAAAAGAAAATGGAAGAAGTTAACAGCATATATAAAATAGCACAACATCAGATCCACAACTGTTCCAAAGTACATATAGGGCAATCAAAAAGTCTAATTACGGTGAGATTCCAACAACATTTAAGGGAAGTAAAATTGGCCAGAATAAGTGATACTACAAAATTTAGGTCGGCAATTACTAAACATATTATAATCGAGGAACATCATTAAATTGATAAAACTAAATTACCATCAAGAAAAGTGGTACAAGTAAAATAATAAAGATAAAATAGGTAACTGGTGGGATTAGGATATAAAATGGAAAAAATAGAATAAAAATAATTAGTTAGTCAGAAGCACTGATGAAGGAAGTTAGTTGCTTCAAAAAAATTGTGATTTCGAATCAAATAATAAAAATTATTAGTGAACGAAGCCTGACAACAATAAAATTATTTAATACCTATTTTGTTTTTTATTGGCATAACTTTAAACATTTATATTAAATTAAGTTTTATATTTTAAAATATTATTTATTAGTATAATGTAATTAATAATTAAAACAATATGTTGTAATTTGAAAAAACTTACTAAATTCTCAATTTCATTTTAATTATTCATAATATTATTATTCAAAAATTATTTTACAAAATAATTGAATAAACTGGTAATTGAATAAAAATATTTAATTTGAATAAATTTAAAAATTAAATTTATTAATAAATTTAAAAATAAAAAAAAACACATTTAATTTATTGACAAATCAGTATTTCATAACTGGTAAGCCAAGAACACAAGTGCATACGTCCTGAACATGATTTATTTATTTTATTTTATTTACTTATTTTATTATGCAAACAATAATAAAATTAATTAATATAGTTTTTCTTGATGTAAAGGTCAGATGGATAATACTGAGGTTAAGAAAAAAAACTAAAGTGTTAGACTAAATAATCTTTTATTTCTCAGATAATCTTAAATGGATAGATACAATATTTCACAGATTCGGAAACAAAATACAAAATAAATGCTTAATAAAAAATTATCCTTAACTCTATTTTTACTGATAAATTCCCAAAAAAGAAAAAACACAGTGAGCAAAAATTCCCAAACGAAAAATTGCCAATGACACAATCAACAGAAACAAAATCCCAAAAGACGACATCACCCAAGTTTTGTTTTCCCTAGCCTCTATTGAATATCTCTTTTTTTATGGAGTAAAGAAAAAATATTTGTTTTGTGTATAGCTGATACAAAAGACAGAAATATCTCTATTGACGATTTCATTTACATATTATAATCATAGATTCATCATAATAACCTTTTAACCTCTAAATTTGTTCTAAAAAGTTGTGCAACACTGTATTTAAATAAAAAAAAATGTATATTCAATTTGCATCAAGGTAAATTATTAATATTCTGAAGTTTAATTTATTTCATAATTTTTCCAATTTAAAATTACAATTTTTAGAAAATGAAAATTATTAAGGATATAATTTTCAATTTTCAATTTATACAATAAATTAAAAGCACTACCTATATATTCTATTCAATAAATTCGAAAACAATTTTATTATAAACAAATAAAGATACATAATTAAAAAATACTGAGTATTTATTGTGAATTCATTGTTTTTTCAATTGTATATGTACAGAGTGTTTAAAGGCTTATAATTTTAAGGAGTCAGAAGTAATTCACGTCCTTATATTTGGAAAAATTCATACAAATTCATATATGTACAGATTTTTTGAATTGAACCCAGCTATATTTGAACCCAAATATTTGTTATGCAGCATTTAGAATATTTTTAAGAAACTATTTTTAAATTCAGTTAATTAACACTAAAGATCGACTTCCATAAAAATTTACCTCTTTTTGATAAGAACAGTGTCTTCAAAATACTTGCAAAGGACGAATAATTGAATACAGTATCCAATCTATATAGTATAACAGAATCCCAAACTAGAATAACAATCATCGATAAAGTTGATCGTTAATTTGAAACTTATGTTAAAAAATTCAAATTTTATTATTTATTGATTTTGATAAATTTTGAGACTATCCGAACTTTTACACCAATTAATGTGTCCTTCTGAGCTATATTTTTTTTTATAAATTTAAGTCTTTTTTTAATTTAAAATTCAATAGAAAATATTTATAATAATTCTTAACTTACACAAATTTTCAACTATAAATATAAAATTAATTAATTAGCATATTGAAAAACATTAAAGATTTACTAGAAATAGCCCGCTTTTCGAAATCGGAGAAGTGTGATAAAAAATCGTACTCAATATTTCGTTATGAATTGTTTTTCATCATTTAAATTTATCATGAAAACTATGATATTTATTGATTCATCTTAAACAACAACCTCATACACGTAATAATTTATTTAAAAAAATAAAAAATTAAAATTAAATCGGGGGTGTAGTTGCGGCAATTTGATAAATTAAAATGACTTCACATTGAGTGAAATTTTATATTGAAATTTCTAATTAAAAATTAAAACAATTTTAATAATTATTTGTATTCGCCACATCTCCTTTTAAATATCTATAATTTTAAAGAATAATAATAATGAAAATCGGTTTTGAAATTGTTCAGATATTTGTACCGTACGTTTTTTAATTTGCAGATTAAATATAATTATGATATTTTCTATATTATACTAAATAAAGGTAATTGTATACTTTCAAATTTGAAATAAAAAATTAATCCCAATTCTTAAAAGCTATACGATAGAAATATATATATATATTTTATTGCAAAAACGGTTTTAAAAAATAAAAATAAAACATTGATAACATAAACGATATTTCCAAACTTATATAATCCAATTAGAGAAAAAAATGTAACATAATGGAAGATATTGTAATTTAAATGAATTACGTTCAAGACTATAATTTTTTTCGAAGAATGACTCCATAACCCAAGTTAGTCAGTTTTAAAACTGTTTTTGGTCGTTTTTTATAACTCACAGATGTATATTAATAACATACTTTAATAAGTTATAAAATAAAAATCAAGAGTTATATAGGTAGTCTAACACTACAAATACCTAATTCATAAGCTCAAGTAGTGTTATGATGAACGAAATCATAAAAATAATTTGTTATTATTAAACTTAAACCTGAAATGCTAGAACAAACTTTATTCAGTACTATATCATATACCTAGTCAGATACACCTTTTTAAAATAATCTATATTATTATTATAATAATACATTTTAAATAAATATATAATATTATAATAATACTGTAATAAAACATTTTAAAATAATGTATATTTTTATTGTTTTATGTATCAGCTGCTATAGATGTTAACTTTTTAATATTTTATTACATATCAGGTTTTCGTTAGATACACTTCTTGAATGATTGCACAACCAACTTGCACGAATGATTGCATAACCAATAAGCAAAAAAGTTATTTCGGTCATTCTACGTTTCTTGTAACCTCTTATTCATACCTCTTGTACTACAGTGCATGAACCGAAGTCGACTGTCAAATCAGCCTAGAAAAAAATTCAATTTTATATCACAGTATAATAATACAAAATTCAATTGTTAAATAAGAATAAATAAGAATTTATTAAAGTAAATTTAATACATTTTGTATTGGACCACATCGGGTGACTTTGCTATTAACTTAAATCTACAATTTCATAGTAATCTTTCTCATACCTATTTTCCTATCAAAATTTATCTTCTATTGTCTTTACCGGTTGGGCACGTAATATTCTAATACTTTGGTTGATTATTAAAAATAGAATTGCCATTTCATTTTATTTAAATAAAAAATAATAACAATTTTTGGTAGGTTCTCACCAAATTTAAACTAAGCAAATTTACGATAGCTAATTCTAAAGTATTAAGACTTTAGATTAATTTAAGTCTTTATTTCAAAAACTTTACAATTCTAAATGTACAAAAAATATTTTAGCTTAGATACTCAATTATTCAGCTTTTTATAATATGCCATGTATTCACTGACTTATTTCACTATCAGTCTACACTATTCAACTATTGCTAGATTAATGAAATTTAAATGCACATTGTTTGTCTTTAATCCACAGATTATTTTAAAGATATTTGTAAGAGCAATTGAAGCTTTTGATGGATACAGTAAAGAAAAAAAGAAACAATTTTCATTTCTTTGACATATTTTAAATTTCTTGCAATATAAATAAATAGTGTTAGAACATCCTGTAAGTAAATAAAATAAAAAATTTTAATTTAAAATTCATATCCTTTCCAATATTATATAATTTTATTTATTTAGAAAATAAATAATTTTCTTTAATATTTTTTTTCCTAATGAACATCCTTTTAATTTTTTTCTAAAAGATTTTTATTTTAAAATTTCTTCAGGGTATTTCATTGAAGAAGAATTCTCAACTAACAATTAAAGAAAAGAAGAAAAGAATTTTAATTTTACTTTTTTTTTGAAACATTAATATAATTATAAAAAATTATAAAAAGGATTTATCAATAAAATTACTCATGAAGTATATAAGAAAGAACCCAGAGGGGATTGGACAGAAGAAAAATATAATAAAAAAAAAAATTTGTTATTTCAAATTTTTAAAATTGATTTGAATAGTTTCTATCATAGTTGATTCTGAACCTGATCTTAATCAGAAAAAAATAATGAACTTAAGTCGATCAGAAATGAATGAATAATTGAAAACATTTTTAGGAGATTTTGTATATTTTGATTTGATTGAAATTTTTACTCGGGAGGGAATACTTTCTATTGAATTAATTGTATTTGAGTCGGTGTTCACAAACTTCACTTAACAAATGGATACTTCAAAAATCCTACTTTAAAAAAGGACATTTAGCAAAATAAATATTTAAAGAGTAAATTAGCAAATCGATAAAAAATTTATTAAATACACTTTTGACAATTTCGAGTTTGTTACAAAATGTCAAATGTAAAAAATTTTTAAAATCTTTTGTAAATTACTGGAGTTATACATAATCAACAGGTAATTTAGAGTAGCACACGAAGAATCAAAATCCAAACTTTACCCAATTTTAGCAGTAGTTTAACAAGGCAACGTTCAGGACCCTTATCATACTTTCTGAATAATGCCAACATCCCAACAACATCACAAATCGACATAGGTACAATAATATCGACATGAACAAGATAATATTTACAGACGATACGGCCACAAGTAAATCGCAGGCTCATGCAATAAAGCAACTTCAAAAAGAGATGGACAAGAAAATTAAACTGAACGAGGAAAAATCGGTACACATTACTTACATACTAAGACGTAAATCACCATCTAAGTAATAAATAATAATAAATATTACAGAAGTCCAAAAAGTAGAAAGAGTGAAATATCTTGGCGTACATCTTGAGTCGTGCTTTAACTATGAAGCATCATGATAAACAAAAACTATTACAAATCAACCAAAAAACAAGAAATGTGTATTGGTGCAAAGGAAGATAGTCGAAACTGAGTCTATACTCCAAACTCCAATTATACAACAGAACTTATGGCAGCCAACTTTGGGGATGCACTAATTAGTCTAACTTGCAAATTATAAAGCGCTGTCAAAACCAGTTCCTTAGAATCATCACGAAAGCATTCCGCTGTGATTCAAATAAAGATATCATTGATGTGAAAACAAGAATCGTTACTGAAGTCATTAGCAATTATGCTATATGAAACACCAAAACAGATTAATTCATCATATATTAATGCAAAACCGATCGAGTTCTTATACTTCAAATAAGAAGGCTGAAAAGCCTAAAACACCACGATATCTAGTAAGTTAAAATAAAAATATTGCGAAGCAGAAATATTGATTCCTGTAAACTCACACAGGTCTTGCTTTTTAAGCATATTTTCAATCTAGTAATAATTTATTCAAATATTGTAATAAGACCTTAGTAGTTGTAAAAAAAAATTCAAAAAACTAAATGTTCATTTGCAATGTGAAATTTGCCAACTGTACAATACCCGCTTTAATTAAGAGACTAACGAAATAGAATCAGAAATAGTTTAGAACTCTATAGTTTCGAGACAACAAACAAATAAATTTAATAAATTAAATGTATCCCGAGGTTTTTATAAGCATCTGCTCCAATATTCTAATAATTTCCGTTATCAAATCTAAAACCATAGGTTTATGGCATTATCTTCTTTTAAGAACTCATAAGATTAGACACAGTACCGTACAATACTAGAACAAAAGCTAGACCAAGATAAAGATGGCTAAACAAAATTGAGGATAATTATCGAAAGATGGAGGAGTGTTGCAGAAGAGAGAGAGCAGAATAGAAAAAAGTTGTAAACTAGGTTATGATAGATGTATGGAAATAACAAATAATGATGATGATGAAGAAGTCATACGATTTATGTAATGTCTATTCACAATTGTGATTACGTTTTCTTAATTTGTTATTCAAGTTATCATAATGTGACACTTTGTCCATTTATTTGCATGGGTAATATAACTATGTTTTTTAATTGACTTTCACTTTCAGCAACCACAGAAATCAACATGTATCACATACAAATACAATTAATGATGCACCTAGAGCATATGCAATATCTCAAATAAATAAAATGATACAGAATATATAAGACTTAAAAATACACAACATGGTAGAACACCTGTTCTAATTTGCCCCAACTTCAATGTGTGGTGATTTATGTCATTTAATGACAAGTCAGAAGGAAGTCTCGAATCAGTTTCAGGGCAAAGATGTTTAAATGATTTTTTCTTATATTATTCATATGAAGTTTTATGGAATTTGCTGAGAATAAATGATTCGGTAGATTGAAACTATGCTTTTTAAATAAATCTAAAGCTACACATAACAAGAGTTAAAATTTAATATAATCTAATAACAATCAGATAAAAACCAAGTAATTTATTGGTGGGATTCAACTTAATATTGGTAGTCGAAGTGGATATTGATAGGTTTCGGTCCCATAAAACATGATTCGTGATAATTTTTTTGCATTATATTTTTTGATTTCCTTTACACCAAAAAAATAAAAAATTTTTTTTTTAATTTCCATTCTTTTTCTAACATTTCCTTCATCGTTTTTTTTTTACTTTAGAAAATCTACTACAAAATTTTTCTATTACCTTAATTAATAATGAAATCAAATTGTTCATTTTCTACTCGTATTTGAATAAAAATTAAGAAAAAAAATTAACCACAAACAATTAGTTTAGTTATATAAATAGTTGGTGTATGTATGTACACATGCACATACAATTTTACAAGTAACAATTTTAGTCCAAAATCAAGTAAATTTGATTGGATTTTGTGGGATTTTTTTAATTGAGTTTCTTACCTTTAAAACAGGAAGGATAACTTATAAATATATTATTAAAGATTTTAATTAATTTTCTAAAATAGATAGTGTTAAAAGCTAAAAGGTTGGTTAGAATATATCTATTTTTTTTATTTTCAAAATTAAACTTTTATAGGAATAATATAATAATTTATTAATTTTTATTCTAGTAATTTCTAACTTCAAATATTATTCCCAGTTTGACTGTCTATATAAGTTTACATAAAGTTACATACATATTATGAAATATTTTCATAGAATTGAAAATGTAATTTTTATTTACGTCCAGTCCAGTTAGTATTTTCTAAGAATTTTTCCAATGAAAGTTGAGTCTGAAAGTTAAACTTTTATCAATCTTTTATTAAATTTTTAAGTTGAAAATTTTTTTTTTTTTGTTTTTTTTTTGTTAACTCTACAGTAACTTAGGTAGAATCACCTTTTCGTGCTTAATTAAGTACGATACTGCAATTTTACACTACAATCTACAATATTTCGAGTATTTATTTAACAAATTACTGGCTCTACTCATTAAATGAGGAAAACTACTGCTATTGTCAGGAACTAAGCCTTCTTAAATATAATAGTTCCATTTTCATTTAATTTGTTACCAGATTATACTCTCAATTATTTTTTGCCATTTATTATATCCTAATGAAAATCCCAATGACAGGGTACTAGACCAGGATCCATAAAGCATTTTTTTTTTTTTTTTTTTTTGCTCTAAGATATTGAGTGGCTGACATTAAGATATTATCCAAAAATATTATTATGTATTTTTTCTTATTATACTAATAATCTTTTGTGACAGTAAAAAGTGGTCCGTACTAACAGAGGGTCTAACAGAAATATATATTTAGCTAAGCGTAACGCGATAAATTTTTCATGGCGTTAACGATGCGTCTAATAGAATATAGATGATAGATAACAGACAAAATTTCATTTTTAAATAAAGACAAAATTACAATTAGAATTGACCTAAGTAAGTAGAATAATTAATTTATCGTATAAAGAAATATATTATTACTAAGCTTATTTAAAGTACCAAACATTTTATTTCTGATGTTTACGTCTACCAAATACTATCGATAATCAACTTTTGTTGTTCTACGTCTATATATGTGTCGATCTAATAAAGATGGAAATTTTAACGAATCTCCATACATTTTATTAATTTGCCTCAGGTACATAATCATTTGAAACTATTTGTTTGTTGACCATAATTCGATAATAAAAAATAGTTCAATAACTAATATTGAGAATGTCAGTCTAAATAAAAATTATGGCAACAAAATCAATATTAAATATAAATAAAAATTTTCATGTCTTGTGGTATTTTTCAAATGTCCATTTTTAATTTTAAAAATTTCTAGCTGCGAAAAACTTTTTTTGAAATACATGCTGTAATATAAAAAATTAGTTTTTATATTTACTAACTTCTCAAATGTTGTTTTTTTATTTGCCTGTACCACGTTTAGACAAAGCTGCTTTAAGTTTTTCTATGATTTAGTTAATTTCTATTTTATATGATTGCCTGCTGATGTGTTCTAGCATTTATCGCATATAAGTTCACATTGAGTGTAAGTTCTGACATTATATTTTCAAATGTTATGTCTTCTGTAATTATATGTGTCTCATCTTAGAGTCAACCGACGCATGTTCGTCATTTTCATGACTTTTCCTTTATATTTTCCAACAAAATTTTTCTGTTCAATGATGTTGAGCCAAACCGAATTAACATATATACTGTTTATACAAAACACAAAAAAAAAAAAAAAACATATCACCTTCAACAATCTGTAAAATTATACTTGAAATCTCTGCTAGATGATTCCCAATATTATGCAAATCTGATTTCTGTAATTTAATTAAACTTACTTACTGATTTGTACTTTCTGGGCGCTACAGAACTAGAGCTTCCTCGGCCTGATGCAATATTGTTCTCTACTGACTGTAACGAGCAGATGCTCTACATTTCGAAATATGATTTTTTTCATATCCATCGAAATTTCATCTACCCAACAAAATGGAGTTAAACTACATTCGTTGAAAATTTTAATTTTTATCTTTCTAAGGAAGAGAACCTATTAATAAAATAAATAAAATCTTATCTTCTTCAAATTAGATTTGGTATGAGTAATGCCTTCAGCAGGGTAGACTCCAAAGTTCTTAAATTATTTAGAAAGTCTTTAGAGCTAAATTTTATATATTTGTTAAAAATTTTGATTTTTGTTTATCTAGAGAACCATCTAGTGTCGAACAAATAGAAATAACGTAATACAAGTTGGCTTATATTGTATTATTATTTTTTTGAAAACTATCGACCTAACTTACTAATTTTTTTTCATCCTAAAAGTTTCAACAAAACAAGCAAAAACCAATAAACTTACAGAAATCCTATTAAAGAGAAATTTACTCTTACATGTTTTGTTGTTTTATTCGTTTCCTTCTTTCAAGTTGTTCAACTGCGCTGAAGAAACAAAATTTAGTTTTTTTAATTTCTTGGGAAAATCAGTTTGTAAGGAAAATATTTTATTATTTTGTAGTTTTGATTTTTTTTTCTATAGTGGTTATCAAAACGAAGCTAATTATTGAGCATAAAATTCAGAAAATTCGTTTTTTTTCTTATAAAATGGATGCTATTACAATGGGAGGAATCTAACAATCTTGGCATACTCATTTTTATATAATATGTTTTAATAAAAGAAACAACATGTATATAAATAAAAAAATGAGGGCACAATGGGGGGTGGAGGTATATTAAACATTAGTTTTTTTCTAGGTTTACTATTCTGTTTCCTTTTGCAATTGAAAATATGGAATAAAAGTTCATTCTATGGAAGAGATTTTTCTTTTAAACTATATTTTCAATTTCATTTCCTTTTAACCTTTTCTTTTTTGTTGTTTCTTTTGAAAATTTTACTTTAAGGATAATAATTTTTTTTTTGCAGGATATCTTAATAATTTAAGATAGATATAGAATGAACTTATTAAATTTGGATTCTTATAAAATTAATGTTCAGGTGTTTGATTTAATTAGCAGTAATCCTAAAAATTAAATAACTGAATAATTTAAAAGAAAAGAAATAGCGATTAGCAAAAAAATGTCCTTTCGTTTTATTAGACTTGATTAAATTTTTACTAAAAAGGATTATTGGATTTAATTTTAATATATTATATTTATAGTTAATTCTTATTAAAATAATATTATTATGAATAATTAATAATATTCTAAATATATTTTTTTTTAATTTACTTCCAAGGATATAATTTTTAATCCAATTATCTTCGATATAGAAAAAAAAACAAAATAATAGTTTCAAAATTTCAAAGGAAATTTGAATTAAAATTTGATACAAATAATCAAAACACATTGGTTTTCAACATGATATTTTTGTAGAATTTTACTTCAAAAGACATGACATGACGTATGTAAAAAACATTTTTTCTTTATGATGATAATTTTTTAATGCAAATTTTATTGACTTTTTTTCTATTTGCTTCTATTGAAGATTGGTGGGGTCCGTCTTCAGAAAATTTTTGACATAATTTTAATATCTGCATAAATCTTTTAAAATTTAAATTTAAATAAGATTCCAAGAATTTTTATAGGACACCCAAATGATATGAATAATTTTATTTGATTATTGAATTTTCTTTTTATATTAATAAAAAAGGAAATTGAAGAAAACTATTATAAATAAATTTGAAAATAATTTCAAAATAATTAATTTTATCAAAAATATTTGTTTAAATTGAAAAATATGAGATTTTAACATTTAAGAATTTGTATATACCTTATACATTATATTTGTATGCTACCTTATACAAAACATATAATTAGGCTATATAGAGACACGACGACTGACGCAGTAGAAGCATCTGCCCTACAACAGAAAGATACCACGTTCGATTTTCGTTCAAAACAAAATGCTTAATAGTGTTTGGATGTACTCTAGAACCCTTTATGATTAAGATAAAATATATGATTAAAAATAATTGAGAATATCATTTAGTAACACTTTAAGTCACAACCACAACCACTTAAAAACATGTGTTTAGTAACACTTTAAATCACAACCACTTTAAAACAAAACCATTCGAACCGTTCGTTTTTATTCGTTTTTATTCGTGTTTGCAATTAGCTTTCCTTTTGACAATTTTGGGAAAGAGAATATAATTTTTTCCAAAACTAACGAAAGCAAAGACTCGGATTTAATAATGAATTAAATCCAAAAAATTTTAAAAATAAAAAAAATATTCTTAATTCATTTTTGGATTACTTTTTATAATTTTTTACTTACTTTATTACATATAAAAATAGGGTTTCAACAAATAATTAGCGGTAGTTTAAAAAAATTGGCTTACAATTTATTTGTTTTTCTTAAAACCTTGCCGTCTGCCGTCTACAAAAATAGGGTTTCCATAAATGAGTACTAAAAAACTATTGAAACCGTGTTCAAGTGATATAATAAATGCATTGTAGTTTTACAAGCCCAAGCTATATCTAATTGAAATTTTACATTTACTCACTGTTCACATTACAGAACAAAAGTTGATACAATGCTAGTGAATTGTCCAAAAAATGAAAATAAGTCAAAAAAAAATTTATTTCATTTTTCAATTATCTTAGTCTTACTTAATTTAATTTTAGCAAGTTATCATTTTGCGACTTTATTTTATTTTGAAACACAAAAATAAAAGAACGCCGTTATTAAATGAAATAACGTTAAAACATTATGAAATAAGACCGCAATAAAATGAAATAATGGCACAAGAAAAAATACCGAACTTTTCGGAGCTATTTAATTTGTTTTGTGGCGTTATTTTATGCCATCTCAGTTAGACAGCTGCCTGAACTGCAGTCAACTGGAAACGTTGGTTATTTAAGAAAGATAAAAGATCATTCTTATTATCAAACATGAATGATATACTGTGAACGTTAAAGTAGAAGCCGTTAGGCATTATTTCATAACAATCGCGGTTCATGATGCTTGGGAACAACAATCAAATATAGTTTTTAATTTTAAATTGAATAGGCAAAGTTATTAAATCTTTTGTCAGATATTCTTACAACCCAAAACGCAACATATATGTGACAAAATACAATTATATACGATTCTCTTAGACTCAATATTAAGAAATTATATCAATATTCAGATATAACCTATAGTTAAGTAAATAATTCAGCTGCTCGATTATAGCTTGCGATTGATAAATATTGAATAAATAAATGACTATTTAAATCATTTAATAACATTTACTCATTCGTTAGATAGAAGTAGAAGGTCAGTTGTAATTGATATTTTCTTTACACCCAAAAAAATATGAAGATTGTTGTGATATGTTACTGACGTGTCTAAGAATATCTAGATGATTTTTAGAGTTGAATTATTTTTAGTTTCAGCATAAATACAACTAATTAATTATTTATTTAATTAACAATATTGTTCTTGAAAAATTAAATAAATTTTATATCTCTATTAGTTATTTCAACTATTTAAAAAAATATATCAATAATATTTGATTATTTCAAGATGGATAAATCAATAGTTATTATATCTATAAATGTTTTAACAAACTCACTTCAATAATATTCAATTTTTCTGAACACTAATCGAATTGCATTTTTACTCTTAATTCCTTCCAATTGCATATTGCTCAAATGCAGTATCGAAAAACTAAATAGATAAGTAATTTAAAATATTATTTCATAATTATATTTTATAATACTGTTATATCTAACATTTAACAAAATCTCTAACTAAAATTAATTATTAATCAGTGAAAATAATCAAATCATCAAATTTTCCACACAACGATTACTTTTCGTGTTCGACTGCAGTTGCCAATCTAAGTATGCAATTTTTCATGTTAAAAATTCATCAAACAAAATGAAGAAAAATTTAAGGAAAATATTTTTCAAATTCTTTAAGAGAAAACTGTAATAAAATTTAAAATTTATAACAGAAAAAAAAATGATAAACTCTTTCTATTCTTTTTATACAGAGGACAATGAAATCCTGGAATTTTCAAAATAAAAAAAATAATTTAAAATAAAAAATGATATGTCAAAGGAAATTTAACTCTTTGTATAATCAATTTTGAAATTCAACTCAAATTTGAGGTTTGATTTTTTTAACATACAAATACATATACATTTTCTAACATAGAATAAAAAAAAAATAGAAAATATTTCTTTTTAAAATTTTACATTTCTTGTTTATTTTCATCTATATTTTGGCATAGTATTGATAGTATTGTGACACAAATTTAATTCCATTAAGGACATAATATATCCTTGATATTCTATATCTCTTCCTTTTTTATTATTGTAAATTTTCTTATTTCAATTTGAATACAAGAAGATATTGAAATACATAACTAAGTTGTAACTAGTTGAAACGTAGATCATGCTTACGATAAAAGAAATTACAAAACAACTCTAGAGAGTTTCGTATTCAAATTCAATACATATATTGCACACTTGACTGGCTTCTTATTTTTTTTTTTAAATTCTTTTTGGTTTATTTTCTTTTTCAAAATTCTTAATTTTTTTTTTGCCTTTTTTTACTCTTTTTAGGCTGACCATACGTATCAAATTTTATATTGTTATATTGTTTTAGTGTTAATAATTTATGTAATTATTGAATTTAAGCTAGATAAAATTTAGCAATATTGAAAGCTTAAAAGAAAAACAGTATCTTAGAATGTAGAGTTTCTGTTTATTTGTTTTAATTTATTTAAACATAAATAAATTAAAAAATATATTCAAGGGACATTTTTTAATCCAAATTAATTAAAACTTTAAATATTTTATTTATTTTGCTTATATTTAAATTTATTACAATTAAAACTGTAATAAATTATTTTTTGTAAGATCTCTTATATGGACTATCTAATTTTTTTTCATTAAAATGCTACGTCGAATGTTCGTGACCACTTCACCTGTTCTTATATGATACTATCAATTATATTTCTTCAACGCACATTTATCATTTGACTATTTAATCAGTTTGTGATGCTTGCAACACATCGCCTACCTTAAATAGTTCCTTGCATCACCACGAAAATCATTTCGTTATTTCGTATTTCTCAAACTTACTTTCGTATTTGTCGTTGCTTAATTATCGACAAAAATAAATTGCTACTTTGATCTTTCACGTTAATGTATACGTTTGAAATTATTTGGTACTTTTCTTACACTTTATATCACTGCCAAAGCGATGGTATTATTAAACGTGGACATCGTATCCTTAAAGTTGCGTTAAAGCCCAAACTTATGAATAAATGGTCCCATTAATTTTGTTTGATATAGTAATTTAAAGAGAATTTTAAAACTAAACCCGTCAAATTGATCATCGGTACAACTATTCGTTTACTTAGTGAATTTTTTTGTCACATCGACACTACCTGTACCTCCAAACACGATTTTATAAAAGTTTTAAGACACAAATTCCATCAATTTAAAGCTCACCAGAACACAATTGTACACATTATTGTACATAATTCTCTCGACAATGCAGCTCACATCTTTGTCAGGAACCACATGGTCAGGACAAAATTGCAACCTGTCTACAATGGGCTATACGAAGTTGTGGAGCGTATAGAGAGAGAAGTATTTTATTATAAAGATAAGATATTAAGTTGATTAATTTTATATAGACTGTTACAAGCATGAGTTCAGAACTGCATAATTCAGAAAATGTTAATAACCCAAACAAAACATACAAAACGCGTTCTTTTATGGTTGTAGATACATTTTCTTCAAAACCTAACGTGAGTCTCACTAGAGATCAGCCTAGGTTAATTTAAAGTCTAGCATATCGTCTAATGGACTATAACCCCAAAAAGAGTAAGAAGCGGTGGCGATCACTTTAACAGAGCAGCTTTGTAATACATGCAACAGTAAGTAGGTAATTTAAATATTAGTTTGTAAACACATTTTTAATAAAACCTTAGAGAATAAGAGGAAATATTAATACAGCTAGTCTGTAAGAATAAATGAAGAACAAAAGAGTTTTTGTGGAAAAAGGATAAGGAGACGGGCATAACAAACTTCAAATTTTTACAAAATGTTTTAACTTATATCTTGGTAGTGTATTCTTGCTTTTATCTTGAATATTAACCAATTTATTAATTGTTTATTATTTTTCTTCTGATATTTTAATTGTTAATTGTTGGGACATAAATTTAGCGAAAAAATATCTTCATCCTTTTAAAATTTGTTTTGATTTGAATGATTTTTGTTTTTTACATTGGTGATGTTTTAAAAGTGAAAAATACATCAACAGGATGAAACTAGATGTTAAAAAGAGCGATGAAAACAAAATCATATCATTTCACATAGATTGCTCATGACAACTAGCGTTCGATAATTTCGGCTTCTAAACTAATAAAAAAATGTACTGTTGAGTCTCTTGACGTTCTTCGGGTATTCCGTATAAGTGATTTTGATGTCACAACAATCATAATAATATCATCTCACATAGATTGGTTATAATAGAATAAAAATAACTGGACTTCGAGAACTCGACATCCTAAACTATACTGTTGAGTCTTTTGGCGCTTTTCGGGTATTCTATATAGATGATTTTGATGTGGAAAAAATATATGATTTCACATAGATTGGTCATAGCCGAACAAAAATAACTGAGATTCGAAAATTCGAACTACTAAAAAAATTTACTGTTGAGTCTACTTTCGTCCTTCGGGAATTCCGTATAAGTGAATTTGGTGTGAAAAAAATTATATCATCTCGCATAGATTAATTATAACAAAATAACCTTAACTGGGATATAATAATTCGATTCTAAACTACTTAAAATATGTAATTTTAAGTGTATTGATGTTTTTTCGATATTCCATATGGTTGATTCGCAATAAAAATAAACCGAAAATAGAATATAACTTTATTTTTATTTAATAAATTTCGAGTCTCACCAAATCATCACCTCCATCCATTCAAAAAATATAATATTTTTTTGTCAAATTATTGATTTACTTTGTAATAATATTCATTGACTTCCAAATTCAATTAGACGACTCATTTTGTTCGCATTAAATAACATGTTTAGTTCTTCAAAATATGAATACAACATCCGTTTTCTAAATCATCTTCATAGTATTTCTGTTGAATATACATATCAGAAGGAGTTAAAAAAAAAAAATAATTTTTTGAACACCCATAACTAAGTAATAAAATGGTGGTGGAAATTTCTACAACAGCTTAAGAGATTTTTATATTCTCATTCAATGTACGTAATATTCCACACTTGACTGCTCATTTCTTGTTTTTTTTTTCTTATTTTTTATATCTTCTTGTTTGTTTTTCTCTGTAGTTATATAAAAAAAAAATTATTCATCTATATCTTCTGTAAGATTTATTATATGACTTTTGAAGATTGGGTTTGAAATTGTTTTTGTTAGCCTCAAAAATACGGGGCGGAAACAATCAAGTTAAAATAAAAAAAATTTTGGAATGTGCAAATTGGAAAATCAAAAAACAAAAAACCAAAAAAAAAAATTTCAATTTACAATCTCATCCGTCATCATGATTATAATCATTATTATTGTCATCATTATTGTTATAAACATTGATATCATCATTATCATCATCATCATTTTCATTGTCAAAATATGTATACAAATTTACATGTAATAAAAGGAAGTTGGGGTTTACCTTTTATGAATAGATTTTCTTAAGTATATATATGGATTTGAAACTAGGATGTAAATAAGAATGTATATAGGGGTATATGTGATTTTGTTGTTTTGAGTAGTTATTTTTCTTTATTCGTTGTTATTGTTACTAAAATCAATAAATACCTATCGTTTAATTTATTATTTTACAAATCTGATTTATTTCCATTTGGTTACTTTGACACGTATACTATCTACTCGTATACAGCAGAATACCTTTCAATTTAAATTACTTCAATAAAACTTTTATTTTTTGTTTTTTGTCTGACAGTTTATTTGATGAGATTATACAGAAAGAAGTTGTAAAAATAGGTGGATATCTGAGAAGTAACTAGAACATTATGAAAATTTATGATGATATTTAAGATGGATTGAATTTGAATTGTAATCGTACTTGTACACAATATGTAAGTTAAAACTAGGTGTTTATCTTCTTATCAATTCTATTTGAGAAAGGAATTTAGTAGGTTTAACTGGAGGTTTTTGTTTTTGTTAAATCAAATTTTTAAGTGGTTATAAATTGTTTTTTATCTTTTAATTTTTGACACTTGTAAAACACAAAATTTAAATTTTGTCTTTAATTTGCGTATTTTTTATGTTTGGTTTTAGTGATTTTTTGTTAGTAAGAAATTTTAATTTTTTTTATGTTAATTTCTGGAGATATAGAAAAATTAACTGAGTCCTGTCAGATTCACCGCGATTATTTTCTTATTTCTCTTCTTATTATTCGGTTGCTTTGACACACATCTCTGCATACAACAGAGAATAGTGGAGCAGGCAAGCTGATGCCTTGTGCTCCTGCGAGGGGTAAAAGAAAAAAAAAAACAAAAATATCAATATTAGATTGTAAATGCAGCCTTTGGCTAAATACAAATTAAACAATTTGATAAAATTAGACAAACTAATCAAAAGCTTCTTATCTGATTGTAATTTTTAAGTTCACAAACAAAATTTAATATATTTCGTGTATCTGCTGGAATCTGCTCAAAACCCCAGATCTGCTCAAAACCCCGTATCTAACTCTACACAATATCTTCACTTCTGATATTACAAATAATAAAAACTTTCTGTTATTCGCAAATTCTACAGAAATTATTAATTCAGGTATCCTTAAAATTGCAATCGAGAATAAATTACAAGGTACAATATTACAAATAGCAGTAAGCAAGTAGAAAACTAATGAATGTGCATTTTTCTTTTTATCGTATTTAAGTACATAAAAAATGTAAATTGCTTTATTTCAAAAAAATAACCAGCAACGAATTTTAATTACAGCTAGTTAATTAAAAAATTCAATATTGTGTTAATACAAAAATGCTCTTCTATTTGTAAAGAAGGTAAAAAAAATAAAAAAATTGTCAAAGGATTGGCATTTTAAGTGAAATTCAAATATTGAAGGTTTTACTATGCTGGTTAGGTATAGTAATATAGAAGTATAGCAACAACTATAATAATAGATGTAATGACGGACTATATCGATTGAAATTAATAAAATTAAAAAAGAATAAGTTTAAAGTATCCAAAAGCCACCAAATCGAACATTATAATAAGCAACTCGAACATTATAATAAGCAACTGATATGAACTTTACTAACACGAGAATGAATACCAAATACAGCTCTTGAAAAATTATCCATCCTTTTCAGTTCCGATTGTAATTTTATTTCATTATTCAGTTCCTAATTTTATTGTTTCCATGCGATTTCAATGATTTCGCTTCGGTTTTTTTATATGACCTAACTTAAAACTAAATTTCAGGGGACGGACATTAAGACTGAGAAGTTTAAGAAAAACTAAATGTTATAAAACAAAAAATGATTTGTAGTGTCCGTAGCCAGACTGATAACTTATGTCTGAAATGTTAAGATCATATTAGGACTGAGTGTTCTAACACGTAAAAATATTGTTGGCATATCAATAAGTGTAGTCATATCATTTAAATAAATAGGGCTTTCAGTAATCAAAGTAAATTCATAAATTCGATTTACTCAAGAAGAGTTTAATTCGAAAAATTTGATTTGGGTAGGTAAGTGAGTAGTTACGATGCCGTATAAATATCGTATACATTGTGTTAATATTACCTATGAGATCACTAATTGAGACTTTCACTGTGAGGCAATCTATATTTAAAGTTTTTAATGATATTAATTACACCATTGTTGCAATTTAAATAGCAGTTAAGAACCCGAAATTAAATAATCAGAAATAATAATAAGAAATAATAAGAAATCAGAAATTAAATAATTTGTTATAATTGACATCAGAAACTAATTTCAATGAAATTCAGTACAGACTGTCATCAATTCTCTTATATTTTATTACCTCAGTTTCGTGTCAGCTATATTTTGTTTGTAGCTGAACTTCTGACTTGTCTTTAGTTTGTTTCATTATAAATTTATGATATATTTCCAAACCAACGATTAATATCTATGTAATCGCTTCAAAAATTTTCATATTTACTTAAATTAGTGTTAATAGAATATTTTATAAATTTTAGAAAACTTTAAAAGAAAGTAAATACACAACACTATCAACTACTATAAACAAATTTCAAAAATATTTTACAAAATACAAATAATACCCCACAGCAACAGAAGTAAAGTACCTTTTAGTTAATTTGTTCAATTATATATATATTTTGTTTTTGCAATATGCTTACATGAATTGAATACAAAAACTTCTTTGGAAAAATATTTCCATATATAATATGGAAAATTTGAAAATATTCCACAGTAATTAGAATTTGAAAATTACTTATATTAATAGTACATAGAACACCAAAAATACTCTTATCAGAAATACTCACCAAACATTTATATTTGATAATCTATACCATCTAAATCCGGTATTAAAAACCATTAACTAGAACTTCTAAAATAACGATCCTAACAAACTTCAAGGACCCTTTTTTTATATTTACATTTTCCGTTTAGTATTTAAGAGGACCTTAGAAGATCTTATAGAACTATTTATAGAATAGAACCATATAATATGTTTGGTGGTTGAGATATACAATACAAACATTTGTAATACTTCCCAATTTCTATATTTTCGTTACGCGTTCTGTCAATATGTCAGTATTATTATGTTTCTGTGATTTTTAGTATACATATATGTTTATTCTTTGCTCTTAAAAGCTCATAAACTATTAATTTTTATTGTTTACTGTTGAATATTGTTAATTTAATTTTGTTTCACACTGTGTATAAAAATTTCAAAATTCATCATTATTAAAGAAAATTTAATAACTACAAGAAAAACAACAATTTCTCTTTATTAGTATTCTCTTGTATGCTGATTAGAATTTGTCAGTTCGGAAATGAAATTTTCATATTTAACTCAGCATGTGAATCCTTGAAAACATTTCTTATATTTAACCTAAATTTAGGTTGTACTTTTGTTTCCCCTTTTTTTTGTTTAATTCTGTGGAAAAATAAAAGCCGAAATTTTATATGAATTTCATCATATCTAGAGAATATTTTACTAAAATGAGAAGCTAAATTAGTTTTTCAAATTTTAAACAAAATTTTTGTAATTTTTGTTGTTTTTAACTTTTATATAAAATTTTTAGAATAATTTCACTGTTTCAAATTCATTATATTTGAATGTCAAAAAATTTAGGTTAAAAAATTATATGGTAAAAAATTATACGAACGCTTATTTATTTCGCAATATTTGAAAATGAGAAAAATAATTTTAATAAATATTTTTATAATTCAATATTTTGTTATTTTAAAAAATGTTCTGAAAAATTTAATGAATCAATTTATTTTTAAATTCTCCGAATTCCATATTTCTCCTACTGAATTGAGCATCTTCATAATTGCATTTTTTTGTATGAATATTCTTTCAACTTGAGTACGAGGCTATTTTAATGTATTTCGTAGAACTGTCTCAAAATTTACTTTACTAAGAGTGACACAGGCCTCGTATCAGCTTAATAAAAATATATAAGTTATTTGTTTAATGACCTGAGATAGACAAACATACTAGACTACCAATTTTAAACAATAATCAAAAATTTAAGCTTGTTCCATCGGGTCAATGAGAATATGTTTTATCATTAGAGGTATAGACCATTAGGATTACCATCTCACCTATGTGACAGAAATATTTACTATTAATTTATATTAATGCTCCAATGTGTATCGAATTAAAATACGAAGATTCACACTATCGACCGATGTGATATAGTGGTGTTATCAGAAGGTCCCCCTTATCAGTGTGGGACCTATCAGAACGTCTTGGGATTGACTTCAGCTTGACTCGTTTTCTTGTTCTTCCATTCTTCCTAAAATATAATCAAATTTTATAAAATTTGTTGACAGTTTGTTTCAATAATAACTTGAATAAAGTATGAAGCTAAGCCGTTTAAGAAAGCTTAGTTTCTGATGATAGTTTTCCCTATCATTAATCGATATGGCCTACAAGGAAACTGATAACCAATTTCTGAAAAAAAAAAAATTTTAGTATCATCTCCTAAGTCCAGTTTCTCAACTGACATACGCAGTAGATAAATCCTGAAAAATTTTGCCTTGTGCACTCCAGGCCATGAACCTACACGATCTTTAACATTAAAATGATTGCATTTATCAACAATGATCGTTGCAGATATTGTGAACAAGAAATTGAAAAATTCAACCATCTGTTTTTTCTATAGAAAGCAATGATCGCTGCAAATATGGTGAACTATAAATAGAAGCATCCGATGTCCTTTGGAATATCCGGTTTTCTCCTGCAAAAGACCGTTGAACTCTAAGGTCGAAAGCTATTTCACTGCTTTTGTCAGAATATATGAAAAAAAGAAAATGATTGCCAACGTCAAATACCTCAAACAGGAACATTAACAGATACAGCTCTAAACTGGACACAAAAATTACACAATACACCTTTATAGATCATGAAAATGCATGGAACCTGTTCGGTTCGAACTCTTCGAACTCTTCGGTCTCTTTTAATAAGAAAAGAAAGAAGATATTGGTCAACACTATCAATATAGTACTAGGTTTCTACTGAATCTTAACTCAATCAATTTTAAAAAATAATAATTTTTTCCGCTGAAAATTCTTTAAATTTGACAAATTGCAAAATCATTTTTCGAATTACGTATACTTAGGGTGGATAAGGACACTCAAATTCTGTTCCAACAGAATTTCTCAAATCAACTTGATTTTTTATTAAATTTTTTAATTCAAAAATTAAAATAAATTGCTATATATATACTTGTCGTATAAAATTTAAAATTATGCTCATAACAATCACTTTAATTGTATACACACACTCATACAAACAAATTTTATTGTGTTTACAATAAAGAAAATGTTTTAAATGTAAATTATTAAAATTACAATCTCAGTTATCCTTGCTTGTTTTTTTTTAACATGATATTTCATCATTCATAAATTTCCAATTAAATGCCTATACTTAGAATATAAAAAGGTTAACATTTTAATTTAGAAACTTATATAAAAGTCAGCCCCTTTCATGCCTTTTCAAATTTTTTATTCTACTTGAAATATATTTTATTTTACAATTTTTTCTTTGTACCTACCTACCTACCTACTACCTATTATACATATATATTTAAATGACTCCCCTTTCTTTGATCAGCCCACAAATTCATATTTATTGAAACTACCTTTGTGTCAGTATCACCTACCAACTCTCTGCTATAAATTAATGACCATCAAGGGGTTTTACTTAAACAAGAAAAAAAGAAAAAATTTCAGCTTCGTTTAATATCCTTTTTTTTATTTCAATAAATTGCATGTCACATAATTTTAGTTGTTTTCTTTATTGCCAGCAGTGAAATTTTGTATACATAGTTACAAAATAGTAAATGCCACATGAATATGGACATAATATTTTTAATACATTTTTTTCGTTTATAAAACAGAAAATTAACACGCTGGATGCGCCTACCTTTCAACCGAAGGGTTCGATTCCCGATGAAGCAAAAAAAAAAGGCTTCATTGGTTTTTCGAGCTGATCTAGTACCCTTTGTCATTGGGATATAATAAATGACAAAAGATAATTGAGAGTTAATCTGGTAACAAATTAAATAAAAAATGAAACTATTCTATTTAAGAAGGCTTAGTTCCTGACAATAGTAGTAATTTTCCACATTTAATCAGTAGAAAAGCCAGTAATTTATTAAAATAAATACTCGAATTATTGTAGATATTGTAGTGTAAAATTGCAGTACCGTACTTAGTTAAGCACGAAAAGGTGATTCTACCTAAGTTACTGACAAGATCATAAAAAAAAAAAAATTTGATAAAAATTTTAAAATATCTTCTGTATTTTGGAGCCGGTTTGTAAAAACCTCAAATCTCAATTCAAATTTTGAGTTAGGTTACAGTTAAGCTAAACACTATAACCTCAATCTTAGGTTGTAAGCTCATATTTTGAGCTTACGTGTATAGCTCAACTGTCAGCTAACTCAAAATTTAAGTTGATCATGAGTTAAGCTTGGTATTTGAGTTAGTTCTTTTGCAACCTTGTTTTTAAGGTCTCTGAAGCCGACAAATTATAAAACACTGGATGTTGCCATTATCAAATACCGAAATTCAAAATAAGTATTATACAAGAATATTTTTAACTATATTCAAAAGCTTTTGCATGAAACTTCTACCCAGAATTTATTTTCTTATATCAGCATAACTTTCTAAATATCAGCTTTATTTGTTTGCACTTAACCAACATTTACACGTTCGATTTAAATGAATTTGATGAAAATTTGATGTAAATCGAAAGTGTAAATATTTCCGTTAAATCATTTAACTGAACGTGTAAGATCATGCAACTAATAGTCATCTAATTTTCATATGATTAAATTGGCCAACTCATATTATTAGGTATGGTGAAGTGTGAACTTATACTTTTCTATTTAGTTATACAGGTCGATTAGGGAAGGGTCGATAGGTTAATTGTTATGTCTTGGATAAATTTGAACAGGTTCATTTTGAAATGTTACAAATTGTAAAATTGAAGATTTTTATTTGAGAGATTTCTATGAAATCAATCGAATAAGTGTAACTTACAACAAGATATCTACAAAAGAGATAAAACCATCAAACCAATTTGGTTTTAATTATAAGCATAGCACCACCCATATAATGACAAAATTATCTTATACAATGTCCGTAGACAGACAAATGATAAGAAACATGTAACACCGTGCTCATTGATTTTTAAAAAGCATTTGACACAGTCTGATGAGATCATGGTATTATATACAAGCTATTAAAATGTACCCACCAAATAGGAACAAAACTTTTAGAGTAACTTCTGGTAATAAACAGTTCTCTAAAGACTTTTCTTTAAACTCGTTTCGGTAACGGTCTTCAACAAGGCACCGTTAACTCGCCTGTATTATTGAATACATATATTAGTGAGCTGCTGGACTCTATAAACAAAAGCTCAGGACTTAATTCCAGCATAGCTTTTGATGATGATTTAACAATATACACAGCGAATCACAACACCAAAATGGCTCAAAACGACTAATAAAGTAAACCATTTAATAAAGTAGTGAAGTTAGTGTTTGGTAGGAGCTTAAAATCAATTGTTTTCATTCTCGGTAAAATAATTCAGTATACTAGAGATTGAGTAAATCAATTATCAAAGATCACTAAAATTTTATTTCTCACAATACACTTAATATTGGTAGTGAAGACCTTAACTAGAGTTGGTAATATCGCTTTAGCTAACGCTAAGCAAGTATTTAAGAGTTTTTGTCCCATATTATTCGTTGCAACTGTGACAATGTAGATTGAACATTATTGTACAACACTACTCATTAACCCATATGAATAGCTACTACATTTTATATATCAATATGGGACCTGGTTAGAAGTTTTTCAGTTTTCTTTATACCTATATAGGCCCTTAATTTTATCTAAGTACTACAAACCAAAAACTATTTTATAAAATTTCAACCAAACCAAACATCAACGATTTACTCCAAACAACCTTCAATCCAATCCACAGTTTTGCTGATGATAGTACTCTGGTGGCATCCTTCGATTTTCTCCGGAAATCTAATGCTACAACTACCGAATTGGCAATAGAAAACAGATAATGGTTAGCATGATTACCCACTATCTGACCAAAATTTCTGACTGGGGCAAAAAAAATAGAGTTGAGTTTAACTCGTCTAAAACTCAAAACTGTCTTATTTCACGCAAACTTCCAGGATATCAACCTAATTTCTCCTTTCAAGGTGTTACTTTACAAAACACATAGTATAAATATTTTAGGCATGCGCGTGAATCAAAAAATTATTTGGAATGACCATATTTTTGATATCGCGAAAGGAGCTGCCAAGTGTTTAGGCTATCTAAGCAGATGTAAAGCTGTCCTTTCACCTTTGGAACTCCTTAATATCTATAAATCATTTATACGTTCCAAGATGGAATATAACTCACATATTTGGGCTGGCGCTTCCATTACAGCCTTAGGCTACCTAGACCGCGTTCAAAATCACGCCATTCGTCTAATTGGCGACCCAAATATAACTTCATCCCTAACTTCTCTTGGACATCGACGTGTAGTCGGAGCACTTTCTCTGTTTTATAGATACTTCGTAGGTGTGAACACATGCTCAGCAGAAATCAAAGCGCTGCTTCCTCCTCTTAAACAATTCCAACGCAAAACAAGAGGAGCTGCAATTGATCACCCCTACAGTGTGGATATCCCAAGATGGCATAAAGTAGGTTATGGAGGTTCGTTTATAGTTCGCACTTCAAGAATGTGGAATCATGTTCCTCGAAACATGTTTCCACATCCAATTTACAATTGGCAAAAGTTTAAAGAAAATATTAATACCTTCATTCTTCAACTTCCAATTACTAATCTATCCCACTTTTTTTCTTCCTAATTTCTTCTATCCTACCCTATTCCAACCAAGCGTCACGTAAGTGTAAAGGTATTTTTATACCTAACGCTTTGGCTGTTTATAAAAAAAAAAAAAACCGGATTCTCAACCTAAACTAAAATAGAAGAAAATTTGAAACAGAACTAAATGTTCTTATTTAAATGACATCAATTGTTAATTTAGTCCTTTAAAATACACTAAACAATTTATTAATTTTAAAACAACATATTTAATAAAAAATAAAAAACCAAAATCAAGTTGTCTTAATGGAGCCAAAATGGTTAAAACCTTTAAATTATGACTTAAGAGTTCCACTTCCTTTTCTAACCAATTTATGTATGTATTTTGTTTTTTTATTCTATAGTTTTTCTTCAAATTAATTCAGTTATTAAAGCATATGGCGTTTTTATGATGACAACAATGATAATGGGTATTACTGAACTGAACTCTGCTTTTTGTTTTTCCAGAAAAAAAAAAAACAAAAAAAAAACTCCTACATTCATTCTATTAAAAATTCACTTTATAAATATTCATATAGGATATTAACTCACCTTTTTTTTATTATTTTTTATTTTTTTCAATCAAGGTAATAAAACAGGAAAATATCATGATGAAATAATTATAATGAAAGGATGTATAACAAAGGGTCCTTAAATATATATAACTTCATAATTTAATAATTTTTACTTGACATATATATAGCACTTGACTGATTCTTTGTATATTTTGCTTTTAGTTAAAAAAGAGTAAATTATTACATAAATTATACATACATACATATATATATAGAGTTAGGTATTTTTCGAGAAACTTATAATTCACTTTTCCAGGATTTTAACTTTTAATTAAAAACAAATAAAAAAAAAATATTATTTTTTTATTGTTGTTAAATTATGCTCTGCTCTACAAAATATTATCTTTCGGAATAATAACAGGAATTCATTTCTTTTTGTTTTTCTTATTTTTTTTTCCTTTTTTTTTATAAAGGATATACGAATAATTTTTTGAAAATGATATTCTTTTTGATAATTAAAGAATGTACATTGAAAAAAAAATTAATATTAAAATATTGAAATTTACATAATAATAATAATTATTGGTACAATATTAAGTATTTCAATTATATGGTTATATATTCTCATATGTATATCCTTTTTCAAATTATCAAATTTATTATCTTTAATTATATCTGAAAAAACAATATTGAATCAATGATATCCGGTCTGATAATATTAAAATTATTTTTAATAAACATAAAATGGCACTATAATTATATACTTTATTTCAACTTACAATTAATAATAATAATAATTATAATAATAATAATAATAAAAAGAATAATAATAATAATAAGAGCAATAACAATAATAGGTAGTAACAATAATGAGAGTTTTTATAAAATTATCATATAATGTAAATCAAATTTCATTTTTGAAACGCTTCATTAAAAAAGTATTAAAGTACTGAGTTAAAATTATAATTACATATATTACTTTTATTTCATTTATTGTAAAAGCAATAATATAATTTTGTAAAATACATGATGTGTCAGTGATCCTTTTTGAAAGCTGAATATATAGTTAGAGTATACTACTCAATTAATAATTACTTTGTATCGAAGGAAATTTATTTTTACTTTTTAAAACTTCTTTAATAATGAGGTTAGTGACTACACATCTCCATGTTATTTACAGCATCTTAATATAAATTATAAAATAAATGAAAATTAAAAAGCTGTATAAATAGTCTAACAGTGCAATACCTAATAATGCAATTTCTTTATTTTAAGAGCCTTTCCAATTTTAGAAAACGCTACATTTTTCACTGGAATCCAAGTCAGAGCGGTTCTGTCATGTTAGGATATTTTGCTAAGTGTTTGAGCAAATATCTTATGACATTTTTAGTTGTAGGGTCGGTTTGTGATCGATTAGAATATTTTTTATAGAAATTTTAAATTTTATATTAATCCCATTATATAAAATTTTGTTCTTCCAGTATGGTTTGTAAAATAGTTTTTCAAATTCAGTATTCTATCGGGCATAACATCGCGGTATTTGTTAAATTTCTTATTTTTGAATATAGAAATTTTAAGTTAAACATTTGCAAGCTTCTTGTAAAGATGAAAGCGTATTATTTTGTTTGTAATAAGTTTTCAATCACTCCAAAATATGAATAATTCATCGAAAATAGTTGAAAACATGGAAAGATTTTTACTGATAAAAGTTTTTTAAATTAATATGTGTGAATTAATGTGTTTTGGACTTTTATTTATTGAAGGTCTCTTAGTTTGTAGTTAAAAATGTGTTTGAGTTAAAAATAAATGAATGGTTAGTTCGTGAGACTTGGTTTAATATTACAATAATAGTATTAAGTGGGTTAAAGTGTCACAATTCTTCAAACTAGTCTCACCAATAAGAAGCAACAGATGATTTATTCCTATCTGGAGAAAACTTTACCAAAAACTTTTAAATTCAAGAAAACACAAATACATTCCCAATATCTTTTTTGTCTTAAATAATTTCAAATGACATAATTTATAAACATTGACATAAAAGGTATAGCAACACTCTCAACACTAAAGAGAACTATTTTTTTAAAATAGCATTTTCTTTCCGCATAGTTTATTAATATGCAAACTATTTTGTAATGGTATACAAGTAATGTTATAATAATCAAAGTAAAATCAATCACTTCTTATTAAAATTAAAAAAGAATTTTTATTTAAAATTTCATAAAAAATAATATTTTTAATTTCACAAATATTTTTTTTATTTTCATGGAAACTGTTTATGAAAATATGAACAAAAAGGATATTTTAAATAATTAATTACTATACATAAGCTTCCCATAAATTGAAAAATAATTTTTAATCAGTGATGTAGCTGAAATTTAATTTTCTATAGTGTAAGCTTCCTATTATAATGTAGTTGCAATTTTTAAAGTTTTAACATAAATTACGAAAGGTTGATTGACTTCTGTGATAAACGTAGACCGTTCCCCTGTTTGAAAAAAAAAAAACAATCCTAGAGGTATATTTCGTCAAACATTCATTTATAAATATACATTAAGGGTTGTTTTTTAAATTAATCATACAAAAGTTTTTTAAAATGTATAGGTCTGATTTAAATAAACAAATTTAGCTAATTAGTTCACAAAAGATGACAACATGTTGGATCAGAACGATCCTTTAAAAAGCAAATTAAACGGTTTCTCAAGCCACAAGTAATCCAGTGATGGTGAAAAATCTGTAGACATATAAAAAAATTATCTTTGAGATAAGTTTTTTTCAGGAAAATCCCACAGAATTTTCTTATGTATCAAAAGCCTCACAATTTAAAATGGCAAGTATAGTCTTAGTAAAAGTAATACAGATTTCATTTCCACTAAGTATATATGCCCATGTTTACGAGATATCTATAAAACAGAAAAAAATGTTATCAACAAGACGGCGATGTTCTATAGATAAGCAATATAAGCTCTTGAAGTTTGGACTTAAGACTCATTTTAAATTTAACGCATTACTAACATCGTCAGATCATATGTCAATTGTCTCATCTCAGGGCGTAGGAAAGCTTTAGAGACCTTTTTATAGACATTTAAAAGGTTATTAGAAGTAAAATAGGGCTTACAGAGACTAAGAAAACCCAAATACTTATTTTCTAGAAAATAATATTCCTATTTACATTTTCATATTTCATAATTGAGATCAGTGATTTAAAAAAAAAAAAAATTCTCTCTAGCTTTAAGCATTTTACTTTTTTTTTAGTTAAAGTTTTTTTTTCTAATTTGCATTTTTTATAAAAGTTTTCAAATTTATCAAATAAAAATTTAAAGAAATATTTTTCCATCGTTTTTTTTTTTTTTTTAATTTCAAATATTTATTAAATTAAATTTCATAAATAAAACAAAGTTTAATTAATATTATGATTTTTTTTTAATCAAATTCATTAGTCACAATGCACTTACAAAAAATAAATTTTCACAAAATCAAACTAATTTCGGCATATTAGTATATATTTTATTATCGTATGTTATTTTTGTATTGTAAAATATGTATGTACAGTTTTTATTTACATTGTTATATCATGTTGTAGATATATTTTTTACATAACAGTTTAATTAAGATATGCAAAAAAAGGTAAAAAAGAAACAATTTACAAAAAATATAATAAAAAGTGAAAACCGACTATCCGTTTATGCAACATTGCTTTTTAAACATATCAAAAAATTGCATACAGTCAAAAATTGTAATTCATCAATAAATTTAAAAATATTTATAAACTATAGTATAATGCCATTGTTAATCTAATAAAATTTGGCAGTTTAAAAAAAATGTTCACATTACAACTCAAAGCATCAATGTAAAATAAATATATATCATATCCCATCACATTATTATCCTCCATTAATATTATTTTCTCACTACATTTTACTTCTACTTACACAAACTTCCATAATACATTTTGAAAAAATTGCTTTATTCTCTCAATTCTTTCATCATAGTGAACTGTTTTTTTTCATCATTATTGTTGTTGTCATAAAAGGTTTTTAAGGTATAAAACTAATGTCTCAGACCCGAAACAAAAATAGTGTATATGCTATATAAGATATTAGAAACTTTTCAATTGACTTTAAAATCTCGAGAAAAGATGGTATGTCAGGCCTACTTTGACATAAAAACACAAAGTATATTTGAATATACAAAAACCGGAAGAGCCTATTATACTATTATTCAGTGTCAGCAACTTCAAAAGAATTTGTAATATCTGACATTTAATAAATTAATCTATATTTAGCCTCATCAGAATGTCGGAAGATGGCTTAAATGATGTTAAATAAAAATTATAAAAACATCAATTAAATACCTAAATGAAATGCTTCTAATGTCGAAATTTACATGTATATAAAAGTACATATATATATAAAACGTGTAAATAGAATAATTTTTGTTTTCTTAAAATATTTTTTAAATTAATATCAAAATTATCAATTCCGTAATATTTAATTCAATGCTCACAAACTAAAATAAATATTTCATATTATATTTCTATTCTATTTTATCTTACCTTACCTAGCCTTACGATTCGTACTTGGTAATTCTGACAAATAGAAGACTTACAGGCTATCTTTCAATCTTTACATTTTTCTTAAACTTCTCTTTGTAATTAAATTTCAATTTCGATACGCCATAAATAATGAATGCCTTAACTTCTCTTTTAGAAATTCAAAAAATTTTCTTTTTTGTTAAAGCTTTAAATAATATTTTTCGTTTCAATTGATCTGTAAAATTTCATCCTTTTTTTAGATAACATTATCTTCATCATCATCATAGCTATTATAGTGCTTCTCCTAATATTACAATAAATTTGTTAGTAAAATTTGATTATGTACGTATTTATTTATATCTACAATATGCTTTCTAGACTTGAATAAATTACACTTAACAGATCACGACGTGCATATTACAGAAAATACAAAACTAATATTTTCAATAATAAAATATTTTTTTTTTAAAGATTGATAATACCACAGACACTTATACCTAATATAATTTTCTAGTTAAACAAAATTATTTTTTCTTATTAAAATTTGTTTTTGGTTGTATTGTTCATCAATCTATAAACCAACGATTTTTTTTTTTATATAAATAAAAATATTTCGAAATTAATGATACAATAAGATCAGAAATTATTTATCAAAGTCTTAGAATTTTCATTAATTTTCACCTCAACTTTATTTCTTTCTTTATATCACACTTCGTAAATTTTTTTTTATTGAATCATACGATGAGAATTACTTAAGAATAAATTTAAATAAATGAAGTTTTCTTTTCTATACTATAATTTCATTGTACTCGTATAGAAATACAGTTTTAATTTTTCAGATCAATATTATAAAAAGTAAGAAATTGAAATTCAATTACTCAAACAGCATCAAAATGTCATTTACTTATAAAAATACATTTTTCTTTGAAATAATAATTTTTTTTTTTAATTTTAATTAATAGCTCTTTCTCTTACTGTAAGTGCTGTTCATTTTGTAACACTGTAAAAAGAAAATTTTAAATTTGCTAAAAGACAAAAACAAAACCACAAAAGAAAAATTTTGTAAAAAAAAAATACTTAAGAAATTAAATTATCTATCTTAGAAGTTTTTCTTATATATATTGAATAGAAAATTGAATTTTCAAAAGGATCAGAACAAAATAGAAAATATACAAGCAAACAAAAACTTTTCATATTTTTCAGTTATTTTTTTTTTATATAAGAATTGCCCTTAACGTCATATTCATAATTCTTGTTTGTTATTTCCGCACAAAATATAATGAGATCAAAACATCAATTTAGTTTTTTTTGCTTTTTTTTCCAACAGAGACTAAAATAAAAAAAAAACTATATTATTATAAAAAAAAAATAACAAATTAATAAAATATACGGTTAAATGATTACAACGTATGGTTAAGTGCCAAAAATGATTTACACATCAACTATACCATTGTATCACAAGTGACCATCCCCATTTTCTTCATCCCCATTTTCTTCATCCCCATTTTCTTCATTCCCATTTTTTTCATTCTACTCAGATACAAATTCGAACATTATAAAATATATCACTCGTACCCGTATTAACGATATTTGAGGGTGAAAATGGGGATCACAATGGGGATCACTGATTTATCCGTTTCATATCAACCTTAAGCCATTGTGTGATGTGATTAAATATTACTACACTGTATAATAAATGGTATTTCAATTTAAAAACGAAAAGCATCGATCCATAACTTTTGTTTAGTTGCGTAAAAAAAATGTATTAAATGCACCGGGTGCATATTAAATTTCAGCTGTGTTAAACCAATTGAAGTTAAATTTTATCTTGAGTCTGAATGCGATAATATACCTGCAAGAGAAAAATACACCGTGGATCACTAATGATTACGGTAGCCAAAGTGATAAAAAGATTTGTTATGATTGCAGTCATTGACTTAAAGTGATAAAATAATATTCATTAGGAAAAGGTATTTTATCAATCAGAAAGATTTGCTTTACAAATTATATGCCGGTATTCAGCATCTACATTCTACTATATCGCAGGTATAATAGGAAAAAATAAAAAAAATGAGCTAGACAATAATTAGGAACATTAGAGTGAATGAGGACAATAACTTACCTATCACATCTAACTATATTGAATTAAAAAATATGTCAACATTTATGGAATTGAACATACATATATACATAGTATGTTCATTATGCTAAATTCAAAAACTATTTCACTCAAACAAAAAAACTACTAACTGCTAAAAGCAATCTATTTCAATAAAAGGCCAAGCTGCAGAAACTAAATAAGGGAAGTTTGCTTACTTATAAACTTGATAAGTAATTAATACTTGACAAGTAATTAATTTTGTATTTACTACTATCTGTATTGGTTTTACCAGTCACAAAAATTTTCCTTGGACCAGATCTAAAATCTACAGTAGGTACACAAAATAATTTTAACAATAACAATTCAAAAATTTGAATGCTCAAGATTATGTCCTTTTGGAATTCAAAATTCATAAAAATTAATCTACTAAAATATCGGCATTTAATTTAAAATACTACTCTATTACAAAAATTTTGGACAATCTTTAAAACTATCATAATAAAAAATACAAATAATTATACAGACAATTATAGTTTATAGAAAATTTGATTTTGTCTTTCATATACTAAAACTGTAACTGGTTCAAATGAAAAAATAAAATTGGAAATAATTATACCAGTATCTACCGAAACAAAATTTAAAATACAAACAAGATTTGCAAAATACAAACAAGATGTTTGAAATACAAAATTTTTTGTAATAGATTAGTATCAATTGTAGAATAAATTATCTGAATCCGAAAATAACCCTATTAACAAGAAGGGTAAAAAATATATCAGCAAATAGTAGGTCCTATCAAAAATGTATAACTGTGTAGCAATCTAACCTCTATGGGCAAACTTATTTTGGAAAAAAATTAGTATTTTTAAATTCGAACACATCTTGTAATCTAAACCATTTTAATAAGAAAAGTGAATGAAAAACTAATGTAATTTTCTTAACAAAAATCATTTAGAAAAAAAACCAAAAAAAACACTAAAAAAGAAAACAAAAAATGTTTCCAGCAGATATTTTTGCAATAAATCTTCTTATTTTCAATTTCTTATACATAATAACTCTTAAGACATAATCTTTAGTTTTCAATCTCACATATACTAATGCCTCAAAATATATTTTGTTAAACAATCAATTATTTTATAATTCAATTAAGCTTTTGAACTCAATCAAAACAAGAAAAAGTGGAGTACGAGGTCAATAAATAGTTCTTATCATATTATTTATAACCAAAAATTAACCCACCCACGCGTGTCGTTCATTTTGATATTTTGCAAATTAACTTTTTTCTGGATATGAGAATATAAAGAATATTTTCAGCAACCAGAATTCGGCTTCTAATATTTTATATTAGCTCAGTGCTTCTATAAAGTAAACATCAATTGTGAACTTTTTAAAACAACAAATAAAAATAATAAAAATTGATTTAACAGTTTGAAATGAGATGTTAAGTATAGAAGTATTAATTAACCAAGAATGTTATTTGATTGAAAAAATATTTATATTTTTTTTGTTTTAACTCGTAATTGGAAGATAACCGAAAAAATAATAAATAATACGTGTTCTGATTACTATCAAGAAAAAACCCAAACTTAAATATAAATAACTTAAATTGATTAGCAGTTAATGGACCCAATACTATAGAATTAATTATTAAAAAATTAACCTGTTTGGAGAGGGACCTACTTTCTCAACTATTATACTAATTTAAAAAAAAAATAATTCTTTTAGTTACCCTCATGTATTCGATAGAATTTTATAATATGTTTCACATTGGAATAAATATCCTCTTTACTCTAAACGCCATCCAAAGTTGTTAAACATTAGTTATTTATATTTATTTATAGCTTAAATTATTGAATTACTTGTTTCATGTGCATTTTTATTCAGTTTAAAGTCATTAAATACCAGCTATTTTGATAATTTTGTTGTGAAACGATTCATTTAACGAGCAAAATTAATCGTTTCACAACAAATTTTGTCAGTGAAGCGAATTTTCGAAAGTGGGATTAAGCAGTAGACTCACTGAACCTTATGACTTGTTAGATAGGTTATAGTTTTTGAATACCAATTTGCATCTGGTTGCACTTTACTTTAAATATCACCATACCAATTGTTGTGTCTTCAAAGAAAATGATGTTATTATCTTTCTCACGTATTTTAACACCCAACAGCATCACTAGATCAAAGTTATTGAAACACGTTTATTGTTAAAATTTTGGGATCATAAAATCATACTGCATTTGATGGATTCACAAAAGTAGACATATAATTTATAATAATCAAGATAAACATTAAAATATTCAAAATATTTCTACTACAAACATAATTAATATTTTTTCGTTACCACTCTTACAAAGTTCAAACTAGATACACCAATTCACAGTTTAATATTTAGCTATTTGTACAGAAAAGAAAAATAAATAAAATAAAGTTAAAGAGAAGCAAATTCTCATATAGGACAATATAATTGTATATAAACTATCAAAAGAATCAGAGCAAAGATACAGAGTTGAAAACCACTAAATGGACTGTCAAAAGTTTTAAACCATCGCACAAAAACTATACAATATAACTACTATACTCGTACATTATAAACACAAATTTTAACTGAAATATCTTTGACATTTAATTTATTTCTCACTTATTATTAATATAACTCATAATACATTATTTACATCACATTAATGTAAATATATAATATAATATGTATGTACATTTGGAAAAAAAAACATGAATTTTACCCATCAGACTTATTATATTTATTATAAACGATATGGGTTATAGAATTTGTACTTAACTCTTACTTTTATTTTTAACAAATATACATAATATGATAAGTCACAGGAACTCAGAATTTTCTTTATATTCATAACAGAATATATACATACTTACATAATAATATATCATTCTTATAAATACAATTATAGCTATTTTAACAATTTATATGAATATGTGACATAAAAGCACAAGTTATCCTTAAAAGGCTATATTTCTAACTCTCTCTCTCTGTGTCGTTCAAAAGACTCAAATGAATTCTGTTTCTATATTATGTATGTTTATACATTTATATTTCTATCTCTTTCTAATTATTATAAAGGCCTTAAGTGACACTAAAAGTAAAAAAAAAATATTAATATGAGTTTGTGACTCGTATTGTATACGGGAAGACAAACAAACAAAAAAATTATAACAACAGAAAAACCAAAAAACAAATCAACTTACATGTTTTTTTATTTGTTTATTTTTTTTTAATTTTTTTTTTTTATTATTTGATTTGGGAACACAATATTTTCAAGAACTTTTGTGATAAGATCCTGGTTTTGACCTATGTTCTTAAATGTTTGTTTCCAAATGTACATATATGTATTATTTTATATTTGATATTGTCATAAATAAGTCCTTAATACATGAACTTTATTATCTTGTTGTCCAGGCATTATTTTTTCTTGGTATGAAGTTACAAATACTTATGGTGTTGTTTTTATACAGTTTATGACACTTAATTATGAACAATATGAGAGAAAGGTTATATTGATAGTTGGATTCGTACAGTGAGAAACAAACTTCGTGGGTTTACTACATAATATATGCTACTGAAATAAAACACTATGTTATTGTTTTTGTTTCTTTTATAAATGTTTTATTACGTGTCGATCTATTCCAAAAAATGTATTACAAAAATTGTAAATTAAAGTTTATTAAAAGATTAAAAATCCCAATTACACAAATTAATATTACATTTTATTTCAAAATTTCATTATGTCAGAGTTACGTCTTTTTCTAGACTATTTTCAGTTTTGTAACTATGGAATTTTATTTTTGAATTTTTGATAAGTTCATTTTAAGTTTACTATTTTCCATACAGTCTGATTTAGTTAAGGCGTTATAATATGTCTAATATGTTTATATTAAACATAAATAAATAAATAAATTGTACTATACTCTTACCTCTTCCAACTGATATTCCTGTGCTTAAAATTTACTACCTTTTACTACTGAGCATCGGAGGTTCAAATTGAAAAAAAAGTATATTTTTGTAATTGTTATCATATTTTTTTAAAACCTTGTGGTTATTATTTTCCTCCTAAATTAAAAAATACTGCTAAATATTAAATAACTTTATTTTTAAAAGTTATTAAATTAATCTAGAATACTTATTGATTTTAATAAGTTCTCTATTTATTATTTTATTATGATTTTAGTCAGGATTTATACTATCCTATATATACTATATTTATAATTATTAATTTTACATAAATTTTCAACCGTGTAGGACTCTAAGATATCCTTCACTCAAAATATCGAGAAAAAAATAAATGTGAATTACTTCATAGCTACCATATTAAATTTTTAATTTTCAAATAATAAAAAATTGTTTTTTTAAGTATTCTTGTTCATGCGCCCGATATTGCTTAAGTATTATATATTTACATGACCGATGCAAATAGTAAATTTATTTATTTTTTCTATGTTTTATAAACCAGTTTTATAGTATCGTAAGAGTAATGAATCACTCATGGCACTTTCTAAAAAATGTGGACACTATTACTACAATAAGTATATATATATAAAAAAAAATTTCCTTGATTATTTAGGAAATTTACCAAAAAAAAAAAATAAAAAACAAAAACGTGAAAAACTTTTGTTAAAATTTTTTTTTTTTTAAAGAAAAAGGTAAGGATAGAAAACTAGGACGAAAAGAAATTGAAAAAAAAGCAAAAAACAAAAATCAAACTAAAAAAATATTGAAACCCACAAAATGCTGGTTCTATAAATATCGATCGATTGGTTATGTAAGTCTACCACATGTTAGATTATCATCAATTTTGATAAATTTTTTCATTTGCTACATTTAACCTTGTTAAATGTTCTGAATTTTTATGTTTATATATATATATATATATATGCTTTTAACTATTATTAATTTATTTTTTCTTCAATTGATTGTGTTGAAATATGTTTGCATGTAAATAAAATTTACATCTTAAATGTTATTTTTATTCAGTAGTAAATTTTTATTGGAAAAAAAATTGATCTACTTCGATGAAATTCACTTTAATTTAAATTTATTTTAATATTAGGCTTTCCTTTTTTTGTTGTTGTTGTTATTTAAATGAATGAAATTGTTCTTATATAGATGTTGATTTATGTATTTCTATTTTATATCAACAATAATAGACAAATGAAATTGACCTGCAAATTTATCGGCAAGTCCGCTGATCAATAAATAAATAAATAGATCCACAAACTTACAATTATTCACACAAGTACATGGAACTTCTACTTGTCGTTTTCATTTTCAACGATCATAACGAAATATAATTTTGACAGCCTATGTTTTTGATGATTTTTTACAGGTTGGTCGCTCCTGGTTTGTACTATGGATTAAAAATCACTAATGCATTAGATAACGTTTAATTGTGACTTATGCGGTTCCGGTGTAATGACGTCGATATTTATAACTGATTTTTATTTGCGTAATATACAAGATATTTTGATTACAATTTGTAATAGATTCAGTATTGATGCAGAGGTTGTATTATTATAAACGAAAAAAAAATTTATTGGAAAATTATCTATTCTTAATCATAATTTTGTTATCGGGCTCCTAAATATTGAAGAACTAGAAGACTTTGTGTATTACGACCCACCCACTCTTCCTGTAGCTACTATATTACTCCTGAAACTCTTTCAAATTATTTCTGAAACACTCTGTATATATTTTGATTTGACAAATATATTTTTATTTTGATTATTCGATAATTAAAAAAATAAATTTCGTTCAATTATTTTTTATTAAAACAATTATACCAAGTTTTGTATACCTATACTCAAAATACTATATATATATATATATATATAGTCCTTTTTATTTACTAAAATTAAACCCAGAAAAAAATTAAATTTTTCTATTTTATTTAGTAACCTTCTAATTAGTCGTCATACATTAGAATTATTACTAAACTATACATATTACGTCACAATTAAAACTTTAAAGTTAACTTCATTATCATCTGGAATATGGTTTTATTTTTGGTTTAAGATGGACCCCTATACTATTCGAACATATACTGTTATTAAAAATTTATATTTAAAATTCGGAAACTAATCAATTTCTGGTGCAGTGGTCAAAAGCAAAAATTGTACTACAATTATCTAATATATTCAAATAAATTTTTAGAATCCTTCAAAACTTCAATTTGCCTCCCAAAATAATTTTGCTTGCATCTAAATTTTAAAGAATTAAATTTTTAAAATATTTTTCTTACTAAAATGTATCTAAATAGTTTTAAGTTTATTGCATACAAATATTATTTATTTATATTCAATATCTGTAAAATAAAAAAATGATTTCATACTTTTAAACACAATTTTTCTGTTATAATACAGTTGTATTAGAGAAGGTAATAGACTTTAATTGTGTACAGTGTTGTTTGCAGAAAAAAAAAAACTAATTTATGATAGTAAAATATTGAAATAAATTTAACTTTTCAACATTTGTCATGTCAGTAACAGTTGGTCCATTGGATTATCAGAATAACAAGTAAAATATATAGATACAACATTATATTCATAAATAATATGTCGATGTCCTTTAACGGAAAAATAAGAAGGTTGGCATTACTCAAATAAATAAATAAATATTGTGTGTGTGTATGTGTGTGTGTGATATGCATATTTTTCATGAAAATTTCATTTTCTATTTTTCATTTGTACTTTATAAGAATCCTTTCAGCTACATATATATATATATATACATATAGCTTGAAGCTCGATTTTATTTCTTTTTCATTCACGTTATAAATGAGGGGTTTCAATTTGAATACTGTTTTTGCCATTTTGGGAATAATTTAAAATTTGAAAAATTATATAAATAATAATAAAATAATATTGTTATGCATGCAATGACATGAATATAAGAATAATTGGGTTCGTATAGAAAACATATTATATGAATAATACACGTAACTATCATTACCACACTTTATTTTATTTTTTTTGTTTTTGTGTTTTCTGGAAAATTTAGAATCAATGTTAATAACCTTGTATGACCGCGTATGTACATTTGTATTTTTTAGATTTTCATTTGTAAAAAATTCACATTCAGTTATATTATTGAAGGAGTGTTGCATTCATCAACAACACTACTGGAATTTACCAGTGGATATTGTCGTGTTAGACTACTTAGGCAATTCTTGGTTTTTAACTTATATTATTATATCTTTTATTATTTAACTTTTGTTATTATACTATTCAAATATATTTATATCTATTTTGTTGTTTTAAAGTTTCAAATATCTTGCTGAATCATAATTGCATGTATACTAGTCTATTTATGGTTATCCAAACATATTGCAATTTAAATGTATAAAAGAAAATAAACAAAATATAGTTTTAAAGATAATATTATTTTTAGATCTTAATATAAAAATTGACAATTAGTTATACAACTTTATAGTTTATTATTAAAGAATATTAGAAAAGCACAAATTCATGCTAGCTTAAAGATACACCGGGTGTGCTAGAGCATACTTTAAAATTTAAAAAAAAAATTATTTACTAAATCTAGGGTGCTCTATCGATTCGTGGTATTTTCAATTTCAAGGAAGGACCCCAAACCGGTTTTTTTAGCTCAAAATTTGCCGAAATCGAGATTTTCAAATGGGAAGAAGTACTTTTTTTTTTCAAATTCGGATTCTACGTCAAAAAATAAGAAACTTTTGTAAAGTAATTTTTTTTAAGACCAGGACACAGCATATTCCTACAGAAAATTAAACTATAGGATCCGAAACTATTGCAATGTCGGACTATGTGACGAAACCAATTGATTGCCCAAAAAAAGGCACAAAAGTGCCAACATATTCATAATTTCAGATAGCCAAGCCGCTTTAAAAGCTCTATTGGCTAACAAGGAATTTACTCAAATAATCAAAGAAGGAAACTGTCTAATTAGGATATTGTAAGGCTTTTATTGCATCTTATAATATTGCAATTATGTCATTTGAATACTTAACACTAAAATTATTTTTTTAAGTTTTGTCTCCCCACCAATTTGTATTTGTTCTATTTAGCCATTTTCTTTAAATGAAAATGCATTCGTATTACTTTAAAATAATTTTGGCATACACTGCACTTATTTCACGATTTATTTGCTTACGTTATCAAACAAACTAAAGTGTTGACACTTCAATTTTTCCTATTTTTATTTCATAACTCAAAATAATATGAACAACTTAACATTCATACTCACACATCAGTGGTGCTCAATTTATTTGCCTGCTGGAACACTTTAACACATTTTTTATTATCCTTTTTACGCTAAAAATAATTTTCTGTTAGCAGAATATTTTAATATTCAGCAAAATTAAAAAAAAAAACAAAAAAAATTTATTATTATGATTTTGAATTTTATTTTTAAATTTTTTTTACAAAAATTTGTATTTTTTGATTTTATTTTACAAAAGAAACAAGTCCCTGATGAAAATTTTAAAGCTTTTTATCAGTAAATTTAAATATAATGTAAAAAAAAAAAATTTTTTTGTTGCTTCCTGTGATTTTGCAAAAAAATTTTTAAAAAAGAAATTTTATTACAAAGAAACAAAAAAAAAATTAATTTTCTAAAAAAAAAATGAATTATGATTTACAGCGAACACAACATGTGTGGTTTTAATCTTTTATAAAAATGCATTGTGCAGAATATTAATTAATTTTTTTTGTGTTGAATTAAATTAAATTACACAGGTACTGATTTAATTTTAAAAAATTTTTCAAGCGTTAGACTGATATCAACAGATGGTATTCAATAATAAATTATTAGTTTGATAATATTATTAAAATTTAGTAGATACAGGTGATGCTGATGGTGTGTTGTCTAGCTTGCAACATAATATATTTAAATGATCTCTTAAAGTATTCGTGAAATATTGTTCCATATTTTAATTTTAATGCAGTTTAAAGGATTTTTAAAAGTTAGTTTTTAATATAAGTTTTATTTGTGTCTATACAAAACAGTGTTGGTGAGATATTTTTTGAATATTAAAAATCTTATTCTTTTTAAATAAAACTATTTTATGACTATTTTCCTGCAAAGTAAAAATAAAAATAGGTACAGAAAAATATATTTAAAAATGAAATTGTTTTCCTTGAAATATGATGAAAATATCTTGAACTTATCCAAATGAATACACAATCATAGAAATCCTATTTTACAAAATTAAATTTACAAAAAATTTTTTTTCAATTTGTACACATATTGTTCTGTCATAGGTTCAAACTTCAAATAATTAGACCATTCTTCAACATCATCAAGAAAATCTGGCCTTTGAAATTTGAACCTGAAGGTCTCCCTTAACCTACTGTCGTTGAAAAGTCACGAAATTAGAAGTATGGTAGAGGTTATTACGGTCACACTGTGTTATTGGAAAACATTTCAGAAGGTTTCAGCTTCCCTCAAATGACTTTTGCAAGAACTATAAGGAAGACGAAGAGAAAAAACTGTCCAACATCTTCTCTGTATCTGCCCCGGTCTTCATCAAGAAAGAAAAACAATCTAGGAACCTTTTATCTGGACTCACTGGGTGATTTTAAAAACGCTAACATTCAAGACCTCCATCGCATTTAAAAAGTCGAAAATGGTTTAACGAAGAGGTTTATTCGAGGAAAGTTCTCGTGATAACACAATGAACTTCAAAGTTCTAAGTATGTCGATGAATTGCCGGAATCCACTACTACCTACCTACCTACTATAGTTCAATCGGTAAATTAATATTAAAAAAGATATGAATTATTTGGATATTAAGATGTTTAACTGCACTCAATGTATATTATGTATGTATTTGTACCATAGATTGACATCGAAAACTTATATGTACAACCAGCAATCGAAAATCAAATACAATCTAATGAACCGGCTTTTGGTTTGCAATCGCACATCATATATTTAGCATACATCACGATATTAGTAGAACTAAAATATCTATGCCCACCTGTATTTTTAATATGATTTAACTCGTGGAATTTTCATTAAATTTCAATGATCTGTCCTTAAATAATTTTTCGATTCTATATTCAAAAAACCAGTGAAAAAACTTACTTCTAGATCTGTGTGGGTATTTTTTTTTATTTTATGTATCCATTTCTACCCAAGAAGATACAGATACTGTAATTTTATATACATTTTTTTGTAATTTGTGTAGGTGACAATGACATTGCGTAGGTGTGAACCAAAGTGAAACTATTCCAAAAAAATATAAAGTTATAGGTACTCAAAATATTTTTTTCAAAGAAAATTGACCATTTTACTAAATTCCTGAGAAGCTTAGTTTCGAAATATGAATTTTTTTTTTCAAAGTTAATCTATTCTCATAACGCAATAAGAATACGCTATTAAGAATTAAACATTATTTTTATTTTACTGAATATCTTCCTAAATGTAATAGTTTTACTATAATTTTCACCTACGCATTTGTTTCATTTAAGTACTGTGATCAGATTCAAGGTTATAAAAATTTACAATTAAAGAATTAGTCCCACCACAATTACAACATTTTAGGTTACAATATTTAAAATGGTTGAACAAACAATGACAAAAACGATTACACCTACTCATTTGCGAAATATTTTATATAGTTTTACATTACCCTGCCAGTCTCTGTTTATTTATTTTATTTTTTGCTATTGGATTATATGTTATTTGCCACTTTTAATATTAAAACTAAAATAATATGTAAAAATAAAATTTTGGAAATTATATACTTAAATTAACAGCCTCAAAATTACTGGACATAACATGATACCATTATTTTAATAACTTCAATGTGAATTATGATAAAATAAGTACGCATATGTATTGCGCATAATTAATGCATGATTAAGATATTTTCATAAGCCAACAAAAATATGCTTATAGTTATTCATATGATTTAAATTTAAATCCGTGACTCTGGGAGCTAATTAACAAAGTTCATTAAAAATCAAATAAAAGGGTTTTATTTTTAAACTAATTACAAAGTAAACCATTCATAGTATATATTGCGATTTTTAATATTTTTAGATCTTAAAAATGAACCCGCACAAAACTAAAATAAATGTAAAAAAAAATTATCAAATCACTGAATCAATTTCAAATAAAATGAATTATTTAAAGGTCTTATAATTTAGCTCAAAATCAAAATATGAATATTATATTGCTCTGTTAGACAGATTAACATTCTGTAATGTGATACTCTTGTTCTATCTAATAAATCTAGAATTTTATCAATTGAATTTATTCACTCACTTTTAATCATTTATCATTTATTATTTTTAATATTATTTTTTATTTCATTAAATAAAATTCAAGATAAATACAAAAATATAAAAAGAAAATAAAATATAAAACAAAAATTGTTTTTACAACTATAAAGTTTCACATTTCCATTCGAATTTCACTTTTATTACAAATTTTCCTTAAACGAAATAAAATAGAAATAACAACAAAAAAAAATAATAATAAAAAATTAGTCCTAAAGTCCATAAAACTTTGTTTTTCTAACTGAAACTGAATACGTCTACTTAAATATGAAAAGAATATAGCAGAGGAGTTCTTTTATAAATTTTAAATAACTGCTTTAAGTGTGTCCTCTTTTTTATTTTTTTATTTTCTATAAGTAAAATATTTATAGTGCAGTTTTGTTTTTATTTTTAATGGGAGTTTTTATCCTTTTAAGGATTTTATTTCAGTTTGTATTATATTCATTGAATCATTTTTTTTGTTATAAATTTACTTTCTTTGTGTTTGTTAGAATTTGCTCTTTTTTTTGTATCTATAACGAATATACACACACGATATTCAAATAGCTTAAAAATAAATTTGCAAAGCACTTTGTTTGAAATCAATTACTAGAAAATATTTGCATCATCATAACTAGTCTATTTATTTTTAAGAAAACGATGACTAATGATTATAGTATTTTTAAATATTTTCATGAAGTTATAGAGATATTAAATTAGGATTAAAACTACTAATCAGTACTAGATATTAAAAGATTTCTATTTTGTTTCATTGGCTATTTTAAATTCAAAAGTTTTCATAGTTATGTGAGTTTACATTTTACAATCTATTCCACTAGCAATGACATGAAATATTTATATTTATATTTATTTATATTTATTATTTAATTTGATTTGTTTTTGAGTTAAAGCTTAGCTATCGCAATCAGAAATTAATTGATATACTAGAGTAGTATTGAATGTATTTGTTTGTGAGACATCAAGATATACATAAAAAATTCTCTGTAGCGGAAATGCACAACGATAAGATTTCAATAATAGTAAAGCAATTGGCTATAAATATTAAATATTAATAATTAGAAATGGACGGTTATATTAGACCTACTATTATAGATGCATAAGTTAACCGACATCATAAAAAGGTTATTTTCAACATAATGAAATTTCCGTGTGGTCGTGAAAACATTCCTGTCTATCCCGTCTATGAAATGAATAAAATTAATATGGATATAAACATTGCTATTTAAAAAAAGGTATATTATAGAACAAGTTGTCCGAATGTGGTTTATCAGTGTTTAAAGTGGTATCTGACACTATTTTAATAATATACTATTTTTATAATATTTTATATTAAATAATTTATATTTCTTTTGCATAATAAATTAAATAAGTTAATGAAAATCCTTGAAATATTAAGACTGAAAAATAAATGAATTATTTAAAAAAAAAATAAAAAACAAATGGTAACTAATATTAGATGTAGCATCACCAAAAAACATAAGTCTTGTAATTGGAACGTGAAATCTAAACATACATAAAAATACTTGAGAAATTCAAGAAAAATCAGCTCAGTCATCAAAAAGATTCAGAATTAAAATGAAATTACATTAACAATTCTCAAGAAGGATATATTTCAAGGGCTTTTTTTAATATTAAATGACAATCGTCTTTAAAAGAAGTTTATTTTTGTTTTACAAAGCATTTTACAACGTAATTAATCTCATGCTATTAATTTATATCTTGATATAACAATTTATATCTTAACAGTTCAAAAACAAACATTAAACAAACCCCCAATACGGAAGCAATTTAGCACCAGATTAGTATCTACGAACAATTTATATCTTAAAAATTGGAAAAAAAAATTGGAACATGACCTCATCTCACTCAGTTACTCCACAAATTTGTCAGTATTAAGAGTAACATACATGAACTAATCATTATTTAATAGAAGTAAAGTATTCACAAAAAATTCAAAATTATTTATTTCTGTTATATTAATAAGTGGGCTCAATCTCCCAATTAATAATTACTGTTTAATTTTGTTTTTTTTTTTATATTATAGCCAAAACTTAGGTTTTGAACCTTTAAGTACTTGCGTAGCGTTGACTATTTGAAAAAGGAAAGGATAGTTAGAGGAAAGGAAAGAAAAAGGAAGAAGAAAAGTTTTGTGGGAAAGAGCGAACAATGTTGTTAATATTCGTCTTAAACCTCTGTAAGTCATAAATAAAAAATCCTTCTCTCATTGGGAATGCTTCGATTGGGACGCGGTTCCACAATCGGAATGTTCTTACTATAAAAGAATTTCCATAACCGGACTTAAACCATCTCGGAATTTTCACTGTAAAAGGGTGGGCACCAAGCAGATATCTATAAAATAGAGTAAGTGCTCCAACAATACGACGATGACCAAGTGGTAAAAGGGATGAAGTCACTCGCATTCCGAGAATGTTCAGATCTTTGAGTCGCTGGATATCTTCATTTTGAAACCGGAGAGCAGGTTCAAATGCTGTTAGCTTGTTACTAACAACACATATTTGAGTTTTTGAACTGTTAAACTCGACTCTGTTAGCTTTACCACAGTCGACAATTTTGGCAAGGTCGTGATTGAGCGCGCCGGCCATCATTGTTCTTTTGGAGGTGACTGCGGAAGTTGTAGCATTAGTTTGTTTTAGAAAATCATATGATGCTACTAGAGTGCTGTCATCAGCAAAACTATGGATTGGATTGAAAGTTAATTTGAGAAGGTCATTAATGAAAATGAGACATAGGGTGGGTGAAAAGACAGAGCCTTGTGGAACACCAGCATTGATTTGAAGTTGGTCGGAAAAAGAACCGTCAACTGAAACTATGATAGATCAATTTAAAAGAAAACTTTCAATCCATTTAGAAAAGGTTGAACCAAGGCCTATATCAAAAGCCTTATATATATCCAGTGCTACAACAGTGGCTTCACCAGATTGATGCACGCTGGTGTTGAGCTTCCCGCAGAGGCATGTCATGAGATCACCGGTGGAACGTTGGGCTCGAAAGCCGTATTGGCTATCATGAATTATACCTCTACTGTCAAGATATTTCTTCAGCTTGTGATTAATTAAGATTTCCATCGTTTTTGAAATAATGGAAGTAATAGCTATGGGCCTATAGTTTGAAGGATTGCTTTTGTCACCTTTTTTAGGAATAGGATAAACTTGGGCAACTTTCCATTAAGACGGGTAAGTTCCTGAAGAAAAGGACAAATGGAATAAGTTGAGCAGAGGTTTAGAAATAGCGAAGTCAATGTGTCGCAGCACAATTGCAGGTATACCATCAGGACCGGTAGATTTTTTTATATCGAGATTCTTCAAGACTTTTACTACAGATTTTGTTCTAAAGTAGATCCTTCCGAAGGAATAATTTAGAACAGGGATTGATGAAGGATTTTGGGCTGTAGGAGGGAGTGTGGAATTAGCTACAAATAATTTTGCGAAGAGATTAGCCTTTCCAACAGAATCTGATATAATAGTACTATTTTTATCAATCATAGGTGGAAACGAAGACTTGCAAAAATTCTAAATGTTTTAATGAATATCTTAATCAAATAATCATTTTTCAAATAACTGTGATGGTAAATTTGAAGCAGGAACCGGATACTAATATTTAATTGGTGTTGTTTGAATATTATTGTTTTTTTTTTGCCATGAGCTTTATTAATTTTTACCAAACAATTTTCTTTTAAGTGTAAAACAGGACTTCTGTGATGATGAGATTCTTTTACATAAATTACTGAATATTCACATCACACTAAGTTATAACCTGCCTGGTTATACAATTCTGATATTAATTAAATTTCATTTGTTTTGAGACTTGCTTCTTTCTGTTTTTTAATCTTTCATTTAATTTTTTTGTTTTTTTTTTTTTATTATTTATTTGTTGAAACAAAACAATCAATTTAAAGAAAAACTCGATTATTTATTTTTATTGTTTTAACTTTTTCATTTGTTCCACATTAAAGAAAATTCAAGAATTGTGCAATTGTAATAAAAATTGGATTTTTTTTTTATTTTAGAATTTTCTTTATTTACCATCAGGTGCAAACATTAAATTTATAAAAATAAAAAAAAAAAAAAATTTTATTTTCCATCAAGAAAATTTTAGATTACAAAATTGCGTACCTCTTTACTTCTCACATTCTTATTGCGTTCACATTAACAAAAAAAATAAAGAAAAACAAACAAAATAAAGAAAAACAAAAAAAAATTCATTCACAATTTTTATCACAGCTGGAAAAACTTTAAGTGAAAATTTTTCAGAAAATAATAAATCTAAAAAGTAAGGAAAAATACTTTTTTTACATTTTTTAAAAAAAAAGTAAAAAAAAATATACTTATATAATTTTTTATTATTTTTTCATTAAAATAATTGTGCATTAATTTACATATCCTTACTTCAACTGCAAATTGAATAGCAACGGGATATGTTAGCATTATACAAGCAGATTTATAGGGGTTAGTATAGGTATTTTATTCCAATTTTCATAGTAACTGTATTCATCGGGATTTTTAAAGTAAAACTGATACATAATATTGAATCCTAAAGTGATAGTTCAATATCATGAAGAGTATATAATGATAGTATATACATAACATAATATAATTTAATATAGAGAATGCACAATATAAACCAAATCAGAACTAATTAACTTTTCCTATCTAATTCATATTTAAATCAGGTAAAAAAACTATAACCTGTGCAACCACGTAAAACCATTGAATACTAACTCTAGTGTTCTTGTCAGAGAATTAAATTCCAAACACCAGAAGACGGAAATAAATTATTTATTGCTCCAAGTATAAGTTTGATCACTGCAATTAGACTACACACTCAAATATTAGTTTAGTTTTCGAATCTTCAGCTTTGGATTAGATATGTCTATCTGATTACTATACCTCTATATTATAGGTATAGTGATTAGAATAGATTTAACTTTTAACTATGAATTCATCAATAGTAAGTAAGATATTTCCATAGATTTAGGTTATGTTATTTCAGTTATTTTAATTAATACGAAGAAACCGTTCATTAGTAAATGTAATATGGATTCGTCTGACTACTTCGCAAACACACAAAACACACACAAAACGTGTTTAACAATGATAATATTGTACATAGATAATACATTTTAGATCTATTCAATTAATTTTTATATTATATTATTTTTTTATTTTAATTGTTATAAATTTAAATAAATTGACACTATCATAATAAACAGATATAACTTAAGGATATTCTTCGAAAACGACTTTAAGATTCTTCTTTCATATAAGTCCTATTATCCTATACAATATTAAATATTCATTAATTAATATTTTAGTAAATTACACCAACACTTTTTGATTGATATTTTTTTTTTTAATTTCAAATCTCTAAGAATTACGAGAAAAAAATTTCCATTTATTATAATATCCTTTTACAGTATAATTAATTACTTTAATTTAATTGATTTGATTTTTTTTTTTTAAATAAATCAATTAATATTAATAAAATTCTATTAAAGTATTTATCATGTAATAATACATTATAATGAGGAAAGCAGTTAACACTAAAATATCTCGTAAAAAAACAGGACAATGGATTCCGGGAATAAATAATAAATTGCGTAATAATTAAAAATGTTTTGTTGTTTATATCCTTTATTCATTATTATTATTCTTGTTTACATGACTCTATTAATAGGTATAGTGATGTCATTTATGTGACTAAAATTCTAATTAATTTTTTCTATATGAATTAATTCATCAGTTTTAAAGTATTTTTTATATACAAACAATAGTGGTTATATGCAATTCAATTTATATAATATTTTTAAATAAATTATCCTGTAAAAAAAAATCAAATTAAAGTAGATCATCGTAAACAATTTATAATTAATAATTTTAATAATATTTGAAAGGATACGGTGATTGTTTCAATAAATAATTAATTAATTAAATTCTTATTTAATAAATTTAATTAAATTTTTAATAAACATTTAAATTATTAATTGATAAATTATTTTTTTTAATTATTAAATTTTTGTTTTTTTTGTTTTTTAATTTAATTAACATAAGATATTTTTTTTCAATTAAAATTAAACTTCAGGTGAGAGTACTATTAAAATTAATTATGATTTTAATTTATCATGTTATACCCTTTTAAAAATGTTTTCCTCTAATACTTTAATTGCAAAATGGAGAATAGTCCTAGAATTTTAATTTTTAATATTTTATTTTCCTTTTTTGTTTTTGAATTATAATAGGAACTCAAGAAAAATTCTGTAAAACTTAAATTTAAAATTACATAATTTTGAAAACTGAAATTTAAATAGATTAAATCTACACAAAGTTTATTTTACAGAAGCATAAGAAAACCCTGCCCAGTTAGAATAAGTTATACTTCCTAATAATAAAATGCCCTCATAAATATTATCAAAAGCTTGGTTAAATACAAATAGGTTTGGTTAAATACAAAAGATACAAGTTTGAATTTCAATATAAAAAAATGTATTGTTTCAAAGGCCCCAATTCGAATCTATCAATATACTTCATAAAATTTTAATCTCCGTCAGAAACTGAAAAATATTTAAATATGTGGGAATACAGCTGTCGAAGCTATGGTGATATGTCAGTCAGATATACATTGAAAATATCCACCAACATTTTAAAAAAAAAGGATCTGTAAGACAAGGCGAAGTCTCCATTACGGTATGTTGGCATTTAATATATCAGAGTTCTGACAGCATCAATCCAAGCAAAGAAATGTGTAATAAAATTTATGGATCATTTTGATCAGCATATAAATGTCGAACCGGCAGACACAGTAAAAATCAAGGCTTAAAAGACTAACAAAAATAAAACATTCTATCTTAAACATTTATATCTTCAACATTTTGTGACTAATCGCTAAATTTCCTTAATCGAGTTAGAGACAAGTTAACAAAACTAATTATATTAGGTACATACAAATTGCAAGTATCTTTAATGAATAAAAATCTCAAACTTGAAATGAAATGAGAAAAATCAGGAAATTTCAAATCAATTAGATTAGGCTCAGCTACATACCCATATAAAGAGGGGTATTTACGAAAATTTTCAACTTATTAATAAAATGAAAAATAGGCTTATTCTGTTAACTAAACTTACCAGTGGAGTCTACATATCCTTAACAAAATTAATCTCATAAAAACGATTTATTTAGAAATATTTACACTTAAGGTTGGTCTCATAAGCATGCGGTATCATGAGAAGTTCATTAGAAGTCAATAAACAAGTCAAACTCGAACAAAACCAAATTAATGATAAAATAATTGATCATCTGAATAAAATTCGTCTCTTATATTAAACGATGATGTCACGAACTATGCTAAGTATAATATAAGTAGTAGAACAATGTTTTGCGTAGTCAAGAAGAAACTCTATGCCCCCAAAAAAGGTATTGCCGGCAAAAAACAATTTACAAAAAAAAAACTTAATAGAAAATAGTTAACAATTTCTTGAAGTATATAAATTTTATTGAAAAATATTTTTATTTTATTTATTTATTCTTACTCAAAAGATCTAGCAAAGCTCGTACAGAGTGTTTATACAGTAATTAATCCAAATAATATTGATTTTTAATAGCAAATATTTATGTTAGATAATTGTCATATACTTTAAACGAACCGTTAATGTAATATCGAAATAAAATACAAAGCTTTCTTAAGTAAAAACTTAAGGAATAAAATTCGTTGTAACAATCTGTTGTCACCGTTAATAAGCAGCTTTAGGAACCAATTAAGATATATCACAATAAAATTAATAAATGATAAAAAGAATGACAGTCTGACTCATAGCATTACATGAGTTTGCTATTTAAATGTATAGTTCTGCCCGTTGGACGTAATCAATTCTTTGTTTCACTACCGTGGTTCAACAAATTGTAAATTCCATCATATCCTATAATTATTAAAATGAATAAAGTTTTTATTTTTTTTTATTTTTGATATAAAAAGATTCTGCGAATAAAAATTGATATAAACATAAAGTAAATATTTTTCTACGTACCTACACATTTTTGCATATTATTCAATCTTTTATGACAAACCACATTAAGAACAAAGATACAAAAAACTAATGCTAAGAACAGAAGAAAAAAACAAAAACCAAATTCATTTTTGGAAACAATGTCCTAAAACTTGATATTTTCATTATTTTTACATTTATTTCAATTATTCAGAAGAATTTTTAGTATTTTTTAAGGATATCAAAATAATCAACATAGCATTATCTTTCAGTCATAAAAAATAACCTTTAACTGTTATTTGAATATAAAAAATAAACTTGAACAAAACTTTCATATTCCCGGTTGATTTTGTTTTTTGTTTATTATTCATATTTTAAAGTTTTTTTTGTTTCTTTTTTTGTTATTTCCCCAATGAAATGAAAATGTTTAACTTTATTTTACTGTGTTTAAATGTGACAAAAAATAATAATAATACTATAATATACTATGTATATAAAAAATAAAAATTAAAAAAGTCTTTCAACATTTTTTAAAACCAAAATCTTCAAGTTATTTTTGCTGTCATTTTGTCATTTTAATATAAAAGATTGTAAAATAAAAAAAATCTTTCAAATTGTCCACAAGAAAAAAAATAAAAATATACGACCCCAAGAGTAGAAATTTTGCATTTACTTAATGGTTGTGTCAAAAAAACAAATCACAAATAATAAAATTAAAAGCAGAAAAAAGAAAATAAAACAAAAATAAAATAGTTGATCTGAACATCTATAATATACTTTTTTTTTATGCCATACATCTTTTGGAAGTATAAGACAAATGAGTTATAGACTAGTCTTTGTATACACACCAATCGACACCAATAGCCTATGTAAGAATTGCAATTTTATCTCTTACGGTATTTGAACGCGAGTTGTATTTCATTTTTTAGCTGCCCATCTTACCTACTCTTACTACGCTATAGAGAAATACAGAATATCGTAGATACATTTTTGTAGAAATAAATACGAATGAATGCGTTAATTTTTCTTAAATTTATTTATTAAATATTTGCTCTATTTATAGATTGTAAATTTTAATACGAGATAAATACATTATGTCATTAACAACGTTACAGAACAATATCACATATGATTTTTTTCACTAACTCATCATAACTTTGAGAAACTTCCACAAGTGTATATTATAGTAGTAGTAGATGAAATACAGAACTACCCTTATTATCATTACTTTGAGCTCGTCTTCTTTTCTAGTACTTATGCCTTATATTTTGTTCAACTGCACCTCACTGATGCCACGAACAATTTACGATAGTCCAACAAAAAAAGTGTAGGAGCATCTTGATTATTTACTTTTGATTCTGCTTAATTTAATAAAACATTAAATATTTCTCAAAAGCTGAAAGCAATTGCCACATTCATTTATGATGACATTTATTTTGTTTTTAATTATATAAATGTTGTGAAGTGGTTTTGTGTCCAATACAAACATTATATTGAACTAATTTCTTCCATTACCTACAGATTAAAGCCTTCAAAGTTTTCAGGATACAAAATAAAACTCTAAAAATACAATTTATTGATGTTTGTATTTTCAGAAACTTCCACAAATATCTACTTCCATCTACTTTCATCTGTAAACTAGAATATTTCCATATTATTTGAATATCTCCCACGTTTAATCATAATACAATTCTAAACCACATATTACATCTAAAATACCATTTTTGTGAACATTTAAACAAAAGCATAAACCAAAACAAACAGAAAAAAAATATGAAAAAAGAAAAATAAACTTTAAAACGATATCCTTAATATCCTTGAATTTGTTTTATTTGTACATTCCAAATTTTAAGACTTTGTAGACAAGATTTTATTGTAAAACCTATAAAGTAGAAAAAAAAAATTAAAGAAAAACTTTTTCCCCTACATTTTATCATTTCTTCAAAAATACATTTTTTTTAGCTATAATTTTAATTTTATTTTGTTTTTGTTTTTTTTTTTTTTACATTTATATGCGATGGATTATCCTTTCACAGGCCATCACAAAATTTATTTATTTATTTTTTTTGTTTTTTTTTTACATTTTATATGAAAATGGTTAAGGTTTTTTTTTTATTGTTGTTGTTTTTATTACTAACAAACCACAAAACTTTTCTTGTCTTGTTTAATGCTGTTTTTCTTTTAATCTTTTGTTGCTAAGTTTTTATCTTTTTTAAGGTTTGGTTTTGTATTATATTTATTTGTTTTTTTTTTCATTGTAAACATTAATCCTGTTTGAAATGGCATTCTTATAAATATTAAGTACAAAGATAGAGTATATTTCTTTGAAAGAAAATAAAAAAAAAAGAATTTAAATTTAATTTAAAAGGGTAAAAAAATGAATCAAAGCATACTTTTTTGGTAAATTATGTTATTTACGTATACATTGTACACATAAGATATTTTAAAATATTTATCTTAAAAATTGAAAAGACATAATATAAAAAAATACAAATTTATCTTATATTTTAGCCAGATTTAAATTATTAATTAGATAGGAAATAAGTTCAAATTCTATATGGAAATAATTTTATATGATCAGCCAATTAATCATTCCAAGGAAACAATAATATACAATTATTTATTAAAATAAAATAAATATTGAATCTTTCCAAATCGATCAATTATTTAAGTATTCTCAACATATTGAATCTTTTGTAGATAAATTTTACATTGTTGGAAGTCTTTTTTTTTGTTATAACTCATAGATACATATTTTATGTCTATATCGTATAGTTTAGAAGGTATAAGCATTAATTTAAAAAAAAAAGTGTTTCTAAAAATTGTCTTAAGCAACAGTACAGTAAGGCTACAATATTCCCTACCCCTAAAGTGTTATCAATAATCATAATAATGTAATACATTATAACATTATAACATAATTGTATGCATTATTAGTTAAGTATTAATGCATTCGTGTCATATAATAGCAATATCTTTTTTGTAGAATAAAAAAGTGTAAGTAAAATAAACATACTTAATTTATGACTTTTTTGTACAAATAATACAAATAATATTAAAATCAAGTGCAATACAATTAGTTTAAATATGAGGCATTTAAAATCCTTGCAGACGATCTAGACTTTGGATAAAACATTCCTGAATTCATATTTTAGAATAGGGCCTTCCCAAAAAATGTAGTACAATATTCGAACAGCTGAATTGGTAATGTAATAGCATGCTCAATGGCCGTTTGGTTTTTGTAATACTCTAAGAAACAAATTTTTTTTTTTTTTTTTTTTTTTTTTTTTTTTTTTTTGCGTGGATTGGTGGGAATCTTCATAGACACAATGAGCCCCGTAGCTTCCATTGTGTGCCAGATTTTTACTGACTAAACCACACCCCTCCCATTAATACTAGTCCAACGGACTAACCATTAATTTATTGCTATTTTGATTTTCTTAAAGAAAAATTTTACGAAATTCTATCGTATTAAATCTAGTGGCTTAGTTCTTTTAAGCCTTCTGACATCATTTTGATTATCTAGCAATTGAGTGGCCTCAACGTTAACATGTCCCTCCAGACGAGCTATATGCTTTGTTGCATATCTTTTTATTTCATTTTCTATGCAAGGAATTTCTAGATCTCTGTGCAAATCCCTGTTGCGAACATACCAGGGGGCATTTACCATGTTGCGCAAGACTTTATTTTGGAATTTTTGTATACAAAGTACATGTGTTTGTTTGGCACATCCCCATATTTGTATGCCGTACAACCATATTGGTTTGAGTATCTGATTATATAACAAAATCTTGTTATGTATAGGTAATTTAGAATTACGACCTAAGAGCCAGTACATTTCTCTATACTTATTTTCAAGCTCAAATTTTTTCTTTTTAACGTGCTCTTTCCATCTAAGTTTGACATCTAATGTCATTCCTAGGTATTTAGCATTGTTTTCTTGGGGTATATTGACCCCATTCAGATTTACCAATGGTGGTTGATTTTCTAATTTTTTATTTGTAAAATTTACATGTACTGATTTTAACTCATTGAGTTTAATTTTCCATTTCTTTGTCCAGAGGTATAGCTTGTCGCTTGCTCTTTGCAATTTAATTGTAGCCTCGTCAATATTTGATCCTACTGCCATCAACGCAGTATCGTCAGCGAATGTAGCTACAGTTATATTTTCCATTTCTGGTAAATCATTGGTGTAGAGCAAATACAGTATGGGACCCAGAATACTACCTTGAGGCACACCCGTTTTAATATCTCTAATAGTAGAATACTCTTCGTCTTGTTTTATTCTGAATAGTCTGTTTTCTAGATATGATGAGAGTATATCTACGTATTGTTTAGGTAACATATTGTTTAGTTTATTTATTAAGCCTCGATGCCATACTTTATCAAAAGCTTGGGCTACATCTAGAAATATGGTAGAGCATACTTTCTTTTCCTCTAAAGCTTTTTCTATTATGTCTGTTATTCTATGAATTTGATCGATTGTCGAGTGCTTAGATCTAAAGCCAAATTGATAATTTGGAATCAGATTACTATTTTCTATGATCGGTCTCATTCGAATCAATAATAGTTTTTCAAATAATTTTGATACTATTGGTAGTAATGATATTGGTCTGTAGGATTTGACCTCATTTATGGGCTTACCTGGCTTTGGTATCATAATTATCTCTGCTATTTTCCACATATTCGGCACATACCTTATTCTTATAGCAGCGTTTATAATGCGTGTTAGCATTGTTATAGCTTTTTTCGGAAGTTCTTTCAGGACTTCCGATGTAATTAGATCAAAACCTGGAGCTTTTTTATCTCTGAGTTTTTTAATTTGTTCCACTATTTCACTCTCTGAAAATGGTGATATAACATTTTCTTGCCAATTATTATTTTCTTCAGTGAGATCATCCGAATCTGTCTCGTCTGGACAAAAAATTTCTTCAAGATGATCTGCGAATGTTTCAGCTTTATTTTTATTATCTCTCGCCCATTCACCGCTTTTCATTCTGATTGGCGGGATTTGAGAGATCGAGGTTTTTGTACTCTTTGTTGCTTTCCACAACGAGTAGTTATTTTCTCTTTTAGCTGATAAATTTTTTATATATTTTTCAAAATTTTCATTTTTAAGATCTTTAATTTTTCTTTTAAGATTCTGAGTTAATCTATTTAGCACAGTTTTGTCTGCCGGATCACGCGATTGTTGCCATCTGCGTCTAGCTCTTCTTTTTATTTTTATCATATTTAATATTTCTCTAGGGTAGTTGAATCCTACCGATTTATATTCACAATTTTTTGTATTATTCCATCCAGCATTTTGAATAATTTTTATAAAATTTTCTACTTCAGAATCTATATCACATTTGGATCTTAGTTTTGTTTTTATGTTTATTTTGTTTTCTATTTCTTGTTTAAAGCTAGCCCAGTCAGTTGTCTTGCTCGTTAGCAGAGGTTTCGACTGTTTCTTAATAACCTTTTCATATAGATTTAGTATGACTGCAGAGTGATCTGAGTCCAAATCATGGTTATCTTCTAGCTTAATATAATTGGGTGAAATTTTTTTTGTTATATAAAAATCAAGCAGATCAGGAGTTTTATTTCTATCAGTTGGCCAATATGTTGGCTTACCGGTAGATTGGTAAATGCAGCCTTTTTCTTTTATAGCTTTTCTTAGCTCTCTTCCTCTCGTAGAGGTTACTCTAGACCCCCAATCTATGTGCTTGGCGTTGTAGTCACCTCCCAGGATAAATCTATCGCCAAGTAGTTTAAGAATTTTTTCAAACATGTTATTCTTTATGTTGTATTTGGGTGGACAGTATAATGCACCGACACAAAGGCTTTGTTTAACAGACATAATTCGTAGCACGATTAGTTGGAATTCATCTATTTCTAGACTAAGTTCCTCGTGGTGCTTAATATCTTTCTTTATTAAAATTGAGCTACCCCCTCTGGGTGTATTACTCGGATGGTTTGCGCTGTAGCATGTATAGTCATTTATTTTAAGCGATGACTTATCTGTCATATGTGTTTCTGTCAAGAGACATACATCAATATTTTGTGTTCTCAATAGAATTTCCAAATTATTTTTCTTGTTCAGAATACCATTGGCATTCCACGTGACTATACGAAGTGCGTTCTTAACCATGCCTTGCGGATTTGTTTTTTGGTGTATACATATATATTTCATTATGTTTGTTTTCTAATGTGCATAGTCTTGTTGAGATTTCATTCATTGTTTTTATCATATTTTGCATCATCTGCATAATGGTATTTTCAGTCAACTTTTGTGTAGAAACTTTATTTTGTTCTTTCGGGTTTCTTTTTTGACTTAGGTTATTTTGTGTTACCTGTGAATATGATAAGCCTTCTACGACTTTTTTCGACGTAAAAGTTTTAGGTTTCTCTGAAGTTTCAATGCAATTCTGTTTCTGTGCAATAGGTTGCCTAGGTTTTGTCTTTTGTTTTTCTTGTCTATGTTGCATTTGTTTTGGGGCATTTTTTTGTAGCTTCTTTCTTTTTTGCAACTCTCTAGCCACCTGGCAACCACGATAACTCGCTGGGTGTGCCTCAAGGCAATTAGCACATTTAGGCTTAATATTTTTTTTTTCTTTGCAAGAAATTGTTAAGTGGGGACCAGCACATTTAACACACTGAGCTAGACGCTGGCAAAACTTTTGTGTATGGCCAAATCTTTGGCATCTCTTACATTGAGGAATGGTAGTCGTTTTACGAATAGCCTCCATTTTAACCCTCATGTGCTGGATAAATTCAATTTTGAATATTTTGTTTATATCTTCGGAGTTTTCGAATGTTAGCATAAAGAGAGGAAGACGTACCGTAGATTCTTTGTTATTTTCCTTTTTCTTTATTATTTTATTTGTGACTTCTAAAATTTTGAAGCCTCTATCTTTCAATTCATTTTTTATATCTTCAGGTTGGCATGACGGATGTAAATACCTAACCATTACTTTAATAGGCCTGGTGCTCTTATTTTCATAAGTGTGCCATTCAATATTGGCTTCATTTATTGCCTTAGTCAACTCTCTATATTCTTTTTCTTCTTCAACATTAATTTTTAGTTGTTTATTGTTAAGCATATTAACTTTATATTTAATATTGCTTTCTTTTAATTTTTTGTTTATTTGAGGGTATTCCACTACATTACTAAGTATAACTGGAGGAGGTTTACCTTTTCTTTTACTTTTACATTTCGCAACTTCATTTATTTGCACATTTTTCTCTACTTTGTCCGCAACATTTTCTGGGCTTAAAGTAGGTGATTTTTCTGCTTTTCTTTTTTTACAGATTCTTTTGGTTTTAAAGATCCAGTCGGTTTCTCGAGCTAGTTCTTCATCATCTGTATGAAATTCTTCAGCAGTATTTAGTACTACTTTTTTAGTAGACATGTTTTGTGAATTTTTTAGTATCACATTTTCTTCTTTAATTATGCAGAGTTCATTTTTCAATTCCCTGCATAAGATTTCTAATTCTGTAACTCTGGCATTAAGTTGATTATTTTTTGCCTCAAGTGCCTTTTCGTTATTATTACCCTCGTCGGGGTTTCTATATCTGTCTTTTTGGGACATGTTTTCGTAGATATTTTGAGACCCTGCTGGAGGTGTTCTCTGGACCCCAGATTTTCTTCTGAATGGGTCAATTAAAGCAGCTCTGCTTTCGTGGTTTTGCAATAAGTGGTCTCCCCCAGAATCTGTGAGACCTGCCTCGAAAGAGGGTGGATTTTCCAGAAGATCTGGATTACCACCTGGGGTATACAATCTTTGAGTTTTATTCATTGCATACTTTTTTTTTTTTTTTTTGTTTTAATTCGGAGTTCCATCTCCTAGCCTAAGGATAATATTTCCCTTGTACAAGGCGGTACCTTTTATTCCTGCCGTCCCTCTGGGATCAGTCGCAGACCAGAAAGCCGCCCATTCTGGGTCAGTCGCTTCTGGATTTTTCTAGGCTTTTAGTGGACTTTTACCACAAGCATGCCTTACTGCGGATATTTCGTACCCCAACCCGCCGGGGAATAACATAACAAAAAAGGTCTTTCAAGTCATAATAATTCTAATTCTGTTTTCTAAAGCAAATTGACCATTTTCACCAAAACATCATGGTCTCCCGACCATATACTCTTTTTATTTTTTATTATTTGTTTGTTTTTTTTTCGGTCAATGAAAAGTCAATTTTTTTTAATTAAAAACAATAAAATAAATTAAAAATGTTTGATCATTTATTCTCTTACTTATCCAAAAAGCATAAAATTCGATATTATGTGTTGCCAATTAGAAAATAAAAATCTTATAAAATATCCCACCAGAGACTTGGTTGCCTTTTCATTCGTCCACGGAATGATTATTCCACTACATACATAGTTAGATGTATTTATACTAATATTAAAATAAAAAATAAAATTATTTCACCATCACCCATCTTAATAATATAATAACGAAAGGGAATTGTTTTATTCCCTAAACTAATCGATTTTGTGGTTTTTTGATATTTTTTTCATTATAAATTTGGTAGTTTTAAAATAAAATGTTAAATCAGCACGTTTTTTCGCTTAAAAAAATAACACAAAAAACGAAATAAAAATATAGAAATATAGCAAATGCATTAATGGTCGTTTTTCCAATTTAAAATATCACATTGGGTATTATTATAAAAATATCACTCGATTTATGGTATATTGTAAATTTTTATTTTTCTTCTATTCAACTAAAATTATATTCTTTTAGTTAATGTATTTAAGATTAAGTTTATAATAACTTTTTAAAATCATAAATTTTAGAATTATATATTTGCAATTTCAATTGTATTTATAACATACAGCTATAGATGAAAAACATAAGACTTAAATAATGAAATACTGAAACGTTTTCAAAACAATTCATTAGACTCCATCTTGAATACTCAAGTCAGATTTCTTCTTCATTTTATAAACAAAGCATAACAGAAAATAAAATCTGTTCAAAAACAATTACTTAGATTTGAATTTTACAGTCTACCTTGTGATCAGCATATACAAGACTGCCTTCATCTGAACATTAGCTAAACCTTTTCCTATTTAGGTATCTGTGTTAAATACGTGAAGTTACTGATGGTTAATTTATTTTCCAAATCCTCAACATCGGTGTTGTCTATTTGTACTAACATGAATATTAATACAAATACTCGATTATATCATTCAAATCTCTTAAATATTTCTAATATCTTTGAATGCTCTGTAGAAATGATTTGAGTAGAGTACAAGTTTATTCACCTATAAAGCTTAGTGTCCTGTGATGACCGCTTCTATTATTGACTTGATGGTAACCCGTAAGAAGATCTAATATACCTGACTGCAATGGATAGTCACGTTACGGCAATCGTGTATTGATGTTCTGTATGGATCAGATAAGTTTTGCTACACTGCAGTCAAGTTTATTGGACCTTCTTACTGGTTACCATCAAGTAAATTACCATGTAAAAGCTAATCACTGAACGAATATTTATAGACTATTTTGTTTTTTTATGTTCTTGACAATAACTTAGGTAGAGCACTTTTTCGTGCTTAATTAAGTGCGATACTGCAACTTTATACTACAATATTTCGAGCATTTATTTATCAAATTACTGGCTTACTCATTAAACGTGGAAAACTACTGCTATTGTCAGGAACTCAGCCTTCTATAGTTTCATTTTATTTAATTTGTTACCAGATTATACTCTCAATTATTTTTTGTCATTTATTATATCCCAATGACAAAGGGTAACTAGACCAGGTCAAAAAACCAATAAACCATTTTTTATTTTTGTTACTCCATCGAGAATCGGTTTTTCTCTTCAGTTAAAGAGAAGAAATACTGTAACATATCTTATGTGAGTATGAAGTATACTAGTAAATAAAAGACTATTTCACTTTGGACAGTGATTCACTTATTCGATAGTTATATTCAAACTAAGGAATGAACCCTTACTTCAAAATCAAATCTAATGAATTTTATAATTTGAGATTCTAATTTAATCTATTAATAACCCAGTTTTTCATATCCGATGTAGGTATATATATTTTGTAATAAATTTACTACTCACGAAAATATTATCTATTCACTAAACCATAGGTAAATTAGCTGCGTCATAAACATTGCTGTCGTCAGCCCAGTTTTTTCAACTGCCTAAATTTGAATAGCTCTATGTTTTTAAAAAGATACAAAAATGTATAGAAATTATTTTTTTGGATATACAATTTTGGCATAATGACGTACTTTTGTTTATATTTAATTTCAAAACAAACTTCGTTGTAAAAGAAAAACGTCATCATGTCAATCATTTTTCGAAAATTCCAAATTATTATTATTGTTTACTATTATCTAATTATTATGACATAACTTCATTATACACAGTTTCTTTTATTTACATTACTCAGAGCTTATGCTAATTATTCAGGACTAGAATTTACTATAATTAAAGGTTAAACACAAATTGGAAATTTAGTACTAAAATACTAATTTAGTTTTTGAAATATTCTTGGCAGATGTTAGGTTTTGTATAAAAGCTGTCCAAACCGTTTTGAAAAACGATAAAAGACATATTTGGTTATTTTCAATAAAGTAAAGGATCACAAATTTTTAGGCGTGTAATATTTTGGGTTTTGGAATAGTATTGATGGGTGTTAGAAGTTGTATGGCATATCACGGGTTCAATTCCATGTACTAAAATATCTGCAAAATTTGGTTGAAATTTCTCCATGCCTTTTGAAGGAGTTCTGGACCAAATTGATTTACTTATGTATATTATATAGATTACATACCCTATAGTTTCACACAACATAGTCAAATTTCTTTTTTATAATTATTATCTTACCTAACATTTTCCCTGCTTTTTTTTTGTTTTAAACATATTTTAATTAAGATGCCATTTTCATGCCATTTAAAATGTATGAGAAAAAATTGGACTTCAGCCTCTGTTCAAAAAAGAAATCAAAAAAATCAGTTAAAAAATTCTCATAGAGAATATAAAGATAAGTAAAGAAAATAAATTTTTAACTTTTTAAACAAATACTTGACTTAATTTATCAGTTTTGCAATTAAAAAGGAATTTTATTTTTTAGCTTCTGTTATTTGTTTTTTTTTGTCACAAAAATAATTTAATTTTATGACCTAAGCAATAACAGAATTCGGTTATTTTTTTTTTTGCTTGTCTACTTTGTTTATTTTCTGGACATCACAAAGTTGACTTTTTTGGTTAATGGTGGTTATGGGAATTTAAAGATTAGGGACTTGTTTTATTTTTGAATGAAATTAAAATTTGAAATTCAAATTTTATAAATGAAAGTCATTTAAATTATTTATGTATATGTATGTTCAATTAAATATAAATAATTATTACATTTTAATTAGAACTATGTATATGTTTCAATATAGATTTTAATTAAATTGTAATTTGATATTTATTTATAATTGTTCAACTGTACATGTATTGTACGGCATTATTATCAGCATCATTTAATTGTTTTCAATAAACTTTTACTATTTTTTACATAGTTGTTGTGATATGAGGACTTACACCGTCGTTACTCTCCCCCTTCAATATTTATTTAATAGCTTATCTACTTCCATGATATTATAATCAACCATATTCTTGCAAACTCATCACGTCAGTGATGAAAAATTCACCCAGTCCCACGTCTAAATAAATCTGTATTGCTGGAACACTTATTAAAAATATCGTTATTATGGTAGTTAACATAAGGAAATGTTTTACAAATCTCAGAAAAACAAATTTATTTAGACGTGGGAGCGGGTCAATTTTTCATCACTGACGCAATGAGTCTTCAAGAATATGGGTGAAGTAATATATATAGTTTTAGATTACCTAGATACAGTAGACTCATCATCTGGCTCCAGAGAGGGTAAGGAGGAAAATATATTTATGGTAAAGATAAGCTTTATATTTAACAGGACAATTATTATTTCATATTCTAACAACAATTCTGCACAACAACTTTGGCTTATCTGATTCTGTTCAGTTTAACCCATGAGTATCTTTGTAATTTTTCAATATGATTTTCAACATGTATAGCAGTCCTTTAAAAAGTTATGCTATTCTGTTATGCTGTACAATCGTATATAATTTATTATTTAAAAATTAAATTATGTTATAATTTTCTAAAATTTTAAACAGTTTTTTTCTAAAGCAAAATAGTTTAAAATTAAACCACATATAACTAGTTCTAAAAAAAGTAAATTAGTTTTATTGAATTATGCAAATATATCCAATTACCTAATAAGGAAATTAATCGAAGTTATACGCATATTCGAACGGATCTCCACATCGAATCACACTGACAAAGCAAATTTTGAAAGTTAAACACACAAAAAATTTGTATGATGGGGCTTAATGTATCTAGATCTACAGTCTTCAATAAAATTATTTTTTTTTTTTTCAATAATTTGAATATATGAAATTCATTTAAAACAGAGTGTTATCGTCTCTTATTCTTATATTATGTGTGTCAGGAATTTTTCACGCTTAATCATTCCCTCCTACCATTAACTAGTCTTGTAATTATAATTTAACTTATAAGTTAGCGAAAGTTTTCTCCTAATATCTCTTATCTTTTTATTTTCTCCTATTCTAAATATTTCGATTAAAGGCATTGATTATTTCATATTTTCAATATTGACACCTCTCTTTCATTAAGACATTTCCAACGAAAAACTGAAATTTGAATTCAAAAATATATTTTTCATCTTATGATGAAATGAAATTAATTTGATTTAGTTGAAAATGGTATTCATAAAATTCCTCATTGCTCCAATGCTTTTTGTAACAAAAATTAAATATCTCATAGATACAATTTTTTTTAAATACCTAAAAAATAATAAAAAAACAAAAATATATAATAAATTAATACACATTAAATTTTTGAATTTATCTACAATTTTATAGATAATTTCCCATCCAAAAAAACCAAAAATAAGCAATCAATTTTCATTTTAATTTTTAATCAATTTTATAATTTATTTATCGAATTTTTTATTTTCAATGAACCGATTATCCAGAATAAAAATAAAAAACGAAAATACTATATAAAAAGAGAGCAAACTGTTTAGAATTTCAAATGATTTCCTTCTTTTGTATATTACATATATATATAATTATATGTATATATATACTCGTATATATATATATATATTTATTTTTATTACTTGTACAAAATACCATTTAAAAAACCATCTAACCATCATATAGATATTATTATGATTTGTGGAAAATGATGATGATGATGATGACGATGATGATTATAGTGATTTTTTTTTAACCTGAATCCTTATTATACACGTATATATACGAACAATTTGGATTAACACAAAAATATTCCATTTTTGTTGTTTTTGTTGGTCTTTTCTCATCTATAACAGAAACCTAGAAACCAATTTTCATAGGAATGTCCTGAATTTATTATTTATTCTCTAATCAGTTTTCATCATCATCATTTTTTTTATATTTTCTGTTTTTTTCATTCTCATAGACTATAATTAAGACCTCATACCAATACCAAAAAAATGAAAACAAAAAAAGACAAGATCTTGTGGTCTAAATATTTTATCGATTTAAGGTTTTCCCTTCTTTCTTCTCGCTTAATACGATGATGTTTTTAAAACTTGTAGAACTTATTTAAATTACAAATTATGTGAGATAAAATAAGATAAAATATATTATAGAGAGAGAAAGGAAGATAAGAATAATGAAAGTAAAAAAGAGAAAGAGCTATTAAATGATTTTTCTATTCATATTTTATTTCAAAAGATTTGACCAAAAAAATACAATATTTTTGTTTTTATTAAGGCTGTATTCAATGCATTGTGAATTTATTAAGGACATAGACGACCATTAGGATAGTCAAGGTTTTTATAAACGTATACATTTTTTTATATACATATAGGTATGTAGAATAAGTTCAAATGCTTTTAGATGATTAATTTTTCATAAAATCAAATCTTTTTGAATATAAATGGCGTTAAACTGTGTTATTGGCTTTTTCACTCTTTGTTTTACATTACGGGTCAAAAGTTTGTTTTGGGTTTTTTTTTTTGTTTTTTTTTTTATTTTTTGTTTCTATAAAATCGATAGGAGTAAAAAAAATATATTATTTTTGTAATTTTATAACTAATAAATCTGTTTTTTAAAATAATAGGTGTTTAGGGTATTGTGTATAGCCAACGAAGAAGTCATAATTGAGCAAAAGAATGAATATTTAATTAATGACAGGGTATGAATTTTGACTATCTAACTGAAGGACAAAAATTGTTTGTTAAATTCCCGGCGAATTTCATTGGATGTTGATTTTTAGCACAAGTCCGATTGATCTTTCCTTCTTCGATGAAAAGTTTTAGTAATAAAATTTTGAATTAAAAATGTTTGAAATACAGAAAATTAAATGGTTGGTTATATTTGATTAGTTTTAATTGTGACTGAGGAGTCTTTGATGTGTTAGACTGTGTGCCTTTGTATTAGACTGTTAGATTGTGAGATTAAATTTTACTTTTTTTAACAATGATTTTTTAATATCTTACAGTAACTTCAATACTTTCCATAGTTTTGACGTTTATTTTTCTTACTAAAACACTGGTACCCAAATAGTAGTTATGAAATCTGACTGTTGTGTAGGATATAAAAGTAGAGGATGTGTCAATTTTTAAAAACAAATAGTCAATAAAATATACATATATATAAATATCACAAGAATCTATTTTTTTTTTTTAATATCAAAATTTTTAGTTTGTGTAGCTATTATTAAAACGGTAATTTTGATATCGACTCAATTGAATGTCAGTACATAAATTTACTGTTAACACAATAAAAAACCAAATATATGCTAATTAAAACAAATATCTCGATAACATAATATATAATAATAGTTCAATTGAACGAATTATTTTTTACAAATGTCTTGGACGAAGACTTTAACTTGAATCTAAAAGCTAATGAATTTGTTTTCTGGAAAATAAGCTACAGAGAAAATTTTAAGCTATCCATATAACCTATATATACAGTCTATTCAATAGTAAAATCTAATATGGTATTGTTGTTTAGTGGGAAAATAGATTTAAAAAGAACCTGAAATTTTTGTAGGCTGAACAGAACAAAACAATAAAAACGTTTTCAACCTCCATTGAGGAACAGCTACAAATGAGATTCCATGAGAACAGAAAAAAATGGTATTCTCAAACTAAATGATTATAAAGAAATGATGCAATTGATGCATATGCATTATATTTTAAACAATAACTTAAAATCCAATGTTAATACTGGAGCTGCTAGCCAAATCAGATTAAACATCACCCGTAATTTAAATGGTATCGACTATGAAATGGAATGGTTAATTTAATTGTTTTCTTAGTATGTATGTTAGTGTGATAGATTGTGTGGATATTTTCTAAAATTTATTTTTCCAATCCGATTCTTTTTAACCATCAACCAAGGTAAAATTTCGAAAAATAAACATCCTAGAGCAGTCTATAATATTTTTTTTCCTAAAATAGCGCACCACTCTGTACCTAATTTATAAATATCAATAGAAATCCTTCAATAAATAAATCAGATATCCTTTTTATTAATTAAAAACTGGTAAAATCTTAAGAAATTATCAAATTCTTAAATCTATCTTATGGAACAATAATTTATATTTAATATAAAAATTGAATTAAAAAAAAACAAAAATTTATTTATAATGGTTAAATTTAATAAATTTTTGTTCAAAATTTTATTTCACATGATTTTTTACCACTCTTTCTAAATAAATTTCGAACAAATTTCAAATCTTATTCAAATAAATTTGCTGTAATAATAACTTTTAAAATTAATATTCTTCTACTTTGATAAAAATTTTAATTTCTGAATTAAAATGGAAATAGAACGCTAATCAAAATCTTGATGTATTAATTTTAATTTGAAAAATTTGATATTGGAATGGAAATAAGTTTTCATTTAAAATTCGAAATTTGGATGAAGTAAATATTAAAATAAGAAAAGATTTTTTTTTTAAACATTAATTAATCTTTTTTTTTAATTTAAATAAATTTTATATTTTAAGTTAATAAGTATAAACAATTTTTATCAAAACAAAAAGTTAATTATAAAATCATGAGAAGTAAAATTTTATAATCTTCAATATTTTATATATATGTATACCGTTTGTATTCTTTTTTCTTTCTGTTTTTCATTACTTTGAAAATTTTATCAATTATTAAAAATTTTTTTCATCTCCTGTTTTTCTTGAAATAATAAAAATAGACAAAAAGAAAAAACAATTGAAATCTAAATGTGAATTCATATACCAAACACAAAATGTTTGATTTAAATTTGATTATATTTCCAAAAATAAAAATACATATATATACAAAAAAAAATGTCAGTAAAATTTTCTCCAGGTAACAAAAGATATTTTTTTTTTATTCAAATTTTTCTTTGTTTTTTTAAATTAAATTTTCTATCAAAAAATGAAAATCTGTGTTTTCTTTTATTCTAAAAAATAATTTTTATATTATTATAAATTTAAATTCAAAAGTTATTAAGAAAATCACGTTTCGTTTCAAACTAATTTCAAAAATTAATCTAAAGATTTTTAAAGAAAAAATATACCAAATAATAGAAATGGAATGCGAAGATGTTTAGAATTCAAAAGAGAAAGATTAGCATTATAATATTTAAATAAATAATAGACTTCTCTAATTATTTTTTTTTATAGTTTTCTAAAACAGCATTACTCGTATAGAGTTTTTACTTAGTTTTCGTGTTATTTCACGTTAAACCATTAGATTTTGATTTACTGAAAATATACCAAATAGCATATGGGATCAAATAATTCTACATTTCATTTTCGAAAGCTTATATCTATAGATCTCACAACGAAGTCAATGAAGTTAATTACATAAGAATATGAACACGATGATAGTGTTTAAGCTGCGTCATTCCGAGAATCAAATTTTTCATAGTTTTCCCCAACTTCCAAAAACATATTGGAATATATATGTACCTACTTATTATTACATAATATTGTACAGAAAATTTTGAAATTTTAGAATAAAGAAGGTCAAACTCAGATACAGAAAAATATCATAAATTTTGCTACTTCTAATCTGCATTAATTTTTGTAAAAAAATTATTTTAAGACAATTTTCATTTTCTAGCTTTAGAACATTTCCGCCGAAAACAAAAGAGGTATTAAGGGCAACCTTACACAGTAGAAATTCCTACGTGACTTAAAACTGGAAATTCATTAATAGTACAATTTTCTCGAATGTAGAACCATATTCCAACGAACGTGTTTACACAATACAAAAATATACCCATATATTATAATCTACAAAACTTCAAGAGAAATATTAATAAATATATGTATTCAAAATATTCTTACAGATCATATTTGCATTCCTGAATACCCTACAAGTTCAAGCCGCGCAATCGAGTCAAAAGGTATCGTTTCAAACTTGTTGGATGTGGTTGGTTAATCTTAAAAAAAAATATTATCCCAATTGTTAAAATTACTCCACCTTCCAATTACCAAATGGTTGATAACAACATAAGACTGTCGAATATATTCGACAATAATTATACAAAAATTTTACTCTAATGCTAGAAAAAAAGTTTTTATAAAATCTAACAGAAAACTGTATAGTTGTCTAGATCAACTATTATTTTCCTTTGCTTTCAAAATTTGTTGAATAAAATTAAAATAAAACCATAAATTGAAGTTAAGGAAATAAAACTATTGAAATATTTTTCATCATGTTGTCAAAAACTTAATTCATCATACAGATAAATCTTTAAAAATGTAAAAGATTATTATTTGATTGAAATATTTATTATGTCACAAGGAAGGATATATCTTTTATAATTTTTATGTTACAAAAAAAGGAAATTAAATTCTAGAAAAGATATTTTTTTTTGTTTTTAGAATATCATAAATATTTTGAAATATAACTGATTTGATAAATTTTTACCTAAAAATATAATTTATAACTTACTTAAAATTAATTTTCAATTATTTAAAAAATAAAATCCAATTTAAAATTAAAATTCTTACTTTTAAAAATAATATATTTTTTATATTTTTATTTGTCATAGACAAAAACAACTTTAATTGAATAAGTTGAGAAGTTCTGGGATCGCTATAAAAATATATAGATATACGTACGTAGTCAATAATTTGATTTTCCACAAATTTAAGATAAATACAAGTGTTTTTAAGTCCGGTATATTATTATTAATTATACTCCATTATTCCACTAAAGTCTTTGGACACAACACAGTAATAATGCAAAAACTTGTTATAACTTAGAAATTTGTTTCTGTCAACGCGATTTCACCAAAAAAAAATATAAGTCTTATGATTCGACATACATATTACATGCTGCAAGTAAAATTCGCATATCAATTATTGTCAAAAATATATTTTTACTGCATGTGATGTACAGGTTTTGCGTTTACTTGTATGCTAATTAGCAACAAACTTCAAATTTCGCGATAGTGACATTTAGGAATTATAAATGAATATAAATATTAAATTATATTTATAAATATTTAAATTAGCAAACAATATTATTATACGTAGTTTTTAAAACGGACTCAAAAATATAAAATAATTTCTTCCAGTCCCATGCAGTTTTGTGATGGTCAGAATTGGGGGTTTATCCTGACCTCATACAGATTGTTCTGAAAATATGTTATTGTGAATTTTTATTAACTATGAAAATACTGATAAGATTTACAATGAAAAACATGGGATGCAAGATAATAGTAACAAATGTAGGATTTGGGTTTTGTTATGAAAACTCACACAAAAATTCATGTAGGTTCCAATGCAATAAAATTTTTATTGATTTAAGTAAAGTATTCTTCCATCAATTATCTATTACATACGCCTCACGATTTTTCAAACGTCTTATAAGTATTTGAATTAGCTATTAAAATTTCACAACAACAAAATGTTCAGGATTATCCGTATATGGGATGAGGAATACGTATGGGGATAGAAGAAATTATTTTATACTATTAGGTGCCTTTTCAAAACATAGCACATTAAAAGGGAAAAATTTATTTGAATTTTATTTTACATACTTTTTAGTTACGACATATAATTATTAAGCTCAAATTAAGTTAATTCTATAATTTGACTGAAATTTTGTTCACTACGTGTAGTGTGTGTTCAATTGATTTGTATTAGTAGTTTCTGAGATAAGAATTTAGGTTCACATAAAATAAAAACTCTGGCAAGAATATACCTTCCAAATTTGATAATTGTGTACCATTTAACCCACATTCATCCAGTAGTTTCTGAGATATGAATTTTTATCAAAATTAGAGTTTTTACGGTAATCAGACAGACCAATTATCACAGAATTAATGCGAAAACTCTTGAAAATTATACTGATCCACTTTTCGTGCTATTTGTGTTGATATCACTATAGATTTCAGTTTCAATAAAATTTATTTTATTACCAATTAGGTTAATTACCGATAATTGCTGTTTTCATTTTTTTATCTAAAGGCAGTATTTTCAATATTTTCATCAATGTCTAATAATGACTTTAATGAATTTTTCCCTGTTGACGAATAACTTGTTCTGCTTTTTATTTCTATCTTGATTTCTGATTGTCTTGATTTAATTCTTTCTAAATAAAACTTCATTTCAATTGCAACTAAACTTCGATTTAATTCCCTAATTTGTGCATCTTGTCTCTAAGTTCAAATAACAAAGTTTGTTTTATAAATGTCTTTTCTTCCTAATTCAAATAGAATTAGGCGCCAATTTATTGAGAAAGTTTATAATAATTGGGTTTGGTTTATTAACTTGCATTATATATTCAAAAATTAATAAAGTAGCACCTAATGTAAATATTATAAGTTCTCCCTATAAATAGGCATCTAATTCTATATTCATAGCTTCATTCAATTGAGAAGTTTTTACAGGTTTTCTTATATTTATAGCCGAAATTTAAGTTTTTACTTCGACCCAATTATAAAATTGAGCCGACAAACATATTTTCTAAAAACCAGTACCATCTTCGCCTTATTCCTTATTGTATTTGCTAATGGCTTAAAAATTAGCATGATAACTAAAATAACAAGTTTTGGAAAACTTCCAACAACCAGGATTGAGATTTTGTATTTATCTACAAACTATCCAACTTCGATCATTCACAATCAATATTCCTACGATATATTATAAAATTTTATTTTAAAAAACTGCATTAAAGACACCCCAAATACTATTTCATTACTAATTTATTAAAAAGACCCACATTCCGAAAGGAAAAAAGATCAACGACTGCCATGTATATTAACATATAAAGAAATAAATAATAATTGACAGACACAGAAAATGGGTGATTAAAATAATAGATAAGCTTACTCTAAATGGAATTCTCTCTAGAGTAGAATAAAAATACAAGAAAAAGACAAAAATCAAAATTAACATTATCATTTGTCGTTTGGTGCCTCACAATTACAAAGGAAAAAAAATTAAATACAAAAATGTCAAAAAAGTTGGTATGAAGACAGACCAAAATTGATTAAAATCATAAATTAGGTCAAGGCTTACCATATTTTATATTTAGAACCAACCTATGATTATTATGATGATGATTATAAAATAAATTTATTTAAAATATTTCAGTTTTACCAATTTTCTAGTCCTTGAAATATTATTACATTCACTATAAACCGCATATTTTAGAATAGAACAAAAATGAAAAGATTTAATTTCCATGGTAATATGAAAATATCTTTGAATTCATCATTAATTTGTTTTATGTATTTTTTTGTTGTTTTTGTTTTATTTTTTCCTTTCTAAAAGGAAGATATTTAATTTTCAGAGCTCATCCGTAGTGGAAGTTAAGTATCAAAATAATGTTATTAAATCTAATCATGAACTAAAATGTGAACGTGAAATGTTTCATAAAAATTATTTATATTTTATAAAAAAGGTATTACGAAATTTAATTTAAGTTTAGAAATATAGAATGCAAAAACCACGTTTCAAATGCAAAGCACAGTGTTTCCAAAAAATAAAGAAAAAATAATGTAAATGTGAAATTTTGTAAATTTTTTTTAATAACAATTTATTACATACATATGTAGTTTTTAAATTTAAAAAGCACCAATAAATCAATTCAAAAATAATTTAAGTTTATTTTAAAGAGAAAGCGATAATTCTCATAAATACAAATTTAAAAGTAAAGTATATTATAAAATTTTCATTGCATGAAAATACTAACTTAAAATCCCATCAGCGTTCCAAAATAATGAGAATTTATTTATTTGTTTGGAAAAATTGGAATTTACAGGGTGTTTGAAGATGCATATGGTATTATTTTTTACAACTTGAAAATCTGGTCAAGTTGAGAAGTTACTTTTTTTTATAAATAACCAAATATTGGGTTGAGAAACTCTTTAAATAAATATATATTAATATAGTGTGTATATATAGAAACACTCTTTGATAAACTAAAACTTAACACAAAATTTATTTCATAAACTTATACATGTTTCGGTAGAATATACCAATATTGTATCAATGTTTCTCTAATAAAGAATAATTTTGGTTTTTTTTGTAAATAGATTTGATATTTATATTCATTTCAGTTATAAAAAAAGAAAAATGTTAAAATCAACAAGTCAACAAAAAATTAATTTATTAATATTTAGGTTTTACCAACTGGGAGTTTGATTTTGTTTTTATAACTCACATATTAAGTCTTTGAAACCCATATGTAAATTTTGAAACAATTCAAATTCCAACTATGAGTTGTCTATGTAGTCCAGCACTACTATAACTAAAAATGAGTAAACACAATTAATATGAAAACAATGCTAAGGTAGAGCCAAACAGAAATAGTCAAAGAGCAAAGTTGCCAAAAATTGAATATACGGAATATTAGAGGATGACTGTTAATGGCCCACATTTGCTATCAAAATTTTTTTAGCAAAATAAAACTCACAACGTGTTGTAGTGATGATGATGATGGATGACGCTTATTATCCTAGTTTGAATAATTTAGTTTTATCTTATGTCAGAGATTTGAAAAGAACTAACAGTTTGAGATCAATAGTTTGTGTAAATTAGCTTTCTTAGAAATCAATAGAAATATTCAGATTTTTAAAATGAGGACTGCAACAAGGAAAAATGTGCAGTAGTATTTGCAGTAGTAGCCTATAAAAACCAAAACCTAAATTTTGACGAGAAAAATTTACAATTGTTTTACTTGTAAAGAGTTTATTTTGTTTTTTAAAATTTATATTCGGAATTTTCAAAATATATAGATTTAGAAATATATACAATAATCGAACTAAACACACTGAAGCATATGAAGTTATCGTCCAGTAAGTCTAATTCCTTTATTATAGGTTTGGTGGTGTTATACACTGCAGTTATGTGTGTGCTATGCATCTTGTCATCGTTATAATTGTCATTGTATTTAGATAAATTTATAATCTGTCACGATAATTCCTGATATAGCACTGAATTTCTTTTTCTTTCACTACCACAATCAATTTTTAAATCCCTATGAATGAATGGTAAAGAGTAAGTAAAAACAAAATGCATTATAATTGTAGAAGATTAATAACAATGGACGTGTAATTAAAAGAGCAAAAAATATCATTCAGTTATTTGAAAAAAATCTGCCTGAAGCATATGCGCATCGAGTCAGTAGAGTTGAAAAGTGGATTTAATAGTATATACACAACTGGTAAATCCTAGTAAATCCAAATTTATTAAAAGAGATTCAAGCACAAAACTCAGTATATCAATATAAAAAATAGCAAAACAAGTTTCCACATCTGCAACAACAATACATATACAAGAAATATGGCTTAAGATCTTACAAAGTAACAAGAGTACGTAATAGAACTCTTAAAAAGAATGCTGAAGAGAAATAAAGAAGTCAAAAGTGTTAAATTTTGTTTTTTAATATGAAAGCTACATATTGGCTGTTGAATTATTTTTATTTTTTAGTTGGCTTGAGGTAGCTATCTGGACAAGAATTTTTAGTAGCCGACAAACAAACAAAATTCCACATACACAACAGTTTCTTAGTAACACAACAGTTTGGAATATTGACTTTATCACTTGATAATTTAATGTCGATTTTTCTTTGATGCAGTCCTTATATGATTATTTTATTTTCTTTTAAGCAAAATATTAGTTATATTTTTTACTCGAAATAAACATCAAACTATACTTATAGTGTAAAAGGGTCATTATTTTTTTTGTTGCACATTTCAGAATTTTTAAATTTTAAATAATTTTTTTTTTATATGAACCAAGGTATTTATTTCAGGAAGTTGCAAGTTTTCGTTACTATATTCTGAAATTAATCGTACACTTTTTTAAAAATTGCAAATTTTATAACAAAATCAGTGAATTGTAATCAGTCAATTTGTCTCCTGCGTTACCTGAATGTTTAATGTTATTTAAATTTAAAAAAACTAAATATGAAAAACATTAATAATTTTTTTATATTTCATTTATTGCAAATAAAAAACCTCTATTGAAAAAATAATAAAAAAAATAATATAAATAAAAGAAATTAACAAATTTTAGTCCACTGCGTTACTTTTTATTAATTTATTATCAAATAAAATTTAATTTCGCTGTTACAGCAGGAACGTATAGTTTATTATATATCACATTATAATACAAATATTATTTATATATCACTTCAATTAACAAAACTTAAATAAAATATCTTAAAATTAAATAAAAATAAAAATAAAGTCTTCGTGACTAGGGACAAAAAGTAACATAGTGGACCAAAAAGTAACTTAGGGGAAATTAATATAAAATTATACATAAATAAAATGTTTACAAATACCAAAATATTGAATTATTTTTCGCAAACATCAATTCTGTTTCCAAACTCATAAAAAAGACGATCTCCTTTCATTTTTATGTTTGGATTGGGCAATATTTTAATTATTTGATTCATGTTTACATATGAAATATCATTGTCTTGTGTCTTAAATATTTTTTTCGTTTCATCCATAGATTTTAAAAACATAACTTCTATTTCATCTGCTTCTTCTAGTTTCTGAATAACGGCTACATATTTATACTCAGTTTTACGTTCTTTTTTTTCTACATACATTTTTAAAAATATAAAGGTCCCGGTTTTAATTTTTGATCCATCAGTGACTGAATCATCTCTTTCAGGCAAGGATTCGATGTCAGATTCAAACTCATTCTCGCTGCTTGTTGGAGTATATACTAAATCGTAGACCTCGGCTCGCGGCTTAGGGGAATTTGCAAGTGAGGCTACGTATAATTTGGGATTGAAACAAGCACAAAATCCTCTTTTGACACAGGAAAAACAACTTAAATCCCTATATTTCAGTAAACCTGAATCTTCTGTTATTAGTTGATGCAACCGCATTGTACCCGGCAAGATAGGAATAAGCTTTGGTAGAGATTTCCGCACATCTTCAATAGCTTCAGTCTCAATCATGAATAACTTAACGGAAGTTTCATTCTGCACAAGTTCAAAAAAATCGGTGGCGTTAGTAATATCTTTTCCGTGTGCGACAATCCTATCTGCAATTCTTTTTACAGTACCACCAATTCCGTCAGCCGCTCCTTTCCCATGCCCTGATTCAAAAAATGACCATGTTCCACTTTTATATTTTTTTTCAAAAATTTTGTGACTAAATAAATAAAAATTTTGTTTTTGTCGATACTGAGTGCACGGACCATCTGAAAAAAAATGAAGTGTATCTATTCCTGGTTTATTTTTTTGAATCATTTTAAGAACCGGATCCAAATGAGCCCAAATTGCACTTGGGCTGTGTTCATTACTTGGTGAAATTGTGCAGAATGATACCGTATCATTATCGAATAAATATATTACACCTACGATATAAATAAATTTGGAATAACCAAAGAATTATTATTAAAATAGAGATACCTGTGTGAAGAGTTATTTGTTTTCTGGACCCTCCGAAATGATGCGATTGGATCTCTTCAGTGTATTTGCAGTTGTAGTTTTCACTAAAATCTACATGAATTGCCGCTTCATTTTCTGTTAAATTATCGATGCAGTTCCGGTAAGCTTGATATTGTGTTTTAATATTAAAATGATGTTTCTTCAGAAGTATCATCTCTTCATTAAATTTTTTGATTAGTGTTGAAATTTTCCCTTTAATCAATTCCTTTACAGTTTTAAAAATTTTATTTGTATTGCCATCCTTTTCATAAATTTCCTCCCTTCGTAACCACTCCATCCAATGAACATCGAGGTTAGAATCTTCAAAATTTAATGGGACTGTCTGATTTTTACAGGAAGTACATTTGTTATACATGCATTCTATTGATTGTGTGTCGCAGACAGCCATCTGAAGTAGAAGAGGCAAACTTACCGTAGAAATAACGTTAAGTTTTTTCAATGTACATGTTTTCAGCATTATATTGCAATGTAGCTTGCAAGCACATGTATCGCGGGATTGAATTGTTGGTTGAACAACATAAAATGGACGATTTAATGTAAAATATGAGTATGATACATAGTTTTCTGCTTCACTATTATATTTTTTATGAAGATTCATCAAAGTATCAAGCATGTATCTTTTTTGTTCCTTAACTTTATTTTTGGTTATTGTTTCTTTTTTGCCAGCGGTCGCACAACTGACATCATCCCTTAAAAAGAATTTATGAATGCACTTTCCAATTTCAGGCAATTCTTTTGGTTTATGTGCTCTTTCACGTCCTGCTTGAATGGCAAGAGCCTCATAACCAACTTGCCGAAGAACTCTATATTTTCGTAGTAACTTACACACAACGACAGACTTAAATGTTTTTTTTTCAGACGTTTTGTTTAACTCTGAGTATTTAGCTTTCAGAGAATGGGTTAAAATGTTGTAGTTGAATAGTACTCTCTTAATTTTGTGAGCTGGTGCAGATCTCGAATTAGAAAAACATTCTTCAATTAGGCTATTAGTTTTTGCAATTGGGGAAAAGTTTTGTTCCAGCAGCTTCTTGTTTTTTTGTTTGTTTCTAACAGCTTGTTTTTTAAATTTTTCGACTTTTTTTTTCAATTCATTAATTTTTTCATTAAGTTCTATATTCTTTCTAAATAATTTAGTTCTGTGTAGCAGTACCTTTTTCCTACCCCGCGACCTGTTGTTTTCCGCATTTAAGATGTTTGCAGTGGTTGGCGTAGATGGCGGAGTGTTTTCAACTACAGTTTGGAGATTTTTTTTAGATTTACGTTGATTTTTTTTGTTTGTCCGCCAGTTTTTGCGTGTCTGTCTTTTTTCGCGAGGTGTTTGATTTTCAATTAAAGTTTTGGTTTTATGGTATCTTTCACACGCCTTTTTTTTATATTCATTTTCTCTTTCCAAGTCAAGCTTTCTTTTTTCTCGATACCTTCTCTGCTTTTCAGCAGGAGTTAAAGATTTTTTTGCCTTGGGTGGCATTTCCTATTAACAAAAAATTATATTCTAATATTACCCTTATGAAAAGTACCACTTTGTTACCAATTAGTCCACTGCGTTACTAACTTGTCCACTGTGTTACCGTGTTCTACGTAACATAGTGGACAGGTAACGCAGTGGACAATTTTACTGAATTTTTGAGAAAAACCTTAATTTATTGACCAAACAATATTAAAATAAGTTTTTTCTAAAATTTCCCTTTACATTATTCACTATTTTATATAATTAAATAACTCAATTCATTTTTAGCTTCGAATAAAATTGGTAACATAGTAGACAATTAATAAAAATACATACTTACAGGTTTTGGAAAATTTATTTTTTTCAGTTACGACCTATTCACTTGAAAAACTTTAGTCAACTGAATAAACATATTAAATAATTTTGAACAAATTACAAAAGCGCGCCAAAACACTTGAAGAAAAAAACGGTTTTAATTTGAAAAATAAAGCATCGGTAACACAGTGGACAAAAATATAGGGACATCTTTTATTTTGCTAATAAAATGGTTAAAATACATTGTACTGCTTTTAAAAAGTAAACATTGAAATTATAATTAGTATAATTTAAAGCTTTGATTTTCCAAGTAAGCCCAAAGCCACTTAAAAAGAGAAAAAATCAATTTCAAAGTCAAAAAAGTTGAGCTGGGGACATAGGATTTTGGGGTAGGCAGTATAAGTTTTTTTTATTTTTAAGAAAAATTGTTTAAGATAAAATTTTCAAATCAAATGTGACAAACAGAGAATTGTTTTTAAAATTAATATTAATTATTGATTTTTCTGTATTTTGTTTATTTAGAAAATTATAAGGTAATTAAGTCCAGGACAGCAAATGTGCAAAAAAAAAAAAAATGACCCAAAAACATATTCCGACCAGGACCAATAAAAAAACATTATCAGGTATACAAATTATATCAAAGAACCCTTTTTTTATTTAACTCAATCCAATAATTAGTTATAACGAAAAAATACTATTTGTTTGAAACACCCTGTGCATTTTGATACAAAACTCCAAAACTGCCTTTAGTGGTTAACAAACTTAAAATGCAGTAGCATTAACCACATCATTTTTGATCACGTCCAAATGTTTAAAGTTTTCTTTTTGGTTTTTATACAAGGACTTATCATAATCCTGTTGCATTTTTAAACAAATAAAAAAAAATGAATACACATACTCTTAAAGGATATAAAAAGTAAAGCGTAATAATTCAACAATATTTAAAGATTCACAATTTTTATTTTTTTCTTTTTCTTTTGTCCTATACAAATAAAAAACAGAAAACAACTATTTTGTAACAAAATAAGAAGAATGAAAATGAGAAGGACACTTATTGCAACAGTAAAAAAAATTTCGTTAAAAAAAAACAGAAAATTTAAAATGTTCTGATAAATAAGATGATAGACTAAAAAAAAAACTAAAAAATACAATAAAAAATAAATCGAATTTGTTTCGTAATGTTGAGTTGCATCCTATTTCGCTTTATAATGCTGGTGGCATCTTCTTTTCAACTTCAAGCAAATTTTTTATTATTTTTTTTTCTTTGTTTTGGTACAAAATAATGCTGGAATTAAAAGATTTTGTAAATAGATCGGTAGATATAAATAACAGTTTACAAGATTAAAAATTAAATAGAAGAGTGAAGGAATCATAAAACAAAATGTGTTTGTAAGTTTTTTGTTAATGCACAACCATAAAACAAAATGAATTGCTCGTTAGCCAGTTTTATTTTTTCACCTCTATTTTTTTTATCTTTTTTATCTTAGACGTCTTAATTTCAAAATGTATCTCTATCTATCTTATGCAATTAATCAGTTTTTTATATCTATTTTAAAGAGATTTTTATATCTATTTTAAAGAGATACAACATTATAGTTGTATATTTGATATAAGTTCATTAATATTTTGTTTAAAATTAATTTTTTTGTTTTTTAAATTAAATTTTCTGTTATTTTTTCTAATCACTTAATTAAAAGAAAATATCAAGAAATTCATTACAATGTCTAGTAACATGAGTGTTAATCATCATTTATACAGTATGGTGCGGTTTATTCTTTACTATTTCTTGAAGTATTTTAGAACAAAAATAGTTTTTGAACAGTTTTAAATTTAGTCTGGGAGACACAGAGAGTTAAAAAATAATTTAATTGGTTAAAATAATGTTCAGCAATTGTTCAGTACAGCTCCGTTGATATACAAGGTGGAGCAATGTGTTCTCAGAACTTTTTGTCTGAAGTAAACGTACACAACTAAATGTATTTATTGTGTGGGCATCAGATTAACTATTTTTGAGTAATAGCTACATAAACTTAAAAGTTTGGTGTAAACAACCGAAAATTTTGAGATACTGGGGTTACTTTGATTGTAAAGAACCACATCTCAAATGGGAAAAGTAATGTCCTAAATAAAAAAATAAATAACTTTGATTATCTCGGAAAAATTTGCTTAAATATATTAACTTTTATCATTTAATTACTTTGATGCATTGATCCATTCTCTATATCTAAACTTTACATAAATTTCATGGCACAGTTATTATTTCTCAGGTCTTCAGCAACTTCAATAATTACATAATTTTAATCAAGTAATTTTAAATAATTTCAACTAAAAACAAGTTCAGTTCTTATATTTCTTTCTTAAACACCAAAATTTATTGCAGGTTACATACTTAAATACTGACATATTAGTTGTGTGAATCAAAATAATTAATAAAAAAAGCACTGTGAAAATGAAGTTAATGGGCTGGGCTGGCCATGTTACTTGAATGCATGAAACTCAAAAACAAGCAGTGGTACTAATAAGAAAACCCGCTAGTAATAGTGGTAGAAGAATATTAAGAAGAATGTTTGCAGACAACGTTAAAAATGGTAATCAAACCAAACAAATCCCAAATTGGAAGCAAGCAGTGCGAGTATTGTTCAAAGAAAAGGATGGGCTGGGCTGCCGCTTAAATTGAATTCAAAAACAACCGATGGTACACTAAATAGAAAGCCCACTAATAGTAGTGGTAAAAGAACATTAAGAGGAATATTTGCAGATAACGTTAAAAATTATTATCAAATCGTACATATCCTAAGTTGGAATCAAGCGACGGAAAATCCTCTTTGATGGAATATAGCAACGAAGCCCGAGAGTGATAGTACTATAAGATGATTAATGATGAATTTAAAAAAATATTCCAAATATTTTCAAGTACACAATTCTTACAGTTAATATTTTAATTAAATTGCATTACGTTTAAATTATTTTTTTTTATTAAAAAAATAATAAAAAAATGTGTTCATAGCCTTTTAGCCTTCTTAAATTATTAATTTTTATTTTATCCTTCATTTTAGAAGAATAATTAAGAATTAATAAATTTTGATTAAATGGCACTTCAAACATTATAAGTTAATTAAATTATTATACCCTACTTGATATAAATTTTGTTTTTCTTTGAATTTTGAACAACAAAAAACAAATGTTTTTATTATTAAATTTACCCCAACCTCTATTATTATGAACCCACATTGGGAAAAGAAATTTAGGAAATCAATATCTAATATCCTTGAAAAATAATTATATTGTTTATTTATTTTTTGTTTTTTTTTTTGTTTTTGTCAAGTAACATCTTAATATCCATAAAATTTATTTTTATCATATACACTCACTTGCATAACATTTATATATTGTATAATATTGACGGAATATTTAATATTACATACATATTTATATACTACATAATATTATATAGATAAGATTTACACATGTTTTTATTTTTTATTTAACATTAAACTCTTAACGTACTTCCTCCCTCCCTCAAATTTTACACTGTTCTTTTGTGATGTTACATGAGATGAACACAAAAATATGAGCAAAAAAAAATATTGTACAAATTGTCGCTATAAAAAAAAGTACATGTGTCGAATATAATGTTTCCTAATCAAAATTATCCTTAAAGCCTAAGACAAAGGATAAATTAAAATTTACCAACAAAAAGAAAAACCAAAAAACCAAAAGAAGAAAACAAAAAGTTAAGCTTTCATATTATCATTTTATATCTACCATATCCCATTCCATATACCTAATAATGCCTATAACATACGAATATTTTATTAGTAGTGTTGTAAATATTAAAAAGTTATTTAGAAAAATAATAAAATTTGAGAATATATTAAAAAATTAATTCTTTGAAGGTCGTTTCTGTTATTGATTTATCAAAAAGGAAATTTAAAAATTAGGATGAACAAGGGGATTTTGTTGTTATGTGTATCTTAAAAACAGACGAAACACAATAAAAAACATAATCAATTTTATTTTTAATAATTTTCAGTAAATTAAACTTATAATGAAATAATTATCAAAAGAAAAGGAATATCCATCATTTTTGTTCCTGATTTTATAGTCCATATAAGTAATAAAAAAAAATTTAATAGATATTATTTTATATCAAACATTATAATAATATACATGTCTGTATAGTGGTAGATATTAGAGTGTCTCATATTTTGATCGAAAAATATATTTTGTGAAAATTTGTATAATGTGAATGAACACAATTGAATTTGAATCAAAATCAAAGTTCATCTCAATTGAATTCGGTTTTTTAACATTATATAGTAATTCTGTTTTTACACGGGTTTGATTAAACACCGATTTACAAAAAATATAGTTATTCCATTTTGTTTTTATACGATTTATTTGGACTTACATTTATACATTTACGTAAATTTTTTATTCTTCTCAATTATTTTCGATGATCATAAACTAAATTTTCTACCAATATTTAGAGAAATTCCCTTTTGTTGTTGATAGAAGCTTATTACAGGAGAGATGTAAATATTTTTGTGTTCTGTCAAATTGCAATAAAGTTGTGTGTTTTATATAAGTTTTTATATTGATAACGAAAGCAATACAGTCTGTACAAAAAATTTATGGTTGTATGTTTGTGACAAAACTCCTCCGAAACGGATTACATGATTTTAATCAAAATTTTACAGGAAGTTATTTTGCTACCTATAATCGAACCCGCGATATGTAGCTTTTCTAAATTAGGACTAATTCAACTCCTGCCACCTATCAACCATATTTCAAAAACCAAAAATGTTACAGATCAAGAATATTTACAACCAAGAATATTTTAGAATCCAAAGGTAAACAAATATTTATACAATATAAACACAGTTAAAACAACACTTGAATATAACGCAATTCTTTTATTATTCTATTTTATATATGTATATATAAATTTGTTAGATTCATGTAGTTATTACTTATATAAAGATCCAGTTTGCAGAGGGTCACTACGTATGACCACATTATCTAATGTTATGGGAGTAACAAATTACTGTCACTGCAGCACATTTTGAAAATAACTAACTAAGAACTATCTATTAACAATAAATAAATATATTTACGAGATAATATCATAAATAGTATAAAATAGATTTTTAAATAACACTATGTATACTCAATTTGAAACTTAACAAAAGTTCTCGCAAATTTAGATCCGCTATCAACTCAGAAACAAGCTTAATTTTCACAATTTAAGTTACCAGTTAACCAGCCTAGCCTAGAACAAAATTTAAAAAAATACAAGAATTCAATATTGTTGAAAAGAAAGATAGACCTTAAAAACAATAAACACTAACACATACATATTATTTATCCGGATAACTTTGACTTTATTAAACATAATATTTTGGTAAAACACTGATAACAAAAAATAATATTTCAATGCTTTCAGTTCATTTCTTTAAGATTTAATATCAAATTAAAAATTTATTATGACTATAAAAGATATAAATTTTTAATAATATTGGAAAGAGGAATAATCCAAAGATTTCATAACAAAAAGACTTTACGATATGCTACACAAAAAATAATCTTAAATATATAGGTATTATTTGTTGACTGAAATAACAAGAAGTTATCATTCTAAAATTATCTATATATATACATATGTACAAACATTGATGAAAATGGAAATATTCAATCTTGTAAATGCTATACGTACATAATATATGTTAGATATAGCAAAAAAGTCCTTTATTTACAGTTGCACTGTGGTGAAAAATTGAAAATCATTGATTAAGAATTTTCTTTGTTTAACTCCGAATTATAACTTCCATGAATACACTTTGATGAACTGAAAAAGCTCAAAATTTTCTTTTTTTTTCAAATTTAATGATAACATAAATTTGATAGGTTTCTTTTATATTTTTAACGAGTCAATTGAAAAGATTTTTCTCCTTACTGAATACACTATATGCACCGACAATTAAGATAAAATATGTTAGATTATTTTTAATTGCTACTCTCTAAGAGAATATAAAGTCATATCGCTATACTAGACTTAATAATGAAAGGTTAGACCGTGTTTTTTTTTATCTAATAATTAATTAATGTTAACTTTATTTAACGAATTTTTCTTTTATAGTGAATCTCCATCATCAAAATTTTTATCATGAGAATTTTTGGAAATATTTATACAAATAAGAATTGCTGTATGAATTTTTAATGCCCTCGTAATTGTAACATTTTTTTAAATTATTTTCAACCACTTTTCAACTTATAAAATGCTTTCTGAATTCATTCCCTCTTCTTCATCACTTTTGCAATAATCCTCAGATACACAATCGATTCGTTCAATATACAAAAATGCAATGGCAAAATATTGTCACCCAATAGAATCGTAATATATTATTTTTATTGTATATTGTATGGCAATTATATAAAAATTTATAAAGATATAGAAAAGCTCATAATCAGAAGCAGATTAATAAAGATATTAGTTCTTAGTTATAGTAAAGCTTTCAAAATCACAATCACCGAGAATATTCAACGCTCATCATTCGAAATGTTATCTGATTATACATAAGTATATTTGATAATATTTGACAATATAGATATATCAAATAATAATATATATAATACAGATTATAATCTGATAATATTCGAAAACAATAATAAATCGTTATTCACAATTGACAGTTTAACAACGAGTGCAAATCGCATCAGCAATTTAAAATTTTGTACTGCATAATCCAAATGTAAATAAAGGAATTCTACTATATTGTTCACAAAACACATGTTGTATTTGTTATTTATTGAAAATCAAATATTGTCATATAGATACCCTATTATATTATTGTATTTGTTGTTATAAAAAAAACTGTTTAGATTTAATGATCTTTCTTTTTAATCTGAAGTTATAATTGAAATACTATCTAAAATGTTCAACAGATCAACAGATATAACGATTTATATACCAAAAAATTATATGTGAAGTATATTTTCAAATGTCCTTTTCGTCCTTAAAGTATGAAAAGATATATATTTTTGGAAAGCTGGAACCGTCAGATATCCTTGAAATATAGTCATTTGATTCTACGCGGATACAATACTTATTCTAGAATCCTTTTTTTATATTAATTTAATATATACGTATAAAATAAAATCAAACTGAATCTATAACACATTAGGCATAACATTTTAACTTTTTAATTAAAAGTGTTATATGAGTTTTTAGAAACTCACTTCCAAAATATGATTATGCGGGTTCCATAAAATATAGAATATTTCAATAACATACGACATTTTTAAATATTCGATTAATTCAGGTGGCTCAATGTTTTTGCTAATATAAATTATAAAATTTAACAGGGCTTTTTCAATTTTCCACCATTTCCCCTTGTATCAATTAAAATATCAAACACATACAAAATAAAACTTGAATAAAACTGAAATATAATGCTGATGAGATATTATAATCTAAACTCCAACCTGTTTAAACACTATCAGTTTAAATAATCCAAAACAAAAAAAAAACAAAATTTGTAAATAAAGGAACTCACTAACTAAATATTATAAATACTATAATTAAATGAAAATTTTCCTAGAATTTATAACAGCTAGACTTTAAATAATGTACATTACCATTTTTATTAAAATTTTTATTATTCTATATTTTATTTTTTTATTTTCAGATTATTTTGGTGCTAAAATCCTTAGAATTGTACAATAATTCATTATTTGCTGTTGTATGTCAAATAACTGCACATGTATTGGCGTATACGAATTCATGTATTAATCCAATTTTATATGCGTTTCTTTCTGATAATTTTCGAAAAGCATTTAGAAAAGTAAGTACATTTTTTTTTTAATATTATATAAAAAAAAACTAATAAGTATTAAATTTAATAAAATATTTACAAAAAACAAGAATCTATTGAATGAATGAAATAAATTAATTAACTAATATTTGGTAATAACTTAAGTAAAATGTAACTATGCTACTTACGTTCCTGACTACTAGTTAAAATAGTTTTAAACATTTATTTTGTTAACATACCAGAAATCAATAAATAAATATAAATTACTCGGGAAGCGTTTCATGTTGTAAAAATTGCAGTATCGCTTAATTTCACCTAATTTAATACATAAGTTACCGGCAAGAACATAAAAAAAATGTATATCAAAGACATATACAAAGATGACAATATACGGAAAATTGTATAATTTTAGTTGATTGAAGTTTCATAGAAGCATAATTAGAGCTCCTATTTTTCGTTCAGGCCCGTTTGGAAGTAATATCAAAAACATTGTCAAATCCAACATATTTAGAAATTCATTGACGACTTCATTTAATTTATGACTCAATTGTATTAAAATTTTACTATTTTTCCAGAAATTTTTCATTTACTAAGCCTATACTAAGCCTTTCATTTAGTAAACCTATTTAAGCTTATATGTATATCAGAATTACTTTCACGCAAGTTCTTTAGAGCCAGAACGGTAAAAGAAGTTTTGTTTCTTTACCAGAAACAATGTGTTTACAAATTTTAAGGTATATTAACAGCAATCTATACTTTTACAACAGCTATTAACAGCTTTAACAGCTACAACAGCTTTACTATTTGAAATTTGCTGAGAGTTGTATGGCAGCTATAAGATCTGGTACGATTTTTGGAAATCGGTAAAATACGTGCTTTTTTATTTTTGAGAAAAGTATCGATTTTCAGGACTGTAACACATTTTATTATTGAAATGTTTCTGATGGCACCTAGAAGTTGTATGCTACCCTATAAAATTACGAAGTACATAACCATTGTAATTATATCTTTTTTGTAAAAAATCAGATATTTAAAAAAAAAACTATATTTATAACAGTGTACGTGTACAAAAAATATCTTGATATAAAATATACAAATCACAGTAAAAACCAGAAATTGTATAGGTAGTCTAACACCACAATATCACAATACTGGATGAATTCCAACAGTATTAACGAAACATTTCTTTAGTAATTCATTTTAGGGTTAAAAAGAATGCAGTTTATAGTAAAAATAGTATAAATAGAAATTTGACTTAATTTAAAACGAAGCACTTATCAAAAACTAAATAAATTATATTATCAAATTCCAGTTAAAAAGAAAACTGTATCCTGATTTTCAGTTAATTTAATTAAATTTTTTTTTTTTTAATTTCCCTAAAAACAATTTTTTTTTTTTTTTTATTTTAGAAATAAAAAAAAATATTTTTTAAATTAATAAATCTCTTAACAAAAAACAACTTATCCTTATAACTCTCTTCGAAAAGTATTCGTTTAGTTTAAGTTTTGAACTTTGAAACAAGAAAAAAATAATAAGCACGATATTAAAATGCAAACTGAAAATGTTTTGGTACCCCATATAATTTGAAGTCATAGCTGAAAGTCGTTTAAAAAAAAGCACTCATGAAGGCAAAAAAAAAATAAATTAAGCACAAAAAAAAGGAATAAAAATATAAAATAGAAAATAAGATAAATTCCAAAGTTCTAAAGAGAATATTAAATTTAATGCCACTAGAAAATTTTCATAAAATTAATGTTTCATCAACAGTTTTATTTCACATTTAAATTATGCTGTAAATATGTACTGAGTTTTGTTTTTTTTTTTTTGGCATAAACCAGAAAACTTTACTTTTTAATTTTTAAGAAGATTTACAAAAAAAAAAGATAAAAAAAACAACACTTTATATCTTAAAATAAAAAATTTTGCTTTTGATTTTTTTTTTTGCTTTCCATTACCAACACCATCTAATTTATTGTTATACTCTAACAAGAAAAACATAAAAAAAAAAAAAATTCAAATAAAAAACGAACTAAACTCATCAGAAAAATGTTTTCTTTTTCTTTAAATTAACTAAATACTCTGTTCCTCCTTTTTATGTTACTGGAACAAAAAATATCCTTGCTTCAAGGCATTCTATTCTATTTTTTTTTTTTTTTGGGAAGTCGGGGATTTTTTTTTGTTTTGAATATTTTAAATTTTTTCTTTAAGATATTTTATTATTATTATTTTTTATTTATTGTTTTCTTTCTAATTTCTTTTCTAAAGATTTCTCTAAAACTTTGATTAATTTTCTTTTCGCAAAACAAGCCCAAAATTTGTTTTTTCTATATTCGAAAACGGAGACAAAAAAAAAGAGTGTGTTGAAAGTAAACTTATTTTTTTTGCTGTTTTTGTTTTTTTTTCTTGTTTCCAAAATATTTCTGTAATTTAAACTACATTTTGTTTTGGCAAGAAAGTTTTAATTCCAAATTGGTGTTGAATTTAGAATTATATTGTTAACTTGTTTGTTTAAAGACTTATTATGTTTATGCAATTTGTTTCAATTTCAATGGAAAGTTTTAACCAAATTTAGACAAATTTATTCAGTAATGAAATTTCTTCTCTCAAAAGAAGTATTTTGTATCATTTCATTTTTGATCTTTTAAAAACAAAAATTAAATATTTATACAACTAAAACTGGAATATAATTGTAAATATTCATAATTAAATGTAAATATAAATACATAAACTAATGCAAATTTACTTAATTTCTCTTTATTTATTTAAACTAAATTAATTAAGTTATTAAATTGTTTATAATATATGAACATAGGAGAGTTAATAAATTCTCTTTGTACATTACATATATATAGGAATTATGTTAGGGCGGTATATGGTCATCCTGAACATGCGTTTATGTCATTACATTACACAAACACAACTATCAAAACGAGCATGAGAAAATAATATAAAAGAGAAGTGGTTATTCGAAGAAGGGAATAGTTGTTGGATAAAAGTTGTAATTAAAGTTGTTAGCTTTGTAATTAAAATTATATTTCAGTCTGTTCTGAATTAAATTGTAATTCATTATAAATCTGGTCTATACAAGTTTATCTACAATTTATTACATAAAGTGGAACGAGTGATTTACTAATTTACAAAATGTATTACAAAATTTGTTTCACAAAATGTTTTACTATTTTATATATTTATCAATTTTATGATAATTAAATGAGTAAAATAAAACTACACAAAAATTATACTCTCAGAAAAAATTAAAAATGAAAAAATAAAATGTCCATATTGAATACAATAGATCTAAAGGGTCCGCATCTACATAGAATTCCTCATCAAAATATCCATGTCCTGAGTAAGAACTCTATTAGTATCAATATTGGGATGAATTTGAGATTATGGGAAAGTTGGATTAGAAATAGCACCAGTAAAATCAATATGGCTATAGCAAACAAATTTTACCTCATTTAAATTCATTGTTACGTTATGATATTCTTGATTATTTTAACTACTGAACTTTGTATGTACTAAACCAAGTTAATTAACGTTGTCCTGAGTACTATACCTTTATGAAAATTTATACAATTCTCTAGGTCAAAGAGAATTTGCTTCTTAATAATACTACTAATTTTAGATTTATTGATTTAACTTTGTCTTGCATAATTTTCTTTATAAATAAATATATAAAACAAACAAATAAAAGTCATAACCACAACTACATCATATCGGTCGGTAATATATGATAAATTCTTTCTTTCATGATTTTTTAACTGAAATATGACTGTTGAATACTGTTGATACTGTTTCGGATTACTACGTTCATCCACGAATTCGTTTCATTCATATTTGCTCCAAGTCCTTAACCAAAAGTTATATGAGATTGGCAAATATAGGTGTCTAAGGATCAATACAACCAAGATTAAAATTCTGGGCACCAATTTAACATCACTCTATCTGATCTTCTTCCATGAAGCATTACAAATCGAGAAAGTAGAGCAGTTTAATTACCTGCTTAACATCGTGTAATCAAATTATGATCGAGGTTATTAGAATCACCAAAACAGACATTGCTTTTCAGACTTTTCTTAAAACTAAATCAGTTCAAGAGCATATCCTAGTGTACTATATTAAAGCATTTGGAATCAAATATAAAATTTAATCTCTTATACATTTCCAAAACATGGAAACTTTCCGCCAGCATCACCATTAACAAGCGTACATCAATATATATTTATGGCAAATTTAAAAGATTTTTAGAAAAGAAAAATTTGGAAGACATTCACCGAGCAAATATCCATTTAAGCAATTATTTTGTTTTGCATTTAAAATTTTCAAAAAGTAAGAAATGAAAAAATTAAAAAAAATTCTATTTAAATTAACTCAAAATATAATTTTAAAGTTTTGAGTTAACTCATATTATTCAAATCTTCTTTCATTATTTATTTTTCATTCAAAAATAATTTACACTGTGCTTAAATAATTAACAACAACATTTTACTCACAGCTTCACAACATACCTATACGGACACCATAGAGGCATATAAATTCAACAAATTTAATATTTTAATTTTATTTAATTTTATAACTAGAAAACAACAAAACCCAATTAATTACATTATTACACATCGCATGCTCGTATTATACTAATTTAATAATGAAAATCCAATTTTTCATTTATTTTTGGTTAAAACAATTTTCCAAATGCTCATTCATAATTTCATATGTTAACATTTTATACATAAATGATAACAACATCAACCAATCAACGTTGTATAACATGATTTTACCACTTTACCAAAATTATAAAGTTTTTCGTGGAGGTACATATTATATTTTACATTACATATGTATGTAATATGTATGATGGATAAAATGTTTATATGGAAGCTCGGCTATCATTACTCTTTACGAATTCATAAAATTCTAATCTGATAAAATTATTTTGAAAACAACTCTACCAATTTTTGTTTTTTTTTTGTAAGAGAATTCAAAAAGAAATAGTTCCGAAAATCTCCAACGCCCAATATGCAACAAAGATTGTATCAAAAAAGTATTGAGAATATAATGAAGCCTGTAATTGCAAGATATATAGTTCATATAGCATTAAAAACTTGAAATACCCTGAAAATTTCTAGACATGACCAATTAAATTCAAATATCTATATTTTATACCAGATTAAAAGCTTTTCACATTTAAGACGTATCTACAAAGTTACAAATGTAATTTTAACACTTCAATGACGCGAAATGGGCTATCATAAGCCCCACATATTGCGTAATGTGCAAACAAATCGTTTGTACAAAATTTCTAGAAAATTTAGAAGCAGTTCCAATAGAAATTATGTACGAACTATCAAAATTTGAAAAAAATGAGTCTGTGTATTAGAGCAGAGTTGAAAATTCCTATACACCAAGTATATTATTTCAAAGAAAAGAAAATTATTTTGAAATTAAGTAGAAAACAAATTCCCAAAATCAAATTCATAAAGAAATAAATTCACTAATATTTAAATTAATTAGAATTTAATTTTATAAGAAAGAATATTTAAATTAATTTCAAATTTAATTTGACCTTAAAAGCGAAAAATCCATTTTGTTGTAAATTTTACCATCCGTTTTTAACGTTTTGAGATAATTTTTGGATTCTCCAGCCTTTAATATGAAACTTATTTGGTCTGGATCAGTGTTACCGTTTGATAGATATTAGAGTTCAAAATGAAAATAGAATAAAAAAAAATGTGAAAATTTTCCAAGATACCCTATATTTATTTTTACACTGTTGGAAAGCCCCCTTCAAGTCCTTTCCAACAGTATAATGAACAGCGGCTATGCATATACAAAATCTTATATACATTGGCCAGTCAAAATGACATAGTAATTATATTATCATCTGATTACTAATAAGAAATTTGTTTCTGCCTCTAAAAAAAAAATGTGATATTCAATAAGACCGTTTTTCCCTCATTTGTTTTAAATTTAAGAAAAATTATGTTTATATTAACTAGGGCTAAGATTAAGTTAGTGTTAGAAGTAAATAAGAAGTACATACGCTCATTTACATAGAACTGCAATTTATAAAGTTTTCTTAAGATTGTTGATGACATTAAAGCTTTCAATATTGTAGACTTTGCTTGTTGAGGTTTTACGTAAAAGAATATCTCCATTTTTAAACCACAAGAATTGAAAAGCTGTTTCTGTTTTAATTTGTTTTGCTGCATTATAAAGCTTCGTTTGCAGCGGCGACAAATGATGTCTTAAAAATATTTCCGAGTTAGCTGGAAATGTTGAGTCGACTTCAACTGAATATAAATGTTTATAAATGCGTTTTTTGGAAAGTATTTCAGATTTATCTGCTTCTGAATTCAAATTGACTACATATAAAATACTGCCACTTTTATGTTTGATTTGGCTAATTTATTTTATGCTTTTGTCCACTTTAGCTCCTATATGTTCCATAATATTTTTTATTGTGTTCACGGGATCAGTTAGATTTGGCGACAAACCAAACACTTCAATAAATAAATATTATATACTTATATTTAAGTAAATAAATAATATAACATTTAGAATATTTCAACAGATTTGAGTGAACATTTTATTTTCGAAACTACTTTTACATTTGATTTTTTTTAGTATGTTGAATACGTTTAATTAAATTCTAAAAACTTCTATGCCCAAAAATGTCGGAATATAAGTTCTTACAATGGGAATAATATTATCTTACTTTCAAGTGAAAAATTTTCAATCCTAAATTATTATGAATATTATGTGTTCCTTTTATAGAGTAAACTATTGTTTTTTGTAATTTCAACATACTTCAGCCCTTGAGAAAGAGTAAATGACATGTTAAGATTTATATTAAAACAATATTTATTGCATATTACATGTTTCAATCACAATTGTGTTTGTTGTATTTCTCATTGTGTTGATTCAACTAAATTTCATATCTGATAATCTTGTACTAATAGCCAAAAAATGTAATATTATTGCTAAACTCTCATTAAGCGCGATAGACATCCAGATGAGCATTTTCTTTTGGTATTGTCTGAATCACCATTTTTAAAAGGGAACTGTACTTTTTTTCATTCACTCGGAAACAATACTATATATATATATATATATATCATTCCCATATAGTAGACAATCAATACTACTCGTTTCGATATATTTCATCCACTTTCTCTATTTCTTTTTTTCCAAGGATTCAAAGTAATAAACGTGCTTTTTTGGTATTAACTTTAAAATTAATAACTTTTAAATGTTAACCTTTTCAATATTTTAAATAAATTAACCAAAACAAAAAGTAAAAAATCTGAAAGTATGAAATTCATCTGTACAATGTATAGGTTTCATTCAATGTTCAATAAATTCATGATGTATTGAATAACACTTATGCATGACGGTGTATCTGTATACCCTACTTTATAACAGTGTATAAAATTTTTTTAATTTATCTTGAAAATATCTCCTTTAACCATTCTGGTATATTTACATAATAATTATTTGGTCTCAATCTTTAGGCGTAGAAACAAATATAAAGTGGGATAAATTATCATTGAAATTCTAATCTAATCTGATCTAAAATCTGATTCTTAAATTGCAAACATAACACGAAATAAATACATATATAATTATATCTACAGTGCATAAGTAATCCAAATGTTTATTTACAAACAGATTTTACATTTACTGTAAAATATTCTCTTAGTTTGGATTTTTTTAATAAAATCCAATACGATCATAATAGCTGGTCTCTGACCCTATCCTGTGAATGATAAAAACTTTATTTTTTACACAATTCAAATTTTCTATTTTTTTTTTTTTAATTTTCAAAATTGATCATAAAAGAAGAAATAAAATTTTCCACTTAAAATCTTTTTAAATCATCAAAATTTTCCATTATTTATTTATATAGTATTGCATTACATCCTTGAACCAGTTCTATTATTACCCCATATTACAATACAAAAGCTATTATCATATATATTCTATTATATATATTTCTATATTTACACATCATATACTTATATACTATTATGACTTATTATATAGTTAGTTGTCTAAAAATATTTCGATGAAAATTTTCTTTATATATACACACATGAACAGAGCCTAAAGGTGTAGATGAACACTATTAAAGTTAAACTGTACTAACAAATACTAAATATATTCATATACAAATGTATATTATAAAATATTTTAGTGATGTTGTAATATGCATAATGAATAACTGAATACAAATTATATATAAATGTAAATACATATACTATACACAACATTGAATACATTCTATTATTGCTATACTACTCTTCTAAGTGTGTCCTTTAAATAAACAAAAGAGTTTCCTTTTCAAACCATTCTTAAATAACACACTCAACTAACTATATGTACAGAATTTCTAGTTTCAAATATAGTTTACTCTTTCAAGGATACGTTATAGATTTTAAAGACCATATTATAACAAAGAAATTATTTTTTGGTAAAGTGGAATAGCCGGAGAGAAATTTTAGAAAAAACAAAATAAAAAACAAAGAAAGTTTTTTTTTTTTTTTAATTGAAACAAAATAATAACGTGAAATATACATAACGAATTCACAATGCAGGAAGCAATTTTCTTTAGATTACGGTTAATTTGAAATAATGCTTTGTAAAATTGCAGGGAAATCTTAAGATTGTTTTATTTTTATTTTATTTTTGTTTTGTTTTTAGTTTGAAAAGAAATTTTTTTAACTTTTCTTTTTCTTTTCTTATTATTTTGATTCTTTAAAAATTTTTGAATAATATTATTTTTTTAAGGATATATAGGATATAGTTATAGTTAGTTATAAGAATAAGAAACAAAATAATATCGTAAAACATATGTTTAAAAATCCTTGTGGAAAGCATATAAAATTAGATATAACAATATTTCAAGGTTTTCTTTGGTCAATCTTGTAGAATAATTCTACATAAACATTCTGGGCAATTGAAATTGTTTTGATTTACGATTTCTAGTGCTTACAGAATCATCGATATGGTTTATTAGAAGGCATAAAAATTTTGATTGGTATCAAATAAGATTTCATAAGATTGCCAGAATTTTATAATAAGAAATCCATCAGAGGAAGACTAGGAAACTGTTAATTGTATTTTAAGATTTTTTAAGATTGCAGTTTGCATCTAATTAAAATACATAAAAAGACAGTGTGTATTAAAGATCTGATCAAGATAGTTCATATTTGAAAGAAAACTATCATTAAATTAATTAGAAATTACTATTGTATAGAAAACATATTACTCAGTAATGGTCGTATTTATTGTACACTATTTATTCAATAAACATGGTACACTATTTATTCAATACATTCAAACATCCAAAACGTGTAGAAAAAAAACTAAATTTAAATTTTATTCTGACAAGAAAAAAAGAAACTCTGTACATTGGTGAGTTGCGGCGATTTGATAAATTAAAATTTTTCTATTTAGAAATTCAAAATAATTGAAAAATTGTTTAATTTCGCTACGTCTCCTTTTAATCATCTATCTTTCAAAGTCAAACATTTGTACAATTCTACCGTACTACCTTATACATATTATTTCTATTTTAATATTATTAAATTCAGTAGAAGTTCATCCCAATTCTTTTGATTTTAATTTTTATGAAATTTTTAAAAACTGTATACATCATTTGTTGAAGGGCAATTCAATTCGTTTTCAAACGTCGTTTGTACTCAATTTACAGCTTAAATATAATGGTTTATTAGTGATATATGTAAACTATCTATTACATGTATCTCTTACTTGTATTTATAAATTAATAAATGTAAATCTTTCATTTTCATAAGAGAATTCTTTTAATTTGATCCACAAAAATAATCACAAACGACGTTTGAAAACGAATTGAATTGCCCTTCAACAAATGATGTATACAGTTTTTAAAAATTTCATAAAAATTAAAATCAAAAGAATTGGGATGAACTTCTACTGAATTTAATAATATTAAAATAGAAATAATATGTATAAGAGATATTAATAAAGAAAAGTTTTCCATTGTATCTTATTACATACTCAGTAGTAGTTCTAATTCTAATTTATCTTCGTTAGAGGTCATATCAGAACTATTACTATAGAAAACTGTTAAAAAAAAGTTTGGAAAAATCGTAATCAGTTTAAGATTAAAAATAAAAAGTATATAAACTGTACATTTTATCGAAGTTATTTGATTTTAATTGCAAGTTAAATAAAAATTTTATAAAAATAAAAGAAAATTTTAAGTTTTTATAATCAAATTAAACTATTAAGATAGTATCTTTCAAACCACTACCACATACATTTGATATCTTGTTAAATTAATAACCTGAAATAAAAATTTATAAAACTTCGTTTTTTTTTTTAATTCTAAAAAATATAATAACTTTTTTCAAATTTTCAAATTTATAATGCTTTAAAATAAAAGTTTATTTTCTATAAAAATTTAAAACACTTATAACTATTAAATCCTTTTCAAAATAATCTACTTTTACTTAAAACTCTCTATTATAAACTTTTATTTTTTAAAATAATATTAAAAAATTTATACTAACTTAGAAACACTCAATCAAAATTTAATTTGTAAATTTTCTTTTAAGCTATATATAATTTTTAAAACAAACACAAACATTATTATCCGAAATGTAACATCTCAATCTACTAATATTATTAACAAAAAAAATTTTGAATTTTATACAGTTAACTATTTTTGATAATAGAGTTTTGGAGATTTAATTTTTACTGTATCAACTAATTATGTAGTATGTACATCTATTGTTGAGTAATTTAGATTTATTAAAGTCAATTAGTTTATCAATTGATTTTGTAAATATGCTTATAGGCTTAACATGGGAATTTATTATTTCTCTTTAGACATGTTATATATGATTGGTGCTCTTGGTGTTAAAATTGGTTCTGGTGGTACAAAAATTCATTCGAAATCAACACTTTCAAATATCAGGACTTCTTTTTGAAGGATCAACTCTTTTTACTAGTTTAGCAAACACCTGAATATATTTAGCAAAAATCTTAATTTGACTCGCAAATGCTGTATATAAAAATCTGTAAGATATGAAATTTATATTTGAAAGATGAAAAACTTGAGATTGATATTTATAATAGCATTATTAACTAAAAAATTCTTAAATGGCGTCCTTATATGGTAAGTAATTATCCGGACGACGAACTAGTCTCAAGCAGTTTTTAAGTTTAGTTGTGTTAACTTAATAAGAAAATGATGGCAACATATCCAAGCAACACAACTTAAACATTATATTGTGTAATTTTAACAGTTAAGTTTAAGTTTAAAATTCTTTATTCTCTTATATAAGTACAATAAAACAAAAATCTTAAAATTTATAATCCAATATACAAAAAACTTACTATAATAATAATTAAATATTTTTATTATGACTTAAAACTACAGAAAACTAATTTAATATTATTGTTAAATTTACAAATGAAATAATTAGTTTGTGTTGTCAATTGTAATGGAGATCTTACAATTAAGTTGTATATTACAACTTTATCTTGATAATGTTGTAAATCATAATAAATTCTAAACTAAATTATTATTAAAATGTTAATCGACTTGCTCATTTCTTTCATTGAATCAATAAATCGCAATATTTGCGTTACAGAAACTTGTTTTAGACTCGAGTAGCAAAAAAATAATAGTTGACTGAAATTTTAGTACCAGTAATTTTGTTATTGAACTCAAAACAATTTTAGTTGCATACATTTTTTATATTTTATTTTATAAGTTCTTATTATAAGGCCCTATTTCGCTCAGTATATCAGTCTGTAATGTAAATCTTATATTTTATCTTAAAAAAGTGTTCTAGCTTTAGTTCACTCAATTCTCCACTATTTATTATGTTCAATATTTCTTCTTAATCTGGTATATATATTTCCTTTAATTTTGGAAAAAGCTTTTATAAGACCTACTCACAACGAAAAAGACGGTAAATTTCAGTTATATTTTTTGCAAAACTAAAATATTTCACAATTTTGTATGCCTAATATGAATATATATTTATAAAATAAGTAAAGTTATATATAAATATAAATAAATATTTTATAAATATAAGACTTTACTTATATCCTATTAATAATATTTTTAATCAAATGAACACACCACCACACTCCACATTTTAATAATGAAAATCTCCAATTAAAATACTATAAACCTCTTCACCATAGCATAGTCGAATTAATTTGAATTCTATAGAAAATTTAGACATTTTTTATAATCATATTATTTTATCCAATTAATAATTATCATTAATATACAATGACAATGCTTAATATAATATTTTTCAAATAATAACAATTAATTAATTCTGTATTTTTTTTTTTTTTAATTAACTTACAGGTTGTATGGTGCGGACGTCCACCACCAATGGATTTAAGAAATCATCAATTAACAAAAACAACACGCACAACTGGCAATGGTACATCAAATATTGATATTCTATAATCTACGGCTAGTTGTACGAGGCGTACTTCAACAACAAAAATAGATGACCTCTGAGATAAAATTTATATTATTATTATTATTAAATTAATCAGTAAATACTATCATTATCATTGTTATTTACTGCAATTAATATTATCATTATTATCCAGCCGTTCCGATTAAAATAAAATAGAATAATATAGCAAAAACAAAAAAAAAAATTAAATAATAATAAAAGTAAATTAAAATATAAATAAAAAAAAAGTTTTGTAATAAATGAAATTCCTAAATAATAAATTTAAAAAACTAAATTAAAAGAACTAAAAACACCTATATATATTAAATAATTATATATATTGAGATAATATAAAACAAAATATGGACCATTATTTTAGTATTTAGTATCTAATAATAATTTATCGGATTTTTAATCAATAATTAAATTAAAATATAATATTTAATAGTATGTTATAATAGAAATTAATAAAATATGATTAAAATTCATAGAACGAATTCACCGAATTTTTTTTTTTTATAGTCATACATACCTATTATTATATTATACAAAATACATGCATAAATTTACGAATGTATGTAATTTAGATATAATTTTACTTGTTGTAAAGATGTCCTCTTGTTTATATACAGCTTTTTCAAATTACAAATAATTAATGGTAAGTAACTAAAATCAAAATGAGTATTATTATTTTGTTTTAATGTATAAGAAACAATAATTTTTATTTTGAATTTATACTAAGCTATGGTAGATCTTAGGATACATTTTTTTTATTAAATAATCTTTATTTGAACTCTCAATTCCCAAAATTGTAATTTTCATATCATTTGGATTACAGCACATTGGATTTCTAAAAGTAAGCTGTAAGAACCTCTGAAAATTTTAGAAGTGGGCTTAAAATAAATTTCTCAATTAAAAAAAAAAAACAATTTACTGGATTGAATTCGCATATAAAACTAATCCTTACTTATTAGGGACTCAGATAATTTTGCCCCAGCAAACCCACTAGATAGCAACAATTGAGAATTTTTTCTGTCCTATCCTAAGAATATGAATGGGGTCAAATAATTAAATAAACTTTTTAATATATCACGAAAAATTTTTAACAAATGTTGTTGAAAATTGTGGAATATATTCAATAATTATAAAAATTTTACTCTAACGGTAAAAAATAAATTTTTTCTAAAAACTGACATTCAATTCTTTCTTCTGTTTTTATTTCCCGAAGCGCTTACAACAAAACCAATAAATTTTTTGTTAATTTTATTAAATTTAAATCCAATACATTCTAGCGTTCAAACCCATATCTCTATATAATCAGAAAAAACAACAATATTTAAGATTTTTTAACAAATAGCTAAATGTAATAATGGTTTATCGTGTATATATACAGTGTAGATCACTAATGTCTTCAATTAGATCAAAATCATTTCAGATATGCCTGGATTATTTACCATTTTTAATCACAGCCGGGAGCTCATACATTATTTTTCATTAATAATTTTGGGCAACATAATTTATTGACAATAATCCCGAAAACATATATTTTTAAAGTAAAATAAATTTTTTTATGTATGCTGATAAACATAATGTCTGTGTAAGAGAGTATTTTTATGTTTTATCGAATATGCTGTATAGGCTCTAAAAGTGAAGTATTTTCAATAAAAAAAATTTACCAATAATAATATAAAGTAAAAACTAAAATCCATCAAGATATTAATTACACTTAGTGAAACATATACCTAGAGTTTCTAATTTGTAAGACCATTTTGACTTTTAAAGACACTGCCGCATTTCCATTTTAGAAAGAATGTCATCAGCTCTTAATCGATTTACATGTTTATTTTTCACAATGCATATTTTATTTAATTACTTTCAAATATCTAGGTACATAATGTACACAGATATTTATGTTGACACAATTCTAAATTATAACACAAATCATTTTAATAAATATATTCATACGTATACATGTACATACAAAAACAAACTTTAAGTCCTTTGTTGATTTTCTCGTAAATTATTAAGAAACAAAATTGAAAAAAAAAAAATAGAAAAACAGAAAAAGAAAATGCAATAATTTTTCTTTTTTCTTTTGGTGACAAGTTACTCAAGGGAGAAAATGGCATAAACCTAAACTCTTAAATCAAGCCTAAGTCAAGTTAATGACAACAGCGTATGCGTGTGTATAATTATGTTTGTTTGAATATTATTTATTTGTATATATGTATGGGAATCATATCAACATTTTTTATTGTACACAGTAGAGTAAATATTTGACTAAAATGAAAAATAAAAAAAAAAAAAAAAGATAATGTCATTCATTCTTTTGTTTATTTTTATTTTTTTTTCAATAAAAGTTACACATACAATTTTTAATATGTAAGAATATTTGTATACAGGATTGAAACCAAAAAGAATCCCTAAAAATGAATATTGTAATTTTTATCTTTTTATATTACTCCTGTGTTTTGTTTCTTATCAACAGTAAAGATAATTGAAGTCACAAAATTTGCTTTAACACTAAAGTATGTATATAATATTATAGGGACTATAAAATAATAAAATGAATGAAATTATATTAGTTAACGAAAATAAATTGAACTATCCAGAAATGTTGAAAAATAAAATACAGAAAGGATATAAAATTTTGTTGTTTGTATACTGATGACTTGTTTCTGATGCGTATAGTATAATAGTACGAGTATATAATTAGGTGCACAAATATTATATTATGAAAAATTTTGATTGATCTATATTATATTCTAGGCTACATTGTTTCATTAATTAAAATATTCAAATTAATACCCTTATTTCATACTTCAGAATTTTTAAAGCATATTTTTTGGAATATTGGTAAAGTTTTAGAGAAAATCACATTTGGTTTTGTTTTTTGATTAGTTGTGATAAATGATACTGGACTATTACATCCACTATCGTACAATAATATATAAATAGGATAGATTTATGAAAAGAAAAACGTACACTATTCGATATAATTAGTTTGTTATGTTAATATTCGTTTCATATTCAACAAAAATAATTAATATTAAAATGTTGTAAAGCTATATATTATAGTAATTATCTTTCAGTATAATTTCGAATAAAAATTGGGTCCATCAGTGGAAATATTTCAAAGAATTTCACAATTATTATATATCTTGAAATAAGTTATATACTGGCAATAATACTGACTTGTCAGTTCTTAACGATTATTGCATCAAAGCCTGTCGATAACTGATGCATATTACAATAATTACTCATGCTACAATTTACGATTATAACATCAGAATACTAGTAAAATCAATAATGTATCAAAACTATATATTTTTTTAAATTAATATGAATTTATTAGAAATTTATCAGAATTAAATTATTAGTTTCGTAGGTAGTCTAACTCACTATAATACCTTCTGATGAGTTTAAATTTAAATTTATTTTATTAGTCTCTAAGAAACTTTATAAATTTTACAATTAATTTTAAAATTATTTACATATTTATTAATTTTTTAAATAAACTCTTTTATTAATTTTTTAAATAAACTAATGCAAATTTCATTTTTTATTTTATGTGCAAATTCATTGAAAAGTTGTACTCCTCTGTATATGAGTGAGTTTTGGTGCTATTTTTTTTTTAATGACAGTATTCTAAAATCTCCCCTGTTTCGTAAACTACAATCCACCAATATACTCTATGTGTTTCTGTATATAATTGGGTAGGAGTTCCAGTAGTGTTAGTGGACGAATTAGTGTTATAGATAATATTTAAAATTATTTAATTATATTTATTTAAAAAATAATATTTGTAAGTAAATTACAATAGAGGATACAAACTTTATTCTATTATACTGGTTATACTGGAGTATGCTGTAAGTTAGTTTTTGAAATAAACTAATAATAACTGTTTAATTTAATTCCAGTTCAACATTTCCTAAATAGCTTTACAATCATAATTATTGGTTATATTGACCAGTTTTAAATTACAGTAGATTCTTATGTGGTGCAAGCATATTGTTTTGTCTACACCAATTTCTTCGAAATGTTAATTAATTTTGATAATCTTTGTTAAATGTTACCAATGGTATTTTTGAAAATTTACAAATATACAAATAATTTACATTATGTTTTGCAACCTCTACAGTCTACTTTAGAAAATTCATTATCATAGCACATACTGCATCTAGAATTGTTAATTAACCGAACTTTCTGGTATCCGCATAGCTTAAACATGCAATATCTGGATATATCCGGATAATATCCGGATAACCAATGTATTCGGTTCGCAAATTTCATCCTCAAATGAGGACAAAGACATATGATTTTCGTCTCCTATAATTGCATACAATCGACTCATTATATCTTTTGCATAGTCATAGATTGCTGGTTTTGAAGCATATGTAATATCAACAAAATTATCATCTCGAGAGATTAATGAATTTTGTAGAAATTTCATCAAAGATACTACTTCTTTATTTCGTTTTAAAATTTCTGTTTTTAATGACGTCAACATTTCATTGTTCAAATCTGAATTAATATCGTTTAATTTTTTAAATATAAATTCAAAAGCACCTTCGCTAGATAAAAGTGTTGCTTGTTCGTTACTGAACTCTTTTACACCTAATTCAAGTGGTTTTAAGATATTTAACATACTTTATAGGTCTACGAAATTTTGTTCATTGTAATATTCTTTTTCCGATCCTAATATAAATCAGATTGTTTAATACATTTTATTAACTTTAATAGTCGCTCAATCATAGGAACCAATGAGTTCCACCTGGTTTTGCAATCCAACAGTAAATGTAATAATTACAATATAAAATTCAAATTTTTCAAATGATAAAAATTCTCTTTCTCGAAAATTGAATATCCGGATAATTGATTCAAAATATCCGGATTTCGAATTATCCGTGAATCAGAAAATATCCGGATAGTTCAAACCGAATATTATCCGGTTTGCCATCCCTAACTGCATCTATACATTGTCAGGAAGAAGCGTTATACCTCTGAGTATACACAAATGTTCAGATATTTATATTTTTCAATATTTGCGGTCTATAATACTGTATTTAAAACAAGTTTGTTATCATCTCTTAACTCGTTCCATAAGCTGTGGAGATTGTTTAACTATATTCACATAATTATATTGAAGAAATGATTGTTTTAATAATTGCCGCATATTGTGGATATATCTCTTTATAATAATCAATAGTTCTAAAAGGGTATAAAACGTGTACTAAAGTTTTAGTTCAGAACAGTTGTGGAAACAGGCCTAATAGTGACTCGAAAGACACTATACTTCAATAGACTAATTATATATGTATTAATATTTTGTACAGAACCTTTTCAAATATTCAGAAATAAAAAATTTATTTTGAAATTCAAAATTTGTTATAACTTTCTTATTTTTCCTGTCTGAAAAGATTTTACAATAAATCCAAATATTTTTCTCAATGTTAAAGAATACATTGGTACCCAATTATTAGATATGAATTTATCTGAGAAATAATCGTTTTTTATCAAATAAATTCTATTTGAAATATTTTTTCTATAATAATGATAAAAGAATAAATTAGTGATAGATAAAAATCAAATATTTGATTACTATTATATTTTATAAAGTATAATTTATGTGTCTGAATAAAAGTAAGTAGCTCATATTGCACATAATTTCTATAAAGAAATAGAACAATTTTATGTCATAAAATAAGAAGGATTTGTAACAAAAAAAATGCGATTTTTTTTTATGTAGAAAATAAATTTTATAAATTATGTACAAATAAATATTTTTATTTATTTTTGTTCTCAAAATAAAAAGTAAATACATTTTTTAAATATTTAAAAAAAACATTTTTGAATATAGATTTCTATACTTTTTCTTTTAGTTTTCAAAATAAAAAACAAATTAACTTTTCAAATAAAAATGTTTTTAACTGATATAATTCATCTTTAATAATAATATAAATATGAATGATCTGTCTTTGCAAACTGCATCTTATATTACATCCCCTACAAAATTTGTACAAATATATTATAAACAAAAAAATGTATATATATAAAGATTATCATATATTATGTAGATATACACCAACTTTGTGAATTTATCCTTTAAAATTAGGTACCTATACAATTTGTTTGTGTATATCTCATCTTTTTTATAAATTAAAATTTATGACAGTGCCATTATAATAAAAAACAAAACAAGAGGAAAATTTCATATAACAACAAAAAAAGGAATGAAAAATAAAAAATAAAGTTTTAAAAAGAATTTTTCAAATATTTTAAGCAAGAGTCAGCTGTATTAAATAAATTTTTTTTAAATTATGTGCCCTTTTTCGTGATTAAAATTTTTACAAAAAATTTAATCATCCCATTTGCAATTTTTATAAGAGTAGGTAATAATTTAATCGTAAAAAATTTTCTTCAAATTTCTAAATTAAACTGTCAAAAGTCATTCAGTTATAAAATTCATGAATTTTTTATTTATTTTATTTGTTTACATTTTTATCAAAACAACACATATGTACATAATATGTACAAATATTTTTGTATTTTAAATGTTGTCTAAAACGTGGGCAAATTTATAGAAAATTTTTTACGATTAAGTATAATTGACAAATCGTTAAAATTAATTTTTTCTTTATTTAATTATTTTATAAACATGAAGAATAAAAACTTATCAATTAAATTCTGTTATTAAGTATTAAATTAAATATTAATTATTAAATTTAGCTATTATAGCATAATATATAATTAGTGTATGGAATAACTAATTAGTGTCGTTTTAGTAGGTAAAAGTTTTTTAGATCTACCGAATAGGCTATAGAAAATTATAGTGACAGATATCCCCAAAAAAAATTCACATGGACAAATCCCCAGTACCGCGAAGTCGCCAAGTGCAAAAATCCCAAAAAGAAAATCGCATTATCTCCCATTTCCAAAGTTAGAAAAATATTCGTAGTTGTAGAAATTTTTTTTTTTCAAGATTTTATCTTTTAGGATTTTGTCTTGGGCTTTTTGGGGTGGAAAATTTGAAATTGGGATTACGTACCCAACTAAAAGATTATTTTACTGTTAAATTCAATAACAGAATATTGGTACACTGTAAATTGTTTTAGTACTTGAAAATAGATGTGGGTAAATTCAGAGAAAAAACAAAATGAATATGGACAAAAAACATTCTAACTTGAAAAAAAACATTCTTAACAAAAATAAGACACTTGAGATTAAAGTTTGGGATTAACTAAACACGCTAAAAGGATATTTTGCCAAGTTGTCAATATGGTGTAAATTAGCCGAATGTAAAGCAATTATTAGATTTGGGGGCTTGAATTATTTGGTAATCTCAAGGAACTAAATATTTTAAGCACTGTCTTATAAGGGAGCATGCCAGAAGATTTGGACTTCACTCAAATGATTTCTGTAGAGTATGCTAAGATAAAAAAGAAGAAGAAACGATCCCATAATTTCTAATCATTGGTAAAAAAAAATTCAAAAATCGAAAATCTTGAACTTGTTTGACAATGATCTAAGTAAGGAAGTACTATTGATTCACATCATCTTAAGTCTAACATCTTAAGCCGAAGTTACCAACTTTCATAGCCACCCATCTACCAATGACATACTTTCTTGAAAGTTTAATTAATTCCTTTTCATTTATATATGTATATTGAACACGTTGGTTATCGTTAAAATAGTAATTAAAATATTCAAGAATTCTGAGGTAAATGTTATATCCGCATAGAACTAAATAACTATATATCAAGTATACCTAGTTTTTCCAAAAATATATATATTTAAAGTCGCATCTTCTTCTTTCATCCTTGTTGTTTAAATAATGTTGTATATAAGCCGGTTATATCTGTTGATCTATTAGACAAATATTCAGTTTCTTTATCTAGTAACGGTCTGAAAAATATTTTAACGTTCATTTAATGATGATAGATGCTTTCATTTGAGTAAAACTAATTCAAAATAATGCAATATTTCAATAAACGTTGCACAAACTATTCTATCTAGACATTAAACGCTACAACAATGATTTGTTTTCGACACACAAAACATTGAAAAAGTCAACAAAATATCAAACGAAATACACAATGATAAGTATATTTAGTAAAATTTAAAGGATAATATTAAAGTATTTTCAAAAATCATACAAATTTTATTATAAGTCTAAAGAATAAAATTTTCAAAAAGAAAATGGTTTCATAGTTTGATGCTAATTGGAAAAATTATGGAATCTTAATTAGAGTGTACCATAATGTTAGACTTTCTCTTAGACAATTTCAAAACTCATAATCCTACTATCATGGTAAAATTAAAAAAAAAAAAAAATTAATGTTCAGTTACACCAGCTCTCCGTCAACTGTTCTATGGTGTTGATGCCAATGTCTTGCCAAATAAAACAAACTAAAAGGGAAATTACTGAATTCCCTAACAAAAATTACTTACATTTTATTTACAAAAGAAACTTATTCGCAAATGTTTGAACTAGAATATAAAATGGCTATACTTAGGTACATTTTTTCATTCTCTAAATTAAACATTTGAGATAAAATTTCGAAGAAAATAAAGTTAAATTTTATATATAATGTACTTGAATTTTTTTTCGTTTTATTTTTTTTTTTATTTAAATTTTTAAAAAAGATTTTTATGCTAAAATTACATTAAGATTTTACGTATATATATATATATATATTAATGTTATTTTCATGAAAATCAGCTTATCATTCGAATTACCATTAGTTACCTTTTATGAAAATCTTTTTGTTTGAATCCTTTTTAATGTTTAAATACAAATTGGCTTTGGAAAAAAATCCTACATACTCACACACATTTAACTTATAAAGAAGTTTTAGTGAAAAGAACAAAGAGAAATTATTCAAGAAAATCAATATGTTTTTATTGCCTTATATGAAAAAGGATTGAAGTCCTTACCCAAGTACATAAAAAATATAAAATTACTTCTAATTGCTTAAGAGTAATTCAAGATAAAAAAAACAAATACCAATCATTTCTTTAATCTTAAAACAATCTTTTTTATCATCAATTTTGCAGGTCCCCTACAGGGAGTATTTTGGAGAGAAATAAAACAATTTGTAAATATTATGAATAAATTACAAATTTAAAGTAAAGAACATGGAAAACAAAAAAAAATGAAAAGAGAAAATCAAATAACCCACCCTCTGTTTAAAATTAAGAGAAAAAAAATCATTGTAAGGTAATAACTTTAAACAAAAGTATTAAAAAATCCCAAATTCATATTTTTTGCTTATTTTTATATATTTTTTTGTTTTACCTTTCCTACCTTTTTTATCTTTTGTTTCATGTTTTGTGAAAAATTAAGTGAAAGAAAAAAATGCAAAACAAAAAAAATACACAGAACATTTGACATTGTTTATAGCCTGGTAACTTTTGTTAACGAACTTTTGTTTTTACTTCTCTTTCCTTTTATTTTCATTTTCTTTATATTATGTTATTTATCCTAATGTTATGTTTTAAATTTAAATGTGTTGTTTTTCATTACTTAACTAATATTATCAGAAAGTCAAAGATATCAGATAGACTTCCTCAACAGTGCGAATTGGTTGTAGTATAATCCGGAGTAAAACTTTTAATCAAAATTCGAAACATATCTAAATACCCGGATCACAGGCAAATCATTATTTAAAGCCTACAATCTTCATATTTACTTCAGAAATGTATGACTTTGTGTTCAAATCTCAAACAATCTCTGAGAAAGACAAAATTTTTATTTTGAAGATTATTCTTCGAAACGTATTACAAAAACTTGCAACAAGTATTTGTAAGTTTTACCCATCTTTCAGTCAGTGAGTATAATAAAATCCAATTATTGAAAAAAAAAATATTATAAATGGTACACTCACAACCATAGACATCTCTCACCAAAATTAAATCAAAAACTTCAAAATTTGTTATCAAGGAGTTTTTCGACATCATTTGGTAACAAAATAATTTTGCTTCTGGCAACACTTTATTTGGTCTCGTTTTGTATATTTCGCAATTTCCAGTCAAAATCACTAAACGTGTAGAAGATTTGTTTTTATTTTTTTTTGCAAATATTCAAAATATTATTTTTCCTCATCCTTTCAATTTTTATTAATTTTTTTTTTAATATTAGCGTTATTTTAAAAAAAAAATTCTTTGTTTTTTTTCCAATTAGAAAATTGATCATTTTTTTTCATCCAAAATTTCTTTGGGTTAATAAAACAAAAATAAAATTTTCTTTCATTTATAATTCAATGACAATGGGAATCGAGATTTTGCAAGAATCTGTTTTCTTGAGAATTATGTAAATATTTATTAAATGAAAAGGATTCAATATCCTGAACCATTAATCAAAAAACAAATAAAAAAATCAGTTATTAAAAAAAAGTTTTTAATGAAAAACGGTAATGTCAACAATAATGATAGTTAAATTGTCAACAATTAGAATCACACAAGGTGAAAAAAAACGTTAATTTATCGGAAAAAGGACTCAAACGACTCACGTGTTGGAAGTTCATTGACATGAACATAAAGCATTGTTCCATATGAAATCATTTTTAATTTAGATTCTGCATCTGTATTTCAGCATCTGCATAAGAAACTATAAACTGGAAGAAACACACATTAACCAAGGGTAAGTAGCTAAAGCTTGAACCAAAAGATATTTACTGGCTAATTGGTCATAAATCGAAGCTGCCACTAAAAAATAAAATATTATTTTACAAAAAGAATGAAATATAAATGCCATTCGTGGCGCTCAGTCATCGACTCAAAGCAAGAAACCTTACAAAAATTTCAAACAAAGGTGCTTAGCATAATAGAATAACTTATTTGTATGATGAACTTATTTCCATTAGAACTGAACTGATTTGTATTTATAGTTACTAATAAATATATATTGCTAACAAGTCGTATATGATGCTACTCTTTTGATAATAGATTCAAAAGAAATTGTCATCCGGTAGTCATCCAACAGAATTACCGTGGAATAAATTTAATATAATCACTACAAAATGATGACAACAAAAAAAAATGAAACAGGTCCTCTCTTAGCAGAAAAAATAATATTTTTCCATTTCAAATCCTATTTTATAAGTTTTCCATATTAATTACAAAATTTTCAAATTTAACCATATGTAAACATTTACCTTTATAAGAATATTCCCTAAGCTTCCTTAAACAATTATTTAAAACAACAAAATAAGCTAAAATATAATTTAAATATTTAATATAGCTTTCGGTTCTACTTACTATACCCAAATTTCAATTATTGGTGTTAAAAAGATTTAGAAAACCCACCAATAATGAACTAAACTCGGTGTACACATCTTTTCAACACTTATAATTAAAATTGGATTAATGGGATTCAAATTTATTATTATGATATTATAATTATTTATATGAATTTATCAATTATCACTTTCAATCACCACCTTCAAAACACAAATTATGATGGAAAAAAATATCAGCCAGCAGAAATGGGTTAAAGGTGAATAAAAATGTCATATAAATATTCAATTAACTTTAAGCTCATTCCTTAATATTATTTTTTTTTTATTATTATTATTATTATTATTTTGTTAAATTTATCTTAAGGATATCAACACATATTATTCATTTTACGCTCATCAACTCACAAACTTCTTTATAAATTTATTATTATTTTATGTGATTATAAGCAATTCGTCATAACTGAGTGGATAAAATAAAAGACAAAATTAAACAAAAAAAAATTACTACCACCAGAATACATATATATAATAATCACTTTAATCTGGTAAAGTCAACGGGAAATAATAACTGTAATATTATCAACAAAAAAGTCCTTGAAAACATATTATTTTTTGAATAAAAAAAAAAAAACACTCATCATCAAAATCATTGCAATAAGATTTTCATTGTTTGAATTTATATACAAGCTTTTATAAAATCTTGAATACATTTTCATATTTATACATATATGTGATATACACAGACAAATGTACATTTATCACATTAGAAAAAAAACACGACATTTATTTTCATTTTTTATTTTGCAATAATTTATCCCTGCAAAAGTAGCTTCATTTTTACCAGAATTTATTGTTTCACTGACTTTGTTTTTTTTTTTTGTGCCAAAAGAATGGGACCAACGAGAGGTTAGCAAATCTGGAAAATGGCTTATATCATATTGTTGTTAAAATAAACAGCTTTGAAACACATAAAAAACAAAAATATTTTCATTTATAATGTTAACAAAACAATGGGAATAACAAATGATAATTCTTAGAAAGTTTGAAAAATTATGTTCAAAAAATATTTTCCCGACTTTTTTTCTTCTGCCACTCTTCTCCACAAATATGTGTTTTTTTGTTTGTTTTATTCAAAACATAAAATCAAATATAATACAATATTAATCGAGATAATGTGTTATAAATTTCAAATTAGGTATACATTAGAGGTATTTTTGTTTTGATGAATATTTAAAAATTAATTGTGACATCTAGACATCTAATTTCTATGGTGAGTTCAGGAAGTTAAAAGTCAATTTGATTTCTATTAAATTGAAAAGGTATTTCTATCGTTAGGCATACCTTCCCATAAAGATTTAAGGATGTAATTTGAAAAGTGGAATTAGACCCATTTAACACTTTCACAGAACGTCATTTGCGTGCAATTTGCAAAAGTCATGATTTCCAATACTTTTTGACGTTAGTGTCATGAATTCCATTGCTATTAGAAGTGGTTGTCAATTTTTCATTCTTTTATACTGCTGTGTAAGTACAAAATAAAATCAGTTGTTTCAAAAAGGAGTGATGTAGAAAGCAGTTACGAAAAAGTAACTGCTTTCTACATCACAATATACAATACAATTAAATAGTATTCAAAAAATTAATATTGCGAATATTATAATCTAAGAAAATTAAAAATATTTTCAAAAAATTAACACAAATTTATCTTCTATATACATTTTGTTAGAAATGACACATTGTTCTATTGAACTAAATTCAATAACTTATGCCTTAAAACAATTTCAACGCTAGGGAAGTTCTAAGTGGTCATTCAAAATTTCTGGTATTATTTTATTTTCAAGAAATTAGTTTTTTGTCACTTATTTTTATTTTCCATTATCATATTAAGTTTTTCAATAGAATATTCATTTTGATATATTGTTAAATTTTTAATATAAATTATTTACGTAAACTAGAATATCATATTAAAGGATTTTCTCACATACATATAATTAATGTTTAAAGAATTTATAAATTTTTTTTCTAGCACTGCTACATTCTTATAACTGAATGCCGAGAAATTAAACTATATGAAATCCTTTAGAACAATTAACTTTGAACCAAAAAACATATAAGATTTAAAATGTCAGTGATTTGAACAAAATCTAAGTTATATTGAAATTTAAAGTAAAATAAAACAATACATTAACTTCAATTATACTTCATGTCACCTATTCAAATTTCCGGAAAATTTATTTAAATTTATTGTTTTATAAAAATAGGAAATTCTAACACAAAAAAATTCATTGTTGTTTTTTCCTAAAATTGCTAAAAGAAATATTTTTGTTGAAAATGTTTTTCTTCTCAGAAAACATCGCACGAAAATTTTATCTATTATTATTTTTTTTTTCGAAATGACAGAAAATTTGAAAAAACAAAACTAGTGGTATAAAAAATAATAGATTTGATCATATCAACTATGAGATATCATGAAATCAATTTATTGATTCATGTTACAAAAGAACAAACATTTGATTGAGAATTAAATAAAGAAAACCAAACTTAAAGTGAATCATAAAATAAACTCTGTGGCAGTGTTTAACAATTCAGCATATCCGCAGTGTTTTTTTTTTATTTCACCCTAAATTGGTTAAAACATGAAAGCTCATAAATAGTAATTTTTCCAACAACAACACTACTGTTTATAGCTAATCGTTTAGGTGTATTTGGATTAATATGCTACGTAATTGTAATGAGGAAATTTAGGTACCATACAAAATTTACAATTTAGGTAACATAAATCTACCATTTAGGTACAAAAGCTACGATTAAATCTAATATAAAGTTTGATAACTGTTTACATTTCAAATTATTTTTTATTGTTTATATCAGACTTTATTTTACGTTACATCATATTATCAAATATTTTATATACATATAGATGCAGAGTGTACATGAAAGTCATAACTTTATTAGCAAAATAACTATATTTGAATTATGTATTACTATTGATTAAAATAATAATTTGGCAAAAATGAAAATCAATTGATTACAGTAAAAAATTGTAAATATATACTTAAAAATTCTTTGTCTTCATTGAGATTCGAACATGGAACCAATCATATGAAAAATAGGCCTTCTTCACCAATTGTTATTCTTTTTACAATATATTTTATTTACAATTTACATCATTACATACAATTATGTATATATTTAGTCATCAATTAAATTATTAATTTAAATTTGACAATATGAAATTTTTCTAAAATAATAGCAGGTATTATAAAAGTAATTTAATTTTTTGTTGAATTTTTCAAAATTATTTAATAACATTAAAAATATATAATTTGTCACGTTTTTAGGATAAAAAACAAAACAGAATATTTACTTTAACGAATATTTACTAGATATATATATAATGTAGGTATCACATAAATACGCATATTAATGGAACTACTTTACCAGAAATAAAAAAAATCGGCTCAACTCCATTTAAATTCCATATGAAATTTTGATGGTATTTTTAATAATTTGTTATTGTCACGAAATATCAATTCAATGTTATTTGAATTGTGCAGATTTAATAAATTTCAAATTGGTATCCAGTTTAAAAGGTACATAGACATACATATACATAATATAGTACAAAAGGATATTAAATAATTGTTGTATTGTTTAGAAAAAAATTTTCCAACAATTTAAAAAAAAAAACAAAATTTAATGATTCTCTTTGGTTTTAACATTAGCATAAAATAAACAAAAAAAAATAAACCTTGATGGAAATTATAAAAATTTTAACTGAAATTTAATAATTCGTTCTTAAATTTCAAATGTTACAAAAGAAAATTTGCAATACTTGCTACTGTGTTGTATTAATTGAGCTAAAAGTCGAGGTCATATCATCCCCTTCATCAGTACTTTGTTCCACTCATAACAATCTTTAGCAGTTTATTTTTAATTGTTAAGTATTATTTTGAGCTTAATTAATAAGTATTATAATAACATTTGTTAATAAATATCATTACAAATATAATTTTCAAATGAATTTAAATAAAATAATATTTTTTTTCGATCCAATACAAATAGAACAATAAGAAAGAACAAAAATGTTAATAGACGTTTTTTTCAATTTTGTTTTAGGGGAATATGAAAAAAACTTTTGTTCTCTATCGTTTTTTTAAAATGTTAAATTTTGGAATAATTTTCTTTGCAATTTTCGCAACTCCCGCTGCTGAACCTTTTTTCTATAACTATCCCTTCAACTTTTCCTAGACAACGGTAAGTAAGTAAAATTCCTGTAACTTATATTTTGGCTATTAATATGTAAAAAGCGATATTTTGTTAATAATGTTAACAAAATGTATAAATTCATATTTGGTTTTAAGGACCCCCGATGAAATAAACGTAAGGCAATGGTTGACAATGTGTTAGAAAGCATCATCTTGATCATAAACTATAAATACTTTTCTATATATTTTCTATCTTTGGTTGAGAATTTATGGGCAAAAACTAAATCATAATTTTTTATTTTACAAAATTCTAAATCCCAGTATTAAAATTATATTTATATGATTTGTGTATCAAAGTTTTAATTATGTACATTGAAAACAAAAAAAAAATTAATTTGAAATATAAAAATTTAAATTTTTTGACAGTTAAAAAAACTTGAAGGTCCTAAGAAGTAGGGGATATATTCCACCATCTTCAAATCGTTTAAAAAAAAGTAACTATGTACATACTTATACGTATAGGTAAAAAAAATATATTAATTACTTATTCCGTAGTACAAAATCCGTAAATAATTTAAAGCAAATTTTTGTTTTCGTATTTAAAATTAAAGGATAATCGTGGATTTATATGGTATAATGCAAATAATCGGATAATGCGTATATTTTATACATATTTTATAAAATCTATTTCAATCTACTATTTATATATAAATTTAAATGCCTACACACTTATTAAAAAATATTATGAGCAATAGTTCCGAAAAACCTACATATCTGATTTTCAGTAAATTTTCCTCAAACAAAATGTCAAGTGTCAAGTAGTAGATTTTTTGCTAGTGATATTTCAGTTTTTACGTATATTATTTTCCTTTAGTTCTATCTCTTCTTCTATCGTATAGGGATATTTAACGATGGTGCATCCGTTATGTCTCTTAAAATATTGAATTGAGCTTTTTGTATTTTTTCAGTATTTGAGGGCATAATATTGACTTTATTTATTACATAATATAATTTGTATTTAACCCTTCCAAATATATTTTTTGTAAGGTATTTTTAAAAAATATGATCCACGTTTTTAATTTAATGAATATTTTTAAAAAAATGTTGGACAATATAATATACCAACCAAGAGTTTAACGCAAACAAGAGTAAACACAAATATACAGAATAATTTATTTTATAACTTCACAAAAAGTGGTTTAAGAAAAACATTGTATCTTTCATATGTTATTTATAATATACCGTTTTTGAGCCTCATATGAGGTGTATTGTTATATCTCGAAGGATATATTCAATAAAAATATAGTTTTATCAATATACATATTTTTTTAGTTAAGTGTCCACCAAGCGATGTTCACTGTTCAGTACCAAACTATCTGTAATAATAATAATGTGTTATAATTTGTTATATAAATTTGAAGAAGAGAGTTGCCAGATCATGTTTGAAAAAATTAAAATTAAGTCTATTGCTCTGCGCGACTATACTTATTGAAAAATTCTTTAATATTGATAAATAATTGAAGAACAAAGTTCAAGATAAATTTCATAATTGTAAAAAAAAAAATATACGCATATCAGCAAATAGCAATATAACACTTTAACTTCTAATTTTTTATGCTGATTCTTTATATGGTAGACCATTTAATTCGAATATTTTAATTATGATATTTTAATTCTGATCTTTAGGGCGTTAATTCACTTAATATAAATTTATAATGAATATTTTATTAATCATGTTTTAAGGTTTATTCAAAACACTTTACAATTTAATTTTTCGTTTTGTAAATTTTTATTACAATTTTCTAGAATTGAAAATATTGTGCAAAAACTTTCTTGTTATATTATGTCTGAAGAAAATCAGTTAAATTACAAAATTTCATTTGGAAAATTGCCAAAAAGGATAAAAATATATACCTTTTAAATTATTTTCCTTTTAACCTTTTATTATTTCATTGCCAAAAATATCTTCTTAGAATTTTTTTAGTATATTTAAAATTAGAATATAATAATATGATATGTAAAAGTATTTTCTGTATCTATATATGAATATATATTAATTCTAAGTCCTTATAATAGTATTTAAACGCATTTAAGATGTAAATTTTTCTTTATTTTTTTATTATTTTTTAAAGACTTTTCAAATTAATTAGGTAACTTGTTTTTTAAAAGAAGAGTAATTTTCTATGAACAAAGGTATATTACAAATTCACATATATATATATATATATATATTATATATATATATATATATTTATATAAATAACATATATATATTAATAAAAGAATTTTAGATTTTAAGTCCTTGATCTTTAGTCTCTGACATGAATTTTATTTTATTTTCTTTACTTTTATATTATTTAAATCTACCTTGGAATAAGCTTTGAATGCAATTAAAGGATACATATGAAAAAACATAAAAGAAGAAATCTATAAAGAAAAAGAAAATTAAAAAAAAAAAAAAAAAAGAAAAAAAAAAGGAAAATATTGTAGTTTTATTACGACGGGGAGTTATCCTAATAAAATCATTTAAATTATTAAGGTTGTAGTATGCCTTATATTGATTATTAAAATTAGGTTTAATATGATTAGATGAATATCAAAATTCAGTAAAATGAAAAATTTAAATTCTTTTCAATCAAATTTTTAAAAAAATTCAAAAAGTTCAAAAATATCGGCACCTTTTTATCCTCTGATTTAATTCGTTCAGTACTATTAAGTTTTATTATTATATTCTGATAAACTACTGCAGTATGTATGTAATATAAATTTTACCGATAAATATAATGTTGAAAAGTGTTAACAGCACATCACTGCTTCAAAGCAAATTTGACAAAGTATATTAATAAATGCATTTAGATAAAATAGCTAAACTAAGAGTACATTATAAACAAAATAAAATGATCGCAAGCACTAATAAACAATGTATATTTATTCCGAAACACCGATATGAATCTAATACAAAATTACTAGTGAAAGGAAGAATTTTGAAGCAATTAATTTGCTGTAGGGTTTAGGTTAAAAATACTTTTAAAAATAAAGTTTAAAAACACAAGGTGTGTTTCACTAATTTTATTCAATTTCTTGAGCGATTTCGGTCATTACATTATCGTTAAAAGACTGAAATAGATAACTCAAATTCAACAAAGTCTACTAGTTCTCTTTTCATAATACTTTTCACCACTATTTGAACTAAATTCAAAAAATCTGATATAAAATACCATCCTTATACCGATTTGGATTTATAACATTAAACTGTGTACCACCTAATCATCTATAGAAATTTCAAAAATATTTCAATCAAAAGTACTACAGTTGAAATTCAATGTACTATTATATGGTAGAACCGAAGCAATGATATAAGAACCATATACTATTTAACATATACTATTAATAATAGGATAGTAATAAGTGGCATAACAGGAAAATACTTTGATAGACATTTTTTTAGATATTCCATATCAAATTCTAGTATTCAGAATTAGGTAATAAATACTACTTTTCTATTTGACATACAAACTATTTTAGCTCAGTACCCTTTTTAATAGCTCTCTTGAGTGAATTTTAATAGGTGGCAAGATTTACCACCATTTTGCTTTATAAAATAATTATTGATTTGAACTTGAAGAAACAACATTACAAATAGAAACATTTCGAGGTGGATAATTCAAAGACACAAACCAGGGAAATTTACAAAATTTTAATAGGTACTTTATTTTGTAGGTAATTTTATAATAACATTATGTATTAATTTGTTTTGATAACTTTAAAAAATACTTCTAATTTAAAAAAGCTTCCTATTTTTTTTACAATAATGATAAAAATACAAATATAAATAAATGAGTGAACTGTACGACTTCTTTAAACTCATTTGAAATTTAATTTTTTTTTTTGCGTGGATTGGTGGGAATCTTCATAGACACAATGAGCCCCGTAGCTTCCATTGTGTGCCAGATTTTTACTGACTAAACCACACCCCTCCCATTAATACTAGTCCAACGGACTAACCATTAATTTATTTCTATTTTGATTTTCTTAAAGAAAAATTTTACGAAATTCTATCGTATTAAATCTAGTGGCTTAGTTCTTTTAAGCCTTCTGACATCATTTTGATTATCTAGCAATTGAGTGGCCTCAACGTTAACATGTCCCTCCAGACGAGCTATATGCTTTGTGGCATATCTTTTTATTTCATTTTCTATGCAAGGAATTTTTAGATCTCTGTGCAAATCACTGTTGCGAACATACCAGGGGGCATTTACCATGTTGCGCAAGACTTTATTTTGGAATTTTTGTATACAAAGCACATGTGTTTGTTTGGCACATCCCCATATTTGTATGCCGTACAACCATATCGGTTTGAGTATCTGATTATATAACAAAATCTTGTTATGTATAGGTAATTTAGAATTACGACCTAAGAGCCAGTACATTTCTCTATACTTATTTTCAAGCTCAATTTTTTTCTTTTTAACGTGCTCTTTCCATCTAAGTTTGACATCTAATGTCATTCCTAGGTATTTAGCATTGTTTTCTTGGGGTATATTAACCCCATTCAGATTTACCAATGGTGGTTGATTTTCTAATTTTTTATTTGTAAAATTTACATGTACTGATTTTAACTCATTGAGTTTAATTTTCCATTTCTTTGTCCAGAGGTATAGCTTGTCGCTTGCTCTTTGCAATTTAATTGTAGCCTCGTCAATATTTGATCCTACTGCCATCAGCGCAGTATCGTCAGCGAATGTAGCTACAGTTATATTTTCCATTTCTGGTAAATCATTGGTGTAGAGCAAATACAGTATGGGACCCAGAATACTACCTTGAGGCACACCCGTTTTAATATCTCTAATAGTAGAATACTCTTCGTCTTGTTTTATTCTGAATAGTTTGTTTTCTAGATATGATGAGAGTATATCTACGTATTGTTTAGGTAACATATTGTTTAGTTTATTTATTAAGCCTCGATGCCATACTTTATCAAAAGCTTGGGCTACATCTAGAAATATGGTAGAGCATACTTTCTTTTCCTCTAAAGCTTTTTCTATTATGTCTGTTATTCTATGAATTTGATCGATTGTCGAGTGCTTAGATCTAAAGCCAAATTGATAATTTGGAATCAGATTACTATTTTCTATGATCGGTCTCATTCGAATCAATAATAGTTTTTCAAATAATTTTGATACTATTGGTAGTAATGATATTGGTCTGTAGGATTTGACCTCATTTATGGGCTTACCTGGCTTTGGTATCATAATTATCTCTGCTATTTTCCACATATTCGGCACATACCTTATTCTTATAGCAGCGTTTATAATGCGTGTTAGCATTGTTATAGCTTTTTTCGGAAGTTCTTTCAGGACTTCCGATGTAATTAGATCAAAACCTGGAGCTTTTTTATCTCTGAGTTTTTTAATTTGTTCAACTATTTCACTCTCTGAAAATGGTGATATAACATTTTCTTGCCAATTATTATTTTCTTCAGTGAGATCATCCGAATCTGTCTCGTCTGGACAAAAAATTTCTGCAAGATGATCTGCGAATGTTTCAGCTTTATTTTTATTATCTCTCGCCCATTCACCGCTTTTCATTCTGATTGGCGGGATTTGAGAGATCGAGGTTTTTGTACTCTTTGTTGCTTTCCACAACGAGTAGTTATTTTCTCTTTTAGCTGATAAATTTTTTATATATTTTTCAAAATTTTCATTTTTAAGATCTTTAATTTTTCTTTTAAGATTCTGAGTTAATCTATTTAGCACAGTTTTGTCTGCCGGATCACGCGTTTGTTGCCATCTGCGTCTAGCTCTTCTTTTTATTTTTATCATATTTAATATTTCTCTAGGGTAGTTGAATCCTACCGATTTATATTCACAATTTTTTGTATTATTCCATCCAGCATTTTGAATAATTTTAATAAAATTTTCTACTTCAGAATCTATATCACATTTGGATCTTAGTTTTGTTTTTATGTTTATTTTGTTTTCTATTTCTTGTTTAAAGCTAGCCCAGTCAGTTGTCTTGTTCGTTAGCAGAGGTTTCGACTGTTTCTTAATAACCTTTTCATATAGATTTAGTATGACTGCAGAGTGATCTGAGTCCAAATCATGGTTATCTTCTAGCTTAATATAATTGGGTGAAATTTTTTTTTGTTATATAAAAATCAAGCAGATCAGGAGTTTTATTTCTATCAGTTGGCCAATAGGTTGGCTTACCGGTAGATTGGTAAATGCAGCCTTTTTCTTTTATAGCTTTTCTTAGCTCTTTTCCTCTCGTAGAGGTTACTCTAGACCCCCAATCTATGTGCTTGGCATTGTAGTCACCTCCCAGGATAAATCTATCGCCAAGTAGTTTAAGAATTTCTTCAAACATGTTATTCTTTATGTTGTATTTGGGTGGACAGTATAATGCACCGACACAAAGGCTTTGTTTAACAGACATAATTCGAAATTGAAATTTAAATGAATAAATAAAAATTGCTTCGCATCCGTCTTCATCCAAGTGACAAGTTTATTAACATAATTCCTAAATTCTCATTTCCTGCTTCTTGTTCACAGTAAAACAAACTTTTTGTTGAATGTTCTAGTTGTGTCCAACCACCTAAATAGCTTTTCGCACACCAATCTCGAAGTCTAACTTCATCCAAGTCTAATAACGTAATTTCCCAATTCTCTTTTCCAGCTTCTTGCCAATTATAAAATAGATTTTGAATGAACATTCTAATTGCACTCACTTAAATTGGTTGTGCATACAAATTTTCAAAGTCTGTCTTCCTCAAGATTTCTATGGCGCAATTTTTCAATTCACTTTTCCTGCTTCTGGTCCATCATAAAACATGTTAGATCTTGCATGTATTCATAACTTCTGTAATTGACAAAATAAATTCCAATATTGAACATATTAACATCATTCGAAGAGTACCGCTCATCTTTCGTAAAGATATAAAACAAATCGATACTCTATAAACGAAAAAAATACTAACTACATGTACTTAATACTGACTAGTATTACTATTATATCATATCAAATATAAATAAATCTTGAATTAATTGTTCTTAAAAGCACTCTAAATTATCACTTCATATAATATTAATAATATTATTTAAAAACAACCCATGTTCTATGATGGGGTAACTTTAAAATGATTCTTTAATATGTATTAAAATTATAAAAACCAAAATTTCATTTTTAACATCTGCAACAACAATTTATATGTATAATTGTTTCTTTGAAATAATAAATTGCTTCATAAATTTTTATTTATAAAAAGAAAATTTTGTACATATAGACATACCGTCCTTGTTCATGTCCTTGAAAATGTAAGTTAAGTACAAATATCTATTACATCTTATATATATGATGTATATATATATTTAAAACTATTACTCAACTTTGAATAAGCTTTTGTTATTAAACACTATTAAATATTTATATATATATACATAGAACATTACTAAAATAGTAATTTTCACGATGGTAGTAAAAAGTACAAGTACTAATGAGAATTTCCTAAAATGCATTTTCCCTAAGATTATTATATAAGTAAAAGTCAAAAGTAGAAAAAAAAAGCATAATACTCAAGTTTTAAGATACCTAGAATTAAAATAACTATTACAGGTATACTATTTTATATTCAATGTACATTATTATAATCTCATTTAATATTTATGAAAACTAAACAATTTTCTCAAGTGTATAAATTTAAAAATAAAAAAAAAAACAAAATGTTCAGTATGCTTTTATTTCTCTATTTTTTATGCGTTTTTTTTAATGAAAATATAAATTTTCTTTTTATAAGATAAAAAAAACTAAAGAAAAGTCTGAAGTAAATACATATTAAATTAAGTAAGTTTTTGTATATAACATTTACAGATTCATAACTCTAAATCCAATTTACAAAACAAAAATAAAAAACACATCCTCTTAAATTTAAACTCTTTGAAGATTCTCTATTACTCTACTTGCAATATTTTATCTTTATAATATAACATTATAATAATATATACAATGTACATATAACATATATATAAATATACATTTGAAATGAAAATCTTTTTATACACGTATACTTTCTAATTTCGAAAATTAATTTACGGTGAAATAATATATTTCAAAGTATAATAGAAGATAGCACTGACTGAACTATGTTATAATATTTTTGAACTAAATACAGTTATTTTGTTTTTATCATTTTTTTCTATATATTTTTGTTTTTTTGTCTGGAAAAATACAAATCTACCACTTTATATTTATAAATTAAAAAAATAAAATATAAATTAAAATGTGTATACATAATAAAGAATAGTTAATAAGTCAAAAAGAACAGAATATATTTTATATATCAGTAATGACTCTGATTGATGCCAGCTATCTTGTTCCAATTATAGCAAAATGTTTGTCTAGAATTAAATAATAAAGCCAGTCTCAATATATACGTTATTCAAATATGTGTTTTGTGCAAGACAATATTTAAACTGTCCAAAAATTGCAAAACATTATTAATGGTTATTGGGGTATTCGTAATACTGATATTTACAGAGATCTCAGGATCCATATTATAAAAAATCAAATAAAATTTTTTTCTGTTTTTCACAAAACTCTTTTTTCCAACATTTCAATTTTTAACTGACATTCAAAATTTGTTCGACAACTTAAACGAATGAAATTGTTTGAATTGTCTTAGATTAAAATGTTTTATTTTATCTTTCAAAAATTTCTAATTGTAGTGATTTAATACATATCACATGGTTATTAATTCGCTTCAGTTTGTTATATAGTTCCGTTGTCCCATAATATTTTGTAAGATGACGGACACAGATGAAATAATTGTTTTCGATAAATCAATTTGAATTGAAGCAGAGTTTGTTGATAGAATAATAATATTTCAACGCCAATTTATTACTACTATTTTAATTTAATTTTGATATTTAGCTGTACTAACATGACATGACATGTTTAAAAGTTTTTCTGTTTAGTAGAATTTATTTTTTTATTGACATGAACTTCATTATTGGCACCACACCACAGCCAGTATTTTTAACATAAATAAAAACCAATTATTTAAGGTTATTGTATTCTTTTTTTTTCCTTACTCCTCTTGGGAGCGTAGGGCTTCACTTGACATTTCCATCGTACTCGATTTACTATGGTATCATCATTTATGTTTCCGAGACAATGTCTAATCTCATTTTTAATCGGTTTTATACTGTCTAAGTAGGGGATTAGCCTGCTGTAGAAGACCACTTAGATAACTCTATCTGCGCCTACGTGGTAAGACGACGTCATATTTTCTGCAAGTTTTCGCTGCAATCTTATCCAACTTTGACGTTAAGATGCCTGACGTAACTATTTTTACTGGGTACGTCATTGCACATACTTTTGTCAGTGTTGACAATTGTGTAATTATTATTAGTGTTTGTCCAATATTTATTTATTGTGTTATTTTTATTGTGTTGTATGAGATATATAGATATTGATATAGGTAATATTTTTAGTTATAAATTATTAATTATTTTTTTATTGATTATAAATTTTATATTGAAACACATTTCTGTGCTTTAACCGATTAGGCCACGGAAGGGTTATAATACTTAATATACTATTATTACTTTTAGTCCTTTATAAGTTACAAACAAGTTCACAAAATTGTTAAATTTATTTATCACACCATTTTTTCAATATGTCAAAATCAGATTTTTTGTAAAAAAAATAATACTAAACCTTTAAGAAACACCCTATATACTATTCACTGTATATTATGTACTTGAATAAATATCAACTTGAATAAACTGAACTATGTAATCGTTTTCTGTATACAGAGTTCTATATTCTTTGTAAACATTATTCATTTATTTTAACATATTTTTCATGGATTTTTATACATCGTCTCTCTAGGTTATAACACTGGTTATAATAATATGTTAGTTCAAGATTCTTATCGAGAACTATTATTTACATTATTTTCTTTATGAAAAAAAAAACTTTATACAATTCTCGTTTTGGTCAAAATTTTTTCTTTTATATTTTTTTATTGTTCAATTTTGAATTAAATCATATGGAAAATATTGTTACATACAATTTAAAGAGTATCTAAGTACCATCTTTACAAATAAACTAATATCTAATATACTTAGAATTAGTTATTGAAAATTTATATAAAATTAGAAAATTACATTTTTGAGATAATAGCCTCTTATGCAAGTAATACATATTACATGCACTTAAACTCATATTAGAAAAGTGTACAAAATATTACAAAAAATTTTTAAATAAAATAATTTTACTAAACAGCACATTAAACTTGTTAAATTCAATATTGTTATTATTGTTAAAAATAACTCTTTCAACAACAACAAAGAAAGAAATTGTTTAATTATATATGTGTGTATCATGGTCTTTTTTCTTAACATTTCGAGCCAGCTTGTCGACCCAGTTTTCATAATTTTCGATATAAACACTTTTAAGCAGACTAAAGTAGCGAGTAAATTAGTACTTCAATATAGTTTTAGATACCGTTATCCAATACTCATTACTTTCCAAATTAGCGGTAAATACTTTAAAACGTTAGTATATATTTACTTTCAACATTATATAGATAATATTGCTACATATATACTTTAGTTTAAAGAATATCTAAGTGTCGTCAACTTTATTAGTGATTTAAGTAAAATTCTCGCTAATTAATTTTCAATTTAAGTAACTTTGTAATTCTTTTTCATACTGGCATATTTTTTATGATACATAAGTCCTTAAAGAAATACTTCAAATTCCATTATGAATACTGGAACTATTCGAATGAACGAATTAATACTACTGGTTATACACATATCTATCTATCACATATATAATAATTTAAATTTAATAAAAAACGGGAACAAGTCACACTAATGGGGATACTCTTGAACTCTCTAAATCGAAATCCAAAAAACATATAATCCCAAAAAACCCAAAAATATATACCTGTTACGCAAACGGTTAAATTATAGTACAAAAAAATGTTTAATAACTTACTAGCACTAGTTTTAAATTGGGTGGCTATCGCGCCAAAATCACATCATTCGTTTTTCTTTGAAATACTTTGTTCTTTCCTTTTTTGTTTTAGTAAACCGAAATTTTATACTTCGAAATTTAGAAGAATTTCGAAACTAATCACCAACAAAACAACACTTCAAAGTGCGATCAAATATTCATACTACAAACTACAATTTGTATCATAGATACTACAAATTCTCTGGTCTACACTCTACAACTTTTAATAAACCATTAGTTTTAGATAGGCTGCACTGCTAATTTAATTAATTATTTTATTAAATATAAACTTTTGGTGATATCCAAAATTTAGTGTAAATAGTAATGTTATTGTATATGTTAATTAGTTAATTAGTGTTAATTAATCTATGGTGATATCTATTGGTCAGATCTTCAGAATTCCTGTGAGTAATCATGAGATTGTATACCTAATGTTGAATTAACTCTAATTTTGACATGTTTTCATTTACAAATAAGTCTTTGAATTAGAGTTGACTAATTTTAAATTCATTGGTTTGTGTCTTGAAATTTTCCAACTACAAATGTTTTTAATATTGATGACAGCTCAACTCTAATTGAAAATATTATATTAGTCAAAAGTAAAATTAACTTATATATTTTGTTTTTTAAATTAATTTATATATGTACATATTTTTAATTGATAATTTAAAATTTTGTATTGTTTATTACCAATTTAAGTTGTCAAAGAGTTCTCAATTTGGTGTCTAGAGAATTAAAATTAAATTTGTGTTTGATTTGGCAAACACTCTAAAAAATTTGTCGGGAACGAATAGATGGATGACTCATGAATGAAATTTTTGATGTTGTTCCAACTATAATGCAACAACTTTTTTTTCTCTGAATGGCAAATAGACATTGAAGTTGTCACAGTGAATATTTTGTCTAATATACAATGTGTGCCTATTGGGAATGCCTATGGATGTACCTGTTCTGTATTTTTTTACAATCTCTACAAAATTGTTTGCGATTTGGATTTAGCTTAAATTTAAACTCTGTACTAACTAAAAGAATATTGGATACGATTGAAAAACTAAAAGAATATTGAATACGATTTTCAAAAATTAATTGTAAACGCTGCAAAAGCGTTTTTTCTATATCTGTGGAATTTATAATCCTAAAACATTTTTTTTTGTAAAGCAGTGCTCTGAACATACATTGTATACTGTTTTATGCATTCAATATATTATAATACAGTATTTTTTGTGTTACAATAATATGTTGTACATTTTGCATACAGTCTTTATTAATATGTACATGATTTTGTACCGATCCCATTAAAATTTAGCTAATCTTTCTCTTTTTATTTTAATTTTATCAAATTTTCAAAATTTATTTATATATACAAAAAATTATCTAACAATAATATTTATAATAATTATTAATAAATTATTTTTTTTTTTTTATATTTTCAGATAGAAAATCTTAGATATATTTACATGTTCACCACACATTATTATATAAGAAAACTATTATTAAATAAAAATATTTAAAATAAAATATTTTGTATTACTAAGTAAATTTAAATATACATATAATACATATATTAATAATATTTAACTTTAATTCAGAATGCTAATTAAATCAACATAATTAATTAGAATATTATTATATTAAGAAAAATGCCATTCCATACTCTCTTTATTGAGCCCAAAAGACAGTAGGATTGGCTTATTTTAGAAATTTATTTTTATGTTTAATATTCTTTTGTTAATTTTTTTTTTAATTTTTAGAATAGATAACTATTAGTTTTAGGAAAATTAATATAGCAAAATTATTTTTTTAATATAGAAATAAATTTCAAAATATAGATTTAAAAAAATTGTATTTAATTAAATTTATAATTAATTGAAATGCTTTTAGATAGTTTTTTATGTAGTAAAAAAAAAATAATAAAATAAATAAACTATATACTAATTGTATTTATATATTAAAAGTAAGAAAATTAAGTTTATTGTTGTTTTAATAAAATAAATTATATTCTACTAATTTATTAATTATAAATAGTTATAAAAAATTTTGAAAAATATATACAGGTGGTAATATAGTAATAGTTTTGTACATAAAAAATGTATTTAACTAATAAAATTAACAATTTTTTTTATTTTTTGCCCTGTATATATGTATGCATACGTATATGTATGACTTCGTTAAGTTTTGAATTTCCATTTTAAATTTTTAGTTTTTTAAATAAGTAGATCACACATTGACTTTTTTTACTTTCAACTTTAAATTGCACACTTTTATATTATTTCAAATTGAAATTAACTATTTTTGACTACATAAAAATAAATTATTTGTCGATAAATAACATTCTTTTATGTATATAAAATTTATTTAAAAGATAAATGGAAAACAAAATTCTTCCTTCCTTCTATTTAAAAAACAAAAAAATTTCAAAAATATTCAATATTATAAGGCTCGTGAAATTTACTAGCCCCATAAAGATCATACATACACGTAAATAAAAATAAACAACACATTTTCAAATTATTAAAAGTTGAAAGGAAACAATAAATCAAAAACAGTGTAAATGTAGTTGGAAAATTTGTAAAAACATAAAAAAAAAAAAAAAATTTAATGAAATTTCTAAAAAGGATATAACAATTTAGATACACATTCTATAAAATTTAGAATTGTACATTTTAGTATTAGTATTAGTATTTTATTTTGATATAGCGGAAAGAAATCGGTTTCTAAAAATTAGAATGGAATGAATCAATAAATAGATACACGTTCATTATAACGTTCTTATGAAATGCTGTAAAATTTGTTATTATTAATATTTTCTTTGATCATAATGATTTATTTTTATTTTTGTGTTAAATTGTCAAAAAAAAGTCTGTAAAGTTTAAGAATAATCTACCTATTGAAACTAAAATTTTGTTTATTTAAAAAAAAACATTAAATTAAATATTTTCTCGTTTTAAAACTATTTTTTATTAATTATACATTATTAACTATATTTTTTTATTTATAGTATTATCACAATTAAAAATTAACAGAATGGTACTCATTTACTATCAAATTGAGTACCCACTTTTTTGTTGCAAAAATTAAAAATTATTTTTCTGTCTTATTATTCTATTTTATCTTTTATTATTCTAATTTTAACAATTTGTTAGAACTAATAAATAATATTAATACTAGTATATAATAATATTAAAATTTAAATTGAAATAAATTTATAGTATTAAAGCAAATAGTTCCGAAAAGCTTCTGCATTTAATTTTCACCAAATTTTGTTCAAAGAAACTATTGAAAATATAACGAACAATTGTGCAAGTGAATTTACTTAAAAATGTAAATTTGACAATTTAATAGACACGTCCAATAAAATGTAAAATACATATGTCTTAAAACTATTTAAAACTTGAAACCTGAAAGAAATTTATTCAAATTCAATTACGTCCAGAGTGTGTTGTTTAGGTACAAGGTGTTCAATCGAAAAAAATAAAATAAAATATATTTAGTACTTTGTCAAGCTTCGAATGATCCTATGTACAAATTAACAAAAACTATAATGAAAAAAAATTTAAATTTTAAAATAAAAGTTAATGCAAATGGAAAAAAAAAACAAATTTTAAATTAGTAAAACATTAAATTTAAAAAATGTTCACAAAATAGTAGATAATGATGATTTAATCGGTTAGAATATAATCTTAATAAAAAAAAACTATACGAGTATACCATTATAATTCCTATTTTCGATAAATTCGAAGTTAGACAAAATATAAAAGAAAATTTTTAGACCTTTCAAGTTACTAACTCTCTATAAGGTTAATAAATATAGTTACATTTTATTGAACTTGTTTAAAAAAATTTGCAAAAGAGCATTTTGATCTCTTAATGCAAAATAAGTAAAAAAAAAAACAAATTGCCCACAAACGTTGGAACATTTTCTTTGTGTAAAATTTCAAGAAACTCAGAAGCAACAGCTTTTCGAAATAATTGCCACAAATAGAATTTAATTATAGCATTAAAATTCTTTTATTTGCATATTAAATAAAAATAATAGTGTAAAAAATATATAATTCAAATAACAGGGTGATTTAAAAATTTTCTATACGAATAATAATGAAAAATAGTAAATCAAAAACTTTAAAAAAATAAAATATAAAAATAAAAATATTTTTTTTTGTCAAAACTATTTTAGGATTAAATAACATATATATATATATATATATATAAATATATATTAAAGTGTAAATAATTATAGGAATAAATTTTTTTTTTTTTTAATATAATTAGGTACATACATATATACATATATAAATATATATATATATATTTTATTTTTAAATTATAAATCAACATTTTTAGTAATAAAAAAAAATTTTTGTTGTATAAAATATTAAAAAATAAAAATAAATTATTTTGTTTTTTTTTTTGTAAATTTAATTTGTGTGTCATACCATATGCCAACATAATGTATGAGACCAAAATATTATCAAAGTAATTGTGAAAAATTAGAAAATTTATAATGAATTTAATAGAAACAAGAAAAAATTAAAATTAAATAACAGTTTTCTAAATAAATTTAAATGTAATTCGATAAAAACATAAAATTAAAAATCATCTAACACAGTGTTTGTAATGGATAGTAACTAGCATGCTTTACAAAATTACAAGTAGATTATTATGTTAGACGACGATAGTTGAGCTATTGCTATTGGCTTTTTTTTACTTCTTTCCTAAGATATTTTTTTTCTTTAATATTAAAATATTTATTTATAATATTATATATCTATTACGTTTATTTATTATTTAATATAATTTTAATTTTCATTCGCTTTCAAATAATTTAAAAAAAATGTAAATTCAAATTTTACAAATCAACAACAATCATTTTTCAATTCTATCCTCATTGATTACTATCTTCGCTACTAGCATAACTTATTATCATGCAATTTGATGATAGTAAATGACAGTTAATTAGTATGTACTACATTCAAATGTCGATCAACTAGCATGTTAGTCACTATTCAATATTAACCCCCCAAGTAAATTATATAAAAATTATTATTTTATTGATACCAAATAAAAGTTGTTAAATACAATTAGAAATTATTATTATTATTATTATTGTTTTTCATAAAATTATTAATTAGCTCAAATTAAATATAAATAAAAAAATTGTAAACAAAATTACATTATACATATAGTTATTCTATCTACATATACAGGATATACACGATGAGCTTATTTTTGCTAGTGGCTGACTACATAAAAGTTCTGCCAAAGATAATAAATATATATGTATATTTAATTCTTCTGAGCAATGTGTATTTTACCGTACAAAATCTAGATCCAATAACTTTGGTGGTGGGGCCTTTGAAAATTTTTAATACCTTTAATTTACAATATCTATATGTATTATTTCTATATTATGTAAGTAAACCAATATTGTAAATACAATAAATGAAGAATAATTAGGTAAGTTTTAATATGTTTAATTCAAATCCCAATGAAAATCTAAAATTTTATCAAAATAAATGATTTGCTTCTTACATTAATTGCTTAAGAAAATTTTTAAATCAAAGCTTTATTTCTAAACTATCTGTCAATCTTCAAGTTTGATGTTCTATAAAAAGTTAAATTCAAGAATTTTTATATTTATCAGTTTACCTACATATTAAAATGTGGTCCTTTTTTATTTCAAAATCTGGTCCTATTATTTTGTCATTATGTTATTCCAATGACAAAAAGTATTGGACCTGGTCGAAAAACTTAATCATTTTACTTTCATCAGAAATCGAACCTAGGACTTTTTGGTCCCAGTGTGTAATTCAATAATTTCAAATTTAAAAACGTTTAACTTATAAAGTGGACGAATTATAATTTCAACAGTATACTTTCTTCCTTCAAACTCTTCTTCATTTGATTACAACAGTTTGTGTCCGTGGGTATAATAAATGATAATTTGACATCATTTCAGGTAATAAAAAGGTTTAGAAAAGTAGATCCCGTCACCAAAACTATTTAACCTAGAAATTTTAATACAGATTACAAAATAAACATTGTTAATATTACGACTTCTCCTATCCACCTACGAAAACTAACACAGTCGTAAAACAATAACCTATCTGTATTTTATTAGTAATTAAAAGAAAATTAAATCATAAATTTTTTAGGTTAAACTTTACAGTATAAAATAATAAAAAATATTAATAAAAAATTAATTCAATAACAATATTGTAAAAGAAACAAAATATCCTGAATATCCGTTTTAATTTTAATTTAATTTTATATAAAACAAAATTAGGTATATATATTTAAATAGAAATAAATAGATAAATGAAAAAAAATAAAGAAGAGATTACTAAATTTTGTTTATATATTGAATGTTGATTATTAAAAAAAAAAATAAAATAAAATAAAAATAATATAACTGTAAAACAATTAATTTTAATGTAGAATTATTTAGAATAAAAAAAAAATAAAATAAAAAGAATTGAAAATATGTTTATTGGTAAAAAAAAAAAGTAAATAAATAAATTGGAATTATTATGTAAAATTTAAAATATGAATTTTTATTTTTATTCAAATTCTAGCGTACCGTACCTATATACCTAATATACTCAAGCATACTAAAATATTTTCTGTTTTTTTGGTCATGAAATATGATTCTATGACATTACATATTAACATGGACGCAAAAACAGTAATTACTAATCAACAAATTATTCCTTTTAACTCCCATAATTAGACCAGAGATGTAGAATTCTGTATTATTATTACAAATAATGTAAAATGAAACTATTATTACAATTATCATTAATTTTAAAGCTACTTCTAATTCCACAATATATAATGAAACTTGAATGAACTTTTGAAAGACTGAAATATTTGTAACCATTTCTATGCATTATTTGGCATTATTTTGTATTCATTTAAACTTTTATAACAATATCTACTAAAACATCAAATTTATTTAATGGAATGCAAAATAATGCCAAATAAAATTAGGTATTACAAAGTAATGCAATACTTCAGTAATTCAAAAGTAAATAATGCATTACTTTAATTGTAATGCATTATTAATTTTGAAGTAATTTTACTTAAGTTACTAACAGGAATATTAAAAAAACGGTAAGGTTATATTACTTCAATTGTAACGATAATTAATTTTTTTACAGCTCTGAGTTAGACAGATTTATTACAGGATTCACCACATTCTTAAAAAAATCAATTTTATATATAAGGGTGAGCCTCTTGACTCAGGATCATCAAGTTATATATTTAAGTATCAATATAAGATATGAAATCAGCTGAAAAATATATTTCAAGGGTTAACGCATCATAGAACAATCTTAAATTTGGATTCATACTTATAAAATTCAATTATAGATTACACAGTTTAGAAACACTAATAATAGAAAGATTCATTTTTTTGTAACTCATATCTGTAATTTTTTTGGGTCATATTCTTCGCAGAACTTTTATACAAAATACGAGTATATAAAGTTTTAAGACGTAATGTTCATCAAATACTCTTTTAACCATCTTTTGATAAGTCCTATAATAAGAATTTACCCTGTATGAATTGAATTATTCATATAAGAGTTTATCATCGATGAGAACTTCTAGATGTTTAAATTCAGAAACACTGTACGAATAAAGTTATTATTATTATTATATAAAACTATTATATATTTATATACCATAATTTAGTTAATAATGCATTACAGACGACCGAGAATAGCACTAACTAAAACCTAAAACGCATGTAAAATATTAAGGGAAAGGTACCAATTTGTGAAATATCTTCTGAACTAATTTTCTTACGAATATCAGCGTAAATAAAAATTGCAGAATGTTTGACAATACAGACTCCATCATTAAGAGAAATTCGAAAATATAAGTAGTGAAGGGCCAACGATGTCTATACCGTGTATAACACAGAATTGGCAACAAAAGCTTCTGCGCTAACTGATCTAAAAGTCATGGTTCATGTTTAAGTGCAGTGTGTGTAAACTGAAAGTACTAAAGTCTTGTTGTTTTGTATATTTTTATATTACACTATTTAAAGTAAGTAAATTTGTACTTGACTATAATATGTATAACAATTTATAAAATTCATAATGTAATATTTATTATTTAGATTCAAAATGGATCAGAAAACGATGAGTGCTTTACACTTAATTTTTCTATTAATAAGTTTTTGATACCTTTTTTGTGGAAACCGAAGTTTCCAAAAAATTTTTATTTCAAGAAACTTAAAGAGAAATTATATTCAAATATTCCAAAAGTATCCTGTATTTGAATTTGTAAGTGTCAAAATCATGTAGTAAAGATAGAAAAAATATTGAATTTGATTAAACATGAAAATGATATTCATTTTTTATTTTTATGGTATAAACACAGGTTTCTCATCATTTTTGCATTATAGTTTGAGTAAAAACTGACAATAAAAAATTATAAAAAAACCCGCTGAATGTAAATATACAACTTAAGATTAATGTATTTCAGCCGTAGATCCGATAGCCAGGAAATATAAATTAAAAAAAATACAAAAATATTTAGAAGAGAATTGGCAGAACAGAAAATGTCGAAAGAATGTACAGAAAATAAACGAAAACATAATCAAAACATTATTATTTATTAACTTTTATAGAATGAAAGAATATAATATATTGGTTTTTATATATTATTTGATAATATAAAATTGATTAATATATACAATAGAAATCATGATATATAAATACAAATGATAAAAATCAATTATCAATACAATTTACATACAATTTAATAATGACCTCCTAGGCTCTAATTATAACTTTTTTCTATTAAACTAATTTATTCCATATGTACATGGTATGTACTTCCACAAATTTTAAGGGTAGCTATTGGAAATTATTAATAATGTCAAACAAATAACGATTATATACCTATATTATTTTATTGAAATACATAAATCAAAATATTTATCACAATTCATAAATAGGAAACTACTAATGACTACTGATATGTTTTGAGAAAAACTATTTTTTTATATTCTGAAATCTAGGTGGTATATCTGGGTCAAATATTTATATTTACATATAATATAACAAGGATACATACATATATACGTACGATTAAAAAATTATATTTGAAATATCTAAATTGGATAAAATAGAAAATCGAATTTAATAAAAAAAAAATGTGAACAAATATAGTAAACAATTTAATTTCAGTATAGCATTTGTTGCAAAGCTCAAATCATTTCAATTAACCATCTCACTACCCAATTATGACACAATGAAAAATATATTTTTATATAATTTACATTCATTTACAATGCTTGAAGCTTCCCTCGTCAAACTCAAACTTCTTTATTTTACAAGAGAGTTGAAAGGAATAAAAAAAATAATTTCTAAACTTGTTTTTTCTACAAGAGAATTAAAAGGATTAAAAAATAATTTCTATGAAATTTCTATTCCTAAATCCTAATTCTAGGGTCTGAGCCCTCCTGAGTGTAAAAGTTCTCGACAGATATCATTATAACTCTTAATCGTTGTTGTACGTCACACAGGCGTACTTAATTTTTTATTCTCAGTCTCTCTTGCTATGTTCATTAAGTATGGATCTGAATTTTTCAGTACCTTCAAGTTACTGCATAATTTATTATTGAAAAGTATTCATGGGCAATGAAATTGTTTTCTCTGTAATGTTGAGCTAAAGAAATTTTGATTTACGTCTTTGAGACGTACAACAATGCATACTAATGTTTTCTGATCGAATGAAATCGAATATATATGGCAACTGTAGTAAACAGCCATTGTGCTTACAATGTTGCAATTTTATATGTGAAAATTGTACGATTTGATTCTATGTCAAAATTAAAAAAAATAAATTTCTAATTTATTTTCGATTTTTTTTAATTAACCTTTAATCACAAACATGAAAAAAAATTACACTTATTTAGAGCTTATACGTAAATTTTACTCCTTTTTTTTACTTTTGTAGTCAAATCAAATTGGGTATTTAATCTAAAAATTACTTAGCAAGATTGGAAATTAATTAAACGTAATAGTTATTCAAAAATAAGGTATTTTTTTTAATCGAAACCTCAAGAGAGGCAGTTTTTGTTATAAGCCTCTAAATCCTGTATTACATTATTCAAATTCAATTTTAAAATAGAAAATTGAATAAAATCTTAAAGTTAGACAGATATATAAAAAGTGAAATCTTCAAACTATTACAAAAATAAAAACAAAAAGAAAAAAAAAATAACACCAGACAAAACCACCGGAGTCCGAACCGAACCTAAAAAATTGTTCCAAATAATTACATAAACACAGAGGTTACGTAAATTTTACTCCTACGTAAATTTTTTGTAACCTCTGTTTATGTAATTATTTTTTTTGCATCTCTATTTGTTGTCTAAAAAAAGAATAGTGGAAAATAAAGAATAGTGGAAAACAAGCTACATCGCCCAGGAAATCAAACAAGCATTTCGTCTATGCAGGCGTGAGTACCAATTGAATAGCATTTTTGCGAATTTTCAAGAATTTTATTAAAAATTTGTGATATTGCAATTAATGAATCATTCTTTATGTTTTCTTTTCTGGCTTCAAGATCCTCAAACCGAAGAAATTGCAAATCTATTTTTTGGAATTGTTGCTCTGAAAATTTCTCTTCCATAGCCTTGGGTTGAAAACAAAATGTTCAGATCTTCATGATTCGATTTAAATACTGAGGAATATATAACCCATAAATGCATTCATATCTACTGAATCAACTTCTGTTAATTCCGGGCTTTTTGTTAAAAGTTAGGATCTTTCACAATATCGTCATCTGAAAAATCATCTAAGATATCACAAACTTATTTTTCAAAATCAAAATTTTCAACATTCAAATTTCTTCCAGACATTTTTCAAAAATAATATATTCTATTCTATTTCAAAAAAATCACAATCTCAGACTTAACGTAAATTTTTTCCTAAAAATACTTACGCTTTCACAGATGTTAACTAAAAAATCTTCCAAGCAAAAATAACTCAATCACAGAAGATACGTAATTTTTACTCCACTTTACTAATTTCTCATATATAACCTAACAGAAACTGTTAAATTACATCACGGACAGTGCTGCCGTTTTAAATATACTGAAGGCAGTACGAAGTTGTTAAATACTGCAGTACTTTGCAGTACATAATGTAAAAGTAACCATAAAGGAGAAATTATAAAAAAAAAAAAGGTCATTGAGTTGAGATATTTTTTAACTATTTGTTAGAAAATGTAAAAAAGAAAAATTATCAAATTATAATTTACCTTATATTTTCAATAAAATAAAATAAATAACAATAAAATAAATTTTAGTGAATTCCTTTTATCATTCTTAATTAATTTCAATAATGAAAAAACCCTCTCAACTGCTGCACTACTATGAGGCAAACTCAAAACATTTCCAACAAATTGTTTCAATCATTTAAAAAAAATTTCACAAAAAATTTGATACCAATATTCTTTAAAATCTAAATCTTTCGATAAGCATGTAAAACTGATAAACTTCTCCATTCTTGGTTTACTTCTTCGAGGTTAATTTCATCATCATTTATATTTGAAAATGCAGATAGTACCTTCAAGAAATCTCTCATATTTTTCAGATCCAAACATTTTAATGCCAAAAGTTTTACATCTTGAAAAACAACTCTGCCAAATTTGCTTACAAAATTCTTTATAAAATTCCAAACAGAATTTGAAAAACTATCATTTGTAAGTTTTTCATTATTTACATATTCAGGCTAAAAAATTTCCTTTAAAGACTGAAAATAATATATGACCTCTTGCCGATTCTGACTGAAACTCTAAGTTCATTTTGTTGGCAATATTTAAAATATATTCTAAAAAATTATAGTAAATTTTATTATTTATATTTAGATTTGGCGTTTCGGACTGTGAGAAAAAAAGTAATAAATATTTCGAACCAGTTTTTCTAAATTATTCGGCAGTTTTTTTGAAGCAGCAACAGAACACAAATTGATTGAGTGACAAATACATCCCATAGAATAAAGATTAGGATTATGTTTTTTAAATAATGCTTTTACTGCACTTTTAGTTCTCATCATGACAGACGTATTATTAGCAGCGAAGCCTATTATATTTTCTTTATTTAGACCATTTTTTTTTCAATTTAAATTTTCAATATCAATCAAAATAACAATCAAAATTTGTTAGTTGAATTAAAGCTAGAAATTTGTTCTTTCTTTATTTTACTTATTGTGTAATCAAAAAATCTACACAAAATTACTAAACATTTAGTATACAAAAAATAAAATAAAATTAATAATTTAAAAAAATTATTTAATTGAGTATTGCAGTACTTTCTTGATATTTAGAGTGAGGTTGCAGTACGGAGTACAGCTGTTAAGATTGCAGCACAAATACTGCAATTGCAGTACTTCGGCAGCTCTGATCACGGACATGTAGAGGAAAATAAAATTATGCGAGTAAAAAAAAAAATTGCATTCTAACTTGATTTTTAAAATAAGTTTTGTTTTGGATAAAATTTTTTGGAGTAAATTTTACGTAATGTCTGTGATTAAAGGATTATTATAGTTATTGTATATCTCTAATTTTTATTTTGATTTTCTGTTAATTTTTTTTTTAATTTTTTATATTATTTAATTTAGGAGTTACATGTAATCATTTTTTCAGAAAAAATGAAATACAATAACAAAAAATAAAATAAAAAAATGAATTAATTTTATAAACACCTAAAAAACCTCTTAAATTTCGAAGTCTAAAGTAATTCACGTCTCACATACCAACAACGATTAAGGGTTAACTCAGACGCATTGTGTGCTTGTTAAACAAACAGTCACCCATTATTGTCTTAATATTTTTTTTATTATCAGTTGAAGTGATTTAGTAGGTTTTCCTTTATTAACTTCAAGTCAATTAACTTTGGCAATTTTACTTGACAGAATCTTATGTCAGTCTGGTTAGTATATATAAGAGTATATATTATAACTAGGGGCCCCTGCTGAGTAGCTATAATTTAAGTTGAAGCCAAATTTAAAGTTTTTAACAGAACAGCAATTTACGTACTGACATACATTTCTCAAGTTATAGTAAAAACCACTCATGTTTTCAAAACAATTTAGAGCTTAGTAAACATAAATACTGCTCCCTCATATACTGTTTCGTTTCCATTCTAAGCATTCCCATACTAAGTGGCATTTAATGGATAAAATCACTAAAAATAAAATATTTTTGTAATTAAAGAGGTATATATTTTTAACCAAAACTATATGATTACTACAAATGACCAACATATAGAAAACAATAATTTGAGACAGTTACTTAAAAAAATTAATAGAATAAATTTCCTTTAATTATGTATAAAAATAATAAGATGCTGAATGACACAAAATGGCTATATTTTCTTTAAAAGTTTGAATATTATAAAACCAAATAGAAATTTTTTTGACCCGTATGCGCATTCCGGTCGTATATACAACTTATTTACATATTAAGGGTTCATTAAGAAGAAGCGAAATAAAATGAACTACGCAGGTCCTTAAATGCTTATCAATTATAATTATAGGTTAGTCCATTTGCGACTGCGGTGATATATGGGACAGATTCCCTCCTGAAATTTTTTAAATCTAATCTAAATCTACGAGTATTTAATATATATATACTTAAAATATATTATAAAGTTTAATTTATTTACTAAAAACAACAATTTATAAAATAATTTATTGAATTTATTTAATTATAATCATAACGTACATACATATGTACATTACACATTTTGAAAAAATTAAAAAAAACATACGCACATGTACATTACATATGTACCTATATGTATAAATAAATAATTATTGCGTAAATAAATCAAAAACAATATACAAAATCTAATTAAGTTAATTTGATTATTATTGTTTCCAAAAAATATTTATAATGACTTTTTAGAGATTTCATGATATTGAAATGATTGAATGATTTCTTTGTTAAATATATGACAAAAATAAAATTTATTCCATACATACAATTTAAATAATTAATTTAGTTTCAAAACTATCATGACAATAATTATTATTTTTTTTATTATTTAAATTCAACAATTAAAATTATTGTTATAATTAAATATTTATATTTTATGCAAATTCTATTGAAAAAAAGTATTTAAGAGTTTGTAGGACCAAAATAGTTGAAAAATATTGTATTAAATTATAATTGATTTTATAACGAACAAAATTTTTAGTTCCGTTTTTTTCTTGTCTTATGGTTTTTCTTTAATCTGCCCTTTATATATGTAGATATTTAGACTGTATAATTTCATCGTGTTGTACATGGCTAAAATTAATCGATAACTAATGAATACAATTGTACTTAAAATAAAATTTTACTTAACAATTTTGTAACACCACTTTAAATCAATTTAGGTACTTGTATTTTAAGAAATTAAATAAATGAAAGATTAAATGAAAAATACTTTCTAGCAACTTCTAGTGACTGGTAGTGATATAGTGAAGTTTATGGTTAGACCGCTTTTCAATTTCACAATATTTTAATACATTAATAAAAAAATAGAAGCTTTGTCTCATAATGAAATTTGGTATTGGCAAAATATTCTTATTAGAAAAATTCTATTTATACACTAATAAGACGTTCAAAGGAAATCTTGAAAGTAAAACCGTAAAACTTGATAATAGCATAATAATGACTTATAATTGAAATTGTAGATTCATTTAATTATTTAGGTATAATTTTATATAGAAGACTTGAGAACTGGTTTACTGCACTGTCTAATATTGCAGTAAAATGGTGAGATATTTTTGCATTTAAATTTGCATTTGCTTTGTTCAGTTCTAAACTTTTCTATAACATATCTTTAATTGGGGTGGTAGGTACTTATATGAATAATAATTACAATCGCTAATCAAAATACAAAAACATGCAATTAGAATTATTTGTGGTAAGTATATCATTTATTGCACTAGCTTCTTCTTTTCATAGAATTAAATATTCTACGCTTTGTGGACATTTGTATTGTTATAAAACATTAAACAAATTTTAATAATAGATTGGCCTATCTGTGTCAAGGTTTAATTATAATTTAATGGATCAACCACTTCTTGTATTTCTATCTAGACTCTAGATATCACACGATCCACTATTTTACCTTTTTTAAACATTGAAAATAATTTAATTTATTCATTTTTTAAATTTGATAATTGAAGTATTGTAGTGTGGGTAGATACTCGTAAAATATGGATTTATTATTATTATTTCTCCAATTGGTCTTGTATGCTTGTATCCATCCAGAATCAGTATACTTTAGTTTAAAATAATTTTTGTTTTTATTGTATAACCAGAAATTATATGTTGTTATAACACATGATAACTGTGTATGTAAAAATTTGCAACAAAAATAAAATACTTTTTTTTTTTTAATTGCAGAATCTTTAAATTTAAGGAGATCCAATTCATTGGTAGTACCTACCGTATTATTATTCATGTGTTTGGTGTACCAATGAAGTGAAATCTGGTTTTATTAATTTCATTTTCTGTTTATTTTCAATAAGCACTATATAGATAATTATGAGACCAAATTTTTCAATGTACATCACATAGTATCAAAGTACAGAAGTATATGTACAATCAATTTCTTTTATTCAATTTAAAGATTTTTTTTAAATATTTGAAAAAATATTAACACCGATAACATGGATTCATGATGATTTGCATCTTATTTTTTCTACATCTTACAGTTTGTACATAATATTGAAAGGCAATCAATTGTATTTTCATTCATTGTATGTACTATTGAAGATCATAATAAAATATTCAACAATTAAAAATATAAAAAAATAAAAATCAAGGACTAAAATAGAAACTATCCTTTTTTTTTATTTAATAAAAAAATATCCCATACAACAACAAAAATTGAATCAGTCTTGTTATTCAATATATTATTCAAATATATTTCATCGTTGTCGTCATAATTCAATTGAAGAAGGATTATAAATTTTTAACATTTTTTTAATAAAGGGCATTTATTGATAATTTAGATTATTAATATTATTACTGACTTGCCCATATAATATTTCTAGGGTTAGGGTTGGTTATTTGTAATTCAAGTTAAAGTCGAATTTAAAGTTTTTAAAGAAACAAGAATTTGCGTAGACTTAGAGTGTGATCTTAATGAGAAGATTAATTCTAATTGTGATAGATATTCATGCATAAATTAGAGTTTGAATATAAATTGACTAATTTGAAATTTTTCCTAGTTTACGTATTGGAATTAGCCAAACTTGAAATGTTTCTAATTCATCTTAATTCTTATTGAAAAACATATACAATATGTACACAATGAAAGATAAAACTTGTCAATTTAAATTATTCATATGGTGAATAGGGAATTAGAATGCCTCATATAGATTTTCTTTTCAACCTATTCCCTATATTGATCGAAAATAATTAAATTTTAAGAACAGTTTCAGTTTTAAACCTACCATTAAATTAACTATCTCTTCCTCTTTCCTAGTCGACAGAGTGAAACCATAAGGGTTAATTTAATTCCTTTACCCCAACCCCCTCTTTATCAAATTTACAAAATAATACACTAAAATACATATTTATATGTAATTTATATGATGTATATGCATATGCAAATATTTCTGTTATACATAACTTAATTCTTCCTCCTTATTTCATTTCCATATCTTACGATTTTACATACATACACTACATACAGTAATAAAATAACACGAAAGGTGTATAACTACACAATTGAGCTACTGCCTGACAGGGATGATATCTTTAGTACTATAGTACTAGATTTAGTACTTTCAGCTATAAAAAAATACTATAGTACTTTCATAACAAATCTAGTACCCATTCAGAAATTTTCGATTTTTTTTAAAAATACTTAATTATAAATTAGCTTTTCTTCAAAAATACTTTTCAAAACTGCGTGTGTAAATTAGTGCATGTTCTAATGAAAATAAATTTTTCTTAACGTGGTAATTTATTGTTAATTTTCAAAAATTTATTTGACTGTTGTAATCGTTGTAATTTAAATTTTTTTGAGATGTTGAATAAATAATACTGAAAAAAAACACAAGGTAATATTGACAAAATTCTGCGTGAAAATGACAAAAACTAGGTAAATATAGCCGCAACAAAAATAATGAGTTAATATGACAAATAATACAAATTTTTTTTCATTCTGTAAATGTGACAAACAGTGTTGTCTTTATAACAATTTAAATCTGTAGAAATGACAAAAAGAAATTTCTGAATATGACGAAATGAATTTTCATTATGCTAAAATTTTTCGTCAATGTAATAAAATAATATGTTGAAATGAAAATAATATTATGTTGATTGGAGAAAAAAATATGTCAATGTAAATGAAGATTTTATTACCTAAATCAACAATTTTATTTTGTCGAGATAACCTCTATTCAATTGCCGAATTAACAGAATCATTTTGTCAATAAAATATATGACTAGTATCAAATCAACAATATTTTTTTTTGTCAAAATAACATCTATTCAGTTGTCGAATTAACAGAATTATTTTTTTAATATAGGGTATTGTATGAATATATAAATAAATAACTTACAGGTTAATATATCATCAAAAAATGTTAAAACCAAAATATGAGCTACTCCATAGAGCATTTCTAACTTAAAAATAACTTGTTTGATATTTTATTATCTATAATTTACAAAAATTCCAGTTGCAACTTAAAACTACATTTTTAAAAAAGCGTTATACAGATTACCTCTTATTTTTGTTTTAACATTTTTTGATGATATAAACTAATCTCCAAGTTATTTATTTGTATGCATATACACAGTACCCTCAAGTTAAATGTGAAGCCATATCTTATATTAGCAAAACAAGACAGCCCAATTATTATAAACACTATATATAATATATGTGCGTCTGAAAAATAAATGCATGCTATTATCACAGTTCGAAATAAAACAATAATAGTCTTGTTAATTAACAATTAATTTATTTTATAGCATTTCTATTATATTTTATAGCATTTCTACATTATTACATTCAAAAAATTTAAAATAAAGTTTTATTCAAAATTATACAAATAAAGTTCAAAATATTTAAAAAATGTTCAGACTTCAGCTTCTGATTGTTCCAGCTCTTTGGTTCACACTGTTTTTTCAAATTATTTATTTAATAAAATAGTAAAATTATTTTTTTGCTTCTTCAAATTATTTACTATTTTTAAGAAATGTTTTATTTGGAAAATTAAATAAAACTACCCAAATTCATTAATAACGCAAATTAAATAATTCACTAGTTCTATTAAAATACATAAGTAAATAAATTTTAGCTTTAAATATTTCATATTGTTTAGTTTTTTAACTTAATTCTAATATCTTTTTTTTAATTTAATTCTTCAAAATAACTTTTTTATTTCATTTTTTTTTTTTTTTTTGAATTGATAATTATTTTTTTTTAATTTAATTTTTCAAATGTATTTTTTTATTTAGCTCTTCACTTTTTTTAATTGAACTCTTTAATAAGCAAATTCAAAAACGCAACTTCACATAAAACCGCACCTTTACTTTTATATTTTCAACTAAAATAGAAAAAAAAATGTTTTTTGAATAAAAATTGTTTGCCAACAATAAAATTCTTTTGTTAATCGGACTATGACAACATCAAAAATTATAATAATAATTTTCTTATTAGCAAAATAGATTTAGTAGAATTCACAAAAATTTATTAATTGCAATGAACTACATAGTAAAAATTTTGGTCAAATTAAGGTAAATTTTGTCAAATATACAAATATTGATTTAAAACAGTTTTTTGTCAGGATAACAAAATTTTAGTCACTTGGATAAAAATTATTATTTTTTTTTGTCAATTTTACAAACTTAATTTTCTATTTTAAAAATTATAAATTTTGGAAAAATTATAAAAAAGTATTCACAAATTAACAAAAAATTGTTGAGCAAACAAACATTTTTGATAATATAGAAGAAAAATTGTTATATGAATAAAAAATGTTTGTCAACATTTTACAAAATTATTTTGTCAGTCTTACTAAGAAAAGTTATTTCAGTGAAGCTTAAAATAACATCAATATTGTATTATTAATTGCACCTTAAAACAATATTTAAATTATTTTTACACTGATGGCTTATACAACCTGAAAAATTCAGCCCCGTACCGTACCCATAATCGAAAAAAATCAGCTGTTAGTGAAAATGAAAATTCATTTTCGTAAGTATAATTGTTTGCAATACTGTACATATCCTTAGATAATGAATATACATGATGTGTACATAATTAATTTTAATAACGATAAATCGAATGATAACAATTAGCCGAAAACTAAAAAGTCAAAATGTTATCCCTAAAAGTTTCACTAATGTTTGAAAATGAAATATGGCTTTATTGATTGGCTTATTTCGGACAATTCGAAACAAGGTAAATAATATGTTATTTGTAGTATAGGTATTCAAATCTCACATTGAAAGACATGAATTGGGGCACAAACGAATGTTAAGTATGAAAAAACAAGATAAAGAATATTTGACAAGGCTAAGAAATTTGAAATTGCGATAAGCTTGCTCATTGCAGAACAAAATCTACCTTTTAGTACTTTAAATCATTTGAATTCTTGCCTTAAAACTCATTTAACCGACTCCGAGATTATTAAGAAGATAAATATATAAATATAATAAATGGACAAAATATTATAAAATCAATTACCGGTCTGAGCAATTTTCAAAATATTGCTAATATTAAGAAAAGGCATTAGATTAAAATAATTATAGTAATTTTGAATTAGTCATAAGATTTTTTTTTAAATTTATTTTAATTTAAAATAATAAAAATTTGAAATAAAAGTGAAAAAAAAATTTAATTAATTTTGAATTGCAATATTTCTTCTGTTTCACCTTTTTCATGTATTTAGTACTTTATGGAACTTATCTAGTACTATTTTTTTATAATTTTAGTACTTTGAAAATTTTCCGAATATCATCACTGCTGCCTGATACTTGGTAGATATATTTTACATTTATTATGTGAGCCAAAAGGTAAGGTATGAAATATGAAAAAATTATTTTTAATTTTAATTAAAACCAAAACATTGGTTTAGGTGAACTTTGGAGTTTTTGTAACCACAGTGATGCTTATTTTGATCGATTTAAATTTACAGCAATAAATAAATATTTGTCGCAGGAGTCACTCTGTTCTCAAAGCAAAAATATTAGCAATTTCAATACCCACCCCAGCAAGATAAAATGGACAAAATATGACTTAACAATATGAATTGACAATACATACATAATATGGGAATTAACATTATTGATTCCATGCTAAACACTCACATCTTATTTTCTCAAAAAATTAGAACCTGTTGCCAGAAATAATTGAAATTATAATATCGAATTTTATAAAGAGTAATTGGAAGGTTCGAAAGTGAAAAAGAGTGAAAACCTGAAAGACTATAGAAATTATAAATAAGTTACATATGGACTAAAATTTAGGAATTATTTATAGTAATTATGTAAATTCATTTATATTTTTTAGTTTAAAATAAAACATTCTTTTTTTTCTTTATTAATTTATTAAAAATTATTTTTGAGCATTAACTTACAATTTTTGAAAATCTGTCGAGTCAATTAACATATTGCTTTAACTCCTTTTTATAAGATATGAATGATAATTTTGAAAAAATTTTGTTTTTATTTGTTTGTTTTTTTTTTAAATTAAAATATCAATTCTGGAATACTGTTTCCAAATAAAAATTGCCATGATATTGGTATTGACAACTTTAAATTATTATCTTTATCGAATAATTTTACAATTCTATTGATTTCACTGACTAGTTGTGATGCTTCAATTGAATTATCACCTTCAGAAACATGACTAAATAATAAAAAAGTCGGTATATGTTGATTTGTACATGTTTCATATAATTTTATTGCATTTCCACCACCAAAAATTACTTTCCCATCATGTTCTTGCCACGGAAATAATTCTAATTTTATCGAATTCTGATTTTTAAATTCTATATTTTGTCGATATGCTAAAATAGAACTATTTACATTATGTCTTTCATATGCATGACTACTTGTTAATATAAAAACATTTTTCATTTTATTATCCTTAATAAATTCAGATAAATCCTTATGAAAACTATCAGTATAAATTGGAACTAATGGAGATCTCAATTGAAATATAACAACTTTTCTTGTAGATTCAGCATAAACTTCGAAGGATGTAGTTTTGGTATCATCATGTTCAAATGCCGGTGGACCTAAAATAATAGTTAAAATTAAAAAAAAAAAAAACAGTTATTTAAATCAACTGATCAAAATTTATATTCAAACGCGTTATTATTTAATATAATTTATACCCATTATCGGCATACAAGCTTTATGGTAACCACTTCCTATTCTTTCCATTTTTAAGGTTGCTATTATTAAATCTACAGCCAGTTGTGCTACATTTCCAACTCCGATACAAGGAATTATAACATCAAATTCAGATAAATCAATAGGTGTTTTGAGTGAAATCATCATGATTTATAAATAATTATCTTTCTGTATGTTTAACAATTCTTGAAACTTGAAATTAAACAATAAAATGCAAATTAATTGGAAAAACAACAATGAAATGCTTGTTGATTCAATTATAATAACCAAATAATAACTACAGTACAATGACATATCTAACCAAATAATTTAAATTGTCATTGAATGACACAGTGAGAGTAAATATCAAATAATTTTGTACAACCTAAAATATTTATATTTTTTAACTTACTAAAATTCTTTAAAAAATGATTTGAATATATTTTTCATCAAATGTTTTGATAAAAATCCAGAATTAATTGTATGTATTATATTTTTACATGTTATTTGTTTGCTAAAATTTTCTTTGTCTAAAAAAACATTCATTTTTTTTTTTTTTAATTTCAAATTTTTACAACATTTTAATTGTAGCGGCGGTCACTCAAACTAAGAACTATCAATCAAATTTTATCAGACTTGTACATTTGTACAACCCTAAAAAAAGCCGCTATTGTGGTGTTTGTCGGCCATAGTTTTTGTGTAATTTTTTTGTTAGAGTCCAATATAATTGTAATTTTAGGTAAATAATTAATTAATAAAATTTAATATTACTACAAAAATTGCAAACTGAGTTCATTAAATATTAATATTAACGATTAATGTTAAAATTTTAAAATATTCTTTGTGATAAAAGCTGAGAAAGTAACCTTCAAAATAAAAAAGGATAAAACACTATTTTTTTTTTGGCTTGGGAAGTCTTTGGACAGTTTATTGAGATAAAATATTTTTAATATACTTTTTATTTAAATTAAAAAAAAATTGCAAATAAACATAAGTTCAAATGTCAGAAGCTGTACCTACTGAACAGGTTGCTGAAGTAGGAGAAGAAGGTGAATATTCCGTAGAACGAATTGAAGATAAGAGAACGAGAAATGGAAAAGTAAGCTAATTTGATTATTAATCTTTAAATGTTTTACCCTTGTTTTATGTTTTGTATTTTAGGTTGAATATTTTTTAAAATGGAAAGGTTATACTCGAGAAGATAATACATGGGAACCTGAGGAGAATCTCGATTGCCCGGATTTAATAGCAGCATTTGAAGAATCTCTAAAAAGTAAGTTTAGTTACAATACTTATCTGTAAATTTATGTATTCAACCCTCAAATGATATTGTAAAACAAATAATTTAATTTTAAAATCGATAAGATGTGATTAAATGAAGTAGTTTGAAAACATGGATTAAGATTGAAAAAAAAAATAATTGTCTGAGAAAATACTTTGAAAAGTCACTAGTATATTTATTTTAAAAATTGTTAAATTTTATTCATTTTAGTTTTTAAAAGTTTTGTAATTTTTATTTAATTCTTTCCATATGTTAATTTCATTTTAGAAAAAGACGATAAGGATAAAAACAATAAACGGGCATCATTAACTAAAGATGAAACAGCACCTAAACCTAAAAAAAGATCATCTAGTGTTACAAGTGATGTCGCTGAAAAAGATAAAGCTTCTCAAGGTTTTGAAAGAGGTTTGGAACCATCAAAAATTATTGGAGCAACTGACTCATCTGGTGAATTACTATTTTTAATGAAATGGAAAGGTTGCGATGAAGCAGATTTAGTACCAGCAAAGCAAGCTAATATAAGATGCCCACAAGTGGTAATACAATTTTATGAAGAGAGATTGACATGGCATACACCGACTGCTGATGATAAAGAAAAATCTAGTAATGAACCAAATACAACAACGTCTGAAATATAAACATAAGAATCAATTAAAAAGTAAAAATAAAATAAAATGAAAAAATACAACCCCTTTCTAATTAAAAGTATAATTTCAACATTATTTTGCTTTTGAGTTTCTTTTTTTTTGCTTTTTATTTCATAAAATTGAGAATTTTATAAATTTATCGATTTGGTAATATTTAAAAAGCTTAGAAAAAAGTTTAATACATTCAACATTAAATTTGATTGATACATTTTTAATAATTTGGTAATAATTACATAAAATTAAGGATATAAATGAGATTTTGTATAAGAATGAGTTTTTTTAAATAAAAAAAAATTCTAATTTCCTATGTTTAAATATTAAAATTTTTTTAGTTTATTTATATTTTAGTATTACATAGTTTTTCATTCAAATTTTACGAAACTGACTTTAATTTTTTAAATTTAAATCTGTATATAATAAAGTAAATTTGAGTATTGGCAAATCATTTGCCATAAAAATAAAAGTTTGTTAAAAAAAAGCAATATTTTTTCACTAAATAATAATTACAAAGTTTGGGTTTTGATATACATTACGTACAATTATTTGCATATTTCTATACAAATATTTCAGATAATAAATAGCTAATAAAAAATAAAATTATACAATAGATTTTACTTTTTTTTTAACTTTAAAATTATGCAATATTTTTTATTTTAGTTTGATTTATTTTTGTCCAAAAAGAGAATAGAATCAAATTTGAAAGGGAATACATATTTGTAAGGAAAGAAATTCTTAATTAATTATTTGAACCTTAATAATATAATTTACTTCTCATTTTATCCTGCATTATAAATTTAAATACCAAACCAGACTCGAAATTGTTTTTATTAAAAGAAATTTTTAGTACATAAGGTATAATTCATTTATACATTAAAAAAAAAAATCAAAAAAGAAACTTAAATCTTGTATTATTAGCTAATAAATCGAAAAAGTGAATTAAAAAAAATTAATATAACTTTTTCTATTAATTGATATTCATTTCGTTTTATTTTCTAATGTTAATTTTTATATTTTTATGAGATTTTAAAATAACTTTTAATACATATTTAAAAATAACCGAAATAAATCTAATAATATACATATTACACTCATGTATTTCTCATAATTAACTTTAAGTAGTATTGTTATATATTGTTATTGTGCTGCTCAAAAAATGTATATATATCTATTATCCAATTATTCAAAAAAAAAAATTTATATCAATTACTACCATGAAGTTTCGCGACAAGATTGTCCAGCACATTTGGTTAAATTTTTTAAAGCTAGCATATATGCGGCTCTCTCTGATGGTATCATTTCATTGCCCATATTATTAATTTGATATGGATCCGCTTGTACATCATACATTTCAAAAAAATTCTACAAAAACAAAAAATTATCAAAATTTTGAAAAATTTTATACAAAATATTAATGGATTATTTTAAATTCAAATATTTACCTGATCATCTTTAAATTCACAATAGATATGATTTGTTCTATATGAAAAATGTCTAACACATGAGAATGTATTATTCCATGAATCTTGACAATGACAATCTGCTTCCAAATTACAAAGTGATAAATGATCAGAACGTTTATAAGGACATTTTGGATTCCATGTATTATCATTACCTTCACCCCAATATTCAATTAAAATTTGACGATGATAATTTTTATCATATTCAAAATCTGTTTCTTTTTTATCCAAAAACTTATGAAATGATACACCATCTTCATTACCAGATGTAGGTATATTGGCCCATTCTAAAAATGTTGGATATAAATCAATTAATGAAATTGGATATGTTGAAAGTGATTTTGGTTGTATATTTGGTCCTCTAACTAAGAATGGAACACGTATATCAGTTTCATATGGTTGACGTTTATCAAATGGTTGTGCAAATTGTCCAATATGATAACCATTATCTGATGTAAATACAATATATGTATTATTTATTTCGCCAGTTTTCGTCAATTTATTTATAATATTCTCAATCATTTCATCGACAGCTAATAGTGATTCCCATCTTTTTTGAAAATAAATATCCATAGTTTCTATAACAGACCAAGGAATTCTTTTGCTATTTGATACAATCCAATGTTTTTCTAAAAATTATAAAAAAAAAATTAAAGAAAATTTTGTAATTAAACATTTTAAATTACCTAAAGGTCCATAAACTTTATTAAAATTTGGAGTACGTAAAGCTTTAGTACCATTATAAACACCATTATGACGATCAGCTGGTGTAAATGGTTCATGTGGAGCTGGTGGTGTTAACATTGCAAAAAATGGTTTACTGCTTTTTTTTGTCTCAAGAAAATTTAAAATTTTTTCATTTAATAAATCCGTTAAATATTCATTTACATAATTTTTTATTTTTCCATTTTCATTTAATGTAAAATTATAATACTTTGAATTACCATGTAAACCATAAAATTCATTCCATCCTGGTGGAACATTCTTAGAATTATACTGAAAAAAAAAATAATTAAATAACTAAGTTTTATAAAAATAAGAAAAAAATTATCAATTACAATTACTACAATTAATAACAAAATTCATTTGTACAAATTGATACTCTTATTAGAATTTATTTTTAAAGAAAATAAAACAAAATAAAAAATCACCTCATTTAGATATTTGCCAGCAAAAAATGTTTGATAATCTTTCTTTTTAAGTTGAACTGGTAATGCACTTGGTTCAATTTTGTTTTTCCAATTATTTGAATAACAACCTCCAGTAATAGAATTATTTTTTGTTCTTATATTATGTGCATACATACCACTTAATAATGCTGAACGAGATGGACAACATATGGGTGATGATGTAAACTTTAAATAAATTAAATTCATATATTTTAATATTTTAAATAAAAAGCAATTTTTATTACCGCATTCATGAATGTTATTCCCTTCAAAGCAATATGCTTTTGAGTTTGTATCATAGGAAATAAACCTTGAAGGACAAAATCTTGATCATCTGTTACAATTAATATTATATTTGGGTACGGATTAGTTTTGGTATTATCAAAACTTTGTTCAATAATTGTACAGATCGTACTTTGAACGATAATACAATAAAGCAATAATTTCCACATAATGAATTATTTAAATAAAATTTTAAGCTTTTGAACAAATTATTTGTATTTTGAACAAATTCATTAAAGTTTAATATTAATAAAAAAAATGACACAATTTTGAGTATACTTTTTAAAAGTAAGTTTATTTATTTATATATGTATTGATTTGCAACTATATTAATTTTTTGGTTTATTCTACATTAATTATTCAATATTTTATGCTGTTATTGGCACCACTCCTGATGGCATAACTTCCATTCCAATACATTCTTGTGCTATTCTAACACCAAAGAGAAAAAGTCCAAAGCTTTTCACTATTGACCTGAAAGCGATTATAAAACATTTTTATCTACATTGTTGTAATTAATAAAGTTAAAAAAAAAAAATTAGTTAGTCAAAATTTTAGCGAATAAAGTTTGCAAAAAAAATAACCGTAATAGAAAAACAATAAACTAAATTTTGAAGATTAAAATCAGATTTTTTTTTTTGGAATATAAATCTTTAATCAATTATGAAGTAGTTTTTGCACTACGAAATGTACTTTAAGTGCGTACTACGATTTCTTAAATAATAGATAGTAATTAAATAATTTAAACTAAAAAAATATTATGAATTTTTATTTTATTAAACCTTTCTCAAGGTTATAGAGATAAAAAAGAACAGTTCACGGTCTTAACACACCCCGGATAAATATATAAAATTTTAACAAACAAATCGATTGACAACTAAAATTATACAAAACAATTCTCCAAGGCACAATAATAATGACAGTTTGCAAAATAACAACAAGCAAAACAATCAAAACAAAACTATAAAATTTAAAAATTTAATTCAACCAACTAAACACACATTCATATTCTAATATGAATTTTTTCAATTGCATTCACAAAATTAATGCTATAAAATTTATTTTATATTTACCATTGAAATTCATTCCGATATATACTCTTGATTACAGCTAATGGACTAACTCCTTTTTGTGCCATTTTAATAAATTTCGATTTTTAATTAATATATTTATTTATCTTCAATTTTTTTTTTTATAAAATGAGTAAAATCAAAATATTTTTTATTTCTACTTTAAAAACCACGCTGCTATCATGTCTAAAAATTAGAATATGTCATTTCATTAATCAAATTAGAATAAAATAAGTGCTGCCATACCATATCCAATTCGAAAAAGAAAAACATACAAAAATATGTACAGGCACGTACTCAAAAAACTAGAAAAAAATAATTTGAGTATTATGTTTTCTATTTTAAATTAATTTCTAGTCAGTTTTGGCTTATAGGAAGATAATGCCAGAAAAAAATCTAATAAAATACATTTTATCATTCCCATCAAAATCAGTGTACTTTTGCATTAGTACTATTACTATGTGTTAATAAAACATTCTTAATTCTGATTACCTTACCTAGACACAAATTAACGATCATTTAAGGCATATATAACAATTTTAATTCGCAATAAACGATATAAAATCTAAAATTATCAATTAAAAATGTATGAATTCATTTTATATTTCAATTAGGTTTTAATGTTTTCAATTAGAATAATTTTGAATGACTAATTCAAATCTTCAAAAGGTTCACTAATTCAAAATTTCAACTTATTTTGCTCCAGCAGCAATAGCAACTATTGTAATCATATTTTGAATTAGAATGATTTGTTTAAGAATCGTGCTAATGAATTGACCTCAATTAGAAAATTTCAATCTTATTGAAATTACTAATTCTAATTTTTATAAAAACTTGTTTTCCATTTGTTGTCGTTTTTAACCAACTACACCTCAGCCATTCACGAACTGCTGGGATTTGATTACATACAAAAGGTTCTCATATGATAGCACGAGGGTGTTGCCAATTCACTATTAACTTTTTTCATTTTGTTGAATGTGTTTTTTTTATTGTTTCTTATTTTAAAAATTTTAATCTGCTGATTTACTGTTATACATTTTGTAACACAAACAGATTTTATAGGTACCATATTGGAATTCATATAACGGTACAGATTGTAAGCTGTCAATTCCTTTTTTGGAAAAAGTACTTAGAATGCAATTAAAATTATATAAAAAAATTGTTGGTTTTATTAAAATAAGTATTTTTTTTGTAATTTAATTTAATTAAATAAAAATTGGATTTTATCATTTTTTATTTTATGTATGTATTACATTTTTTCTTATCTTTGTCTTTTATTTTTTACAATTGCGAAGGGTTGTTTGTATCACGTTGTATGAAGAATTTAATTCGTCAGTTTACGAAATTACGAATCGTCTAAGACATTACCAGATTACATTTTTTTTAAACCATTTTCTAAACCAACCGCACCCACTACAGACCATTATAGATTGATCGAAAAACTATTTAAAAATAAAACTGCGTCGCAAAGTGACATCTATTTTAATATAAATGAAATAAAAATAGACTACCTATAATGAAATTTAATATAGTGTAGTCTGGTCAATTTGTTTTAAATTTTATCAGAGATTTTAAAAACCTTTTTTTTTAGAAGAAGTTAATGGTGACATCTATATTTTCAAACGAAACGTTTTAATTTCACCAAGTTTCAAAAGGACAATACAGACAATTTCAAAAAGAAATTAGTTTAAGCAACTCTATCCTAATATAAATTTTTAATTTCACCACAATATCAAAAAGGAAATTAGTTTAGACAATTTTTAAATAATTTTTTTACGGAAAATTTTGTTTTATAGCATAAAAAAAAAAAATCAAAGTGACATCTATTTTAATATAAACAAAACAAAACTATGATTACCTATGGTGAAATTTAAAGTAAATTAGAATGATCATTAATTTCTTTTGAATGATAATTTATATTTGTAGTCTGTCTTTATGTCTGTCTGTCTGTTTTGAGTGTAGCTCTAATCAATTTGTTTTAAATTTTATCAGATTTTAAAATAATTTTTTATTGGAACAAGTTATTGGTGACATCTATATTTTCAAACGAAATTAAGTTTTAATTTCACCAAGTTTCAAAAGGATATTAGTGTAGACAATTTTTTAAATAATTTTACTTTGAATTTATCTCTAAATTTATCAATGTGGTTAGAAATCATAAATCAAAACCAAAATAATGGATTAAGCGAAGACACATGTAAATATTCAAAAATATTTCTATTACAATTTTTATTTTTGAAATTTGCCACCAGCTGTTTGGTAATTTTAAAAATAGACAGTTTTAATTTTAATTCTGATATTTCCCACTTGCTATTTTAAATAATTTTATTGTGAATGAGATTTTGAATTTTTTTATTAATTTAAGGTAGTTTTAGGAAAGTTTTAAAAATGTTCTTTTTGTAAGTTTGTTTGTCAGCATATTCAAATAAGGATTTAAACCAAATTTTTCAAATATATAACTATAATTTCCCGATTAAAACATAGACAGGAAATATACATATTTGCATGGAAATGAGACCTTTTTCAAAAATAGACTCGTGAAAATTAGTTATTTCAAGTTATCCTTTAGCATAATGCGATTTCGCATATATTACGCCAGAAATTTTATTCTATTATTAACCAAATATATATATACGTAGATTCCTAACCAATACACACGGCACATTTTCATTGCCAAGCTACATATTTATTATAGAATCTGGTTAAGGACATAAATTAGCATATACTAAATATATTAGGTCATTTTAATGTCGTTATTAAAAAATATATAATATATAAAATTTTATTTACCATTAAGACAGGTTAAAAAAAACAATATATTTAATTTCATATATCTTAATTCTATATTTTAAGAGCTTATATTACACCTTTGATTTATACTTATTTAGACTAATCTGACTTATAACTATTTAGAGCAAATTTAATTTATAAAGAACAAAATGGTAAGTAAAAATCTTTAATTAATTATTTTTATGGTAAAATAAAACCTGATTTAAACAAACCTAACCTAAAGCTTAACTAACGTTTATTTACTAAAAGGATTTTAACACTAAACCTTAGTTTACTATATCGCTTTTAAAAGCTTATTTTCGGATTGTAATAGCTTTAAAAAAAGGCAGGTGCTGTTTTTTGTATTTGTTCTGTGTTAGTGTTTGCTAATAGTGAAATCTGTTTGTGGAGAAATAAAAAGGTTTACTTAGAATTAATTTAAGAACAGCATTTTGTTTTCCCTGAAGTAAATTCAAATTAGTTTTGGCAGCATTCATCCATACGGGGAAAACGTATATATGACTGGATATAACATTTTTATATAGAGGTCTGTTTTGTTGACAGTTTTCATTAGATGCGTTTTGAAAAATATTTTTATATTATCGCTTTCCAAAACTATTTCGAAATTTCTACATGATAGGTTTCGGTTCGGCAAATAACAATAATAATGATATTAATAAAAAAATAACTTTGTTTAATAATTATGTATATATGTATACACAAAATAATGATTGTGTATAGTTGAAAATGAAAAATTTAGTTATGTGATGGCTATCAGTTAGTTTTTAAATAGTTTCTTCTTATTTAAAAATCTAAACTTCAATAAAAATATTTTTTTTTCATAAATCTTTTATTTTTATTTTTTATTTATTCCAAAACCATTTCATCGCTCCAAAATTTTGTTTGGTTTTTGTAATATCTCGTGAAATTTTGTTTTGTAAATACTCGAAGTCGTAATAGAGTTTTTTTTTTTACAAAAAAGAAGCTAAATTAGTTTCAAAAATCTATTACGAAAAATTATTTTCTTTTAAATACCACTAAATGCAAGAAATTGCATAAAAAAATATTTTTTCTTGTTACTATTGCACAAAGCAATTAGTTTATTTGATAATTGAAAAGCTGGCAATTGAAACAATAGAGAAATACTAGCTAGTTTTTTATTTTCTTTTTCTTTTTCCTATACATATACGGTTTAACATATACACACTAACCAATGAAAATCCGTAAAAGCAAAAAAGAAAATAATAAACAAAAATAAAAGAACAGTAATTTTCTTTTTAAAAGCAGAATCCTTTTCACGCTTACGTTGTAGAAAAAATTATAGTTTTAATTATTAAATAACTTCCTTATGGCCATTATGGAAACCATTTCATTCCATTTTTTGTTTATATTATTTTTTTTTTTTTGGTTTATATTTGTAACAAATATTCCTGATTATTGTCTTTTCTTTATTTTTTATTATTCACTACTGGAAATCAACAAACATAAAAAATGAAAATATTATTATGACAGGAATATTGTACAGGATTCCTTTAAAAATTCTTTTCTTCTCTGATGACATTAATTATTCAGGATCAAATGTTCATGGACGTCTGTAAACAAATAAAAAAAATAAGTGTTGTTTTTGCATTCAAATCAAAAAATTAAGAATAAATGGATGGAAGTAAGTCATTAAAATATAAAAAAAATATTTTTTTTTACTTTTTATATATGTGAGGAAAAAAATAAAAATTATCCTGGATAATAGCCAAAAACAACAAAAAACAAAGCTACATTTTAAATATATAGCAAAAGTATTAAATACAGATCAGTGTATCACCTCGTATGTCAATGCACTGCTGTTGTGCCATTATTTAGTATACCTTAATTAGTATTAGTAAACTTTTTGTATGGAAAGTAAGTTGAGTTTTTGTATCGATTTCGAACAGAGTACAAACTCTTTGTTCCAAAACTTATTTCCTTACTTATACGAGTAAATCATCCTGTGATGCCTAATGTGAGCTTAAAAGCTTATTAGACATACATTTTTAATTTGTAACTACTTTTTAAACATCTGGAAAACAGCCCTACAGATTAAACTGATAGCTAAGCAGAGTAAAATCATGAATGATGCAAGTTATCATATATAAACCGATCAGTATTTTATCTGTGATGTCAAAAATATTCGAAAAACCAGCAGATTGTATAAAATCAATACTGAACGAAATATTGTATTTGTTAATCAGTTCCGGTTTTACTATAAATTTTGGACAACCGAGTAAGATTATAAAGTAATTAATCATAAAAAGCTTATTTGATTGCTATGCAACTTTTGTGGGCATTAATCAAGTGTCTTCAATAAAATTTGGTTACAAGCTAAAAAAAACTTCTACTTCACCACTATCACTAACTTTTGCCCTACTATCTGGCAAAGATAAATTTCGTTATTAAATAAAATAGTGAACAAACTGCATTAAAACAAATTGAATCTGATGTTCGTTTGGGAAATGTTCTAGGACTCTTCCACTATACTTTCACATCAAACAATCAAACATCATCGAGTGTTCTTATTGTTACTTTTGCTAAAGACACAGCTATTCTGACGTCTCATTCCAATTCTTAGCTTTCGAATAACTGTAGGGCTATAAATAAAAAATGATAATAATTTTTTTATTTCAGATCAATCCTTTACAAAGTTCAAATTAGAAATTTGATATACAAAAGTGGCTTAAAACATGGAGAATCAATCAAAAAATTGCCAATGAAATACGAGCAAAGTAAATTGAAAAGGAAGTTGCCTTTCATTTCAATAACAAAGAGTTAGTACATAGTGAGTTGGTAAAAAGTAGTTGTATGTTTTTTACAGACGCCTTACTTGGCAATCGCATAAACAGTTAAAAGATGGAAAACTTCTTACAAGAAGGGCATCTTTTAATCTCTTCTAGTAACTTCCAGTTCCATGTACTCAAGGTAATAAGATCTATCGTCAATAATTACTGGTACATACGCAATGATAGTTGGATTTAATCATTTCGTTTTTTGGCGACATGATAATAAAGAAAGTAGAAAAAAATATTCATTATCGTTTAGAAATTCTAAACGATATCAGAACTAATATCAGAAAGGAAACATTAAGCGAGTGTTGACTGAAATGGTTTAGACCATTGAATTTAAAAACTAGGTTTACTTAAATATACCCAAACTGAATTAAGGATAAGAGGATCTATGTTTTGCTGTACACGCTAAATTGATGATTTTTTTTTGAATGATTATTGATAAATTCACTTATCAGTGCCAAAATTGTCGTATATGCCACCTATTATTAAAGGAATAATTAAAACTGGTATACCTTGAGGAATTCAAAAAAGTACATTATAGGTAAGTACCTATATATATTTTTGTTTATTTATTTAACCATTATTCTCTTAAAAATTCATGTAAATTCACAAAAAAGGTTCTTAGTTAAATTAAATAATTTGGCACATACGACAAACCAATTACAATGCGACTTTACTGTGCATTATTCTGCGTCCATAAAATTCTTATAACAAATGTTTATCAATCTTCATTTCCTTTTCCAACTGCATTGCTTAACAACCACACTTAACCCTACAAAAATTATTATTATTATTATAAAATACACCTTATCTCTCACCATCCAAATTTAATTTATTTTTAAAATTTTGTTATATTGAGACTGACAGTTGTAGTTTGGTTTACCTAATGTCATTCATGTATCCTAATTTCGCAGGATAACCATTTTAATAGTTACAATTCTAATATTAAAATACAATAAGAGAAAACTAAATTATAATTCAGAGCTTAGGGAAATGTTTGAATTATGAATAATGACAAAAAAATATTTTTTTATTAAAAATATTTGGGTAAACATGGAGTTGGAAAATGTCCAAACAAACAAAAAATAAAAACTATTTGAACGTCACAATAAAAATGAACCAAAAAAAAATAAAATCAAAATTATTGGAATATAAAAAGTTGGGTTTTATTTTTTATCCTTGCTTCAGGACTAACAACCATTTCGACTATTTATTAATTTAAGTAAAAAAAAAAAATGGATTCTCTTGAACTTTGATTTGGCTTGCATTTCATGTACAATGCCGTAAATAAATTTATTTACTTTTTTTCACATATAAGGGAAATAAAGGAAACTACAAAATTTATTTAGGAGAGGGGATTTTTAAAAAAATAATATAATGAAATAATAAATGAATTTGTTTCTAATTGAAAATAATTTTAAAATGACCTTTGGGTTTACTCCAAAAAACAGAAAAATAAATTTTTGGCAACAGTGCTTTACAAAAGATTAATAAAAAATATTATATTAGTAAGTTCATGTGACTCATAACTTATATTGCGTAAATGTTATTAATAATCTCTAGAAATTTAATTTTATGAAGGTCAATTCATACTACATATTGACATATATGGTAATTCTGCATTCACAATACCTAAAACGGTGGAAAATCATTTTTTTTTGTTATATTTTTTGTTTATTCAATTTAGTTTCTATACATATATATTTTAATTAGATATTAAAATATTTAACAAAAGTAGCATTACCTTATAATTGACATTAACTTAACAATTTATAAATATTGTTTTATCATTTCGTATATCATAAGAGAGGTAATAAAAAGCAAAACTAATTATATTTTATTTTATAAATCCTATCCTAACTAACTAAATCGTTAATCCTAGCTTCAATTAACTAAATCTAATACATAATGCCACATTAATAATATCAATTTATGTTTTCCAACCACCAGTAATTTTTTTTTAATTTGTTTGTCCTGTATTGGCACAATCATATCATATTTCAAATGAGTATCTTGCATTTTATTCAGATTATAGTGAATGATTTTGCATGTGCCCCCGTCAATTATAATTAAATAATAGAGGGACATGGCTTTTGTACGAACCCTTTTCAATTTAGGTATATGAAATGCTCAAGCGCTATAAACCCCATCCTCATGTTTTTCTCTATGTATTCCTTATTATGGTAAAATATATTCGATATTAGACCATTTTTAATGCCTTTTTAATTAGAAAATAGCTTTCATATATAATATTATAAGTGATAACTTTATTTACATCCTATATGCCATACTATATGGATCGGATTACAAGACAGTGATGATGATAATAATTTTTAATCGAAAATCATTGAATTTTTAGGTTAAAAATTATCATTCATTATTTATTTATTTATTTATTTCATTTTTTAACTCAACAGAGCTAAAGCTCGTAAATAAAAATTAAATGCATGTAAAATTCAGTACATTTATAGTATTTAATTCTAACTAAGCCTAATAAGAAGGAAACAATGTACATCTAAAACTAAAGTTAAACATAATAATATAAAATTTTAAACATTAAAAAAAACTGAAAACTATAAAAATTGAAAATTGACTTAAATCATATTATTTTATTTTATATTACATTTTTAATTATGCTGTTCTCTTATATTAACATTGGAATCATTTGAGTACTAAAATTGTAGTAATGGTGTGAGTTTTGTAAAAAAATTTTCAGTGGTTTAGGTAAGATGCTTTAATTTATCTCATGAACCCGTAAATTTGTTAAAAATGATATCCTTTTTAGAATGTTAACATTATAAAACATGATTTTGGTTTTGAATATAACAGTTTTTTTCCAAAAGGAGCTATGAAGCTTGCGAGCCAAGTCTTTTCGATGTAATTCTCGTTGTGGTAAAATATTTGTGATATTAAACCATTTGCTGAAGTGATTTGTACTCTCTCATAATGTAATGTTTTCGAATCAATTTTATTAGAAAATTATCGATTCTTATTATGTTTGCTTCCTTGTAGCACAACTATTTATTATAGAATAGTAATGCTTGTACTCGGCTTTCTACATATTCAAGTATAAACTCTTATGCATTTTCTTTTGAACTTTCATAGTTTTTCCATTGTACCAAATAGGTTCATCATATGCAAGTGTCCTTCTTTATTATTTTTACTCTTTTACTTAAGTTGTTGTTATAGAAGAGTTTTTTCTACCTATCATAAACGATTTATTGTCTTTAGAGATTGTATGAATTAAATCCTTCGAGTATAGCTAAAGTTTTAGTAAAAAAAACTCCAAGATATTTCCTTTTTTATATTTTAAATAAATAGAAAAATAACATTTTAAACGTTCGTTTAACTCAGTTCTAAATAAAAATATTTCAAGTTAAGTCCTACTAAATGATAGTCGCAAAAAAAAAAAAAGAAATTAGGCTTGTAAAAGTATCAGAATTTATCGCTTTCCACAAGTAATTTTATTGATACTCTTATTTATATTTAAACTGACATAAGATCAACATATTGTGTAAATGAGTCTATTTTATATTGGCAAGGTATAAGTTTTGAATATTGATTTATTTGATAAAAAGTGGGTCCAAATCATAAATAATACGTGGTACAAGTGTTCAAAAATTCACTTGACCATCAGTTTCATCTACATTCTTAATTGTATCTTCTAATATATTTCATTTCACATACGCAACCTATAAATCTATTATGAATTGATTTCTAAAAAATTTTTGCATTGACGTTGATATTTGAGGTAGCGTTTATACATTAAGCTTAACCTAACGATTTAATTTTATTGGATTAAAATTTGAAGAAAATTTAATATTTAAACAAAGTTTGACATCAAATTTTATTTGAAGAACAAAATAGAATTGGATTTTTGAATTTTCGACTGAATTTTCAATGGTCGGAAATTCTAATATTCCGTCCAAATGGCCAATATTTTTGTGACATTTAATTGATTAGAATTGCTTAATATATATTTCTTTTTAACACATTTTCATATTCTGTGGTATATTTTGTATAAAATTTGATTGTTTAAATTTAATGTGCAAACACAATTATTGATGTTCAAATTTGCTGCTGTCTCCATTCAAATAAAGTCATCAAACTAAATTTAATGTCTAATTTAAAAAAAAATATAATTTTTTAATTTTATTTCATAATTTTCACATCTTTTTCTAATTATAATCAAACCCACGTTGACAATTAAAAATTTGATAGTGTTTTTTAACACAATTAAACTAATCATACTACTCTACTATATTATTATATTAAAACTTTTTTTTTATGGTAGTGTTAATGAGAACAATGGTGACCATTTAAAAATTACCTTACTTAAATTTGTAACTAAAAAGCGTAACATAACTCTAAAATTTCAATTGTTTAATTAGCTGCTATTGTTGGTTCCGGAAATTTTAAATGTAACATTTGGTATAAATATGTTCACACGATATAACAATTAAAAAATTATTATTTTTTTTTTTTAATACTATATCAACTATACTAGCCTTAATAAGGATAATTTTCATCCTTTGGAAAATGAGAAATGGTGAAAATTGGAGAAACAAAAAATAAAATGAATATCGTGGTTTTTTTCTTCTTTGTTAATTGCAGAAATTTTTAAAATTAATTTTAAAAAGAAAATTTTTTAATTTAGTTCTTAATTACCTATCGCATTAAAATAAGAGTGCTCATTTAAGAGAGAGATAGAGATTATTGTAAACTATTTAAGAGTGTTGTATATATAGAATTATGAAATGGATATCTTATATTTTCATGAATAATAATTAATTTATATATATATGTGAAAAATTGAGCTACTTAGAAATTAGAAGTGATAACATAATTAAAATTAGAAAATTTTGAAATTAGGGTAGGGTAATGTAGTAATAAAGTATACAGGCAGTATAAGTAATATCAGGTTAGAAGTCAATGAGAGGTTATATAATATAATATTTTTTTGGTTTTAATAGCTCATGTTTTACTTTATTTAAGTGATGGTATTTTATTTAATCAAAATACCCTGAAAAGTAGTCTGTATGATATCGTTGCGTTTAAATGTATAAGCATATGCCTCTCCAACCCTCCCTACCACCTGATTCGAGTTTTGGCCAGACCTAGGCAGCTACGAAGAATTAATCTGATGTATTTGTGAGTGGCGAAACCTCGCAGACTTGTCCGGTTATTATTATTGATAAGTCCCAGTCGACAGGTGAAGCCTGACTGGCATAAGATTAAGTCTTATAAAATTTCAGAGAAATACAACCGGAAGTTGATAAAGGAAAAACTAAGAAATTGCTTAAGCTTGATAGAACGAAGATTAGAAAAATGATAGGATATTGATAGGTTTTTGTTTGCTTAACATTTGCAATACAAATGGTACTTACTCCATACGTAGATGTTTCAATGGAATATGTATTTTATTTTATAATATTTATTTTAGAGCGTGATTTGATAATGATTGAATAATGAATGTGGATATTAGCTATTAAAGAAATCTTAAGTACTGAAAATGGTTGCATTTGACATTTTTATTTCTAATTTTTATTTGAATTTTAAATAATAAATCAGTTGTTATTCTAATAATTTACTAAACATTTTTTTCTAATATTGCGTACGATATCGTGTAATATATGAAAATGTATTTATATCTAGTTACTGGCCAATGTTAGTTTTATATATTAAATGGTATAACAAAAATAAAATAATATTGAATATTTTAAATTTAAATTGGATGAAAGTAAATTTTTTGTTGGGTCTATATTATCTTGTCAAAATACTGTTTTTTAACTTGAATTTATTTCTTGTGTTATCATTCGGTGAATCCCACATGATCATGCTGCTCCACATCTGATCAGATTTTTGGTTATTTCCTATTGGAAAACTTTCCAAAACCTATACGTTTCAATTTGTCGATATTCTTAATTAGTAACCATAATTACTAAAGTACTTTAATTGTATGAAATTGAAAAATACGTATAGTTTTTTCAATAGAATTTTTTTTTTTTTTGTAATTTATAAAGTTTGAGTAAATAATTTAACTTTTAAAACATATTTTATTAGTAATAGAAAGTTTTTTTTTTGTAGGATTATTCTTTTCATTTCTAATATAATTCAAATCTATTATTTGAAATTATATGCAAACGTGAATTTTGACTTATCATTGTACTACCAAAATATTAACAAAAAAATTTTTTTAAAACTTTGAAAGAAAAATAAAAAATAGTAAAAACCAACTAAATAAAAAAAAAAAATTAAAATCTTTTCAATATATAGTTTTTTTTTTTATTAACCACCACAAGATAAACTTTACATTTTGCCTGAAAAGTTTTCATCTTTTTGCCTTTTAATCCTTTTAAGTAATGTTCAACACTACCATTTTTTTTTTTTTCTTGTTATTATATAGGAAGACTATGTTTTTATATTTTCTATTTAGCTTTTTCTTGACTTAAGAAAAACTTTTGGAAATTTTTTTCAAAAATAGTAATAAAAAAATTCAAAATAAGTTGCTCTGCTAACAAATTCTAAAATAGTATCAAAGAGGAGTAAAACTCTAGGAATTATAACAATTCTAATTAGAGAATTTTTGATGATTTTGACAAATTTTTCGATAATAATCTTTACCATATTAAATAACTGGTTTAGAAATTTTATATTCTTATTCTAGCAAGCCTTAAGCTCGTTGAAAAATTACATATTTGGATTAAATGATCTTAAATTAAGTGACAAGAATTAAAGTTTTTATTTATTGCATTATCGATTAGAAGAGTTCAAAACAACCGAGTCATAATGAATTTTTCTGAACTTAAACATCGTTAATATTTTTTTTTTCAATGGGGAGTTTTTTTTTTAATCTTAAAATGTCCTCACGTCCTTCGTTAATGTTATTATTGCTTTAATGTCAATTTCAGAATTTCTGGAAATATTATGTCTATAGCGTTGCAAAAAAATAGAATTCGAGAGAGGGATTCCTATTCTTCCAAGCAGATTCTGTCTGAACCAAAAAATTGATATTTGTTGAATAAACCTGTTGATGTAATGTCTGCATATATGAGTGTAGTTTTACTTTTCTGATTACAATTTGTTAGTTACAAGTTAACGTTTTAAAATTTACCGTTTTAAATGTATTTGAAGTACATGTAATAAAAAAATAATAACATTCCTGTTATTAGGCTGCAGACTTCTGATGTATTAATATTCTATTCCTATTGGATAAGATATTATCGTTAAAATATTACAAAAATAGTTTTGTTTGTTTTGCAATGAGGAAATAATGAAAATCTAGAAAACCAATAGAATGTATGATTTTAACGTACTAAAATCTATTTATTCTCTACTACAAAAATCTATTCCTACCGAATTAGTCATTATTAAAATTATGGCCAATTTATATTAATAAATAAATAATAAATATTCCTATCGTTTATTATACGTTGATTGATAACGTAAATAGATTAATGGAATATGACTGCAAATGAACAATGAAAAAATGAACAAAAGAACAACATTGAATAAAAGAACAATGTAAATGTTACATAAGAGGTTAAGCAAGGTGCTATAAATTCATATTTGCAGTTAAAAAAAACAAAAAAATTTCGAATACACATATTTTTGTGCCTGAAATACTTCAAATAGTAATTATAGAATACTATGATAGGATTTTTAGCCAGGCTATGTAGAGTGAATAAAAGAAAATGCTGCTAAATCCAGCTAAACAACTTTTCGAATTCAAACCTTGTGGAACGCAACATTGAGTGAGACCACACCTCCGTTGGGGAGATAAGTATCAGCGGATATGAAAAAACTTCATAATTCAATGAAATAAAATATTGCGATAGGCCTCTGGACATTTAAAGTCTCTAGTGCCCAGAAAATATGTAAGTATGATAAGAGTTTTATATACTTTTTAAAGAATATTTTTCTGTTCTACACTCTGTGTAGAAGAACATCAATAAAAAACGGAAACGCTGACAAGTAAAATGTGATATGTTTTTTTTAGAATGCTATGTGTACTTAGGTAGGACGTTTAATACTTCAGTCATACATTTTTCTCTCAACGTTTCTCTCATATTTTCGCAATGATGACTTATTAGAGTTCTTAACTTTCTGCCTATTTTTAATCAATAAAAATAACAATTATGTAATAAATTTGTCTGGGTATGTGAACCTACCATAATAATTAAGTAATCAATTTCGCCTGGGTATATTAACTTACCCGAAATTACTTATTAATATCTACATGTATGATATTTGTTTGAAAATTTATAATTTCAATTTTATAAAGGATAATTGGTATAAAATAAATAAATTCTACGAATAACATATTATTACATAACAAATTTTTCTTCGATATTCAATTAAATTCAATTAAATTGTATTCATTAATTTTCTTCTAATATTTCATTACAAAGTACTTAAAGCTACTCATATCTAAAAAACTAAAAGAAAACAATGATATTTTTGATTTTTATAAAAAAAAATAATTTCAAACATCACTTTTTATAGTGTGAAAATAGTTGTGGAGTAATAAATAGGTAAATTAAAAAACGAAAAAAATTATTGGGAAATAAAATGATACCTTGGGAAATATGCAAACTTACCACAATTTTTGCTTTTGGATATAATCTTCATAAAAAACTGAATATTTCACTTTTTTTTCAAAATATATTCCAAACTATAATTCATATTCATAATATCTACATTTAAAATTTATTTTTGAAAAAAATAATCATGAAAGTGATTATGGAAATTATAAGAAAATTTTTCATAAATTAAATTTAATATTTTTAATGAGATAATTCTATTTAGTTATAAGGTTACTTTAAATAAATTAAATTAAAGAAAAAAATAATACAAAAAAATATAAAAATCAACAAAGTTTTATCCAAGCGACGACACACACCAAAAACTTTCTTTTTATTTTATTTATTTTAAAATTACTGGACCTTGAATTTGTGATTCATAAATTAAAATATTATTTTTATATAATTAATAATTAGTACATAATATATATATATATATTAGCTTAGAAGGATGTGATGAGCGCGTGTATCATGTATTATACTATACATTGTATTTGTATATATATGTAAAATATAATATATCAAAAATAAAAATAAAAGTGATTATATCACAATATTAATGAATTAAGATGAAAATTTCAGTTTAATCCTTAAGCTTGAAATCTTTAAAAAGTTACATATATATCTATAGGTATATAACAAACACTCACAACATTGTGAATTATATAATTTGAATGTGGGTTAAATTGAACAACACAATATGATCCAATTATCTATGAAGCTGTGAATTTCTCCGAAATAAAGAAGAAAACCAAAAAAAAAAAACTAAATATATGAAAAAAAGGAATGAATGTGTGCTTTTTTTCGAGTTAAACTTGTTTACGTAGAAAAGTTAAAAATCCTTGAAAATAATAATTGATTACTACACGTGGAAAATTTGTTTTTTTATTTTTTATTATTATTTTTATTTTGATTTTGTGTTGGTTTTTATGTAATTTTTCCAATTATTATATTTTTGTTTACAAGATTAAAATTTGATAGATTTTAATAGTTTATTTTGAACTTAAAACCGGTAGCCCTGGCAGCTAGTGCTTGTTAATCACTATTGTGTATACTTTAAATTATATTCAATAAAAAGTTTTTTTTGTTTAATTTTAATATTATTGAAATTGTACAAAGAAATAGATATGGTACAGCAAATTGGTCTTGAAAGTGGAAAATAATAGCTATATTGAAATTAAATTCACTCGCACAAAAATTTATATTGTAGCAAAGCTGCCATTACAAAATGAAAGTTAAAACTAAACAGAATTTACATTATGAAATATCTTTTAGAATTATCATCACAGATTTACATTAAACTATATTAAGCTATTTTAACAATAGTGTTTAACTTCATATGAAAAATTCAAAAAAAGAAAAATAAAAATAGAGTTCGGTGGTACGTGGCATACGTAGTTTGCTCCAACAACTAAAATAAATATTCGTGTCAAAAGTATATAAAATAAAGTAAATAAATTCATGTCGGCTGTAATATTTATGTCAAAAGTTGTAGCATATGGTATACTTTACATAACCTACCCGGGTTGATCCTCTTATATGAAGATATAAATATCACTTAAAGCTTAATTTAATCTCTATATATATAATTTATCTCTATTATTTCTCTATATAATTTATCTCTATATAAATAGAGATCTAATAATAAGGATATTTGTTACTGAGTTCTATTGTTTCAGATAAATTAAATATAACAAGATTACCACATTATATATAAATCGGTTCTCACAGTTGTTAATTGGGATGTAACATCATTTCGTCCTGTAAAAATAGTACACTAGAAATTTTAAGTGTATTCGGTATGAAAAAGTGCCAGGTTTTTTTTTATTTTAAATACCATTCAAATATTAAAACATTTAAAACATCATATACTTAAAGCTTTTGAACTTATAAAAATAAATAAATATTAGATGCAGTACATCAGTACAATACTAGAACATGAGGTAGATCAATATGGCTGGACAAATTCAGCAATTGTCGCTATTCAGGAGTGGTATTCTGTATTGTGATAAGCGATAGTAACCCTTGCGACAGTCAAAAATGACAGTAAAAATTTTTGGTATTCTGTATTGCGATCACTTGAATAATTTAAGAAAACGGCAGCATCTTAAAAAATACAATTCGGAAATGGCAGAATAAGTGATTTATTAAATGTCAAAGTGTCAAAACAATAGAAAACAAAAATAAATTGTAAGTTTTATTAGCGCATTACACTTATTAATCAATAAAGCGAAATTATAAAAAAAAAAAAATGATATATTAAAAGAGGAAAAAACTTAAAAGTAAATTTCAACCAACTAATTTAATAAAATGTATATTTAAAAAAAAAAAAACAAAATTTATTGCTGACGTAGATAATAAAAAAAAAATTAAAGTGAAAATCATAACAACTAATTTAATAAAATGAAAAAGAAAATTATATTAACACTTGAGTAAAATTCAGTTGCAAACTTATAACTAATTAAAAAAAAATTAACACATAATCACAGAATGTTTTATTCAGTTCCATTATTTTCAAATCATTTGCTAATTCTAATTCTAAGACTCGCATTTTTTAATATTTACATCATTATAAATCTTAAAAAACAACAATATAAAAAACTTAAATCTTAAAAAACAAGCAAACTTTTATTTATTTTGATCATTAGTGACACCAAATTAGCTGTCACCCTAAAATCACAAAAAAACAGCGACTATCACTGTGACAATCACCATATAGAATACCAATTATAGATATGCGACAGTCGCAGCGTGATTATCACAATACAGAATTCCACCCCAGCATTTTTTATTCAGTTCCATTATTTTTAAATCATTTGCAATTTTAGCGACTTCTAATTCTAAAACTCGCATTTTTACATATTTACATTATAATAAATCTTAAAAAACCAAAACATAAAAAATCTAAAAGGCTTAAATCTTAAGAAACAACCAAACTTTTATTTATTTTTATCATGAGTGACACCAAATTAGCTGTCACCCTGAAATCACAAAAAAAAAGCGACTATCACTGTGACAATCACCATATAGAATACCAAATATAGATATGCGACAGTCGCAGCGTGATTATCACAATACAGAATTCCACCCCAGATTGAATTGAATAGATGGATGATAGTTGGAAAAGATTAAGTTAAATGGACGAAAATTGAGAACGACTTTAAAGCTCACCCTGAGATGTAGATGATGAATTCGAAGCTCTAATAATCCTCAGATTAACTAAAATTATTATAATTATCAGATTCCAGACTTATTACATTTACAATTGTCAGAGTTCAATTAATAATTTAACAAGGGCTTTAAAGATTTTTAGTTTAAATTTAAAAAAAAGCGTTTCTTGGCTTTCAAATTTAGACTTGAGACATACACGAGTATAAGTAGAAATAGTTTAAAAATAGTAATGTTCGCAAAAACCTCCTAGAAGAACACTTCGAGTTTTTACATTCGAAAAATTATTAAAAAATTAATTTTTAAGTCGCAAATTTGTTTATTAAATCAATTTCGAAAATTTTGCAGTTACATCCTTTTTTCTTACGGGTATCAGTGTAATGTAGACGATAACGTTTTATTCATTTTAATTAAATATTTTAAAAAAAAATATATATCTCTGAATTTAAAATTAGGTGTAAGCAATTTAGTAATTTTGGCTGTGATTGCATTGCAGCTCTGATAAACGCTTTAAAAACGCTTTTAAAATGATATTAGTGTTTAAATGATGGAATAAAAGTCCATATTCCTTTAACTAATCATTTATATTTATTTTGCAAATATCGGTATTTCGGAAGCAATTTACTTCCTTCATCAGTGCTTGCGACTAATTAAAATTTTTAACACCAATAATTATATTTATATAATTTGAGCTTTTAATAATATGTTCATTTTGTGTTCAATAGTAATTCCTTAATGGTGCTACCTGGTCTACAATGTTTTTGTTTATTATAATTATTACTCATTACTACTATATGCTAGTATTTATGATCTGAATTCTTCTTGAACCTGATTTTAATTTTGGAGCAATCTAAATAATGATCAGAATCCACTACCTACATCATTATCAAGTCTGTTGTTAACGTGTTCTCTAGATATCGTCAAACTTTCATACATGTCTAATTTATTATTTTTATTGACTTCTTTTATTAATTGTCAAATATTCTAGTTTATTTGATGTTCTTCTTCAACTATATGATGCGCTACCGCTGACCTAACATTCGTATAGTTTCTTTTCCTCGCCAATTCTGCTTCTCTCATAATATGTTCCTGGAATCTAACGGTAACCTCTTGGATTGTCCTATGTAAATTTTTGTGCAATCCTGGCATGATATTTTTATATGCGACTTACTTCTTCTATGCTCTTCTTATCTTTAGCAGATCCTAACCGATTACATAATTGAGATTTGTGTTGTTTATGTAATTTTTTAATAAAAATTCAACTGCTGTCTTAATAAATACTCAAAAATTTAAAAAAATATTTACTTGCGGCCATGAAGGTAAAATAAACTGCTGATACAAGACGATATGGTATTGGAATAGAATAAAATTTTCCACTCTACGTTCCACTGAAGGAGTTATGATATGTATTTATGATCTGTAGCTCTAATAAACTATATTACAAGTGATATTAGCGGATAAATGTAGAAAATAAACCATATTTAGGTATTATTGAAATGTTTATACATTTAAGTAACGCTTAAATATCTAATTATATTTTATTAAAAATGATATATTAAATTTTGTTTTAAAAATCAGGAAGGGTCTATAAAATAATGTAAGCTCTGAAAAATTAAAAATATTTTAATGAATAAAGCTTAAATTAATTCACTCATGATATGGAAAAATCAGATTGGATTAAAATAAAAAATTATATAATTTTGTTAATCCTTCTAGACTACTGCAATAAAAAAAAAAAGGAAATGAAAATAATGAATAGATAATTTTTAAAGGAAAATCAAAAACAATAAAAATAACACATTTATCTTTTATACCAACTTTTCTATATTTAAACCATTATTATTTTTGTTTTTGTTTTCTTTATTTACATAATTTATTACATAATTTGATGACATCAATAATAAAATTTTCCTCAATTTATTTATTTATTTTTGCTTTTGTTTCATTTTTCTTTTATTATTTTCTTTTCTATTATTTTTATTATTATAATTAATTAATTTTATTTATTTTCTTGTTTTTTTTTATACACTTTTTTATTTTTTTTTCAGAGGGGGTATTTATAAAAATTATAAAAGAATTTTGTTAAATAAAAATGTTATGGTATGTGGCGGTGGTATCCTTTGTTTGCCATTTTCTGTTGTTAACACATATAAACATCTAATGCGAGAATAATGTGACTATATAATAAATGTCTCGTTATGAAAATATTTATATTTTTAATTATTCTAGCGGATACATACATACATATACTTAGCTATTTAAATCTTCTTTTGAAAATTAAAATAATGTGATTATGAAGGGTTTGAACTCAATGATAAAATTTATTTTGCTCTTTGTTTTTTCAGAAGTTAGTCATTTTATTTTCAGAAAAATTTAATTTTCTTAAATTGGAAGTGTTTGAAAATAATGTTAAATTTCTTTTATGTAAAATTGACAGGATATGAAAATGAATATTTGATATTATATGATAAATGTTAAAGGTATATAATTCAGGCGCCTGATATATGTATAAATAATGTTTCTAAAGACGTGTATATGATTAAAGAAAAATGGCGGATCGTTAATAGGAATAGATTGAATATCGAATATTCGAGCTTCTAAAGTTAAAAATTTAAATCAAATATGTTATCAGGTATCAAATATTGAATAAGTGTGAAGTAATTAGTTGTAAAATGTTGTTTAAGATGTTGATCGATGAATTATGTATGGTAACTATTACTGACCGACAACAATACATCGACCCCATGAGGTCGATTGTAATACCACAGAAACTTTCCTCGCATAAAAACCTACTCGTTAAACAATTTTGAGCTTCTGGATTTTAGCATCTTCGAATTCACCCAGTGAATCCAGAAAGAAGGTTCCTGTATAGATTTATCTTTATGAGTTATTTATACTGAATACAGATTAAATTCTTAACGATTAAAATTCTGGTGCAGATTTTTACAAGAAATGTGGTGGATTAACAGCTTTTTGTTTTTTCTTTTAAAAGAGTTTAATTATTACCTAAAAGATCCGACATCTTGTTGTAAATATTATGTTGAAGGAAAGACTAGACAGTATTATTTTATAATAAAATAACTATGATCTTAAACCCTTGCTTGTGTAAATAATTTTTTCCAATATTTATTTAAAGTTAAGATGCTTTTCAGTTAGTTAAAGTAACTATTCTTTTGTCATTTATGTGAGAGTCACTTTCTTCTTGTACTTACTCCTTCTAGAATACCAAAAAGCCTTTTTGTTGTCTTATCGCCTAGATATTATGTTAAGTTTTTCAATTTAAATTTTTAATGTAGTTCAAACTTGACCAAAAAAAAAACTATTATTTGTTTTGAGAGATGACTCTGTTATACAGCAAATACTCTCTGACAATCTAAGAAAACGAATTAGCATTTAAAAATAATTTTTTTATGCCACAAAACTCGAATTACTTATTAGTTTTTTTTGTTGTTTTTGAGGATGTCAATTAGATCACTAGTATTAATTTTTAAATATTATATTGTTTGGGAAGGCCTTATCCAGAGTTTAAAGTCTAACGTAAGCCAATTCTGGATATATGCTAATTATTACAATAGTAGTTGAATGAAATCTTTGCCAGTTTCGAAGGTATTTAAATTTTTACTGTAAGATTAATTGAATTGATTCTGATTTTTTCTTTTGAATATGTACTCCGATTCTGATGATTATGTCCAGTTGTACTTAGAAATAAATATTACAGTACCAGTTATACTTGCAATATAATTTTGATCATAATTTAAGTTAGGACTGATTAATTTTAATTATAATGAATTTTATAAGTTAATAAAACGAGTTGGTGTTGTATGTCAACCGTAGTATTTACTTTTTGAGCCACTCACTACCTTTCTCATATAAATATTTTACTTAATACAAAATTATTTTTCTTTTCTTAACTAGTTTTGCTGGCATTTTAAAACAATCTAACAACACTTCTACACTTCTTGAAAGGCAGGCGCTATATATAATGTATCACTTAGAATGTCCGAATTGTTTTTGATAAATTAGATTCATATATGTTTCGTATTGGTTTACATTCATATATGCTTTTAAATGATACAAAATTAGTACTTAGAAAGTATTAGACTTATTATAACACCAATCTACTAAGCCGATAACCTAAAGCAGCTAGATATTGGAAAATAATTTATTGCAATTTTGTACAATTAAATAAAATAATACCTCTGGGTACTATGAAATTAATAAAGTAAAAATATATTATGTTCGTAGGTATTTCTTACATAAGACAGAGACAACGAAATCTGTAGAATGATGAAATGCAGTAAATATAGTTTTCTTTTGTGTATTAATAAAATTTTATTGATATTATATTATGCTTTGTTATCCTGTATATTTTATTTTACTTTTTATTTTATTTTTACCGTTATAAGTAAAACAAAAAACAAGAAAAATACTTTTTTTTTTTTTTTGAATTAGATAATATATTTTTTATTGTAAAATTTTAACTTTTTCATTTTTTATTTTTATTTTAGTAATTAACATTGGTTTTCTAATTTCTGTTTAAATATGTTTTTATTTATTTTCTATTATTGAGGATGGTTATATATTTTCATTTTATAAATATTATGGTTTTTAGTTTTTTTGTATATATTATATTTTTTATATGTAAATAATTAAAATTTGTTAAAAACATCGATAAATTTAACATGTCTTTATCTTTTTTTTTTTGTTTTTCTTTCTTTATAAAATTTTTAATATTATTATTTTTTTTGTATTATAAAAAAAACCAGAAAAAAAGTTTATTGTAAATTCATTTGAACCAATTAACATTTCTTATTTAGTAGTTATTTTAATATTTCTTTGTATATACTATTTTAATGGTTATATAATGTAAATAAATCCTAGAAAACTGTATTAGTTCCATAGTAGTAATGTTTTAGTATTGAAGTTAGCAGTTATTGCATTTTTTTTTATAAAAACTATGTTATTTTATTTATATATTTGATTCTATTTTAAAATTTTAGGAGTGAGTTTATTTTTGAATTGAGAATTATTTCATTGGGAGCTATTCATGCAGAGTCTTCGGACCTTTCGATCAAAATTTATTTTGCTCTTTGTTTTTTCAGAAGTTAGTCATTTTATTTTCAGAAAAATTTAATTTTCTTAAATTGGAAGTGTTTGAAAATAATGTTAAATTTCTTTTATGTAAAATTGACAGGATATGAAAATGAATATTTGATATTATATGATAAATGTTAAAGGTATATAATTCAGGCGCCTGATATATGTATAAATAATGTTTCTAAAGACGTGTATATGATTAAAGAAAAATGGCGGATCGTTAATAGGAATAGATTGAATATCGAATATTCGAGCTTCTAAAGTTAAAAATTTAAATCAAATATGTTATCAGGTATCAAATATTGAATAAGTGTGAAGTAATTAGTTGTAAAATGTTGTTTAAGATGTTGATCGATGAATTATGTATGGTAACTATTACTGACCGACAACAATACATCGACCCCATGAGGTCGATTGTAATACCACAGAAACTTTCCTCGCATAAAAACCTACTCGTTAAACAATTTTGAGCTTCTGGATTTTAGCATCTTCGAATTCACCCAGTGAATCCAGAAAGAAGGTTCCTGTATAGATTTATCTTTATGAGTTATTTATACTGAATACAGATTAAATTCTTAACGATTAAAATTCTGGTGCAGATTTTTACAAGAAATGTGGTGGATTAACAGCTTTTTGTTTTTTCTTTTAAAAGAGTTTAATTATTACCTAAAAGATCCGACATCTTGTTGTAAATATTATGTTGAAGGAAAGACTAGACAGTATTATTTTATAATAAAATAACTATGATCTTAAACCCTTGCTTGTGTAAATAATTTTTAGGTATTTCTTACATAAGACAGAGACAACGAAATCTGTAGAATGATGAAATGCAGTAAATATAGTTTTCTTTTGTGTATTAATAAAATTTTATTGATATTATATTATGCTTTGTTATCCTGTATATTTTATTTTACTTTTTATTTTATTTTTACCGTTATAAGTAAAACAAAAAACAAGAAAAATACTTTTTTTTTTTTTTTGAATTAGATAATATATTTTTTATTGTAAAATTTTAACTTTTTCATTTTTTATTTTTATTTTAGTAATTAACATTGGTTTTCTAATTTCTGTTTAAATATGTTTTTATTTATTTTCTATTATTGAGGATGGTTATATATTTTCATTTTATAAATATTATGGTTTTTAGTTTTTTTGTATATATTATATTTTTTATATGTAAATAATTAAAATTTGTTAAAAACATCGATAAATTTAACATGTCTTTATCTTTTTTTTTTTGTTTTTCTTTCTTTATAAAATTTTTAATATTATTATTTTTTTTGTATTATAAAAAAAACCAGAAAAAAAGTTTATTGTAAATTCATTTGAACCAATTAACATTTCTTATTTAGTAGTTATTTTAATATTTCTTTGTATATACTATTTTAATGGTTATATAATGTAAATAAATCCTAGAAAACTGTATTAGTTCCATAGTAGTAATGTTTTAGTATTGAAGTTAGCAGTTATTGCATTTTTTTTTATAAAAACTATGTTATTTTATTTATATATTTGATTCTATTTTAAAATTTTAGGAGTGAGTTTATTTTTGAATTGAGAATTATTTCATTGGGAGCTATTCATGCAGAGTCTTCGGACCTTTCGATCAAAATGTGAAATTGGCTTATGTGTTAATTATTATATTAATTAATATAATATATGTTTATATATATTACATTAATATATAATAATATATTTGGTATATTTCGTTTGATAATCTATGTCTGTTTTGGACATTTATTAATTTTTAACAACTACAAATTCAATTATGGATTAAGTAATGGTCTAGGTTATGTTGCAGAGATCACTATATCTACATATGGTTAAATGTCTGTCAGTCCGACATTTAAACTAAACCATACATCTGTAAGAATTTTGTATACAACTCTAATATATTCAGCTTATTCTCTTATATTCTTATAAAACCAAAAACCATATAACCTAACTTATAGGAATCAAAAAGACCCACATTCTGAAATAGAAAAGAATCTGAAGCTAGCCTGTGAGCAATAAATAAGTAAAATAAAAAAATATAATAAGGAACCAATATATTTTCTAGGATATTTATAATATTTTTTTTGTTTTTTTAACTTGAGTCTTTTCTATTACAAACTTTTATTAAATCTATTTACTATGTATTTTAAACTGTTTATTTTAAATTTTACATATTTTATATGTTATTTGATTTTCATTAATTTTAATGTATTATGAGTACAAATTTTTATTTATAATAATAATTTTTCTATTTAAAAAATCAAAAAAACAAAAACAAAAACTCTCTAAATGACCCGTATAAAAGTACTTGTATATTTTTTTTCTGTATTTTTGTTTACAACTTGTTTTTATTTTTTTTTTTTTTTTTAATTCAAAAAACAATAGTTTTTAATTTAATTTTTTTTTATTTTAAAATTAAAACTCAGAATAATAGACATTAAAAGCACAAGACTATGACATAGTTTAATTAGTTTGTTTTTTTTTATTATTTTTTTTTGTTTTATTTTTATATAATTATAATAATAATTTTTTTATTTTATAATTTTTATATAAAATTTGGCACATTTGTAGTTCTTGTTCTTTTTTTAATTTTTTATTTATTTTTTAAACGTTTTTATTTTTTTTTATACTTAGTGACTTAAGTATTAATTTTGTGTAAATAATAAATTTTAAATATATGTATATATAATTTTTATTTAATTAATACAACACTAATTATTAAGAGTAAATATTGTAGTTTATTTTTTATTTTTATTTTTGTTAAATATTAATTAAATGAAAATTTACATTTAGATCATCAATTATATGTATTTTTTTTTGTTTTTTTTTGTTGTTTTTAATTATTATCAATAATTATACAGTAAAGGAATAGTTAAGCGAAGTTATAGTTTTAGTAGTGTATATAATATGCTTTCATATAATAATGCATATTATTTTTTTTATATATATATATATTTTTTATATATTATTTAAGTATATACGATTATTTAGTTTGTATATATTTTGTATAATAGCTAAGTTAATAAAAACCTAATTAAAAACAATATTTATTTATTTTTTATTTAAAAATAAATTTAATAATTATTATAAAATAAATATTAGCATTTGAATGAAATATTTCAAAAACATATTTAACCCTTTGAGTACCAACTTATAAAGTGTTGAAAAGGATTTTTTTTTACTTTATGAAAATAAATATAATACTAGATGGTTAGGACATATTAGGGCCACCTCCGTGAAAGAAAGATGTTTTATTAAAATTGACTTCCCTTATTTGGGACATAAGTAGTGGACGAGTTAAAATAAAATTAATAAATTAATAAAAAAAAATGAAATACTTTTAAAGTCTTTAATGTTTTTTTAATAAAGTTTAAAAATTAATAAAGTTTAAAATGTAATTTATTAAATTTAAAATTAAAGAAATTGTAGATAGGTATTTAAGTAGAAATGGCTGCAGAACACACCAACACATTTAGATCAGTGAGACCATTTGTATTACCATGCGATATACATATAACACTAAAGCACCTGCATTTCTCAAATTCATTAATAATCATAATTCATTGGAAATGATAACTCAAATGAAAATGGAAGAGTCTATTATAGCTTTTTTACTAGTTTTATTAAACTAATATGATCTCTGTTGTAGTACCATTTAAGCTTAAGCCACTTATTTACTCATTGGTTTGACAAATTTATGCAAAAGATAAAATGAAAAACAAATGGCTAGATATCATGTTTGTTTGTGTTTTGTCTGTGAATTTTTTATTTCAATATGGTCACCACATGGCAGGCAAATTTTAGAAATATCAGAAAAAAATCACTAGCCGTTGAGATCATTGTTTTTCTTTATTGTGGCAATGTTTTTAAAGTAATATGTATCTAATAAATTCTTTCTCTTCGGTATTATCGTGTTATGATGTTTTTCAAGAATCATCATTCTTTGAAAAGGAAAAAATAAATTTGTTATTTTTAAGCAGACGTAAGAATATTATAAAGAATATATTGAAAAACATAAATAAAATGGAAAAGTCTACACTCTATCAAATCATTGTTATTATTATTTTATTTTTAATTTGAGAATTGAGCATATTGAAGAATAGTAACAAAAAATAAATATTAAAAAAAAAACTTAACAGACAAACAAAAAATACAAAGTAGAATAATATGCTTTTTTTTTTAGTTTCTGACGATGAGCAAATTTTGAATAAAATTCTTGTATAGCGTATAAAATAATTATATGGTATTTTGGCATCCCTCAAATGGTTAAAGTAATTTTTTTATTGATAAAAATTTTAATATATTTTAATATATTCTTATTCTCATTAAACTTTCAAAATAATTATTTTCAAAAAAAAAATTTTTAAAAAAAGATAAACGTTAAAAAAAAATTATTTAATTTCATTCAATTTTCGATTAAAAATTATTAAAAAAATTTATAATAAAATTTTACATTTCAAAATTATTTTCATTCAATAAAAATGAAATAATAATAACAAAAAAACCATTTTCCAGGTAGATATTATATTACAGTCGGACCCGCATAACATCAATTCTGATAAGAACACAAATCCTTTTATTTGGAAAATTTTCATCTTAGGAAAATCGATATATTCGTTTACATATTTGTATATAGAAAAAAAAATACATACATACATATGTATCTGTTTTTCTAATTTAATCGTTTTTCGGTAATGGCAATTTCATTTATTTTACATATTTCTTAAAATCACAATTTTTTTCTTATGAATCAAATGCCCTGCAGCAAACAATCACATAAAATTGTCAATCATGAAAATTTTGCAGAACAAAACTCAAAAATCCTTAATAATCAATCCATTGTTTTGTTGTAGGCGTTGCTTTTCTCTAGTGTTGTGTCAGTTTTATACAGTGATAACAACCAATATAAACCTGAATATTACCCAATAAAATGATAAATAAAATGATAAATGATAAATAGAGAATTTCTTCAGAATTGCCGATCTATATAGTCAAGTGGTTATGTCATCAGACTACTAATCAAAACGTCATGGGTTTAACACTACTTGTAAACACTACTTGTTTACTGATAAGATTTTCTTATTGCAACATGTTTAAATCTGCAGCTCTTATAATACAAGCTTTCGGATCACTGATTTTAAATTTCTCTTATTTACCCAGCACTACTAGAGAATTTGATTTCAATATGTGCTTGAGATCAAAATTTTTTTTTATTATACTCTATGTATAATCTTACGAACTGTTGATGTCCGATGTACTCCTTCTTGCCTCGTCAATAAAAGAAGGCAAAAGCAAGGCTCGTGAATAAAACAAAGAAATATTTTTAAATTCTTTTTAGACCACAAAGTAACACATTTTCTCATTTCTTCAACAAATAAATTATATTGTTAACCATATTATATGATTATCATTTCTTTTACAAAACCTAATCTTGTTCAATAACTTTTTCAAGGTCGAATATTCATAAATTCAGACTGTATTGTGATATATATAATCTATATATATTTTTTACTTAATTTTTGTTCACTATATAGAAATATCTCTGTAAAAATAGTGGTTTTAGCATTTGTTCTGCTATCTTATTCACACCACACTCAATATTTCAGAATGGAACGGATGGATTAAAATCGCAAATTTTTGGAAAATATAAATATGTGATTTTGTGCGAGTCTGTATGTATAAAATAATATGAAAAAAACATTTTTTTTAAAATTATTGTTATTTTTTTTTTTTAAATAATATTTTATGAAAAAAAACAATTAATTTATTTTTCCTATTGACTTTTTCTTTACTTCATTAATAATTTTCTTTGTTTATGAAACTTTTGATCATTTTTAATATTTAAAATATTTTATTTATTTTTATATTATACATTATATAAATGTATATTTACTTTTTTTTATTGGTACACACGTACATATTTTGGTTTCTTTTTTCTCTTAGTCTAAATTGTATTTATTTTTTTTTTCATTGAAGGAATCTATTATTCAACACAATGCCCTTTTAAGAAAGCATGTCGTTTACTTATTAATTCATATATAAACTAATTATTTATTTTAACTTTCATTAATAAATATTAGTATATGTTATTATTTTTTTTAACTTGTTAAAATATTAAAATACTTAATAAGTATATTTTCCTTTTTTTACTCAAATATTTCTATTGTTGTACCTTGTTGAATATTGTTGTAATATGATGGCAGGAACCAAATTTAAATAAAATTTTAATCGATTTCAATTAAAGTGGTTCACATATTTTAGCATAGTAAAAAATTGCAAAAAAATGTTTTACCCTACGCAAGGTACATACATACATCTTACTAAGTATATAAATTACGTTCTTTTATGCTTTTATTTTTATTCTTAATTTATAATTCTAGTGTAATATATAGTATAAATTCTAGTATAGAGTGTCATGTTAATTTGAGAAGTCGTATCTCAAATTATTGTAAAATTTAATTAAAGGATGTGTTTAACATCCTTAATGAGGAATTTCAATTTCGTTTGCAATTTTCGCCAAATACATTTTTCATCAGTGAATGCGACTTATGAAAATTTGTAATAATTGTAGTGTAAAAACAAAACTATTTTACATCTAAGAAACAAATTTAATTTTCATTGGATCATTGAAATTTAATGACTATAGAGTGTTTATTAAATAAGACAGGGCTAAGTAAAATTTTCGTAATTATCAAAAATATTAATAAATTAAAAATTATATCGTTTGTATTTATCAAGTATAATTTTACTGATTAGCCCTTAAAGTATGCAATATTTAGCTGAATATTCAATATTCAAAGTCATAATGAATGCCGATGTAATACGTTGCGAAACAAGCTCACAAGTGTTCCAAGAAATAGATACGGCTTCTTAAATTAACATAACACTATACTGAAAATAATTTTGTTTCCACATTTCGTTAATCAAAATACATTTTGAATGTTGATTACAATTTGGTTGTAATTTTTTTTTTTCATAAACCAATGCAAAAATTTTCTATAATTATTATTATTATTGTTAATATTATTATTATTAGTATTATTATTATTATTATTATTATTGATATTATTATTATGTATTTTATTATTATTTTTATTGTTATTTATATTATTTATTAGTAAATACTTATAATATTGTATCCTTAAAATTTTGTTTAAAGTAAATTTTTCTCAAATTTCTCACTTCATATTTTTATTAATTTTGTTTTTTCTATTATAATAAAAATATTATGTAAATGTATATATATATATAGAATATATGTATATGTATATAAGTATGTATTACAATTTATACAAAAGAATATTATATTTTTAAATTGGTAAGGGATTTTTACTTATTATCTAAGGTTAAAATGAACATTATAAAATAACAATGTATATAAGTACCATTATTTAATTAAATTACATTATATATCTGGTATTCTTTGAATTTTTCTTTTTATTTTTTTTATTTTTAATAATTTAAATTTAGGCCTCACTCAAATTCCTATAAGAATGTGATGACTTACGTGATGGTGGTCGTACCATATCACCAAAATGTGCTCTATATAATAATATTAAACCAAGGAATACAATTGGTGCTCCTAATAATGAACAAATTAATTCTCCAGAAATTGATGGTGCCCATGTTAAAAATGCTATTATCATAAATTAAAAAATTTTATTAGAAAATTTATTATACTTTTAAAATTATTTGGTTGAAAATATCAATAAAAATCAAAATTAATAAATTGAAAAGTTCATATTGAATGTATAATTGAGTTAAACGTGCTGAAACTCCAACTTTAAGCATTCAAATATTGATGTAATGTATGTATGTTAAAATAACATAAAAAATAGGACTAATATAATTTAGTAAAATAAATTATTTCTGAAAGATTGAATTAAATATATTTATAACGGTAGGTGTGTGTCTCTATTGTCATAAAATAAATGATAAAAATATTAAGCAGGCACATATCTCTAAAGGGAAATTTGCCTAAAAGTTTTCTGCATCAATTTAAGTTTAAAAATTTTTTTCAAAATCTAAGCTTTGAAAATGTGGAACTACATTCCTGCCGAAGTGCTTCCACAGTCAAACAATAATAGTTCACAATATTATAATCTTAAGAAATTCAAGGCAAAAATTGGTCGTTTTTTTTTTTGCTTAAACTTCCATTTAACGTTTTTAATACTTTTTTTTTACCCCATCTTTTTCTAACTCATGCAAGTGGTAGCTATGTATTAAAAAATAAGAAAAACTGTATCAACTAAAGTGTGCTAATATTGTAGAATTAAAACTATGAATTTCTTTGTAGACTAAAATTAGTAAAAATTTGTATGCTGGTAAGAGTTACAAAATTTTAATTTCACATTTTGATTGTTTTGTTTTATAACTCACATATGGTTTTCTAATATTCAATTATAGGATTAGTCAAAATTCTAAACCAGGAGTTGTTTATTAACCAAGATAGTCACAGTATTGTTAAATGAACGAAATTTACTCCTCCAACAATATTTACTTTTTGTTTTGGTATTTTCTATTGGTTCTGTTTGTTTAATACATACAGAGGGGTAATCTTTAGTAATAAAATAAAACCACACGCCATCATTTATAATGTTATTTATATTTATTATATGACAGACAGTCAATATTCCTCTGGCATCTAATGTTTATAATTATGTTTATAATTAATTTGCAATTTTAATTATTAATTATGTACTATAACATTATTTTTCTTCTTTTTTTTTTTTTTTTTTTTTTAAATATTTCACTAATTAATTTTTTGTTATGGTTATTAGAATATAAAATTTGTCATAATAAACATTGCTACTACGCTCTGAGTGTGGTAAATGGAAGGAGAAGAAGAAATAATATAAAATATTTTAAAATTGATTTGTATTTAATCTAGTTAATCTATAGTGGTTCACAACAGATTTATATAATCTATAGTAATTGATGACTTTTAATTAATTATTTATTTTATTTATTATTATTATTATTATATTTTTATTTTTGTACTGAATTATAAAATTTATTTTAAGTCCTTTGAAATTGTTTTTTTTTTTTTTTTTTTTTGTAAATAATGTAATTAATTATTTCATTTTTTTATTTTAATTTTTTTATTATTTTATATTTCTGTATATATGTATTGGGTTTACCAAGCTCAATGATATTCTGTATTAGTTACAGTTTTGAACTGTTATAAAACTTAACGAAAACATTTTGAAATTTATAGAATCTTTAAGGCCTTATAACTCCTAAAGTACTGAGAATGCACAAATGATAAATAGTTTAGTTTTATTTACAGAAGCGTGGTAGCTATGGAAATCTATTGTTATTGTTGCCATGATACAAAGCCAGGTATGGATCAATAGAAATATTTTAAATAATATAGCAAATCCCTATTTCGGTTTTTATGGAGCAACATTATAGTGGTTAATACAATGTGTTGAATATAATACTCTGTATAAGATTAAAAAAATAAAAGATATTTTGTTCGTGTTATGTACAAAATCCATTCAATTGTTAAAAGACAATGTTAATAATAAAAAATTTTAAGTTTTATTGGGACCGAAACACTTTGTTATACTTCCGCTTTGCTTCGTTAATGTTTATAAAAACTCAAAAAAGAAATGTAAGACAAAAATAACTTTTATATAAGCTCGTTTTTGACACATTATTAACCATTGGTTTATAATTTTTGTTACCATATGGTTTCACTGAGGAGTACTACAAGCCCAGGATGAGAAAAGAAGATTGTTTAAAAATTTGGGTAAATTTTTTATATCATGCAATGTATCATGGTTGTAGTTCTGAAGGTGTTTATAAAATTGGTTTTATCACATTTAAAAAGTCAGTAATTTAATTAAATCAAAAAATGAATTTAATTGATCATCTTAAAGGTAGTTGTTGGTTTTTTAAAAATAAAACAACAAAATAAATAAAAAATATTGCTTAAAAAAAAAACAACAAAAAAAATAAAATTTTAACTTACCAGTTCCATTTATATGCTCTAAACGAAACATTGACCAAAACAGACCAATAAATGGTAATGCGGCGGTAATGACAGCAATTGCAAATACAGCTGATTCACTATAATCTAAGAAATAAAATAAAAATAAGATGAATGCAATATAATTTGCAATAAACAGCCATGAGTATGATGCCACATGACCACAATCGATACGATCTTCTTCATTATCTGTATTAATAATTAAACGTGATATTAAAGGCGTTTGTGTTGAGGTCATATTTTTGTATTTACCCTTTAGGTAACCATGATGCTGTAAAATTTAAAAAAAAAAAAACATTTTTTCAAATTAAATTTATTTTTAATATTTTTGATTTTTACAGGGTGCTTCTTCGCTTCATGTTATTTTTTACAAGTGATTGCATGAGTTATTGAACTAAATATTTATTGTTCTAATATTAGCTGTGTAAGTATAATTATTTTGTTATTTTAATTTTACTTTACTTGCTTAGTTCAAATTCATTTACCCACCTGCCAAAAATAATATAATCGTAAAAAACACCTTATATAATTTATTTTTAAAACATACACATACATTTTCAATATTTTCACATTATTTTTCATTACATTAAATAATATATTTAAAATATTTTAAAAGTTGTTTTTAAAGCTATTAACAAAATAATTTGGTGACAAAAAAAAACAAAAAAAAAAAAATTTAAAATTGTAATTTAAGAAACCGCTTATATCCAAATAACTCTTCTATCTATCTATCTATCATTATCATTATCATTATCATCATGGTACATTAAAACCATTAAATTATTATGCAAGAGACAATATCGTATAAAACAAATTCAAGCCTTCTATTTTGACATCATTAAATTATTCAAAAATTTTTTTCGTTTTTATTTTTCTTAAAACCTGTGTAATCTTTTTCTGTTACCATTTTTAAGATTTACAAGAAAAAAAAATAAACAAAACAAAAAATCCTTATTTAAACTTTATTCAACAAAATGTCATTAGCATTCACACTCAGCTACATTTTTGTCAAAAAAATGTTTAAAATTTATAATTTTTTGTTGTGTATGCAATAACTTACCAGACTGTGATTCAATTCATGTATACTTAAATGTTCAGACTCATAGAAATGATGTCCCAAACGTCGATGAAATAGTTTTAAATGACGATTTTCTAAATTATTACTTCGGGCACCATGAAATCTTTCATTTATTCCATTTGTATCATCATCATTTATATCATCATCAATATTAAGAATGATTGAATCTGATATATCAATACTTGAAGTACTACTACTATTATTATTATTATTATTTTCATCATTATTTCTAGTATCATTTAAAATACCATCATTCATGAATTTATCAGCAATAATAGTAGTAGTAGTAGTTGTTGTTGTTGTTGTTGTAATAATATTGTTGATGTTTGTTGTTTTAATAATATTACTGTTGTTATCTGTTGTGCTACGTTTGTCACGACGCAATTTTTGGACGGTTTGATTGTATAAAATGCTACCCGGAGTTAAATTTGTTAAATGCTCCAATGTCTTATGTCGTCTAGCCAATTTAAGGTTAATATCTTCTTGTGGTTCAATGCCAAGATGACATATGAATGTGTTACCAGTATCTATCCAATGTTTTGCAAATGGTTTAATCTATAAAATAAAAAATATGAAAAGTATATTAAAAAAAAAAATTAATGAAATACAAAAAAGGATGAAGTAGATATTTTTGGTATTTTCCTTCTCTTCTTTGTTTTTGTTTTTTCTATTTTTTATAGTATAATGGAGTGAAAATGATTGAAAATGTCAGTAATTATTTTATATTTTTTTTGTTTTGGTTGCATTAAATTAAATTTTGTGTTTATTTTGTTTTATGGTATTTTTATTCTATGAATTTTAATCATGTTTAATGAAGTATTAAATTAAAACAAGATTTGATTTTAATTCGTAACATTTTCCATTGTTACTTTCTTTTTTTTGGTTTGTTGGTTTGAGAAATCTGACACGTTAAAAATTTTATAATAAAAATTATTGACAATAGAAGTCAATAGAACAATTCGAGATCAAAAAAGTCAGTAGAACAATTCGAGATCTTAAATTTATATATAGAGTGTTTTTTATGTATGCATACTCTGTCATATGCCAATATTAGCGCATCTTAGTTAAGGGAGGTATATAGAGAGTCACAGCAACAGTAAACTGTTGGAAAATCTTGTCATGAACGTCATGTTAGTATTCGATCAAATCTTTTTTTTTAATAAATATATTTTTTAAGCAATACTATTTTAAGTAAAACTATTGCTGCCACGATACTGGGTCACTTGTAGGCCTATACCTATACCACTTATCAAAATAATATAATATTATATATGTATATTGTTATAGTTTTTTTTTGAATCTTTATTAATTTTAATTATAAATTATTTGAAATCTTTAAAATTTATTTAAAATCTATAATAAGCAAATATTTATGATGTAATTTATTTATTTTGACTTATAGCAGCGTTTTTCATCGAATACATGCCTTTGGATCAATTTACAATTAGTTGTTAGTGAATTATAATTCATTTTAATTTAATTAATTTATTTGCCCAAATATTCACATTTATATACAAGTATACATTTTACAAAGATTAGATCTTATATTAATTAATCTGAACTACTGAAATACAATTTATTTGTTTCTAAATTCTACAATTTTTTGTTTTTAATATTGCGATTGTGAGAGGAAAATGGGGAAAACCTCTCTAAGAAATTTAAAATTATTATTTAATTTATTAAAAATTTTTTAAAAAACAAAAAAAAAAATTTTTAAAGCCGGAATATCTTTCACACAGTTCGAAATAAAGTATTTTTTGATGCAAAAATTTAATGTATTGATGAAACTTTAAATTATAGCATATATCATTGATCTAGTACCAAAAATAATGCATAGTTATAACATTGTAGCTTTGCACATTTGTAGTTTATTTTTGCTAGTATTGACATAGGAAACACTCTGAATATTATACACACCCAAAATATAATAATGAACCCCTGAATATTACAAGAACCACCCTGAGTACAATATGAACACACTTACTTCTCCAGAACTTGGAAAAACATCAATTGAACCGAAAATTAATAAAATTAAAAGTGAAATAATATGAATCCATGCTGCTATATGTAATGGTTTTGGCCTTTGTTTTGGATTTTGTGATGCTGAATTTGTTCTATCCAATGGACGTTCATCTAAATGTCGATCTGAATTTGATACCAATCTTGATATTGTCTTTAATAAATTATTTGGAGGTGGAATAGATGGATTCTGGAAATTTTTAAAAGTTATTTTCTTATTTTATTTTAAATTTTAATAAAGCTAATTTAATTGATTCTGGAAAAGTTTCTATATATATATATAGTATATATAAACGAATATTTATGTATGTATTTACAGAGATATGAATCTAAAATAATGATTATTTAAACAGTATAAACTACAATATAATTACCATCAATAACAAAATATATTAAAATTTATTATTGTATTGAACGATATCAATTAATTAATGAATATTCGAGTAAACAAAAAAAAAAAAACAAATAGAAATAGAAATGTTATAAATAATTTACGAAAATTTACTTTCCCAAAATCACAATGATAATTTACAATATTTTATTCAAATAAATACAAAATACATACCGATGTTAACATAACTAAATTTCCTTCTAATAATGATAAATGTAATGTCCATAATATTAAACCAATTACATATAATAATGTCCAAAATGCTCTACCCTGCCAACCAGTTGAATGTGGTATTTTTTGATCAGCAACTTCTAATTGATTTAATAATGAACCACCACCAAAACCATTCGATGTATCATGACCATGACAACGAAATTCATCACATAAACCATAATCAACTGATATAAAAAGACCAACAACAGCTGTTGTAGCTGAGAAAATTTTTTGTAGTCCCATAACTATATATATAAAAAATAAAAGAATAAAAATAAAAAATTAGAATAACAACAACAAAAACAAAAATTAAATTATATAAATGAGTGGAGGAGTAAAAAAACAAGAAGCATGTAAAATAATTAAAATGTAAAAAAAATATATGAAGATATATATACATACATATATAAATTATATTAAAATATATAAAATGAGTAACTAAAAGACAGGTAAACGTTGTTAACAAGATTTTAATTACAATTTTTCCTTTTTCTTCTAATTAGTTAGATATATTATATTAAAAAAACATATATATATATATGTATATATATATATATATGTATAAATATATATATATAGAAAAACGAACAGATTACACGTAATAGAAAGTACACCTCTTAATTAAGAAATCCTCACTCCTTTACTACTATTCATTCTGTTAATGACTTAAGAAGATGAAAAAATTATCACCTTAAAAGAGAGAAAATTTATTCATAAGAACCATAAGTATTCACTCTTCTTTTTTTTTTTTTTTTATTTTTTTATTTTTATTTTTTTTTTATTTTTCACCATCATGCTGTTTACTATTATAAGTACATACTTCATATGTTGCGCTGATGACAAGCAGAGAAGAGAAAATAGGTGGAAAATAAAAAAAAGTGTTAGATGAGATGGAAGAAGAGTTAAAAGCAAAAACAAAAATAACAAAAAAAAAAAAAGCGCATGTAAATGAATTTATGTACAAGATATAAAAAATTTATTTAGGAGTAAATAATTTGAATGTGATGTTGGAAAAAGGATATAATGTAAAAATTTCCTTGAGTTTACCAACGTACATAAATGTGACATTGAAATAAAGTCTTGAGAAAAAATATGAAACATTATAATAGTCATAAAAAAATATACTATACTTGTTTGTAGTTATTTAAAAAAAGGAACAAAAAAAGAAATTGAATACTTTCTAAGATACAAAATTGAATTTTAATTTATTGTTTTTCCTCATATAAAATAAAAATAGAAAAAAAGCAATAAAATAAAAATTAATTAGTAAAGATGTGATTGAATAACAAACGTTTGGCTCTTGCGAAGTAAATGTTGTACTGGCGTAGGACCAAATGACTCTAAAGAATACAATATATATATATATATATATATATATATATCTAATAGATCAACAGGTATAAAGGTTTAAATACTAAAATATTAAAACAAAAACGATTTCAAATGCCCTTTTCGTCGATCATTAAGGATATATATATATTTTTGGAAAGCTAGAAATACCGAATATCTTTGAGATATAGTTATTTGGTGATTAAGATTTCATCATAAGATGAAAGTAGTTTTTTTCTACATCATACCCAATTTATTAGACAATATTTTATAAATTTTGAAAATAGGAATGAGTTACACATTAACAAAGATTAATAACAACTTGATGAAAGTCCAACAACACAATGTAGTATAATTATATCTTTGTGGATGATTAACCAATGTGTTCTGTCATCCGTTAGCCATTATAAAAATAAATAGTTTATAAATAAAAAAATAAAATATATATTAACTACTGAGTAGTGAATATCTCCTTTAGAGGTAATTTGGTATATACGGAAATAAAAGAAAAACAAAAGTAAAAAAAATAACGATAATTATAGAATAAAAAAACTCTGAAAGCGCTAAATAATAAACTATCTAACACTTATTTTATGCATTATTTCATTTTAGATATAACTTGTACCTTTTTTAAAGACAAATTTTTTGTACAGAGTACGGGAATATGCTAAAAAACTACAATGTAATAAGGATGAATGCACACTTTCTAAAAACTTTTCTCTCATATTTGTAAATTTCGTTGAAGCATTGTTGCAAAGAGCGTTTATCCGCTATAATAAGCTAAGTAATAATAATAAAATGACTTTTTTGTTAGGAAATAGCAATTCTACTTTATTATTCTTTATTCTAAAATGTTTCGTTGTGATTTTGCTATGTCAAAAATTGTTTTTAATGAAAACTTCGAAGAAGGATACACACTGATTGAGTTTTCTCTAAATTCATTCACTTTATAAAAATGTATTTTGCTTTGTATTACGTTTTTTAAGCACTAGGCATGATTCTGTTGTTTTTATTGGTTAGGGAGTTACAAAATAATAATAATAATTATTTATTTCCATCCAATCTTAAAACTAGTTAATTATGTACAATTTATTCAAAATTTTTAAAGTATTTCACAATCAACATTTTAAAATATTTAACAAAAAATAAAAGAGCTTGTAACTATACTTTAATTAAATATTAAACATTCAAAATGTCGAACCTTTGTTAGGGTGGGTGTACCAGAGACTTTTGAAATATATCATTTAAAAAATAAATAAATAAATTGTTTCTAACCGTAGTGCAATGATCTTGAAGACATAGAAAATATTCACCTTTTGTATCGTCTCTGAAAATAAATTTTTTTACAACATAGTCTACAGCTGAAAAACAAAATATGAAAAGTAGAAAACGTAGAGTAGAAGACCAAAGCAAATTTCGTGATTCAGATATATTTAGTAAATTATTAAAAAATCAAATAATAGGACTCTGGATATAGTGTAATAAAATTTCCATAATTTTAAAGATAAAATTTAATTATTTTTCCATCTCCTTTTATATTCTAGTAACATCGAATAATCGAAATGTACTTAATTCAGTTAGCTAAGCTGAACTCAGCTTTACAAAAAATTAAAACTGCATAGTTTAGTATGTGGAAGAATATGACAGCAATGCTCGTCGCTGTTATGACAAACATATACGGCCTCATAGTGATCGCCTGCAATACAAAATGTATCATGATATTTGTTATGAATAATGAAGAAATTAATTTAAAAAAAAAAAAATATTATACTTGGAATTAAGATTTTGAGCAATTTAAGAGAAAACTTATTATTCTTAATGAATAAATGACTTACCTGGGATTAATTAAATAATTTTTAATTAAAAAAAAGATATGAAATTTAAATTCTGAAAATAGCTGTTGCTGAAAGAATACTGAATTTAATGGAAAAAAAATGTCTTGTTCGTTATTTCCAAAAATTATGTAGGTAGGTATTACGTGCAATTTTAAAATTGAAATGAATTAAACCTTTCGATCTGATTTAATGAAGATGGAAAAATGTCTTCTTTGCATTATTTCATTAAATTCGTATTTGTTCGCTAAAACTTTCTTGAATTTTCTAAGAAATTATAAATTTTTTTCTTTTTAATTTCGAGAAAAATTTATCGTTTGCCTTTCGACTAGTTCTTCTAAACGCCAACAAGTTGATGCTTATACTGAGTAGAAATCTAGTATTTGTATCATTATATGCTCTTAGCGTCTTCTCAGAAATGATTACAGTGTTGCAACCGTTTCCTGATAATATTTTTTTTTTTAAATTTTATTTTTCAAAGAGTTTTCTTTAATTAAATATTTTAGTTTATTAATACAAAGAACAAAAAAGAATAGTAAAAATTCAAGACATATTTATCAGAACCTCTATCAGATGGCATAATATTTGGTTCTGTTGATTATTACTATGCTGTAGCTTGAACCTTAAAAACTTGTCAATTTTGACAATGTTATGACACTTAGTTTTATTTTCATAGCGACAAAAAGCAGACTACTTTTATTAAAAAATTGATTAATTGAATAAACGTACATATATGTTACACACGCCTTTTAATCGAATTTGTTTTAATTATTCTCTTTTAGATATTTTTATTATTTTAATGCGAGCGCAAGTAATTAAAGGCTTACTTTTAAAAGGCGTAATTTTAAAACTTTTTTTGTTAGCATAATCAAAGCCAATATTAGGCTTATGCTAACCAAAGAAATTTAACGATAATTATGTTCTCACATTTCGTTCGTTCATCGTTAAATCTAATTTAGAGTATGCCAGTAAAGTTTGTTTACATTTCTATGATATTCGCATCAAAATAATTGGCACATCGCAGATAATTTTACTAAGATTTGCTTTGTAAAAATTTTAATGGTCAATTGCATTAATTTTAGCCTCATACGAACATGAATTTAATCAAATTATAAAATTTTGAAATTAAGACTAGAAGTGTTTCATGTTATTTTTCTTACTGAAATTATTTAGAAAAAACTGAATTGACTTAAATATATAAGGCAATAATACAGATTCTGAATAACCTTATTATTGATTTTAGTATCGCCTATGTAGTACTAATTTGTTTACAATAAATTTACATAGGATCAATTACGATCATTTATTAGTAATTATGAATCTATTAATAGACTGTTGTCAATAGGTAATAAAAACAGAAATTATATTGACTTCACATTTTTCTAAACAGATTCAAATATTTAAATTGGGTTGGGTATGAAATCCCCAAGAGAAAATTTACAAGACAAAATCCCCAAAGATAAAATTGACAATGGAGAATTGTTTTTTGTACCCAACAGCTGCTACTAAACTAAACTTCGAACCTGTTTTTGGCGATTTTATTTTTCGGGATTTTCTCTTTGTAAATGTGATCTTGCTGGGGATTGTATCTCTGAAAACTAAACTAAGAACTTTTTTTGGGGACTTTATTTTTAGTGACTTTGTTATTTAGGGATTTTATCCATCTGCCATTTAAATTGTATAGTGCATTTATTAAATTTTTTATGTAATTCAATATATTTAAATTAAAACTAAAAATTAACTGTACACAATTTTAATTTGTAGATTGATTTGGTTATTTTTAGTATTTTAAAACAAGAATATTTGTACTCACGTTTTTAACTAAACTTATAAATAAATATTATCATAGAACTAATATCCAATAAATTGTTGTATAAATCAAAGTTAATGAATAACAACTAACAATTAAAACTAAATGAATATATTCAAAATCATCATATCAAATCATAAAATTTAATATTAAAAATCCCTGACTTACCTTTTTTGCAAAAGAAGAAATAAAATACAAGTGAATAAACTAAAGCAGCTCCTTTTAATGGATCTTGAAGATGACATGGTACTCTCTTATAAGAACTTACAGTACATAATGTTCCAGCAATACCACAACAAAATGATATTGCTAACAACCTGCAATTATTAACATTATTTTAATAAAAAAATATGATTTTAAAAAATTAAATACAAAATAAATTTTTAGATTCACAAAACAAAAAGAAAAAACGAAAATATTAAAATAAATTAATTTCAAAAAGTATTATTTTTTATTATTATGACACTGTTAATTGAATGACAGCTGAATTATAAAAGTTATTTTACTGTTGCTATCATAAATATTACATAATCGGTTGACATAACCTAAATTTTTGGAATATTGCAATACTATAAATGCTAACAAAAATTGAAATAGTAAGTAAAATTTCGATTTGTTGTATTCTTTAGAAACAGCTTAGACTTCGACTTGTTATACTTTTTAAAAATATTTCTATGAAATACTTAACTAAATTCTATGTGTAGTGTAGTACAAACGTGCAGAGAAGTAGGATTTAACGAAAAATCGAGTAAATTAAAACGATAATTTTTGTTTTAGAAAGAAAAGATTTTATATTTACGTATCGCTGCGGCATAGAAAAAAAAAGTAGAAAGGAGGAAGGAAGAAAATTTTTTTTATTAGTAGTTGCAGTAAAAAAGAATAAACGTTATTTTGAACTTGTGATGTAAGTTTTAATTAAACTTGCAGAAATAATTAAATAAACAACGTTTGGAAAATATTTTATAACCTATGTAACCTAAGATACCTATAAGAATGCTAACAGCTAAAAAAAGTTTATCTTATCTATTAAAGAATAAAATTATTAGATATATTTAAACGGCAATATGATAAAATGAAAACTATGTTAATATTATACAGGTTTTAATAATAATTATAACAAAGTACTGAAATCACAAAACAAAATCATAATATGTATTTAAAATTCATATTTTAATATATTATTTCAATAATATACTCTCAAAAAACCCTTTCAACAATGACATGTCCTTTGTCAAAAAAAAAAAAACTAAATATTTTTTTTAACACACCTGTTAAACTTATTTCAATTTTTTTTATTCAAATTTTCACGTGCCTGATTTAAGTAAATTTTTTGATGAGTCTTGCATATTTTGTTAAACCTTCCATTAACTATTATTATTATTTGAATTCATATCCCGCCCCACTCACTTCCATTACTGGTTACTATAGTATTAAACAAAATTTATTCATTTACCAAAAAAAAAACTTACTTGCACAAATATTTCAGAAGTCATTCATTTATTTAAGGATGTCTGCTCTTGTCATAAGCAAAGTTGAATTATGAGAAGTGTATATAAACATATACGTTTTGTATATATATATATATATGTATATAAATACAAACATAGTATAAAAATATTTCAGAAAAGGATTCTGAATGAGTTTAAAAATATTTGCCATTTATATAACGTGGTTTTTTTTAAATTTATGCAAAAAAAAAACGAGAGTAGTTGATCTTACACTTATAGGGTATATGAATGAAAAGAAATGGAACATTTTTAAAAACATTCATTTATCTTCATTTAAATAGTTGAATACTTAAATGACAATATATTTGATCGAATATGCTGTGCGTCCTAGAAATTCTAGTTATGTTTCACTAATTTTAATTCATATTTTAATCAATTTTGATTGTAACCCTATCATCAGAAGTACTCCCAATCAAGATGTAAAATAAAACATTATTTATATCTGTACTGCACGCAAGCAGTTGTGTAACTTCATGTGTTTTAAAACAACGTCCAGAGATTTAAAAGTGCTGCTGTGATCAGTGATGATATCAGGTTTCAAACGATTACTTTGTACACGAATGCACAACTTGAACAAGTTGAGGACTGTGGAAAGCAAAAATGTCTCTTTGATTAGTAAGGAAGATTTCAATTAATTTGTTAATATTACTCTTGAACTTTTGTAGATTGTATATTAGGTTATTTTTTCGCATTGAGGAAATGCGTTTGATGGAATATTGTTCCAGTTCCACATATGAAAAAATTTTACTATAAACAAATTTCTATAGTCAGTTTTAAGCCACCTAGGAATTTGGCTGCGGAAATATTTTAGGATTGGTATTAAAATTTTTATTTCGTTTGAATAAGTGCCTAAACCTAGGAGATATATATATATAGAAAAATGAAAGTGCTACAATTCTGTCGAAGACATTTCATATATTTTTTCGTATATTTCATATATTTGATGAAACTGAAAAGTCATCTAAGACATCTAGCTGAAAAGTTTTTACTAAAACGAATTTCAAATCTCAATCTTGTTAAAATTAATTTGAATTTTTAAATTTTGTTAAAGATTCTATTTAATATGTAGGAAACAAAAAATAGTAAATTATTATATTTATAGATATTCCTGTTCTCTAATTCATAGTGAAATAATATTGTATTAAAAGTTATCAATATGGTTCATAATAATTACATTAATGTAGGGTGAGTTAATTTTTCGTATTTTTTTTTTTATATATTCATAAGACAAAGCTTTCACAGCCTACATACAGATCAAATGAACAACCTACTTATTGTTTGACAAAACCTATCAACTTCCTTTGATTGATATTAAGTGATTTGGTAAAGACACTGGACTGAACTGATTCTTCCTTGATCCAAGAATTATACATCAACTATAACAGAAATCAGCACAATTAAAGTACAATATACTTAATAATATAATTTGTGCGTAATTTTTCATTTAACTTTATTTTATTTTAGTCTTTTGACACATTATAAGTTTTTTCAGGCCAGATTGTGTGACAATAAATCGTGTCTGTAATTGTTTTCAGTATAGTCATTATAAGCGAACGAATAGTTTGCGTATACCAATTTTAAAAAAAAAATTATATGCTGATTGGAGGAATATAAAACATAATAAAAAATAAAATAAAATAATAACTGTTAAACTATACACAGAATCCAGACACCACAAGTTGACAGTTTTATGTTCCTTTTTAATATATAAGTATTTGTGTTTACATAAAAAAAATGCAAATGTATATGTTTATTTATGGTAACGCATTTATATTAGTTTTAATTTTCATGAAAATTTTCCTGTTCTTGTTGTCGTTGTTGTTTTTTGTACTGCTGTTGATGTTGTCACTAACTATTCGTATTCATATTACTGTTGAATTGTTATTATGATGTAAAGGATATCAAAATATTGCGGTTCGTTGGTTACACAAAAACAAAAATAAGAGAAAACCTAAAACTGAAATAAAAAAAATGGGTAATGAGATTTTTTCTCTTTTGTTGCTTTTTTTTTTGTTTGTTTTTTTTTTTTGTTAATTTTGCATATGTTAATAATTAGAAATTTTTGTTATTATTAATGCAATTTTAGCGTTCATGCACTGTTTTTATGTTTTTTATTTTTTTTTTGCTTTGCAATTTCGTTATTATAAATTCAAATGTTTGCGTTTCTGAATTTAAATTTAAATATTAGATATTTAAAGTCATAAAAGACTGAAATTATTTAATGTGAAATTAAGGTTTTGTTATGAATATAACTGCATTTTCTCTTTAATTATTAATTAGAGAAAATATTTGAGCTCTTTAGATATTAATTGTTATTCAAATGAGAAAATATTAATAAATTATTCAAAATTTGTATACATTTGATAAAATCTAATTCATGAATTATTATTTACAGAATAATAATTAAATTAAATTAAAATTCGTAACGATTGAAAATAATTTTTAAATGTAATTATTATTTTACTGTTAAGTGGTATATTTTAGTGGTATAGAAGGTGAGTTTTAAGAATTCTTAGAAGAGAAAAAATTAATGCGAATTGTTTTACTCATTATTTTTTTTTGTAATTTCACATATACTATGGGCTGAACATCCTTACCACTACGCAGAGACTTCGGCATACTCAATCCGTAACAATTGTTTTCTATTTAAACTTTTAATAATTTAAGTGTGGAAAACGATATCTATTTTAAGGTAACTTTATCTTTACAATAGCAAAATTCCGTTTTTAGTTTAATAATATGTAGCAAAATTTCGATCTAAAGTTCCCTGTAAACACGATCAAATTTTTGTCGTAGGTTGCGTATGCCATTTTGTTTTAAATTATTTCTATGGGAGCAAGATATAACTGTTAAAGTCGAAATTCAAAACTTTTCAGTATGACGATCCTAAATGTAAAATTATTATTCAATTCAATTAATTTTTTTCCTTTAATATTTTTTTTCATAATTTTTTACAGCTGAGAAACATTTAAAATTTTAAATCAATGGTACATTTCTGATATTAATAATAAATTTTAAGGAAAAACAGGATGGTAAAGACCTAATCCAATTGTTTCAAATTATTATGTGTATAAATTAATACTGTTTTCTCAACTATGAAAATTCATGAATGCTTTTGGGATGGTGTTTTGGGAAGATAGATTTTTTTTTAGTAGAATACAATGCTAACAAAATGTAATTTTTTGCTTATATTCACTTTTTTTTAACGTGCTGGGAGTAATATATCGTCGGCTAGACTTTCTTTTTTCCTGTTTAATATTAAATTTGTGTCCTTGACGAATGCTGTTATTGTCGCAATATCAGTTTCTGAAACAAGTGATACGTATAGACCGGGACATATTTATATATTTTGCAAGCTATGACATCACATAGAAATAGATGGTGATAGGAGGATTGATCTAAGGGGATATATATTATGTATATTAATTTTCTAATATATCAACTAATTAAATGTGAAAAATTATAATAATGAATGCAGTTAAATACAATAAATTCATATAATTTTGGTCACTATAAAATCATGCCCTTAATAAATTCTATATTATTTAAATTAATTAAGAATACCGAAAGGAAAAACTTTTTATTTAACATTTATGTCCTGATAGAGAATTCAAGCTAATGAATAATCATTTAATATTTTGATTAATCGTTCGTCTCTGAAAGATTATTTGCTTTACAACAGAAGGATGATAACTATTTCGTCTTTTAAATTCGTTTTTATTGCATTTGGTAATAGCTAAGCATATTTTTTGTACTTTTAGATTCGTAACGATTCAAATAAGAACTTAAATCAAATCTAAATCTGAATCTATTCGATAGTTAGACTTCTTGAAACCATTTATGTTGTTCATATTGCAAAACCTATTAATATGAGAATTTTCTTTAATATGAGTAACTTATTAATAGTTTATCAGACTGTAGTTTCATCTCGAATAATAGATTCATTTGTATTTTATTTAGAAAGTTTCTTGAATTTGTTTTTAGTTTACATGATTGGAAACAAATTTTAGTATTTGAATATTATTGAATACGTAATATTGAGTTGCGTTACATTGGGTATGTAATGTGAACCAATTTTTGGTCGTTGACATTGATACGATAGAAGAACTTGATCGAATTGTGAATCAAATAAGTACTAGCTACAAACCCAAGCATTCGATAAGTTATGACATTAGGTCTTAGTATGTAAGTTGAAAAAAGATATCCCGTTCAATTTCTACAAACTGTTGAGAAAATATACAGAAAATCGTACGTTCTACGTCAAGATTTTTTCAAGTGCACCAAAGAGGCGTTTTCGGATCCATACTATCTTATCCATTCGGTAGATATTCCAACAACACCATCAGATGATGAAAGTAGCAATCTTTGCTGACGACACGGCAATTATGACTTCGGATATCGACCCATTATGGGCTTCAAATGTCATACAACAGAATCTCGATCAAATTCAAAGCTGGCTTCACAGTTGAAAAATAAAAGTTAACCCATGTAGCATTTTCACTCAGGTAATAGTCCCTCAGTAATTATGAATAATACAGTCGGTATGACCTGTGCGGTATGCAAAAGGAATCTGTCAAGTATTTGGGGATTCATCTTGATAGGCGATTTTAAGAAGCTCAGAAATGCACTCAATTAAGACAAAAGCTGAAAAGTCTATTTTGATTAATGGGTATATATGTGTTTGGAAAACCAGATCCTGTTGTACAAAGTTATTCTTAAACGGAACCTAATCTTAAATCAAACATGGGGGCGTAATTCAAGGATTTCAGAACAAAGTCGTAAGATTGGTGTTCGATGCCACGCAGTTCGGGCCAACTAATTTATTACACAACGTCTTGCAGATCTCTTCAGTACATGCAGAAATATTAAAATATTGCACAAAGTATAGAAGTAAATTCGAAACACATTCAAACATCCTGCCAAATAATCTGATGAAGAACTCATGCCCTAGATAATAATTTTATAAAATGTAAAATTTAGCCCTAAAATATAAAATTCAATGCAACGTGTAAAATTATAAAAAAGAAGTGTTATCATAGAATGTCAGCGTAAAAACACAAAATTATTTAACTTATTTAATTGTAAATTATTATTCATCAAATTGGAAGAGAAAAAAAAGTTGTTCAATTTTTCAGTATTTGTTAATTTGTTTATTATGTCTAATCATCTTATTGTTCTGTTTCTTGATCTTGCGAATAGTTAAAAGCTATTAGGGTTATCTGAGTGCCCTCTGAGAAACTTCGATTCAGTTTTATCAGATTATCAGCAGTATACCGCAGGCATAATATAAACTTTGAAGGACTACCTTGATGAAAACTAATATTGGATTTACTAAATTTAATTTTGGTATTATATTTACGTCCTAAATAAAATAACGTTTTTTTTTAAATCTAGATAAGAATCTAATCAGAAAAGAATATAAGTTATGTTTTACGTTGATTAATTCATATTTAAAAAAATATTTCTTCACAATATTTAACTACAATATTTCTTCTTTTCTATTAGATTTTCATTTCAAAATAAAACCCACAAATGAATCTCGTATTCTCTTACTTAACTTATCACCACATAATAATACCATACATAAAACTATATTCAGTGATGTTAAAAACAAAAACAAAGTTAATAAAATGTTTATATACATAATAGTATATACATAAATAATTTATTTAAATTTCTAAGGTAGAAGCTAAAATTTAAATTTAGATATATACCGTTAGCGGTTACCAAGTTTAAAAAGTTTTTGTATTAGTGCGAACATATTATTGTTTTTAGGAAAATGTTTTTTGTTTTATTAAGGAAAACTTTGTTTATGTTTTTAAATTTTTTTGTTTTTTTTTTTTTTTAATTCTTTTGAGTAAGTGGTGGTGCCATTCATTTATGAAATTAATGGTTAACCAAGCGTCAGACCCTTGTCATCATCTATTATCATCCGGTGATATGTGAAAAATTCTAAGTCACACACACACACACAAATAGTATATATGAGGAAATTTAGCTAATAGACCTTTTATCCTTGAGAAAACAAACAAACAAAATTAAAAACCAAAATAAAAAAAAAAATAAGTAAAATAAATGTTTATTTAATTTTTGTTGTACTGCCTTTGGAAATATGTATTTAATTTTCATCTATTTAATGAAATAAATTTTCAAAGTGAAAATGAGTGTATAAAAAAAGGATAAAAGAAAATTTTGTATATTTAAAAAAACAAAAAATAAAAATGCCTAATTTTTAACAATCTAAAGTTAAAGTTTTTGGGTTCTTTGTATATAAAGGATATTGTATTTTCAAGGACTTTGAAAGAATTTTTTTGTTTATTGTATAGTTAACAAAAGCAAAACAAGAAAAAAAAAAATCATAAGGTGATGAATTTCTTTGAAAAATCCTTCTTTCATTATTTAATTTATTATTTTTAATGGAAATTTATTTTTTAGTTTCTAATATATAAATCCCATGAAAAATTACTGTTTAATTAAAATTTTTACGTACTTCATCTGAAATATTAATGAAAATTTATTAAATAATAACAAAACAAAAAATAAGTATACTTTTGAGTTAATGTTACGATTAAAGTATATTATTTTTGTATTCCAAAAAATTTTCTTTGACGTTAAATAGAGAGTACTCTACTTGTATAGATATATTAAATTATATCTGTATTTAATTGTTCATAAAAAATTGTGTTTTGTTGCCTCTAGTCTGCGTTTTATGGTGTATTTAGTGTGGTTTTTACATATTATATTCTGCAACTATAATAGTATTTTACAACATTATAAAAAACAATTCATATGATTAAACTCAAGTTATTACCTTGAAATTGAACATAGTTGTATAAAAGAATATTTAAAATTCTATGAATAGATAATGATATGTCAATGACAAAGTTTTTCGTAGAATAAATAAACGTTAAACGTTAAGAAACTGAACGTATTAAAGACATGTGATGGTATAATAAAAAAAAGAAGTGTTGATGTTAAGCAAATGTAATAGAAACACAACATTAGGAATCAAAGTAAATGTAATGAAGGTTCTTCTGAAGGAAATATTGTACCCACGTGGGAGTAAACGAGTATATCTTAAAGATACCTGGTGTTTCCAACTTTTCAAAAATTATATCTTTAATGGCATCTTATTCGTTAAGGACGAAAAGGACATTTGAAAACATCCTTGTTATTTTAATGTTTTTGTGGTCTTATTTATTGTAATTTTTAGTTGATGATAATTATAATAATACAAGTTGTACTTTACAATAGTACTTAAACATGATGCAAATAACCTAGTCAAAAGTTAAATAAAAAATTTCACAGATTACCATAATAATAGATTCTCATCTAGAATCTGATCCATTTTCAATCAATTCTTAAAAAAATATATCCAACGAAATCACTCTAATTATTTAACAGTGATGTCATACAGTATTTTGAACTTAGTTATTATTATTTTTTATTTTATTTATTGCCTTATGTATTTGTACAATATGTTATTTTCGAATATATTTTAATTCTATATTTCAAGAGCTTATATTACTACAATATTTACACTTTTGATTTATAATTATTTAGACTAACCTGACTTAAATATATTTAGAATAAATTTAATTTGCAAAGGACAAAATGGAAAGTAAAAACCTTTAATTAATAAACGGTTAAATTTTAACTTGTATACAATAATTAATCAGTAGGATATATATATTTATTTAATTCGTTATATTAATTGCAAATCAACTTCTTATATATTGCTAACTAAAATTATTATATGCAATTCAAGTTGCGGAAGATTTAATGTGTGCTGGATAAAGAGTGCTTGTGGTTACAACAGACATTAACCATAGCAAAATAAAAAATTCAATATAAGTCGATAGTCGTGGCAACTTCTGTTTGCTTTTGTTTATTTTAATTATTTTAATTATAGTAAATAAAGAAATTAAAATAATATTAATTATAATAACATTAATTAATTTAATAAATAAAGAAAGTTAATAATTGATACAATATTTTATATAATCTACAATTTCAAAATAATTGATCCTTGTACCTACGACTTTGCTTATTTATAAAATTTTTTGCAAATTAATAAAGTATTGTGTTTTCGTGGTTTATATAAATAATTTTAAATACAATATTATATAAAAGCTATTTTGGCTTTCAAATTATCAAATTACAATTAAATTTTTTCAACTAAAATTAAAATTTTTAATATAAGTAGTGTTCTTTTTATTTAATTACTTTTTTTTAACCTTTAATTTACATAATTATTTTGAAATAAAGTCAATATCGATATTAGTAACCAATAATAACAAATTGATTTGAGTTATGAACTCTTAATTAATCGAAAAATGAACTAGATTAAATATATTTACTTGATCAATAATAATAATTATAATAATTTATATTGTAAAAAGGATACAATTATTATTATGGTATAAAATGCAAAAAAGGATATTATTTTTGTTGGTTATTATTTATTTCAAGCATATAACATAACAGATAAAAACTTTTTTTTTGTCGTTACGCAATTTAATGAGTATTTATGGATGCTTATTTACATATAATTGATTGAAATTATTATAAATTATAAACATTGTTGCTTGTCGATTGACTGGTAAAATTAGTTCAGATATTTTCAGTTTTTTATTCAACTCAAATTTTGATTGTGGATTTGGACTGTGAATTTGGACCCGCAGAATGAGTTAGGCTTTATAAAAAGCGAAGTCTTATCGCTAGGTAATCTGCAGACTCGTTTCTTCGATTCCATCAAATGTCCTGATACCCTAACCTTTCAACCCTAAATTACTCTTGAATACTCTTGTAAATTAATGTGAAGTTATTTATTTTCGCCAGAGATTTTAGAACCTCTACATAATCCTATGCTAGCATGTGTCATGTATGAGTTAACGGGTTGTATGGATACCTTGCTATCTAGGTAGTAGTGTCTGCCTACAGTAAGCCGACACACTTAGGCCAGTAAGGTACATTGTGATAGCCTTGCTATCTAAGAGAATGTAGATCTCATCTTTGTCTTTAATTTCTTTTTAAATTTGCTCGCCAAAAAAGTTCAATTGTTCAGCTTGGAGAACTGTTTTTGTACAATCAAGGTATGAGTAATTATTGGCTATGAGATTCGTTCCATATACTCCTGATCTTACGTCACTTATAGTTTTTGAGCAGTCAATATACGATATTACTGCACTTTTGAAATTTATTTTTCACGTTTTTCTTCTTACCGAGACAACCTTCTATAGCCTCAGCATCAGTTTGTGAAGCTCATTTTGAGCTGTGAGCTGTGTACTGTTTTTCCATCAAACTGCAAATGGTTATAAATTGTTTAAGTAAATAGGAATTAAATTTCTGAGTTAATAACTATAAATTGCTTAGATAGAAACAGGTATTATTTAAGTTTGTAAGCTGGTTATATAAGTTATGTATGTAACATTATTATTTTAATAATATTATTGTAATATTTTGTTAAACAAATTTATTTTGTCTAATAGAACACCATTCAATAGACAATTATTGTAATTATAAGAAAATTCAAAATTTTGATATATTTTTACTGGAGGTTACATTTAATTATTGTAAATAGAGTTTAAAATTAATTAAAGTGAATATTGCTTGGAGGAAGCAGCAGCATTGAAAGCTTTTGGCTAAATATATTTTCATTACTTAATACAGTTTTAATTTAAATATATACAAGATTCATTACAAAAAGAAATTGGTATATGACTACTTAAATTTATTTTCAAAAATAAAAATGCAGAAAACTACATTCATACAAAATTAAAAAAATATATTTTTTAGGTTGTAAACAATTCTTGAAAATCCTTATTCGATACCAAAATTGTATTTTATCAGTTTATGAATAGAAAAAGAGTGGGATAATTTGCATTTTGGTATTTAGTAGTGACTTAATTCAATGGGTGTTACTATTATATTAAGTCTATTTTGTTATCAATTAGATACTGACTGTACACTTCATGATGCAGAAAACATAAGACACACTTTTTCAAATGTTTGGCATATCCAGAACTATAGCAAAAAAAAAATTTTTTTAAATAAGAAAATTCAGCTCAATAAAATTTTTTTGTTTTTGCTTTTGATTTCCCCCTATTAATGTGAAGTTATCCAACAATATACATCCTCAAATCATTTCTGAAACATTGAATTTTCATAATGACTCTTCAATAATCGAAATGAAATATTTCTTCTTTTATCCGCAAAATACTTTTTAACTCACAAAAAGGGATAACCGTTGAAATTAGTCAAAGAGTGTGAATAAATTAAGAGATAAATAGAATTAGCATCTTATGAAGTGATCATATTTGGTTTCATGCATCAGGAACTATTAAAAATTTCGCAAGTTTTGCAAAATAAAAAAATTTAATTTCAATTATTGAAGAGTCATGTAATGAAAATTCAATGTTTCAGAAGTGATTTCATATATGTTGCTGGATATATGTTCATTAATGGATGACATAAAAAAAAAATCAAAAAATGTTAACTATATGAATTTTCTCATAAAAAATGTATAGAAATAAAAAAATAATATTTAAAAATTTAATTTTATACAATAGTAAATTTTTGAATTTCCAAATAATTAATTTTCAAACATTCATTATACTGTAAACACTATTAGATTAAATATTGTGGATTTACTAATTTATTATTTACTAAAATATTTAAATTTTTAAAATAAATATTGATGATTTTTGAATTTTAAAAAGTAACAATAAAAATATAAATTTTATTGAAAAAAAAAAATAATTTTAGTACAAGAACGTCAGAATCATGAACTCTTTTAAAACGATTTTATTTTAATTAAAAGTTTTTTTTTTAACAAAATAATTTAGCCCTTAATAAAAAAAAGGATATAAATTGCAAGTATAGTATCTTATTTTTATTTTATTACATTGTTTCAATCATTTCACATTTTAATCCTTTTGCATGTTCGTTATTTGGTGCACGTAAGCGAAACTAATTTTTAATTTATTTTTGGTATACAACACCTGGCACGCACACCCCATTTTTGTTTTATAATAATTTATTTTTAAATTAAAGTAATATACTCGTAAAATATATAGTTAAAAATTATACTTAGATAAATATTTTATTTTCAATTTAAGATGCCAAGAAGAATTTTTAATCCCTTGAAATTTTCTATAGTTTTGAAAAATAAATAAAAATGTTAGTGAAATTTATAACTCCTTTATTTATGCATTTTATTTAGTAATGCAGTAACATGTAATATAAAATGAACAAATTACTTTAAATGACTAATCCATATTATATGCATAATACCTTTATATACTCAGAAAGAAAATTAAAAATGTAGTTCTGGATATTATATAGAAAAGTACTTTTTTCGAACTTTAAATTAGCAGAATGGTGTAGTTAGGTGTAGATGGGTTGATGTGACCATTCTAGTTGATTCTGGAAAATTAATTTACACTTAATTGTACGTCTTCAAATGCAATTATTGTTGTTTGCTTTAGAAGATCCCTCGCCAAAGGAACTTAGTACTAGAGCCACCTTGTGCGATTCAAACAGTAAATTAAATCACTTATTTTACTTTCCGCAATAATTCTTATATTGTTATTAGGGAAAACCTGACCTAAAGTCGGAAAGCAGGGTAGAATGGTATAGTCATTACATTATGAACGTAATATGAAAGTAATATTTAAAAAAAAATGTGTGATATCACTCAATAGAGTAGTATGACAGTAACGTCTTTATTTCCCATTACTTTAATAATTAAATTTATAGCCTAATTGATTGTAGCGCAGGAAAACGTATTTCAGGTAAGTGACAAGCATGTGGTTGAGGATGGATTCAACGATGGTGTTAAATAAAATTTTTTTATACCACTAAGTATAGTAGAATAGTAGACCAATAACAACAGACTGCACATTAATTTACATAAGATAATATGTGTGGTATAGGAACAAGAAAAAATTGACTACTGGATTAGTTAACCCAATACTTAAGAATTTTGTTAAAATACCAATGGATAAAACCAATTGACGAATTATTAAAAACAAAATATCAGCGTTGCTTCAAAATCCAAAAATCGAATATAATTAATCATATAAGTATGTAAATTTTTATGGATATAGTGCACACTTACATATTCTTTCTTCTACATTTTATTATAAATAAATAAAAACTTAATAAGGAATTTAAAATAAAAATTTATGAAATAGATTTTTAAACAGCAGCATATCAAAATTTCTTCTCATCACACTAATTTTTTGCATTACATTCATTTGCTTTGCATTGATAATAAGTTTTGGAATACCACAAAACTTACTAGATAACGATAGATAACTTTTAAGCTCAAATTATATTGCAAAACAAAACCCAAGGTAAATTTAACACCGAATCAGACAATGCAGCACAATGGTATATTATCGGTTCTAATTTTTAATCTAATGATCGAAAAAGCAAATGTTATAATTTGGACACTGGCTGGAACATATTATTCAACGAAATTACCAAAAATTAGTAGGCTAGAAGAAAAGGGACACCCACAAAAAATAGCAATAGCAAAAAATAGCATTGATTTTTTGGTTTTATTGAATTCAACTAACCTGACACAGTAATCTGAAGTTAACACAATATTCAATTATGCATAAATGATAGATTACAGGCAGGCAACCAACATTATTGTCAAGAAAAATCAATCTAAAAATGGTATACTGCCAAACTAATCGATAGCTAAAATACTGTCAAGACGATCCAAGCTAACAATTTATAAAACAATTATACAGCCTGTAATCAACTTCAAACTCAGCATCAATAGCATACTTAAAATGTTTCAATATTCAAGTCGTATTATTTAATAAAATTCTGTATCTTAGCAAAACCCAGAATTTCTAACAAATAAAAATTCGAGAATTTAAACAAAATACCAAAGAATATGAAAAACCAACAAACATTAAATGAAATTGCAAAGTTGAACATAAATTCTTATGTCATTTAAAATAGAAAAATAATAAAAAAAAATGCATACATTAATGTTTGTGTATGCTTATAAAGCTAAAATAAAAAAAAAAAAAAATGTTTAAAGACAAAACTATTACAAGATGCAAAATATAAGTACTTTTTTTCAAAGGATTTTTTTTCAGGATAACAAAGAGTCTTTAAAATAAAAAAAATTTTGTTTTCTAGCTTTGTTTGTAATTTCTTTAAGGAATAAAAATAAAACCATTAACATTAAATAACAACATAAACAATTGTGCAGTAGTGCGCTGTTTTTCTAATATAATTAGCTTCACTAACATAACAAGATAGTAGATGTCGTTGTATAAACGTAATTTTTTTTTTGATTCTTTAGATTTAACAAATATGTGCACTCATTCGTATCCATATTTTTGTGTAGGTAGAATCGTTTTAAATTGAAATTTTGAATTCTTATATAACTATATTGTAATATAAACTCGTGTATCAGTACAGTGCAGTACAGTACAGTTCATTTTGATATGAAGTCTAGTTGTTTCAGTGACATGATATATGTCAGGAAATCAAATAAAGAATATTAATCTTGATGTTGAAGCTCTATATAATGATGTTTGCTATCACATTGGTATATTTTAAAATATTTTTAACAGTGTATGAAATAATACATCTATCATTCTAATGTCAATTCAATCTTAAAATAAATTATTTTTTTATTTATAATCACATCTTTACCGTTTTATGTTTAGCTGTATTGGTTTATATTTTGAATTAAGCATTCATATTTTGAAATATATGAGCTTATTCATTTTTCGAATTTCAAAATACATAGTTTAATTATGTATGAGGTAAATGAAATTTTTGAAGATAATCATTTTCAATCAAGATTTATTAATAGATTTATTTGTAAATATAAAATACAAATAGAAAAACGAGTTAAGTATAAATAAAAGAATGATAACAATTTCGTGAGCTCAATCTTGCATAAATAATTATATTCTACGGAAAAGTAATGTAAAATCCAGACTTCTGAAAAAAAAAAAAAAATAGTTCTATCTGATATATTTTTGGCACATTGCCCGATGGTCTGATAAAATGAAAAACCTGCTAGATGAATGTTATACCAAAGTAAAAAGAATAATGAACCGATACCCAGATTGTTGGACAAATAAACTACGGCTTTTAATAGGAACAACGGAGTTAAATCTAGACAGATTACAGAAAATAGATATAATAAGTAGTAACATATCAAAATTCTTAGCATATATATTTTCTAATGGCAGAGTTACTATTTCCTGAGCGTAAAAAGGATAAGAAAGAATTTGAATCTGATCCCACCTGAAAATGTAATTTTTCAACTTTTCGGAGATAATCAATGGTTTTTACAAAAATATCAGTTTTTATTTAAAATAAAAATCTGCAAAATCTTACGGACGCTGACGCAATACTGATGATTACGAACACAAGCGACTGATTTTTAGCTTTAGCAGATTTATCGCATGACTTTGTTTATGAACACAAAATTTGCAATTCTGCGCATGTTCTGCGTTTATGAAAACAAGAGTAGATTTATAATATTGTTACATTTAGTGGTGGGGTGGTGGTGATAGTTTTTGTGGAAGGAATATCTTTGGAACTATACTTATATTTATTATACATTTATTTTCTAATTCGATTTTTTTAACACTCTGTAGCTCAGGCTAAATTTAAAAATAGATAGATCTCCTCTAAAACATTTTTTTTTCTGAAATATTAAAATCATCCAGAAAAAAAAATTTACCCAAATAGGATGACCCTGTATGGAATAAGAGAATAAAATATAATAAAATCATTTTGTTCCTATTCAAATTAATTGTATTGTATATAATGGATATTATATTAATAAAAAATTTACATATGAAAAAGTTTTAAAATTAAATTAAATTTGCTCATACATTTTGAAAAAAGAAAAAAAAAGAAAAGAAAATTTTAAAAGAAAAGAAAATTAAAGAAAATATATTTGAAAAATTTTATCACTTTTTGTATCTTTTTTACTTGTTGTTTATCTTTTGTTTTTTTTATCGCAATTGAAACAAAAATTAACGATATTAATTTTTTTTTTTTATGTTTTTTTTAATTATTTGTATCTATATATAATAATGTAAACATAAGTTTCGAGAAAAAGAAAATAATAAGAAAAATTTTATTAATTTTTTTATAATTCTAAGAATGAAACCTGGCAACAAAGATTTTTGCAACATGTTTTAATAAAAGACGACAACTTTTTTTTCTTTTTTTTGTGTAAATTTTTGAAAATTTTATAATGTATTATTGATTTCACTTTTAGTTTTTTACGTTAAACGATAAAAAAATTCTACATTAACATCTACAATTTGTGTTTGCAACTACAATAATTATGTTTGTTACAGCCATATACAAAAAAATTAGAATAACTATAATATGTACAGAATGGCTTAAAATTGTTTTCGAAAAATAGCAATGACTGGTTAACAAAGCTGAAAACATAAACAGAAAGCAACATTGCATCAATTTTAACAAGAATAAAATATTCTCTAACTAATATTGTGTCAGTTCTACAAAATTATGTTAATTTGGTTTTTCTTATTTATATAAATTGATTTGAAATTAGATTTTAACTGGATTTGATTATATACTTATGTATTTTTAACGTTTTTTATTTTATGATTTGATTATATTTATTTATTTATTAAATTATGTTGCATATATGAAATTTAACAGGACATATTTATAAGTTCTGCATTAATTCGCAGCATCGGGTATTGATTTAAAAATGTTTTGAAGATCTCTGCCCTGGTATATAATTAAATTACTTTGGTTGAAAAACCACATTCAAATTTCGAAGATGAAGCGAACATTTATTTGTAAATCAAGTATAAGTCAGTACTATGAATAATTCTGAGTCTATTCAACTTAGTTCACAGTTCTCTTGGCAAACTAAAGCATTCCATAGAATGCGAATATTTACTTGTGAATCTTGTATTAATAGTATCATGACCAATTTTTAGTATAATAAGCTTATTTCATATTTCTCTTGGAAAACTAAAGCTTTTCATAGAAGCGAATATTTATTTGTGAATCATGTATAAATACCATGAACAGTTTAGAATCTATTCAGCTTTGTTTCTAGTTTTCTTAAACTAAAGTCCTCAACATGGTGGGATAGATTAAATAAACATGGATAGTTACTGCTCCCAAATTCAGTGGCTCCCAATATTGTGTGAATATTGGCCATATTCAGGTTATTTTAAAGTCTTCCTTATGCAATATCTCAATTAACATCTGTTGTCTCTAAAGATCTCTGGGTCGTTTCAGAAATATCTTGTATAATTTTTGATGATCAGATTGTTTTCAGTGATATATAATAAATTTTGCATTTAAAAGTTCTGTAGAAAGCACTGATGAAGAAAATAAGTTCAAACTCAAACAAATGAAATTAAATTTAATCTCAATTACTTATATCGATATTACTTACTCAATATCAAGAAACAACGACCATCCACAGTATTCGTAGACAATTAACATTTTTATGAAAACACATAACTTTATCAGTAATTATTCGACCTAAAATCCTCATTCCACACAACAATCTTCTAATGATGAGATATCGATAAATAACGTTATGACTCTTGGCTTTATTTCCATTCAAATTTATTTATTTTTTTACCTTATTTTTAACTTTTTTCATCTTTTTTTTTTAATTTCGAAACTTTAAATCTGTTAAAACAAAAAATGTTTAGCTATACAATAAAATTATAGCTTTGTTTTGTTTGCATTGAAATTCTAGACTTTTTCAAGTCACATTTCACTTTTGTATGTTTCTTTAAGTATCACAAACCCAAATAATTACACCATTATTATTATAACCTTCTAAAAAATGAATAAAAAACGACAAAAAAACCTAAAAAAAAATGAAAAAGGGAAATAATAATAAAGGAAAGGAATTGTTTGTGAACTGATTTTTAGAATTTGTATATTTTGTATGTAAAAACGTGGTGGCGGGGCAACGAATTGTTGCAGAAAATGGTGATTGTAAATAAAATAATTAAAAAAAATTCATGTACACACGAAGAATTTTAACATGAATTTCATTTTGTTTTGTATTAGTATTATTATAATTATTATTATCGTTACTTGAAATTTTCATAGCAGTTATTTCGGTTTGAGTTTCTTTGAGACAATGAAGGTATTCAAGAAGTATAAAATGTGCGACGTGTTTTAAGAATTTGCACTGTTTTTTTTTTTTTTTTTTTTTTTTTTTTTTTAATTAAATGACAATATTGTAGGTATACCAGAAAATTCATAGAAGAAAAAGCAATAAATATTTTTTTTTGTGTTCTCTCGGAGTCGTTTTTGAAAAATATTTTTACTAAAACACATTTAAGTTTAGATACAAAGAGATTTTTTATAATTTAAACAACAATTGTTAATAAAAATATAATGTTTTGTATAAAGTGAAAACTTTAATGTAACTACAAAAGATTAATTTGCTCTTTTGATTGACAGTCGGTTAATATCTTGTCACCGTTTTAAATTTTTTTTTTTATAGTTTACCTTTAATTATTTCAATGTGCTTATGTGGGAAGTAAAGAACTTAATAGATATTCATATTCTTGGTAGGATTTATTATATGATTGTGGTTGTACTGAAATTGTGGTTGGTTTTAATGAAATCAGTGACTTGAACATGTTTAACGAATGGAAGAAAAATTTCCAAAAAACAGATTTGATATACAAAACGTGAGAGTAAACTGAACCTTTGTTGATAGGACGATATATCGAGAAAAGCCATGCCAAATCGCCGACAATGGAGGATGATATTAAATCAGGTCAAGGACTTACATATGGTCTGCAGCATCGGATAATTATAAATAAATAGGTGAGAAAAACTTGAACTCATCACCTTAGTTTAATAGCAATTTAAAATATTTTACAGATATGCGTATTTCTGTCAGCAACACTCTCCAAGGTTAAAAAGAAAAGTAGCTTTAATACATGAATCGTACTAGATTAATTAATTTTTTTTTTGATTTAGGTATATAAATCAAATGTGAAACAAAGTTATGTGAGAAAAATATGAGTAGGTACTTGTTGTAGTTTTATATTAAAGTAATATTTTTTAGCATAATTTTAATATGGATATTGCTTTTTAAAAGTCTTCTTAAAACTAAAACTTAGAGTCATACAATATTTTTAAAAAATTCAATAAATATTAATATCATAATTGAAATGGGTAAATTAAAGTAAAAGTTAAAAATTAGAATCCTACAGGTGTATAATGGGCCCTATTTTTTTCAGATCGAAGAAAATCATCAAAAGATTTTTTAATTATCGTTCTATTTTACGGAGGAGAACGTAGTACTGTGTCGACATTAACCCACTAAAAACTCCTATTGTTTTACTAAAATTAAAACTACTCTTTTAGACTAACTATTAATACAAATTTAACTCTATTACTTCAGATATCTTTGATCAAACAAAATCCGATTAAGAATTATTGAGAGATACAAGATTTTATCCTAACACAGTTCGAACGATGTCGTCCGTTTAAGTCTTCTACCCAAGTTTTGACGGTCCACTAAGCGTAGAACTTCAGTATTAACATCTTAAAAAAAATGAATTTTGTGGCGTACTGCCTGTTTTTTATTTCGTCTTTTATGATAAGGATCATGAGATCTCTATGAATATCAACATTTCTAACATATCCGGCCCTATTCTAAGAAGTGAATCAGTTTTTCATCGCTTTTGTATCGATAAAGCATCACACCACAGTGAATTTGGTATTTTGAGATGCGAATGACATGATATTTTACAAAACTGACAGCATTGTATGTTGTCTATAAATTTATATTGTAGCTGTCAAAAGCTTTAATTTTGACATCTTATTATTATTCTGTCATACAATTTTTGTTGCTATTAAACCACATGATAATTGTAAATTTTATTTTACAATATATTTTGAAATGCCGCAAAGTGAAATTTCAACTTCAAAAAACAAAAAAGGGAGTTTTGTCACTTTTCTACAATTCAAAATATAAATAAATAAAAATATAAAATAATATTTGACAATTAACATTTAAAAAAATATATAAAAAATTAACATTAGTTTAATTATATTTTGTGGTAATTTTAAACTTATTCTTTTTTATTCACTGCATAAAAATTTTCTTAGTGATAAATGTACGTTGCAACAGCTAAAATATAAAATCATTGGTCAGAATACCTACTATCAAAATTGAAACGTTCGCTACGTATCACAAAACTCATTTCTTAGAATTAGGATCAATATTAATAATAAGTTAAATCAATTGTACTACAAATATGATTAGAATCTTTGTTAAAATGCCATCTTTATATTTTGAAGGAAAATCACATATTTTGATTTAATTATAGAATGCATATTCATCTTATTTTTACATTAATGATCTATCAATTTCATAGTAGGTGAAACAAAATTAAAACTTTCAAAATTTAATTATAATATACTGATCGATTTCGTTAATATATCTGATATACAACAGGAACCGATCATTTAATTAAATGATAAAATGTATTCATATAGTATTTATTTTTTGGTAGCAAACAAATGTGAGGAAAATTAAAAAGCTATTAGAACCTGAGCTTTGAAATTATTCTGTTAAATTGTATGAATATTGCGATTCGTTTAAATTACAATTAATTTCTTACATATATAAATAAATAGTGATAATATTATTTACAGAAATGTATAAATTTAATACATATTATATTTTAGATATTATTTGGGTTTTGAACCAATTCATTTCATAAATATTATATATAAACACTTGAAAGTGAATTTCATTCAAACCGTTTCACATTCAAAAATTAGATTTGCATAAAAATTTAAATAATTATAAAAGAAAACCACAGGTATCTATAACTACCACAACATATATATACATAAATAATATAAAACAAAATACATAAATAGTATTAGAAAATAAAAAAAATTAAACGAAGCTTAGGATGAGAAGAATCTATTTATTTTTGAAATAAATAAATAAATAAACATTTTAAAACACATGCAGGTTGAAAACCATTGCATACAATACAAACATGACCGTAATCTATTCTACGAGGAAGCCTATTACTGTGATAAATTTATAGATATATAAATCTTTCAGATATTCCCTAGTTTATCAACAGAAATTTTCCCAAAATACCTGATAAAAAAAAAAAACTATATAGCTATTCCTTTATTTATTTATTTAATTATATATTAGGACTTTGTGTATTAATATGCCAGTGCAATACAAACTAATAATAAAAATATATTTCATTAGAAAAAAATAGATGTTTGATAAATTAATTACAGAATTCAAAGTAGAAGAATGAATAAAATAATTTAATTATAATCATACATCATTTGAATAAGGTGTTAAAAATGTATACCTAATAACACATAAAAAAATGTAAGACCGAAGAAAAATAATGTATTCGTTTAAGATGCAATGTGTACAGAATTCAGATAAACCAATACAACAAAGTTGTTTACCTTTTTTTTGCGAAACAATAATTGCAAAAGCAGGATTTCATTTCGAACATTGAAGTATAAAAGTACTTTTTTTTAGTTTGTTTACACTTACAGTTTATATGGTACTATTTAACGTTTAAGTTGAAATTACTAAATTGCTAGCGACATACACAAGTGGTCTAATGGCGGTACGCGGTAATCCGTCCGTCGCCGCCACGGATTTTCGTAACTAAACATTATAGTTAACCCTTTTAAAAATAATTAACTAAGGGGAAAAATATTATACTGTTGATAAAAACAAATATTATCATCGACTATGCCAATTTGGCATTTTATTCGTAAAAATTATTGCAATTATTCGTAAAAACATTTTATTTTGATTGTAGCAGCAGTAAATAACCTTCTTAAAATTTGTACAATATTTAATATTTTTAATTTATTACTTTTTCAATTAATTTTTTTCTTCTCATATTCTCAATAAAAAAATATTGAAAAGAGTACAAGTTAAGTTAAATATTTAATATATACATGTAGAAAAAAAAACAAGAACAATAAAAATAAAAAAAACCACTCACCTTTTGATTGGCATCACCGGAAACTTATATATTTGTATTGTCCATTTAAATAACCATGAAAATATTTGTGTTAATAATATTAATAAAAATGTTATTATAGGTGATATAAATAATATTGAACCATAGGCGTTATTTGTTTTTCTACCAATTTCTAATTGTTTTTGATATAATGGTAATACAATAAATAATGAAAATGATGTCAATAGTAAACCAAAACCGATTGCAATTAATATTAAAAAAATTCTTTTACATTTACGAAAATGTTGTAATTGCATTTGATGATGTTGTTGTGCATTTTGATATTCTTTTTCAGTTGTTGAATTCCATTCGGTGGTTGTTGCATCCATTAAAGATAATGAATTTGCATTTGTTTTACATAAACTAAATTGCATTGTATCTGAACGTCCATTATTATTAAAACAATTTCCATTATTATGTCCTGTATGATGATGATGGTGATGATGATGATGATGATGATTATTACCACCATTTATATTACTACTAACAAGGCCAGTACCATCACAGTCATCTGATAAATCTTCATCACCATCTTCATCTTCCATTTCAGATGAGGATGTTAAACCGACCAAATCTTCTTGATCGGAATTAATTGCAGCATCATCATGTCCTTTACCCATTATTACATTCTATGGATAATTTCGGTTTTTATTTATTTTTTTTTTCTTTTGGTTTTTTTGGTTTATATGTTTTGTATGTCCTTAAAAAGAAAATAATGTGCGTGTTTTTATAGATAGGCTTTTATTGTTATATTCGACTACAACAGTAAATTATCTGTCAGTTTATATTTTATATAAGTTTTAACGTAAATTTTACCCACACTTTCATATGTGTATTTACTGTGTGTGTGTATGTATATATATCAAAAATAAATAAATGATAAACTAAAAGTTCGATGGCTTCAGTAGGGTTTTAAAAGCGTTTTGTTTTGTTTCGATTGTTTTTGTTCTTTCTTTTTTTTTTGTTTTGTCGCAATTATTCGTTATTTACAAGTTAAGTTCTTTCAATTTCAGTTCTCTTGTTTTATTGATTATTTGATTGTAAACGTATATATATGTATCTATAAGCATATATATATTTAGGAAGATGAATAGTCTGTGAACAAAATAATAAAAAAAGATAAACCAGAAATTTAAGGACTAAAAGGATATATAGGTTGGCTGGGCGAGAAAAGTGTTTTTGTTTTTCTTTGCACTTTTGCTCTTATTATTGTTATTTTTCTTTGTTCAAATTTGATTCTTTCGTAATAGTTTTCTGGTATAATTTTCTGCTTTTATGGTAGTATCTTTCTTTTGTTTGTTTTTTGTAGTCCTTGTATCACTTTTCCATTTCTATATAAATTTGCAGTTAAATACTGAAATATTTATGTGCAAGAATCTATTTTTAAAGGTATAAATACACAATTTGAATGTTTACTGCCTTAGTTCTTATATTGAATTGTAATTTTTTCGTCATTGAAGAGTATTATTTTTTTTCTGGGATGAAATGATTCTTGTAGTAATCCTGTAGAACATTAATGTACAAATTGTTATTTGTATAAGTATTTTTTGTTTATTTATGTTTCTTAAAACTGTTTGTTTCGTTTAAATTTTTGTCGTATTTTTGTTTTTTTATTTTCAAAGGTAAATCTTGCCTATGTAAAGGTGAATTGTAGCAACAGATGAAATGTAGAGAGATGAAATATACGTGTATTATCTTATTTTTGTATTTTAAATAATTATCAATTTATTTTTCATCATTATTTAAACCAACTTTCTTTATTATTATTCTTTATAACCTTAATTACAAGAATATTATCCTTTCAGAGTTTAAAATTAAAATAAATAAAAACTGAATTGAGTTGATTGAAACGAATTGAATGGAGTTGGTTGGTGGATGTTTTTGTTAATCTTTTACTGTTTTTATTTAAGTTTCAATTTTTTTTTTTATAAATTTTGTTTTTTCAACTTTAAATTATGCACAGCTCTAGGATATTTTGTATCTTTTCAAAATTATTTAAGAAAATAAAAGAGCAACAAGGAATTTCCGCTTAGTTATATGAAGTTCTGAAAAAGAGAAAAAGAAAATTATTTACTAAAAAGAAAATAAAATATATGTATATATAGATATATAATATATATACACAATAAAATTAAAAACAATTTGATTATATATTATGTACGTAATTTATATAATATATATGTATAAAAAAACATTTTCTATAAAATTATTTAGAGCTGTTTTTGTTACAGCAGAATATTCAAGGTTTTTAATAAAATAAAAATTAACAAGTTTAATTTATTACAAAAACTTTTGAAATTTAAAAAAATTATTTTTTTTTTAGCAACGAAGTGTTTTAGAAAAATAAAAAAATTGATTTCATATTTGTAGTGTGATATACAATCTATTATACAGATTAGAATCTTGAATTTTCAAATGGACATATAAATGAATAAATTCAATGTGTGTAGATTTATGTTTTAAATGATGAAATTCTTCATAGAATAAATTAAAACCGTTTTAGTTCTCAAAAATATAACACGGTAGTTTAGCTAAATCCCTCAAAAACAGAATCCTAATGTACCAAAACCAAACTCAATGTATCGCAATCCCAAGTCTTATTTTCAGTATTATCAAACTTGTCATAATTGTTTAATTTTTTTAATTGTTAGCAAAGCGGAAATACATGCTTTTTCAAGGACTTGGTAACCACTATTGGATACATAAAAAATAAGATATCTGATTAATACCAGAGTTGAAATTTTTTTTTATGTAACCGCTTTTTCAACTTTTTTCAAAAATTTTATTTTATTATTTTAAACTTTTTTCAAAAGTAATGGCTCATAGGTATTTTAACGCTAGGATTTTGGTTTTGGAATTTTGATTTTGAGATATAGGATCACACCCGATGTAAAACGTAAAGTAATACCATATTTTGAATATGTGATTTATAGTCTCAAAAATACAAATTAGTTTAACTCATCATCCAATGAAAAATTTAAGGCAGAAGCAGAATTGATGGAAAACAAAATGTCATTAGTAAGTGAATAGGTCTAATTAAATATGGATGATTTAATGCACTAAATATGTAATATAGCAGACTTTCAGTTATTAAACGATTTATTATGAGCGAAACATAGAGTAGTGGACAAATATTTGAAGATATAGTGTTTCACTGGAGTTACTGAAAATTTAAATAATATACTAAAAAATAGAATTAAAGTCTTAGAAATAAGAAGGTTATGATATAATAATTCACCACAATCCGTTGGATAAATCTTTAGAATGAAAAACAGACACCAAACATATGTAAATATATATCTTGTTAATTTTTTAAATTATAATTGATAATTCTGAATCACAATTGACTATTCTGAATTACAACTATTGACAATTTTGAGTTGTGTATTGTTATTTGGAATTACAATTGGGAAAATTGTTGTAAATTTAATAAAATATTTTCTTTTTATCCGAAATATTCTTTTTATACAATAATTTTCCCAAAAAAATGTTCTATATTGTTAAAAATAGTATTAGGAGAAGAATGAAAGTTAAATCATGTAAATTTTTTTTTTGGTAATATAATAGAAGCTGAATGAAGAGCTACGTTTGTAGGGGCTGCCAGTATGAACCGCCACATTCAGACCATTCAAGTCCATCATATGGTGGTAATGAAAATAAAATTTTTTTTTATAAAAACCTTTTTATAAATACGGGTTTGTTTTCCTTTATTTGATTTCAATATTTAATTACAAAAAGTAAATTTAAATATCCTAAGTCCTACATCCATATCCTAAATGAATTTTTAAGATAAGCATTAGAATCTACTGGTTAGTAGCCAGTTAGTGTTAGAGTGATTTTATTTATTTTTTTTGTAATTATATTTATGATTTATTTATTTATTTTTGAACTTATCTTATTGATACTAATCTCATTAACGATATTGAATAAATTACATTTTACATCATGAACATTTGACTACTTATGAGTGAATCCATTGATGTGCTTCCTTCTTTTGTCTTGTGATTCGATTATTAGTATTATACATTTTACATACTAAGTAGCACATTTTACATTTTACATTATAAGTAGAAATTATTACTTAATTGTATCACTTGGGCAATTTAAATCTGTTATTCATAGTTTCAGATTAAATAGTAATTTACTCACAGTAATCTTGATTTACTGAAGAAGAAAATAAATATCCAAATGTCGAATATTTATCAAATTAATAGGTTTTTGAATAAGTTTAACTTGCTAATTCGATTTAAAATTAAAAGCTTTGACTTTCAAACACTCCTTTATATTTCAAGAAAACCTAAAAGCTGAACATTTTAATGAATTTCTTAATTTTTCTTTCAAATTTACTCAAGTTAAACATTCTTTTAATCTCATTTCTGTTTTATTTTTATATTAAATCTCATTAAAATATTTTTGTTTTTTTAATTTTAAATTAAATATTACACTCAACACAACACAACATCCTTCATTATTCAGTAGCAAAAGTATTGGCCCCTTAGTTCAAGTTTATGGTGTATTAAGAAAATAAAAAAAAAAATGTATTTTGATGTGGCACTAACTTAATAAAAACAAACATGAAATGAATAAAACAGCTAAAATGATTTAACCAGAAGCAATTATGAAAAATCTCGTGGTTACACTGCTTTCTTATAAATTTAAATTAAAAGAAAGATATGAAAATAAATTATAATGGATATAACCTTAGTAATGATTCATTCTTCAAATTTATTTTTCTCAAAGTAAAAAAAATTAAATGTCAAAGTAAAATATTTCAATTCAAAATTATGATTTTAATTGTGAATCAACAAAGGAAAGAAAGAAGGATGCTCACAAACCCATCTTAATTTTTTATAGTTGTGGATGAAATAATGGAAAGAAGATTTTGTTATTCGGATATAATAAAAGAATCATATAAAGTGTTATAACAATTCTGATAATAGTTCTCCAAAGCTTTCTAATCCAGTTTTTTGCTCTAAATTTTACACAATTAAATTATTTAAACTTTGACAATAGTGCTTATGAAATTGACTATGACTGCAAATTGACATTTGAATAGAATATTAATTTATTAAATTTTTGTTTATTTATTTATTCATTTATTAACATTCCAGTCAGGCATAATAAACTTTGAATTGAAAACTAAAAAAAAAAAAATAATGTATTAGTAAAAATAAAGTTATATTTTTTAGGTAAATTTAACTAAAAAAAAAAAATCAAAAATAAATTTTTAAAATTTGATTCCAAATTCACAATTTACTGTTTGGTTAAAAAGAAAATCTGGGTAAACCTTTAAAAATAGCCTATTCCTTCTTCCAGCGAAATATTATCAAGTGTAAATGTTTAATATAAGTAATGGGGTACCAATCGAAAATAAGCAATTGAAGAATTTAATTTGATTTAATCGACTAAACATAAATGTTCGGCTAAATAGTGGGGAGCAATTGAAGAAGCAAAGTTGTCAAATTGAGTAAATTAAATTTTTAAATATTTTCAGTTTTATGTTAATTTTGTAAATTGAGATGGATCACATCACATATCAGTCGTTTAAGCGCCCAAATATTAGATTTAAATATTTCTATATATTAAGTAATTAATAAATAAACAAATAAATTATTATTAATATCCATAAAGTATTTATTTACAAGAGAATTATAAGTAATGTCTTTACAGTTTATACCAAGTTATATATCTTCAACTGACTAATATAAATTAAATTTTTAAAAATTATTATTAAAAAAATTTCTTTTGCACGCAACGCAAACACCATGTGGAGATGAAGATGATAGTAGTTTTGTAATTTCAGCACTAATTGAAGAAATATTCAATATTGCCCTTGATCTGTTCTCTATACCTTGCTGTTAGGGTTTTTCCTACAAAAGGAATATTTAGCAATTATAGTGAATTTTTAAAGGTGACAAAACCAGATTTACCATAATGGCAACAATAAGAATATTTGTTTTCTGCTGGTTAATATTTTGCTTTATAAAATAAACATTCATTTGAACTTGAAGATGTGTCTGCCTTGATCAATTAAAGCATTTCAAGGTAACTAATTCAAAGACATAAATAAGGGTATGTACATAATAGGTAGGCACTTTAATTTGTTGGTAACTACAAAATATTTCGTATTTGATTGTTTTTATGGTGCTTTTTGTATTAGATAAATTATAGTTTTCCAATATGGGTATAGCTTTGATATTATGTTTTTCAATAAAGGATTTATTTGCAAGATGGGTACCAAAGCGAGTAGTTTTTAATTTTTTTTATTTCTTAATCGATAATTTTTTACGGTAATATTTTGAAAAGCTTCATATTTAAATTTTTAGGTTCCTGTCACTGCTCTTTGCTTTAATTTAACGACGTAGAAAGCTTACAGACATTATTAGCGTACTTAAATTTACAAATAAGATATTCGGTTACTCAAGATTTTTTCAGTGTAGAATATCTAGAAGTGCGTACAATCAAAATTTGTATTTTCATATTTCTTTATTATTATTATTTATTTTTTTATAAATTTTACTACATTTAACTTTTTAAAGTTTGATGGTAGTTTAACGTAGGTTGAAAGCGACCTTACAAAAATCGAGTTTGCTCCAGTTGAAACTTTTCTATGTATGAATTGGAATGTACTTGTATGCTAATGTAATTGGTAGTTAAAGGTTTAATACTAAATTAGAGATTACTCTAGGGTTGTACCTTGGTTTTTAGTGCAGCAATTTGCAGTATTTTATATATTTTGTAATTTTATTTAGATAAGTGGTAGAAGTGATAGGGTAATGCTAGAAAGGGTAAGTTATATAGAGTTTTTATATTTTCGAAGATTATTGTTCTTTTGTTGTAAGGTATATTGCCCCAAACTATGATACCATAATTAATTAAACTGCTAAATATCTACAATATCTAATTTGATCTTTATATTATATTTTAATTTTGCGTAGTAATAAAATTTACACAAATATTTAAGAATTCAGTTCATTATAAAATTAATGTTATGAAAATATAAGAAATTTTGGAAGTGAATTTATAAATAATAATAATAATAATATACAAATTTTGAATAATTTTGATTATACGCACTTCTGGATATTTCATATTAAAATAATTTTTATTAACCAACATAATTTCTTATAAAATTTATTTTTAAATTTAAAACAATTTTATTAACCTTAATTATTACCAGTGAATTTATAAAAAACTACATATGCACATCCACAGTCAATATATTTTATTAATTAAATTATCTAAATTAAATTAAAATTAACTAAATTAAAAGTTTTTAATATGTAAATAAATGCGGAAACATTAATTTAATACTGTTAGTTAATTAAATTAAACTTTAAAATCAATTTCCACAATTTCAATTCAATTATATAATTAATTTTTTTTTTATTATTAAATTAAGGTGATACGAGATATATTAATTGACACAATTACTATAGTTTTAAATTTATAGAAATGAAAATGTGGATAATTTATAAGTATACAGACATTTTAAATTCAATTAATTAAAATTGAATTTGGTAAGAAGAATTTTTAAAAACTTTTTGTTTTTAATTCAAAATAAAATTGTGATTGAAAAGAAAAAAATAATATTAATTTGTCAATTATTTTTAACATGTCATTCAGAATTAAATTGAAAACGATATTCTAAAAAAATTATTCTAAGGATAAAGAGATGTAAGGAGACGTTCTAGTATTGCACAATACCACGTCTAATATTCTTTTTGGCATCGCTTGATAATTCATCGTCGCCACCTGTCCTTGTTCCATTTTAGTCTTTGTGCATTAATAAATTTTACAATGTTGTGTTTTCAATTAGTGGTTGTGTAGCCTTTCGTTTGATCTTATTTGATTATCACCACCGTCATTTATTTTGTTAAAATTGTAGAAGTGGTGCTTGCTCAAAATTCATTTACAAACTTTCATTTGAACTTGAAACAAACCAGGGAAGCTTAAAAACGAGTACTAGAATAGGATTTGAATAGGTACTTTATTTTTTGAGTAAATTCAATTGTTTTGATGACTTTAAAAAATATTTCTAATTTGAAAAGGTTCATATTTTATTGATTCTATTATTCAGATGATCTTATTTGGTTCTTGTATTAAATATATAGTTTTCCTATATGGGTTTGGAACTTGGATATGTTTTTCTATACATAATTTATTTGAAAGGTGGACACAAAATTAGTATTTTTAATTTTTTTTATTTCTTAATCGGTAGTTTTTTACGGTAATATTTTGAAAAGCTTCACATTTAAATTTATGGGTTCCTGTCACTTGCTTTTTATTTTAATTCACTGAGATGGAAAACTTTACAGACGTTATTAGCGTATTAATATATTAAATTATAAAGGAAAAAGAAAAAAAAAATATTAAATAAAAAAGATCGAAAAAGTAAAAACCTACAAATATTTAAAGGTAACTAGTAAGTTGGGAATTATTGTATTTTTTTTTAGATTATTTCTTTATTTTTGCTTTTAATATAATTTTTAATTCTAAACAAAACAAAACGAAATTCATCTTATAATTTATTACAATGAACATGACTAGTTTAAATACCAGATCTCCCATTTAAATTTAATAATGACTTGTTAATATTATATTATCTATTTTAATTATTTTTTTTTAGTTTAAACGTAAATTATTCTATGCAATTTTACTTTAATAATTAATTTACAGTATTGGAAAAAAATTGCGGCTAAAAACCAATTTTTTTTTTTTACATTTTATAATTATTAACTTACACTAATCTTAACCTAAATATTACAAATTAAATTTAAACTAACTACCCTTTTCTATCCTAGCTTAACCTACTAATTTCCAAAAATAAGGATTTTTTGTTATCAATTGTACAGAATTAGGAATAAATTTAATAAATTGGGGATTATTGTATCATAGCCACATAAAACGATAATATTCATAGGTAACATTAGCAATACTCTGCATAGACCATCTATTTTTTAGTATTACCAATAGTCATTAATAAAATGCTGTCGTGGTTAAATAATTATGAGATTAATTAGATTAGCAGGTTTTAAATATAGGATATTCTGTTTTATTAAGGTTATTAAAAAAATGAATACCTAAGGCTTATACAGATTTCAACTTTATTATAAGAATATAATTTTGCCATTTATTTAATTTTTTTTTAAGATCGCCTGAGTAAATATTCTAAATTTTGATTAAATTATTCAGAATTTACTTGTTTTATTATAATAGTCTTAAAATTATTATTCATGTACATAAAGATCTTCGTAAAAGTAACCCCAAAAGGAGAAAAGTTACAAATTACATTTAAACTCTTTTTTTGTTGTTTTTATTTCGTTTTTGTTGTTTATCCTGAATAATCTTTTCTCGATGTGGGTATCTAAATAATTTTATTTTATTTATTTATTAAGGTAATTTTTATAAATTCAATTTTTGATTTTCAGGTGAATTTAAAAAAAAAAATATGAAATTATATTACAGGGTAAGAGCATTAGATTAGTATAACAGTAAGAGATTGTTAGAAAAGTTGTAAGAAGTTCCAAATTGGCTAGAATGGAAGATTTTGATGTTCTCAAAAATACACTGCACAAAAAATTTGATTTCAGATAGAGAGTTTCATATTGTGTCAGAATTTGAATCGTTTTATCTTAGATTTTTAATTAAGGATTTTTTTACACGCATAAATAAATTATTCAAAGTAGACATTCTAGTATCTAACAAGTGATTTTTTATCGTGTATATACTACCGCAAATCATTATCTTTAATGATAATATTCAGTTTAAATTTGATTTAGTTTATAAAAAAATTTTATATTTAAGGAAATAAATTAATTCTAAATGTAAATCTCATCTGTACAAATATCTGAACCATTTCACAGCCGATTTTTATTATGATTCTTTTAAATGATAGATATGTAAAAGGAGACGTAGCTAAATCAAATATATTTTCAATTGGAAATTTTACACCATGTATGAAATTATAATTAATTTTTATATTTAGTTAATGGCCATGTTAATCATTAAATGGGGTGTCTCATTTGATGTTGGAAAGTCTGCAGTGTGAATGAAGTATAAAATTTGGCTTAAAGTGGTACTCGTGATATATTTTCATTGATTGATGCAAGTAAGTAAAATTGAAAAAACAAAAATTAACTAATTTAATGTATCATAGCTTGGTATAATATCATAGATTTTAGAAGCAAATAAGGTAGCTCTATCGTCTAAAAAAAATTAATAAATTAACTATCTCTATTAAAAATATTAAATTACGATTTTAAAAATTAACTATTATAAAATAATCTGTTATAAAGATATAAATGGATTGATTAATTTTTTTTACTAGTTTAGATTTTCCCAATAAAGTTTTATTTTAATAGGTTGTTGTATCCTGTAAATATATCCTCGTGTTTACATATAAAGAAAAATAAATTACGTTACAAGAAAAAAAATGGAAATTGAAAATTGCTTACAAGTATTTGTTGTGTTTATTCTTTTTATTTTTTTTTGTATATATTTTCATGATGACCACTATTTTCTTTTTTTTTCTGTTTTATTTTTCGGACGATCAATTCTTTTACTTTTAAAGGAATTCAATAAACTTACAATAATTGGGCATAAAACATAACCTAAAACAAAAGCAGAAATTTTTATTTAAATTATGTTTTTGAATTTTGTTTTTGTTTTTTGTTAATCTGTGGTAAAGGTAGGATATGCAGACAAGGTATACACAGGATATACGCATAATAGGATAATAATTGAAGTTAGGAATAATGATAATATAAAACACAAATGTGTAGTAAAACGGAATAAAGATACAAAAAATAAATGTATTTACTAATGTTAATGTCTATTAGTTTAGAACCACAATTTGTATATTATGTGGATATAAGTTGAGAATGTAAGTTTTACAAATAAATTATTCTGTTATCCTTTCCGTAACAAATTATGTATTTTCAATTTAAAAAAATAATTTTTTTAAATTAAGTGAAAATAAAACCCAAGTTTTTCATTTTTATGCCAATTTAAAAAGAAAATATTTGAATAAAGAATTTATTAAGAAAATATAAAATTTTTCCTTATTTATTTATTAATACATAAATATGTAGAGGGTGGAAGGAGCTGCTATAGGAACAGAGTATATAAAACAAATAAATAAATATTCATAAAACAATACTCGTTTCACTTTACATAATAAATTGCACTACTATCATGCTTAATTTACGAAAAGGCACTAAACATTATAATGAAGAACAAGTATACAACGAAGATTAATGTCATGGTAAACGATGTCTGTTCGTTAACAACTAATAGTTAAAAAAGACAGTTTTTATCACACGAACATCTAAAGTACAAGAGTATTTAAAAATTGTTATCACTTTTAAATGAATGAGTAGAGTATAGCGAATCTGACATGAAAATGAGATAGCGAAATTTAACCTTTAGTAATAATTTCAGAGTTTTTTTGTTAATTTAGACCCCATAATGTAGGAAATTGGAGTATTTATCTATATTTTAAATTAATCAGAAAGTACAAAAAATAACAAAAAATCTTAACATATGTATATAACGAAACGTCAAAAAAATTTAATATATACTAAAGACTTGAATTGAGGACAATCAAATTACGTTTCTCTTTAAATATAATATATTTATAAATAATCTTGTTCATCTGTTAGAATCAGAAACAGAAAAAAATGATAATTTATCCTAAAATATTTGTTAAACTGTTCTTTAAAATTACAGTAATTAGTAATTTCAAATTTAATGCGATAACATAGAACTATATATGTAAATATAAAATTTCGTACAAAAGTTGACATAACCCCGTATACATGATAGCTTCAAGTAAGCTTCAAGTTAAAAACTTTTAATTGTTTTGTTTAATCTTTAAATTTACCTAAAGTTATACAAATTTTAGGCATCAAAATTTATGTCACCAAAAATACATATGTCAAGCTCAAGCTCAAAAGCTGACAGTTACTCAAGCCGGTCAATCGAGTACCAAGCTTGAAATTTCAAGAAGATTTCAAGTCAAGTATTCAAGCTACCATTTATACGTAGTATAGCTATTTGTTGAATCTCAAATTATTTGGCAATTAAATCCAACTTGACAATTCGTTAAATTTTCCGTAAACATTATTTAACAGTGGATATTCTTATGTTAAATTCCATCCAACCCGAGTTCGACATATGTAATTTCTTTTTGTTGTTGTTTATTTATTTAGTGACATATTTTTTTACGCTGTAAGTTCTATGTCATTATGGGTTGACATATGCTTTGACAAATATCTATTTGAAATTTGACATTTACATATAAAGTTCTGGGATATTATATAGTTAGCGCATTAACATAAGAATTCTATGTTTAACGAAAATTTAACGAGTTGTCAGATTCAACTTATTTGTCGCATATGACGGTTGTGGGAAGCTAATTGTATTTTCCATATACAGAATATGACATGTGCTAGGATATGACCTATACGAACCGATGTCATTATAGTTAGCGCATAATGCATTAGTGGTCGCCATCTTTTGGTAAATATAAAAGATATTTTCATATGAAATTCGATTTTTGATTTATTTTTGGTGGTAATATTTGCTAAACTTTTATGGTTTTTTTTGGTGAAATTAAAATTTTAATATTGCTGGTGTTGTACACTAACTTTTGTTATTGCTTTTCTTACAAATGTTTTTATTTTCACAGTTGTTTTTCATTTTTGTATATTATACTAGTGAATACCTTGCGCAATTGCACAAAAGTAGTTCTTTCACACATGATTTTCGATTTTTCTATTTTGTCGATTTTTTCTGGTTTGTTGATATATAATTTTAAATGTTTCCAGTATTCGCCACCGTTTTGTATACTTTTTATTTTTGGTTTGTGGAATGTGTAACTATTTTAAATGTTTTAAGTATTCACCACCGTTTTGATTATTTTTATTTTTCGCTTAACAACTTGCTGAAATTTTAATATTTTTTGTGGTGTAATTTACTATTCTTGCTTTTATACTCCCCACGTTGTCGATCTTGTGCAATTTATGATATAAGATTTTAACTTCAACAAACATTAAAAACTAATTTTAAGGAAAAAATTAATTACAAATGAATTGATGGGCTTTTTCCTAAATATACTTTTCAATAGAGTTTTAACTGTTTTCACTATATTTTTTGTATTTCGTACCTGTTTTTGGTTAAAGTCTTAGCTCGATTTTTACTGCTCTTCAGCTCTAGTTTGATTAATAATCAGTGACGTTCAATTGGCCAAATTACAGTCGGGACAGTTTGGTAAATCGAAGTCTCATGGTATCATACCAACGTTATTTGCATCATACTATTCTCTAGGTTTTCCAATAGTTAAATTGAGACAAAAAAAGTACAATACACTATGATTGCGTATTAAAGGATGTAAGCGCTTATTAGGTAAGTAGGTAAGTAAAAGTAACAATTTCAGTTGCTTCTGGAATACTATTAGCAGCTAATTGTGCTTTTTTGATGCAACGATTCGGGTAACCTATATGCTTGATTGATTATTTTAGGAGATCCATTATAATTTTCTCAAGGTATTAATCTAGTATTTAGAAAGTCGATTAATCACCAATGTTATTTTCGCAATAATTTCTATACCCTTATACCAGTATAATAATTTCTTTTTTAATTTAAAAAGAACGATTAATTATTGTTATTTACTTGTCAATTTGAATCGTACATATTATATAAGTTTCATATACCCAAAGAATATGTTTAATTGGCTAAATATATTAATAATTCCATAATATTTAACGTTAACACCGCACTTTAAATTTTTTGTTTGTTTTTATTAATGCGAGACAATACGTCTGCATCTTAGTCACTATCATTCGTTATTATGTCATTGATGTAACATAATTTCACATCATCACTACTTTTCATGAATATATACAAAAATATATACATATTATATCTTCACATTCATATATTTACATTCATATATATTTAAAATACTTTCATTTGTTTATTATTTGGTTTATTTTATTTTTATCTAATCTTCTTTTTTCATTTCTCGTCATTTTCATTTCGTATTTCCCTTTCGATTTCCCAGACATTTTAAACAGTATTACTGGTGTGCGTTTTCCTTTTAATAAATTGTTTCTTAAATTTATTTTTTATTTTCTGTTTTGTTTTTATTATTATTTTGGTTATTCTTAATTCTATCCCATTTTTTCTAACTTTAGGCTAAATCCAGCTTATTTGAAATTTCATTTGAAATTGTATTTCGACAATCATAAAATTATTCTATAAATTTAACACAATTTTACTTATACATACATAGGAAAAGGTGGGGGTTGATTTTTCTTTTTCTCTCTTTTCAATTTTATTTTTGTTTTTTAAATGAAAATAATAAAACAGAAAAACAAAATAAAATAAATTACAGTAAACAAACATTAAATTATGAGAGAACAAAATAGAAGATAATTTATTGAAAAAAAAAATATGTCTAATTTTCTTTTAAGTTATTTTTCTCAAGTTGGTAGAAATTAGCAATTCATAGTGGGCAAAAATAAGAGAAGAAAAGAAAGAAAAAAACCGTAGAATGAGACCAAAATGTTTTTTTTTTTTGTTTTTTTTTTACATCAAAGCAAAGCCATTTTATTTATATGGATTGTGAAATTAAATAAAATTGATTATGTGTATATTTTGGAAGCTTATTATTTAAATAAGACTTACTTTTAACTTTCCTTTTTTTTCTAAATGTACTGTTTAGGATTTTTTTTATGGTTGTATTGTGTATTGTAAAATGTTGCCATATTACAATACTATATGTAAATGGCGCGGAAAGTAATGAAAAACAATTCACATTTGACGGTTTTAGATTTATTAAAATTTTATACAATAAAAACCATAAAAAATTCGAAAAAGTTTAAAAAGAATTGAAAAGTATATAAAAATTTATTTAAAAAAACACAAAAAAAATCTCTGAAAAATACAAAAACAAAAATGTTAGATGTTCTCAAAATATTTGGCATATGTCAGGATAAAAATCCAGTCTGTTGTGGATTTGAATTTTAACAGTGGTTGTGTTAAGAATTTTATTTTATAGATATAAATTACTCAGGCTTCTTTTATTTAAATTTAGTCTAAAGAAAAGTAGAAATCAAAATGAGTACTTATGAAGATATCGTTCAATTTAAACATGATTTAGGTTAAAGACAAAAAGGCTCATCTACCACACTGGAAAAATTAACTATGTTTTTTTAACATGAAAAACAGCAGTATATAAACTAAACAGATCCATTGAAAGACTTTTTGAATATATACTTAACCATTTAGAACCAAGCCCACTACCTAGCTAGAACACTACAAATATGTAAATCAAAGCTTAAAAACTAAACTAATTGATTATTGATTAATGCTGTATATAGCGGCACCGTGTATCGAAAATCATACACTGGACATGTGTTTAAATTATCAAAGGTCCATTTAATTTGATAGCAGAAAGGAAAAAAAACTATTCTGCTTTATCCAGCGCTGAAGCGGAATATTTATCATTGACTGAAGCAGCAAAGGAATCTTTATACGTTAAAGAACTGTTTTAGAAGCTGAATTAGAATCAAACGTGGGTTACAATTAAATAAATTAATTTTTGCCATGTCACTAATAATTTTTAATATTTGATTCCAAATATCGATATTTCGGAATTAAAAATTTTTTTTCATCAGTGCTTGTTCCTAACTTAGTGCTTGTAAAATAAAAGTCCGGTTATAATAAATTAAAAAATGGATTACAATATTTAACGACAATAAGTACTCAATTTATGGCTGCTGATAATATTATTGACAATAGGAATAGAAACAACACACACACGATATACGTCGCGTCATAGTAGAGCGAAATATAAAAATCTAATACATGCAAACCTCCGAATCGTCGACTGGTATGCTTACGAAAGTTGTTACTGTTGCAAAATTAGAAAAATGCTAGGTATATTTTATGAATTAATCATATTACGTCGAAGAGGGTGATTGCATGGAAGTTTTACGACTATATGGTAATTCTTTATTTATGTCACATCATCATGTCATATTTGGATATAACACTTATATTATATCATATTAAACTGTATTATTAAATTAAAAAAAATGTTTTTATTTCTGAAAAAATATCACTGGAATCAACATTAAAACTAAAATTTTATCAATTTGTTTTGCAGAGACTTGTAATTTTGATTTATTTGGATGTATAATACATTAAAACAACCAACAAAAATTTGTGACATGCCGTAAAGAAGGTACAATTAGTACTAATTGCTTTTCCAGAAGCAATTGGTCACTTCCACCTACTTGCCTATTTCCACCTACATAATTTGAGTTTTGCAAAAGTTTTATTTTGATTATTGGTGCTTGAATCAGTTGTATTACGAATAAATAGCATTTAATTTGAATTTAGTTGTATAACTAAAATAGTTTAAAGTATTCTAATTAAAAAAAAGTATTCTAATGTTTAAAATATTTAGATAATCTCAAGCATTTTTGCAAGAGAAGGCAAAAGTTATAATATACCTACTCCAACCAAAAGAATAGTTAAATTTTTAATTGACAATATCGATTTTTATGGAAGAAAAAAGATTCAAGATGTGAGTTGGAGAAATGAAATATTGGATAATGATAATTTGAACTTAAATTTAAATTGTTCATAGTTCTTTATTAAAAAAAATAAATTGTGTGTAATTAACTTGTTCATCTCATTTGGTGTATATTATCTAATCTAAATTTGTGTACCTCATCAAGCTAGTTACTGAGAAGACACTTCTACGTGTTTTGAAATTCATTTATTTTTATTTTGAATCAAGTTTTTAGTCAAGTTTTTTTCGATTTAATTAAAAAATGTTCTAATTCATTTAACAATTATTATAATATTTCATTTCGTCTAAAATCAAAAATTTATACTAAATTATACTTAACAAAAGAATTTTATATTAAAAATAATATATTGCAGTGGTTAAAATCATAAATAGACTCATTAAAATTTCAACGAAAATAATTATCCTAAATTGAGTTAAAAGATCTTTTAACAACAATAATTTATCTTTGATATATAATTAATCAAAGGATAATAATTTTGTAAATTATTTAATTTATTTACGGTAATGAAAACCAAAAAGTTGAAATTATTATTATTATTTTAGGTTTAATTAAGTTTTTTTATATAGTATATAAAATTGATTAGTGGGTCATAAATTATAAATATCCATAAATTAATTTGTATATCGTGTATATAGTTGAATTATGTATATATCGTATATGTATTATATATATATATATATTTGTATTTTAATAAATTTAAAGGATATTTTTTTCCCCTAATACTCTAATTACAAATGAACTTATAACTAATGATATGCATTTTGATTAAATTAAAATTTTGTGTTTCAAAATCATTAACAGCTATAATGAATATTTACCGAAATTTGATTGGCGGGAATTTTTTATAATAGAAAACTATTGGCAAAAAAAGTAAGTTTTTGAGGATAATTCTTAAATTTGGGTAGAATTAATATTGATGTCTTGAAAATTGAGTTTAATAATATAATTTATAGAATATGCTGTAGGCTCTAGGATAGGTGAAACATTATTAAAATTAAATAAATATTAAAGCTTTAAATATTTACTTAGTTAATTTACTTAGGTAAATTGTAAAACATATTTTACTGAATGTCTTCTCTCTGTCTGTCTGAAGATTGTCAGTCTTCTGATGATGGTGTAATAACTGAAATTGATTAAGACATTTAAGAAAATTATGAAACATACCTAGAGTTTTAACACTTATTTAATTGAGTTAAATAAATTTGTTTCCAAATTCCAGTAACTCATCGAAAGGGGCTTCAGGGACTGAACAAGTTAATTACACACAATTTATTTTTAATAATGAGAAGAAGAGGCAGTTTGAAGCAGTGTGGCACTTCAACACTCCAACAACTTAATATATTATTGCAACATTGCAATTAGTTTTACAGACTAACCATTTAGTATGGATTGTAGAAATAAAAATTGAAGAGAAAATCAAGAAAATGTTAACAATTCAATAGAAAATTTAATAATGCTGAACGTGACGTTAAGAAATGAGAAAAGTGACTTTAAGAATACAAAATATCTTTCTCTGAGTTAAATTTTTTTTTATATCTTTTTATTATGCTTATATCATTCTTCAAAATTCTAATATTTGAATCAAGTTATCAGTTTTTAAATTATTTTACAAATTTGATTACAACACAAAGTGAGCCATTACTCCTTGGTGATTTTTATAAAGTATGGCTAGAGCTAAAATTAGAAATTTCAAAAATTAATACACCTCTCAGCCAAGAAATACAGAAAGCAGTTAAGTCCAGCGAAATAAATTTGCTTGAGAAAGATTACATTCTAGCCGCTTTGTATTTAGACCCGCGCTATAAATTATTGTTGACAACACCTCAAAACGATACTGCACGTGCATTTCTATTTAAGCCAATTTCTAAGTGAGCTAATTTGATTTAAAAACATTTACTCCAATAATAGAATCAGAAAGTGTTTTGAGCCAAACACTGAGAGTGCTACTGGTGTATCTGAATTGGATAAGTTTATCGCAGAAAAAGAAATTGAAGTAAATTACAACTTCAATTACATCAATCATGAAAGTGAACATAAAATGGCGAAACTTAAATTACATAATAAATATAAATACTTTTATACCTTCTCGGGAACAACCCATCACAGATGTTTTACATTATTGGAAAATTAGAAGTACTTCTACTCCCGAATTGGCAGAACTTGCAAAAATTATACTGGCTGTGCCAGCAACGAAAGTTAGTGTGGAACGAAAATTTTCATCATTAAAAATGATTCTAAGTGAAAGAACAACAAATTTAAATGAAAAAAAATTGGAAAATATTTTGATGTGCAACTGCAAATTAAACAATAATTTTTTGACAGTATTTTTTTTATATTGTTTGTTGTTTATGTTATATATTTTATGTTGTTTATTTTTTTTTTGTTATAAATGAACTGATATGATACACTGATAGTATTATTTTTATTTTACTTTGAGTTTCACAATAAAACTGATTTTTTGATAATATTATGTAAATGATTAAAAGTAAAATTATATTTTTTGTTATATTTTTTTATAAATATAACAAAAAAACCGGTGTTGAACCGGTTTTTAAACCGAAACGTAACCGGAACGATAAGAATATTCAAAACCGGAGTTGAATCGAACCAGAAAAAAAAATAAGGAATGTAACCGTAAACCGGAACGTAAAAAATTTCGGTTTGACTCTCTGGTAGGAATACTGATATACAAATAAATACAAATTTCACCAAAGCAATGATTTTCATTATTTCATTCGATTTTGAAAGAAATCTCAAAGTGTGAACACTGTTTTTTAACAAATCGATTATGTTTATTAATAATTCCTTTTATAAATTATCCTATTAACCATTTTACATTTTCTGAATATATTTTTATAAAAGTTTTAATTTAATCCTTTTTTTTTGTAATTCTATGCCGATAAATGGAAATTTGCTTAATATTTACTGTCTTGACTTAATGCTCTCATCATCTGTTACTTTCATAAACCTGAATTTAGATATAATAAAAATTATAGCGGTGTTATACCAATATTAGGATTAAAGTAACCTAAAAATATCAATTTTGTCCCCTAAAAATATTCAAAATAATATTACACAATACTACTCAGTAACAAAATGGTTGCTTTTGACTTTTCCCTTATAACTTGACTGCCGGTTATGTCAAAATTATTCAAAATTTTAATCCAATCATAAATGAATTTTTGAATGGACAAATTTGTAAAAATATGTTTTTAATGGTGTGATGTGTTAAAAAATGCTGTTATGATGTCGAATGCGAATATCTGACTCTCTCAATCGAATTTGATAAACAAATAACTAACAAAACTATTGATGCTACACATTTTTAATTTAAAATTGTTGAAAAAGCAGATGTAAACATTTTAGAAAAAACAGTAAAACCATATTTTGCACCCAACATCGGCTACTTAAAAATATTTAAGGTAAATAATTTGAAAAAAGCATCTATCAGCCGCTACATATAAGAAAAATTAAGATAAATATTCTGGAATTATTTTCCAGATGTATGAGAGTAGAAGTAAAATATACCTCATGAAGTTGCAAAGGCAGAACAGGCATCATATTCGAATTCGATTTCACTTTTAGTATTAAATATATTAATTAAATTTCCAATAATAGAGATGGATTAAGGGAATTTACTAAATTTTGTGGCAAAGATAAAATTTCTAACAAATCTCTTAAAAGTTTTCAAATTTAACATGATTCCCTTTTTAAAAATATACTTCCGTTCATACCGGTTTAAAAACAAAAATTAAAAATACATAATAATAACCAACTATTTTATAATTGAGTAGTATAAATCAGTATGGTTATGCCTATTTTTCAGCCTACATTATTCTTAAAGGAAAAGAAAACCCGAAAAAAGATGTAAAAGATGGAATGAGACTATTTTTTGGTAATGTCCCATGTCGTATAAGGATGTTGTGATATTTTTTTGTTAAGTTTTTTTTTTTTTTTTTTTTCTTATTTAAATCGAATCAATTGATCCTTGGAGTGGAAGAACCTATTTTATCTGATTTGTTTCCTATCGTACATGTGCGTATATTGTCTTGATGGTAATATAATTGTAAAATATTATATGTAGGTATGTATATGTAAAATACATAATATATTTTTAAGGATATTGAAATAGATGGATTTGTTTGTATATTGGGAGCTAAAACTCTTAATAAAATGTGGAACATAAAATTATATTTTAAATATAATACATAGGATCTAAGAGTTTATTTTGCAAATACATTTTTCTAATATGTAGATTTTGGGTGAGTTAAAAATATTTTTGAATATTGAAGGTTAGTGATCATCATAATAGCGAAAAAAAAGCTATAAAATATTATGACTAAATTTAACGATCTTTAAATATGTTACAACAAAAGAATATTTAGATTTGAGTTATAAAAAGATTTGATTATGTTAATTATTTATGTTTTAAAAAAAAAATGGTGTTACCTTAAAAATAAAATTGAAATTTTGTATAACAAAGTGTTATATGTAAATATAATTTTATTAAATAACTATTTTTAGACGCTAAGTGTTTATTTACTTTTTTATATTAGTTGGTCTTAATTACATGTCCTAAATAATTCCCTAGTTGCATTAATTTTCTAATCTCTCCGTATATTTTATGTAACATAATAGTAATTTAAATGGTATTTTAAGATGATTATTAATTGCACAGTTTGTTAGAACAGCAATTGCTTTTCTTTCGGATGTCTCATTGCTACTCAAATCAATACCCTTATATTATTTATTTGTTTTTTCGTTTCTTTTACTTATTTTTTTCTCTCACTTTTATAGTTACATTTACATATATATTTACATTCACATAATTGTCCATCTGAGCAAGCCAAGCTTCAAACTGTGGATACATCTCATACCAAATAATCTCTATTTATTTACATATTTATTTAATTTATTAGTCTTTCAAATGATTAATTTATTAGTCTTTCTTGTTTACAAGTTCAAGTTCAAGAGTGTATATTGCTTAAATGATGCAATAACACCAACATGTCGAAGAAAATATAGACATTGTAAACGAAAGTGTGAAATACCAAAATTTATTGATTCGTCGTCAATCTCTACAAACTCTATTACATCCAGAAAAATGCACTGTTTGATGCGGCTTATACGCTAGAATGGCATCGTCGGAGTTTATGGTGGTTACCGTACCATAACTGATTATTTTTGTTTGAAAATATTGATGACATTTATAGAGATAAAATGTGATTTCAACTGACGACGACCGGAACTTTTGATTTATTGAAATCAAAATTTGGTGATGAGTTGATTTCGAGAAATGGACTTGTCATTTGGCTTCCAGCGTCGTGTGATTTGGCACCTCTCGGCTATTTCGTGTTAGTCTACGCCTACGTAAAGTCACTGTTTTTACTGATCAAATAGACGTCATGGTGTCCAGTATTGTTCATGTTATTCGTGATATACTGCTCAACAAAGTTACCCAAAACTAGAGGTCTAAAATATAATAATATTTCAATCAATTCAAAATTTTTGATTAAATTCAATTTTTTTGTGTAATTTTTTACAATTTCAATTTTAGTCGGACTTAAAAAAACACCCGATATGTACATCCGAGCTATTCTGGTCTATATTTTGCTATAATTTAATTGTAGATCGTGATACCAGTTTAGTAAATATACAACTTAACATGGGAGTTGTATTAGGAATAACAAAGTTTTGTCCAAAGTTGAAGGTTCAATAAGTGGAACAGCAACACAAATAAATTACATTTTTCGAATTTACACAAACAAGCCATAAGAGTATGAAAACCTTTGAAATCCTAAAAAGAACTATGAAGCTGAACAAATTCAATCATGGTCGATTTTCATGCATTAACCATTTTTCCTAATCAAACAATACAGTAAATATTTAAGGGAAAATTATTATTTATAACTAATGATAGACTATTTTGAAATAACCAAATTTAAATTGGAATTTGAAATAATTCTAAAACACAAATTCATTAAATATCATTGGGTTTAATTTAATTATAACTGACAAATTTCAATAAAAAAAGGATAATTTAGAATAAATATAAGATATCCAAACTTTTTATCTTATTTTATTTACTATATAATGTACAGCTATATATAATGTTTAATGAAATTCTAAATAAAAATTTAGAATTTTTTGTATTATTTTTATTATTATTATTTATTTTTGACATTTATATATATTACATCATTATTGTAACCTTTTTATTTTTAAAATAATAAAATGATCCTTGATTTGACAGCAAATAATACAAAAAAATGTACCACAAGATCAAAAAAATAAAATTTCTAACAATTTTCACTTCAATTAACAAAATATGCATGTAGTGTATATATATATATATATATATATATATCGGTATAGAGTTTACGTACTATCTACTATGTATACAATTCTTCAAAACAGACCAATATCTTCTTCGAATCCTTTTTTAAATTTCTTTTTATTATTTTACTCGAATATTACTTTTTTTTTGGTTTTGCATTTTTTTTGGTTTTTTTTTATGTTATCACAATTTTTTTCTTATTTTTATTGTTTATATTCCATATACTAGTTCTTATCTTCTGAATTCCCTTAAGGAATCCAACAGTTAAAATTGAACCTTTTCAATTCCCATAGACACAGTTTAATTTTTTCACATTTTAAAAGGACAAGAACAAGCAAAAAAACAAATCAAAAAAAAGAACCTGACGTAAGCACTTTAATTTAAGCACAATATTCGTTATCCTTTTCTAATGTAAAATTTTGACAAAGATAATCTTTATTTCTTTTCTTTTACAGTTATTTTTGTACATTTGTTTTAGACAAATCTAGAGATGGAAAATTGTATTCACAATAAATAGTAAAAAAAAACAACTAGAAAAAAGAAAATATTTAAAAAAAAATATGGAAATACTGAAATATATCTTAAAATAGTAGGTATATCCTTTTTGCTATCTAAGTTATTGATTTCTAAGAATAGGACAAAAAATTTGTATATATATATATATTATATTTGTACATTTATTCATTTATTACATATAAAATTACAAGAAAACGAGACAAATACAATCATATTAAATAAAAAGGATATAAAAAACAACAACAACAATAAAAAACAAAAAACAAAAAGGGTTTGACTGCCTTATAATATACAATTAAAGTGGACATTTTGTGGATTTTCCTTCCTTTAGGGTTGAAATTTTTGTTATTTTTCTTTTTTTTTTTACTGATTTAGCAGAATTTTTCTTTTATTTTGAAAACGTGAATATTCAAAATCTAGAGTTGGAAATTTTGATTCGATATTAGGATGTCCATTATTTTTCGACTTATAGAATATTTATTTTGTTTTACTTTAATATTTTAAAAATGAAAAGGTCTACAAAATGTCTACAGTGGGGTCTACAAATGTCTACAAAGGTCTACAGTGAAAATCTTAAGATTGAATGATTGCGGTAGAGCTGATCGGAGTAATGATGCTCGGTGTTGAACTAATCGGGGTAGAAGTGATCAAGACAGATAGATAGATCTATAAAGAAAATAAAAGTATAAAAAAATTAAATTGAATTAACCGTTATTCAAAAGTCATAATAAGTTATGTAGTCATTTTTAATACCAAATTTGAATTGATATTTAATATCGAAATTGAATTTATATTAATATCTATAAATCGAAACGGTATCGGATAAGAACAAAGTAGATTTAGCTTTATATGGCTAATCAGACTTATTTGATTGTAAATAATTATTAGTATTTACTGCAGGCGTTTTAATCTAATTAATCGGACACTAAATTAAAATATTTATTTTTCAAAAATCATGTAAAGTTTCTTTATTAAAAAACATGTAAACATGTAAATGTTATTTACTTTATCAATGTTTCGTGGCGAAAAATACTTTTTTATTTCCTTATTTCCTATTTTATAACTATATCACCTAGTATATGGACATAGTTATAAGCCGTTTTTATATAGGAAATTTTATGAATCTAATAAGAATTAAATTTTATCAAAACAGAGAACTCTAAAATAGAATGGCGTATTCCAAATTAGAATTTGAGCATTGAACTAAATAGATCTGAAACAATAAAATATTTCCCTATTAAGTATAAAAAACTAAAATGATTATACAAAATAATTTAAAGGACATTTAAGAGTATAAGAAAACAGTCTGAGTGACTTCGGTAATTGTTCTTGAATCCGGTAAACAACCTACAACAACAACATGCATAATTAAGTGATAATTGGCTTTCCAGAGGCAACTTGAACCTATCTATCTACATATAAGAAAATATTGCTTAGAATTTTATTCTAAGTATGTTCGTTTTAATATTCTATCTTTGACGGATTTCCAGGTCTGCTGAATTATCGTTTGTTGTTTGTCACAATATTTTAAAACTTATTCGCATGCGTAATTTTAAAATATTCGCATGCGTAAAAGTTGTAATGAAATTATTTTAATCAAAATAAGGGCCACTCTAATGTACATATATTAATGGGAAAAAATTCTTCAAACAATTCTGATCCTGAATATTTTTGAAAATTTGAGTTGGCTACTTACTCTTTTCATAAAATTGGAAAAAAAGGATAAATAATTTTCTCAAATAGTTACTTAGTATTTTTATTAACATATTTTTGAAATTTATATTTACATTTAAGTGGTCATAAATCAGAAGTTGAATTTTTTGAATTACATGACGGTTTGAATATCACGAGCAACATCTTATCGCAAATCTATAGATATGTGTTTACAGGGTGATACTTTTTTTTGAATGTTCTGGAAAAAATTAAATGTTTAAAAACTATAAGGAACTAAAACTTCTTAAATAGCGTAATCCATTTTACATAAGTTATTACCGAATTATACTCTTATAAGACTTTGTAAAATTTGATTATTTTGTGAATACTGGAAGAAAAATTTACTTTAAGATTCATGCTCTGACCGAGAGTCAAATCTGGCTTTTTTTGATTAGTACTCAGACGACATCATCACCATGTAGGTTGGCCATAAATAACGACAGATTTTACAGTTTTACAACTTTTCTTTAATCATTTAACAAACAGTTGTTATAACCTTTGATTATTTGATGAGAAATAACTATAAATATACTTCCCTTAATCCTTGTAAATATGCAAAATGACATTTTTCGGATGATAGATTTTTCTGCTTATTAAATTGGATTTCATTATAATAGATTTTGTATTACATTGTGTATAACACTTGATATGGATTTTGTATTATACTGCGTAATAATTCTTGTTTTTTCATTAGTTTTGTCGTACTATTACACAAAACTGAATTTAAGAAACCCTTAGTAAAATTGTATATTGTAAAGTTGGCTTTGGTTAGTTTATTTAGTTTAAAAGGCTGTGGGAACATCAATCTATCAATCCGTCCACGCTATTATGGTCTTAATTTTCTTTCTGTTAAGATGAAACAATTTCCTAGTTTTCCCGTTGTTAATTTTCGACCATTACTCTCTGGAAGTTTTACAGATTGTCAATCAGAATTAATCTGCTTTCTGGTTACCGTGTTAATTTTACAATAAATTTCTTTTGTTGGTATATGGGCCTTGCATCTGCTAAGCTGAGATTGAACCTCTTTTCTAACGAGTCTATTCCTGCTACTTTATTAGCCTGTATATTACAATGTGTAGGAGTCTAACAGTGCTTTACTCTATACATTCTACTGAAATCCTCGTATAGTGTCTTACAATCGCCAAAAAACGGCTTTCAGGGTAAGGTAGAGTGAACATATTTCAATGTAAGAACTACTGTATTTCAATGTAAGAACTGCTATATTTCAATTGTTTTTTGTGAGTTATGATTTGTTAACGATTTACTTTTATTTGGTCATCGTTCTGTGAAAACTCACTAAGTCCTTTATTTTTGCAAAAAAAAGTTAATAACAGTTAGTTTCAAACCTTAGTTAGTTTTCATTTTTGAAAAATTCTGTAGAAAAATAACTCAATTGATTTTTATCATTCAATAACTTCTAAATTAATAAAAATAGAACTAAAAGAGTTTGCATATATAAGCTGTGCACAATAATCCATATTTTTAAACAACATTCATATATTTGCAAAAAAAGGACTTCGTGAGTTTCCACAGAACGACGTTTCTTTATTTCGATTTATATTTTGTTAATAAGTTCCAGCCTACCATAGTTAGTTCTATAATAGAACAATATCAAAAGATTGAAGGTGTTAATTATAATAATTGTAATAACTATGAAATAATTAATATAAATTATAATAATAGCTTAATCAATAATTTTATTATGAGTATTTGTAGATATAATATTAACTTTAACAATTTCAATAATAAAGTTTATGTTATGGTAATCTCCCCCTACTCCTTTCTGTAAGGTATTCTTTTATTATTTAATTTACTATTACTGAATGTGTATGATAATTTTAATAAATGAAATCGAAACCAAAGAAGGCAAGATATATGAAGGTGGATGTGGTCATCTCTGTTGCTTCTGTTTCTGGATGTGGTCATTTTAGTAGCGAATGACACATTTTTTTTATTATTGTTGGTTGTTTCAGAAAATTGCTTGGTCAAGGAACTCAGTGCTAGAACTACCATATGCGATTGAAAAATTCAATTACATCGCTAATTTTGTTTCTTGCAACAAGCCCTAAATTGTTAAGGAAGGTTTCACCAAAAGTCAGGAAACTATTGCTGGGCAGCTACACAAAATTATGTTTCGGTCTCGTGCTCTTCAGCTACAACAATAAGAGTTGAATGGAGGGAAGCTAGGAAATGGACGGGCCTAGCTTGGTAAATATGGCTTCCCGTCGACTAATGACCCGTACAGATCTGTATGAAATCTGACAAGAAGTTGTTTGATGTGAAAAAAAACCAAAGTAAGGCAAATCTTGGAAATTTCTTCAACTTCAAGTTATTTTTTCAAATAACTTCAATTTCTCGAATATTAAAATCATAAAATTAAGATCATATTTATATATGCCACCAGTCCGAGTTAGGTCGAATCAAATGTTATGTGATAAAAAGCCTCCAAAATTCAGAAATTAGAAAATTTATTCGACTACTAATTTGTTAAGAGGAGGTGATTTAAATTAAAACGTTATTTTATTCGTTAAGTACATTTCTAAATTTTTAGAGGAATTATTTTTTAATAATAATTGAAAATCAAATTAATAATTATATGAAAATGAACTTTAAATGTTAAGGAAGAAATTGTAATTGGTATAACAAAAAAAGAAATTTTAATTTTAAGTGCTCTTGATGTCCTTCTGGTAATACATAAAAAAATTGAAAAGGATTCTGAGTACCCTTCGAACTTTAATGTTTTTTGTTTTAAATTTTCATATCATTTGCGTTATAAGCCATACATTCTAATTTTAATTTTAATTTAATATGGAATTTTTATTCAACTTTCAAATTAATTCCCACCACGTGCTTTGTGTAATTTCAATATGCTTTGTTTTGTTGTTACTTAATTACCTTGCTGTGAACTGAATTAATATTAACTTTCACTCTGTGATGTCATTTGAATTTTTGTTTGTTTTTCAATAATTTCTGATATAATGTTTTTTATTTTTTTTTGTACTAAATTTAGAATTAACCTTGTATCGTTTTCACTTTGAATCAAATTTTTTCGAATATATTGTGAGTATTTAGAATTCAAATCGAAGAATGAGTGTATTTAATTTGTTTCAAATTATTCAAAACATTCCATTTTAATTTTAGAACAATTTCATTTCAAACCTTGAAACCAAAATAAAACCACCTACAATATATAAATAATTAATTTTAAAATAATTATCTTAATTAAAAAATTATTTAAAATTAAAAGTTAATTTACTTTTAGTTAAATAGAATTTTAATTTTTTGTATTTATTTACAGACACACAAACCAACCCTTTTGGAATATTTTTTTCTTTTTCTTTATAAATGGCTAATTAAAATGAAAAATCAGATAATTTAACACAAAATTTTTTTTGATTAAAAGTCATATAATAAATTCGACTTTTTACAAGGATAATTTATTTATCCTTTGATAATATCGATTTGTAAAACAATAAAAGAAAATTGGATTTTAAATATAATGTAATTTTTAACCAAAATTACAAAAATCTTTCTGTTTTATCCTTTTTTTATTTTTTTTTCATTCCTTTTTCACTTTATTTACAATGGCTTTAATGTAATTCTACTCTTTAATCAAGAGATAATCAATCAATCTGTTAAAATCATTTCAATCAATCAATTTTATAAAAACAAAATAAAAAATATAATGATTGTCGCCCAACAAATATGTCGTCCTTTGAAACTTTTTCAATAAATAAATGTTTTATTTTTATTTTTATTTATATTAGTGTGAACGTATAAGTATTATTTTTGGATGCTCAATTTGGTGTACAAATCTTGAGTTGAAAATGTTCTTCTTTACTTAATGTGATAAAATTTTAATTCAAAATTAATTGAGTGGGAAAAAATTAAATGAATTTCATTGTGTTTTTGTTTTCCGGCTAAATTGTACGGAACAATCATTCTATTCGTTTTGTTATATAATTTTGAGTAACACAAATGAAAAATAAAAAAAAATTAATTTCAATCATGTTTGTAATGAGGTTGTAAAATTACGTCAAATGTATTTAAAAATAATGAAATTAGAAAACTTCATTCTGAGTGAATAATTTTAAATGACTTGGATAAAATCTTGCAGATAAGAAAAACCAAAAATTGGGGATCTTCAAATGAAGAAAGGCCGCTTGAAATTGGTACAAACAGAAACAGATGTTAAACAGGACCAGAAAACTGCTTACTATATAGCACTGGAACAAATAAATTTCCTAAATTTTACCAGACACTTACAAACTAGGAAATGAGTGGATGTGCTCATTCCCCACATGAAAAAAAATGCAACAAATATTTACTTAATATCATATAATAACAATGTATATATTTATATATATTAGATTTACAACATAGATATAAGACAGGTAGAAAAAAAATAAATAAACAGCTATAAAAATAAATAAACAGCTATGGTATAATTCTTATGTTTTTATGTCATTTGACTATAGCAATCAAAAGGTCCCGCATTCGAATCGTGTTCAAGGCATAATGTGTAATTTCCAACTTTATTAAAATAATTTTAAATGGAATGGAGGTCTGCCCAATTAGCCAATACAGCTGATTGTATTTCAGTTCGAACTCTTGTGTTTTTTTCTTAACATGTTCTTTCATTTGAGCGTTGAATCAAGCGCGTACCAAGGTATTTTGCAGTATTTTGATAACGACATTGTTTTTTTGTGACTGGAATTGGTAATTTTATTTTTTCAATGGTAAAATCAATATGTTTGGATTTTGAGTTGTTTAGTTTAACTAGCCACCTTTTGCAATATAAGGAGATTTTTTTTTTTGTTCTTAACAGTAACTTAGGTAGAATCAACGTTTGGTGCAAGTTTATACTACAATATCTACCATGTTTTTCGAGCATTTATTTATCAAATTACTGGCTTTTTCAACTCATTAAATGTGGGAAACTATTACTATTGTCAAGAATTAAGCCTTCTTAAATAGAACAAAAATGTTCATGTTTAATGGAAAATGAGTGAAAAATTAAAATAAAATAAAAATTTAAAATTTTTGTTATTCAAAGGATAAATCTGATTTTATTTTTTTGATAATAAAGAAATATAAATAAAATAAAATAGAATTAAATTTGTAATACCAAAAAAAATTGTAATACACATTACTTAAATAACAAATGAGAAAATGAGAAAATCAATTTATACTTAGATTATTGGTCATTCTTATTATTATCTATAATTATTCTATATTAACTCTTTTCACAATATTTTTGGTTTGAATATTTTCAAATATAAGTTTCATTTCTATAGAATTAAATAAATTAGTAAATAATTTTATATATACATACTATATAAATATAGATATGTATATTAAAAGTGATCTTTACAAATATTTACCCAAAAATTAATGTCTTTGATGTCTCAATAAACTCTTAAATATCCATTTATTCATTCAATCATCCTTTTAAGATTTACAGGATTTTCAGCACCAATAAAGTACTTAAAATATTCTAATGTATGTGTTTCATGTAAATAAATAAAAATATGATATAATGTGTATAAATTCATTTATATATGTATATGTCATTAATTCAACTTAGTATAATGTATAGTACTTCATACAAAAATATTTTCGATTATATACACTAATACTTAGATACAAAATTTACATTCAATTAATTTTATTTAAGGAGTCAAAAATTAACGAATGTGGTACATGTGAGAGACATTAAATTACAAAAACAAAGAAAAAAGAAAAAAAAAAAAAAGAAAATTATCAATATATAAAGTATGTTTATTCTAAAAGCACCCAATAAATTTGGGTATTATTTTTTGTATCTTATTAGAAGCAATACTTTTTTATAATTTAGGAAAAGAAAAATAAAAAATAAAATTAAAATTATTATCAACATAAGAATTTTACTAGCTATATAAAAAATATTAGCATTACGAAGAGAATTTTTTTTGACTCACATGAATTAATAGATTCTTCATTAACATATTATATTATATATATGTGTGTATGTACTGCATGTATTATAAATGGTTTGTGCATAAGCTTAATCATAATACTTCAATCTATGTACAAACTCAAATTACAAAATAAAAATAAAATAAAAAAAAAGTTGAATTATAAAGGCGTCATATAATGATTAGAATAATGTTTGTTCACTTTATTAATATTAGATAAATGTTGCTAGGATTTCAAGTTGATATAATAATGTACGTATATTAAACTTTTTATTGTAATCCTAAATTTATATGTCTAAATCTTTGAAATAAAGTTGAAGGACATTATTTTCATATTATATTTGATTTGAATAATAAAAATATAAGATTATATTAGAATAATATAAAATAAAAATTATCTATTAATAACATTTTTGATATTAATCAATTACATCAATAGATTTATCAAAGAAAGCGTAGGACTTGAACGTCTACGATTCATTAATAGAAAAATTGAATTTTGCCGAAATTCAAACATAACTACATGGTGCTTCTTTTCTGTAAGTATCTAATATTATATTGTAAAGGTTGGTATAAGTTGCAACTACAAGTTCTTATTATGGCCTATAAGAAGTGCTATACAACTACAGAGGGTTAAACTTTTTACAAATTGAGTAAAAAATGGGTTTTCAGCACTGGGGATAGGCTTATGCGCTGGGGATAGGATAGGATGCTAGAGTTGTGTTTCTTAATCAAATAAAATTATATTATCTTGTTCTATTTTGTCTACATTACAATTACTGTTGTAGACAAAATGAAGTAGAATTGATAGTCTCTAACGATATACATTTTTTATAACCTGTTTAGTACAGTGTAATGAAAATTAATTATGCTATATGGTAAGTAATGTAAACTCAACGTATACAAATTTTTTGTTTTATAATCATCTTGGGTCGTATAAATGCTTTATAGATATTAAGGAGTTCCAAAGTTGAGAAGAGAGCTTTACAACGACTGAAATAGCCTAAACACTTGGCAGCTCCTTTCGCAATATCAAAAATATAGTCATTCCAAGTAACTTTTTGATTTACGTGCATACCTAAGATGTTTAGACTATACGAGTTTTGTAAAGTAACACCTTGGAAGGAAAGATTGTGTTCAAATCTTAGAAGTTTGCGTGAGATTAGACAGCTTTGAGTTTTTGTTGAGTTGAACTCAACTCTGTTTTTTTTTGCCCAGTCAGCAATTTTGTCCAAATCATGGTTAATCATATTCACCATGATTTGCCTTCTATTGCTAACTTCGACTTTTGAAACATTAATTATGTGGAGGAAATCAAAGGATGCTACCAGTGTGCTGTCATCTGCTGCACACCTTTCATCTGAACCTAAACCAATGGCTTGGTATTTAACAATTAAAGCCGCGTGCCATACTTGATCGAAAGCTTTGGAAATATCTAAAGCAACAATGTAAGATTCTCCATAATTGTGTAGACTGTAATTGAGTTTTTCACAAAGGCATGTCATCATGTCACCGGTAGATCGGTGCGGTCTAAAACCATATTGTCTGTCAGATATTATGTCCTTGCTCTCAAGGTATTTCGAAAGTTTCTCATTGATTAGGCTTTCCACTACTTTGGAAATAATAGCTATTGGTCTATATTATGGGACAATAATTAGTCCCATCACCTAAATTTCTGGACTTGAACCTTTAGAGTACAATTTTCTTTTTTTTAATTTTGGATCGGTAGAAAATTTATGAGGAAATTATACATCCTGTATGTTTAGATTTAAATCTAACTGTGAAGAGATAATACTATTGTAAGGAAACACCCTATATATTTTTTAATAAGTTATAATTCTTCATTATCAAAAGGAAGCTCTAATTTTGATTATGTTACGGTATATGGATATTTAAAATATTCTTATCAAGTACCATTACACCTAGACACATATTTTATATGTAACGAAAAAAAAATTAAGGACGATTAACGACTGTCTTATATACAACGGAAAAATTGAATTATCTAACACAGATATTTGCAAAATATTTGTTATAGAAATAAAGGATCAAATTGTACATTTAATAGGTAACTTAATTTGGTATAAGTCTTATAATTTGTGTTATATCATTGATAATTTACTTTTCCTACTGTCTGTTAAACAGTTTATTAACATACTAAATACAATTTTGTGGAGTAGTAGTAATTGAATTGTTGAAAATAATAACTATTTGCTACAAAGATATTCTAGAAGTTGAATTTGATTTTCAATTTTATTTTCAGAGCAGTATTAGAAAATTTTGCCAAGCTATATATGTGACTAAATAACTAAATTCACCACGATGATATTGTAAAAAAATAATAGTTTATGAATAAGCATGTATAGTATATTATTGTTCAATATTAGACAAAATAATCAGAATTAAATTAAATAAAAAAATAGAAGAAGAAACACCCTGTAATTAACATTTTTTTTTTCATTATATAATTTCGTTTTACAAAATCTAGTAATTTTTTTTTTAAAATCTCTTATTTCAAAATTTTGTTTTATTTTTTAAATTTATTTGGTCTAGCCAATATATCAAATTCAACAACAAAAACAAAAAACAAAGAATCATTGAAGGATCATTTTTAAAAAAAAAAAAAATTTATTTTTTAATTAATTAAATAAAAAAATTTTTTTTTTAAATGGAATTTAAATAAAACAATTTAATTTATTTGCAAAAAATGTTTTCCCTGGAAGTATCAGAAGATGCTTCTTAACCAAGGTTATGCTTTCCTATGATTTTATTGTTTGTTGACAAGAACATAGATAGATGAGAGACAGAACATAAAAACCGAATGTCAGTTTTTCATAATACAATAAAAAAGTTAAAATTATTTTTATTATTTATTGATTGCTGAACTGTTTTCATTCAACTGTTTAATTAAATCTATATAAACAAAAAACAAACCAAAAAATATATTTTAGCCATTGTTATTAAATTTACATTGTTTAGCCTGTCTTAAATTTTTCGAGATCCAATACAACAGTAAAATTAAGGCTATATGGGCATATAGGAGCTTGATTTGGAGCTGCACTAGGAAATCTAACTTACTAAATTTATAGCAATGTCAAAACAAGTTTTTCAGAATCATCCCGAATATATACCATGTCGATTCAAATGAAAATATCCGGGAATATCTCAAAGTACATAACATTATTATATCATTCAATATAGCATTTATAATATAGTGGAGCAGAAATATTGATTTCTGTAAGCCGACACATTCAAGTCCTTCTTTTTAAGCACATCACATCTTACATATAGTAATAATTTTTTGAAATATGTACCAATATTGTACTAACAGTTGTCAAAAAATAATAAAACAAAAAAATTATTTAATTTTACGAAAACAACAAAAACAAAATATCATTTGAAAACAAAAAAATGGTCATTTTGAAAAGCGAAACTATTTTCCGAAATTTACTTTTACAAATTGTTAAAATCAGGATGTTTTTTTCTCTAGAAACTTTTGAGGCAGGTAATTCATATTTATTAGTACTAAATTTTGTGTAGTTAAGAAATTCAAAAAGTAATGAAAGTGAAAAAATAAAATAAAAAAGTATAACGCCAAGTCGGATTTACTAAAATTGGTAGGAAGAAAAATTGTAATATATAATTTCACTCTTCAACATTATCCTTTATGATCTAGATTAATGCTCGGACCACCTGTATATATTTTATATAAAAAAAACTCATATCATAATCTTATTTTCAAACTCAAAAGTATCTTGAATTTCTAAAATATATATTATGTAGTAGATAGCTACATAACAATGGATTATTCTCAAATCATTTGTAATAATAATAATAAACTGAATATAAAAATAGTAGGTAGATTTTGAATATGTACTGTTTTCATGTATATTAAGGATTTCTACTTCAAATACAATGGGATATCGCCTACCACTTTAATATCCTTCAAATTCGACTCAAAGCATATCAAAATCAATTGTAGCACAACGTAAAACTCACATATGTATGTAATATAAAACTCATATTAAGTATAATAGGAAAAGCAAATCAAATGAAATGAGTTCCTTCATTTTAAGGATCAATTGAGTCAATCTAGAAAATAACCGAAAAGAAAAAAAAAAAACTTTTTTTTTTGGTGATTTCGTTTTTTTTTTTTGGGATATCAAAACATCCTTTAAACGACAAGTATATTGCAAACAAAATCGGATGTTTATCAGATTTTTGTTATTTTTTTTTTTCAATAGGTATATAATTGGTATTTAAGTGTATATAAATGTGATATACTTACATTTTACTTGCAAAAGTATTTTTAGACGTTATTTCTATTCTGGTTCTAATAAAACCACCATCGAATCTAAAAATCAGTTTTGTAAATGGTAACATATATTACATGAATATCGTAAGGATATTTACAATATAATGTTAAATCAAGTGTAAAGAAGGTTTCTATGGGTATAGGTATATATATGTATGTAATGTAGGTATAAAAAGAATTCAAATTATAATTTGATGAATTTATGACGATTGATTTTATAAGAATAGAAGAAAAAAAGAAAATAATTTCAATAAATTCAGTGCGTGGAAACTAGCAAAGGAAATAATAAAAATGTTGGAAAAAAATATAGGGGAAAATAAATTGAAAATTATTAAAACTTCGATGGAAAAGAAGAAAACAAAAAATATAATGAAGCATGAACTAAAAATATAAAAGAAAATGCTGCTTTGTTTTCTGAAATGAAAAATGTTTAAATTGCTAGAGTAATACAATATTAATTTATTGATTGTATATAGAGTTAGCACAGTCTAAGCAAATCCCTGACCACTGTATTAACAGTTTAAAGTAAAGTAAAAGTGACAGTGATTGTTTCGTTTGTTGTTGGGGAGTTTGCACTTTAAATTAGGTATAAAATTAGCATAGAACAATGATCTGTGGTACTTCTAACATAATTTCATTAGTTGTTGTATTAATAGGCGGCTTAATACTTCATCAAATTAAATGCAGAAAATAGAGGTGGGTAGATCACACTCTGAGAAAATCTACTTCTAATATATATATTTTAATTTTGTTCTTATAAAACTGCAATAATTTTTGATTATTGGTTTAGAAGTTTTGTAATGTGTTGTTGATGCTTTCGACTATTTAAATCATACACCGTTCGTTTTAGCATATTCCTATCGCTTACCTTTCTGGTGTGTGATATTTAATAGAACTGGTTAAGTTCTTGAAGTTACTATACATATTATACATTTTAAGGAATATATAAAACTTTTGGTTGTTAGTTTTTGAATAGAGAGAAATAGAAGTTAAATTTATTCATCGTATTGTGATTGTAAATATTTATATTTCTGTTAATAAGAATAAAATTGTGTTTAATATAATTTTTAAATACTCAACGTTTCCACAATAAGGAAATAATATTTATATTCATTTTATTTATTCATGTTTATTTATTCATGTTTACTACTCGTATAATAATCATTACTATCATTATTGTTTCCTCTTATAACAAAATTGTTCAAATGCAACATTTGTGTATGGTATTGTATGCAAGCTTTTCATGTGAAATACCACTGCACATAGGATACAGATTTATATTCAACCAAAAAAATTTAATTGGAAAAATCATATACAAACGAAACGAGAACTAATGAACTACAAAAATGAATAACCTGTACCGATTAATTGGCAAATATTCTCACCTCAAAATTGAAATCCAAAAAATAAGTATCTGGCTGGTCATATGGCTATCAAATATAGAAAAACACCTCTAAAAGTAATATGTGGAAATTATATACAAAGATTAAAATCAGAAATGTGAAGAAGAATTATCAAATATTCTTGTTACTTAAAAATTTGCTACATTCACAAGGATTTGAATATACTATTGGCTTTCAAGCTGTGTGGCACAGTAGGTAGAGCTCATCTTTCAAGCGAAAAATCATAGTTTCGATTCGTAAAGAAGGCAAAAAAATGCTTTATGTTTTTTTCTAACTGGTTCAGTACCATTGGTATAAAATAAATGATAATAAATAGGTAACACTTTTGTATCCAAACCCACCTTTTAAATAGACAAATTTTGTATGAATATTTCTGCTACATTTACAAAGTTTTATAAATGTATGCATTCCAACAAACCAATTCCAATAAATTTCCAAAATTTAAGATATGGCAGCAAAAGGGAGGCTATTTGATCTCCGAAACTACTTGAAAGACATATGAAACAAATTCTAACTTAAATGTTTTCAATTTGGTGTATGAGCTAAATTAATTACATAGCGACAATTTCTAGAATATACAAACATAAGTTAATTATTAATTAAAAATAATATCTTTTCCTGTGAAAATAACTAACTTGGAGAATGCTTTTACATAATAATATATTCAAAGGTTAATTGCTATGAATCAAAAATAATTTTTCTGAGAAAAATCAAATTTTAGAAAATTGTATAACAATCAATAACTTATTAAAATTTTAATGTGAATAGGGTAAAAGTATTCAAATAAATCATTTGAGTATAATTGAAATATTTCGTAGAAAATTTAATTTCATATTTTTGTTTTTTAAATTTGTTTACTTCTCAATTCTCATATAGAAATTACTGTGTGTAGGTAGATAGTTAAGTTAAAGGCAAGCAATATAAATAATATTTACTTAGCTATATTTGAATTCATGTAATTGAATCATTTATACAAATTTATTTAATTAATCAGGAACCAATGGTTTTTAATTATATACATTGAATTGTTTTATTTATAAGAGGAAGTTAAATTAATTGAAGAAAATTTCAAGTAATTTTCATAACAAGTAGATCGTATGCTGTAAATGACATTTGTGATAAATTAAATATTTTTATAGTGAAGGATGAACATGATTTAAAGACAATTAATTAAATCAGAGGACAATTTAATTTTTGTATAAGAATATTAATGATGTTTTTCTTTGTTTAGTAGATAATGATATATGATATTAAAATCGTTGTTTTCTTTCGTTTTTAGTTTTTTTTTTTTTTTTTTTTTTTTTAATCTTTAATACTTCAGAATAATTTGTTAACCTATAACCTTTTATTTATAGTCATTTACTTTTTTTCTTGTTGTATTTCGTAACTATTTAATTAAAAATAAAAAAAAAACAAAAATATACGAGTAGTATAAACTTTTGAAGGAAAATTTTTTGTAACATAAATAGAAAATATCAAAAATTAATTATTAAAATTTTAAATTTATGCTATACAGAAAATGCACAAATAGTTGAAAACTATCAAACCGAATTAGTTTCATAAACAGAATCATAAACAGAAGAGAGATGTGGGTGATCTGTAATTCTAAGTAACGTTACAATGTCACAGTTACAACGGCAGCGGTACGTTATCTTGTTTTCCAAAATCGTGTTTTTTTTTAATCTTAATTTTTTAAAATATGGTTTTTAAAAATTTTGTTTTTTAAAATCTCGTTTTTTTAAAATTTTTTTTTTTAAAATCTTGTTTTTCCTAAAAATTTGTTGTTTTTTTTTCAAAAATCTTGTTTTTTTAAAAATTCTTTTGCAAAAATTTTGAGAAGTGATAAAAAGGTGGTTTTTGATTGAAGTGATATTTAAAGTAATGGGCCCCCTAATTTAAAAATAAAATAGCTTTTTAAAATTTTTTATTAAATTCTTACCGTCTACGTATACCTGCCGTCGGTAAGGAAAGGGTTTCACTAAATGAGTAAGTGGGAGTTTTGGAGGCAGTAGCCCCCCGACTTTAAAATTAAAATACCTGCTTTTTATATTCGATACTAAAATCTTTTCTCTATCAGAATTTATATTTTTATATTATAAAGATTTTGAAATAGCTTTATTTTTGCATATTCAGTGACGGTGTTTTATGGGCGCTGCGAAATAACTTCGATATTAAAAATTTCGAGACACAAAATTCCCAAACAAAAAAGTTTTTATCTTAAATATTTTTATACGTAGTTGCGGATACAAAAAGGAGGATATATTCCTTTTACGGTGTCGGGACAAAATTACATATGGACAATATTTCATATTTAAAAAAATGACTCTGCCGTATGCATTTACTTGCCGTCGGTAAAAAAAGGGTTCCAATAAATGAGTAGCGGGGACTTGGGGGCGGCAGCCCTCGATTATGAAAACAAGAAATCCGGCGTCCCAAGTGTCGGGACCGAAGACCTTAAATTTTTTTTTTGGTCATCAGTACAATAGCCCTTAAAAATAATTAAAAAACAAGATTTTAAAAAACGAGATTTAAAAAAAAAAGGTTTAAAAAAACAAGATTTTAAAAAACGAGATTTAAAAAAACAAGATTTTAAAAAACGAGATTTAAAAAAAACAAGATTTTAAAAAACAAGATTAAAAAAAAAGATTACGTAGTAGACCCAGTTACAACAGGTCTGAATTTTCGAAATTAATTTATCCCCAAATTTTGATTTCAATATGTCGAAGGTTGGCATATTTTTCATCTGTTTAAATCAATGTCATCCATATTTTCAAACAAAAAGGTGATTGATTATATTGCGGTAACAATCTTCATTACTTGTATTGCGGCGTTCTTCGGCCTTATTTTCGAAGAATATTTAAAACCGCACCAAACAAAGCATTTTTCTGGATGCAATGGAGTCTGTATGGTCTCTTGTGGATTGCCCTTACTTTTTTTACGTTTGTTAACGTACAAATTTAATAAAAAAATTTTCTCGTCAACTTTTACAACAATGATTTCAATAAACCAATTCATAATTTACCCAATTTGAATAATACTATTATAGAATAAACGAACGATTATTCCCGCAAAAATTTAGACATTAGATTTCCAATAATATCATTACGAGGTAAGCTAATCAACGATACAATACTGTACCTATTCTAGATTCATTTTAACAAAAAAAAAATAGTCATAATTGTTACCTAATTTATTTGGTAATGTTTATTTTTATTTTCCAGCTAAATTTTTAACATTTAATTTTATTTTAATTTAATTTCTGTTCTCAAAACAAAAACCTACATTATTCTTGACACATTCAAATACAAAAAAAAAAAAAACAAAAACCTCGTTTAATTTTTTTAACACTACCCAAATATTTTTCTGAAATTTTCCAAAGAACCGCAAATCTGTTTTATTATTATTAATATTTTTTTTTTTTTGTTAAGCGAAACGCAAAATAAATTTTTTTTTTAAAATTTTTATTTAAAAAAGAATATATTAAGGATATAAAAACAAATTCTAAAAAAATGTTCTTCTATTTTTTTTTTTTTTTACCTACATTTCCTTTCATTATTTTGGCTACGTTCATAAAATTTAAATAAAAGTTTTTCGAATTAAAATAAAATAATAAGATGCAAGGCAAGACAAGACAAAACAAAATAAAAACAAAGTGGTGGTAGAAATTAGAAATTATAGGCTCTAAAAAATTGTAATGTTCAGTACAGCCTCAATAATAGATACAATTGCTAGGTCATGCGATAACTCTATACCTCGAAAATATAGTAAAAGTTAACAGAAACAAAGAAAAAAGTAAAATAAAAATATTATTCTCATCTGGCTTTTAAAAATAAATGTAGAAACAACAAAAAAAGGAGTAAAGAGAGAATAAAAGATCATGACCGTGAAAAATTAAATATTTTCTATTTCGAAAATTTTTGTTACAAAAAAAAATATTGTTTTTTTTTTTTGTAGAATAAATAATGGAAGCTATTTTTAAATATTTATATTTGCATATAATTGCTTCAGGATTATTATTGTAGATAATAAGAATATATTTTGGAAAAATTAGATTTAGAGATTATCGTAAAAATGTTTAGAAAATTTTATATATATATATAAAATAAATTCTTAAAACGGAAAATCACTAAAGCGATTAATTAAATGCACAATTTTGAATGAATTAATTTAAAAAAATATGTAAAAGTATTCCCAAATTATGTAGTAACGGTTGGATGAAGTTACACACGAGCTTTTGGATAGAATTATAGTTTTATATTTATATAATGAATATTTATGTAATTTGTCAATTTATGTCGGTTCTTCCAGAGTATATATGACAAAAATTGGATTACTTTTTATTTGTTTCTGTCTTGTTTAAGTGTTTGCATTTTTTTACTACATTCCATCTCCATGTAATTTTTACAAATTGGTCAAGGAAAACAATAGAAGGAAGATTAGGATGGTAATGGGTATATATTGATAGGTAACTGTTTGCTTAACACACACACGTAATTTTACTGGGACTTGTTAATAGTGACAATTATCGAATCTACGAGGGTCTTGACACTCGAGAGGTTATCAAGAATCTCCTCTGCGATTGGCAAGGTTTAGGAAAAACTTGGCTTAGGTTGTTGGGAACCTGTTATATGCTTGACAACCTGAAACAGATCTCAAGAATCCTTTTTCAGGATATTCACAGATTTGTCACAACAGCAAACACATTTTTTGGGAATAGGTGAATGTCCAGTTCGCATTGTGATTTTGTGAGGGAGATAACTATGCGCAAACACGTGGTCTATTTTCAGTGGAGCAATAGATTGCTGTTGATGTCATCCCTTTTTAAATTTAACTATAAGCAATACAAGTAGATACAACATATGCACATTTTTCTTTTAAATTTACTGTACTTTATGTATTTAAATGTAGAAACTACATATTTCTAACCTATTTCAAGGAATCGAGAATATTGTCACTATATCACTCTACTTTTTTGACGATTCTAATTGTGACATTATTCTCATATATGAAGTGAGAATTTGAATTGGAATTGACTAATTTGAAATTTCCCTGCTTTGTGTCTTTAAATTAGTCAATTCGAAATATTTCTAACTGATGAGAATTCAATTCTAATTAAAAACATGTATAAATTTTGTTTATTTCCAATTTAAATTGTCTATTGTTGTCTAGACAATTAGAGCTAGAAATAGTATTGGATTATTTATACACCCTTAATTATTTTTGTTTATTTATTTCGAATATTCAGAATATGTCAGTGAGTATTTTTCAATCATTTTCATTTTTCAGAGTGCCGGCCCGCTACACTGAACATGAGATATTTTTTCGTTAAATTTTTCTTTCAAAAATTTTGACAGATATCAAAATTTAATTTTTACCAATAATTGCAGAGCTTTTTTAGTTTATTTGAATCTCATAATATGTGCAATTAAAGTTTTTATCTATATTTTAATTATTTCAGTAAAAACTTACATCTTCAGAAACCCATAAAATTACAAAGATTTTTCAAATGTAAAACGAAACGTCAACAAAATTTAATATATTATACTAAAATGTCAAAAATAATTAGCTAATACCGAATACCTAAGTGTATGTGTTTTCAAATTTGATTATTTAGCGCATCAAAATAATCGCCACTGCTATCTCTTGTTAAATATGTACGATATTTTCATATTATTTTTTGTTATTTTTGGTTGTAGTATTTGCTAAACTTTTTTATTTCTGTGGTGAAATTAAAATTTTAATATCTTTCGTGATGCATGTACTTGTTGTTATATATACTAGTGAATCCACTGTGCTATGCACAGAAGCAGTTCTTTCAGGTACGATTTTATATAAAAAGAAATATTTGTTTTGGTATAATTGTAGTTGTTTTCTGAATCGCTTGATTATTGATTATATATATAATGAAATGAAAGTATAATATCTAATACTTTATGACGAAATTAATACAAATTTTAATATAATTTAACACAATAAAACCCCATTACTCTCAACGTAGTAGGTCGATGTATTTTAATCCGTTTATAGTCAAAAACGTTTGTAATCACAATTTTGTTATAGCAATAGTCAACAATTTGTTTGAAAGAAAACAATAAGCTTCATAAGTTCATGCAATCGATGTCGTTTATTGTCACATTAAAATATAACCTCAATTTTGTCAATAAAACAAAAAAATAAGTTAAAAGTGAATTATGTTATTAAAAAACTGATTTATATATTGGTGTAACTATTTTAAATGTTTTAAGGACTCAGCAAAAACAACTTACTAAAATTTTAATATTTTAGTGGTGTAATTTACTATTCAATTATTCTTGCTTTTTTACTCATTACGTCGTTCATCTTGTGTATTATATATAAGATCAGATTTCCTTAGTGGTCTTTGCATACATAAGATAATCGGGCTTAGATCTTCTAGCAGGAAAAACTCCAGCACAATTAATACATATGATTTAAAATAGATTAAACTGGGTAATAATATGCTCAAAACCTCAGCTAATATGCCAAAAACCTCAAACTACCACCAAATCATCTGTATATACAAGAAGGCTTTTTTATGTAATTCTATTTCAGTGAAGCTTTTAATGTAGCAGTTAAAAAACGTTGGACCTATTTAATCTTGTATTAAACTCCATTTTTTTTGTTCATTAAAATTAATTTTTTTTTACATGAGGCCAAGGAAGTCGTCCTGGTATATTGCGTTACAATCAAATTGTGTTAATGTTAGGGTTAATATTTGAAAGAAAAATTAAACCATTATTTAATTTGTACCAAACTAAAACTGTATAATCTAGAAATACTATTTGAAATGAGTAATCAATCGCGGCTATTATCTGTCTATGATACATATAAGTTAAATAACATTTCTATAACCTATAACATTAACAGCATTTACAATTCAAAATATAAATATAATATTGTTTTAAATACTTTTCAAATATTCCTACATTAGCCTCCAATAGTGAATGGTACAATTTAAGTAACACGTATTAATAAAAAATAGATCCATTTGATATGTATGGTTAACCGGCTAAAGTAATCAGGTACAAAGACTTGGTTGACAATAACATAAAACGATTAATTGAATCATATTCTAAAATTATGTGCAACAATAATTCTGATTTCAACTGATATTATAAACTCCTTAAAGTAGATATCATAATTTCTTTAAATTTTTTTGCATTTGAAACTACTAGCTGTTTTCCAAAAGCTTTTAATTGAAAAATACTAAGCCGCAAAATAAGTCTATCATTTGAAAAAAAATTTTCAAATATTTCTTAAAAAAATCATTTTGGGCAAACACAATTAATATTTTTTAATTTTTAATTAATTCAAAATATTAAATCAAGTCTTGTAAAAAAAAAAAACAAAAAAGCACAAAAATTGAAGAACCTCATATAATTTTTAATCCTGATAAAATCCTTTACTCAAATATAATTCTTTAACCTATAAAAAAAAAAAAACTAACCCACAATTTATTAAAATTCTAAAAATTGAAATTTCCAATTTGTTGAAATAAAAAGAAATAAAAAATAAAAATGAAAAATTATTATGTCCTTTATTAACCGAATACAGAATTTAGTATTCATATAGGAAATTTATATACTTTATCCTAAAAAATTAAAAACTATATTAGAAAAACATAACGAAATAATCCCACGAAAAATTGAAAATTCTATGCATCAGTAATGAAATTTTGACAAATTAGAGAAAATAAAATCTTATATAAATTGGATTTTTAGTTTTGGGGGTTTTTCTATATTTGTTTTCAAAGTAAAGACAAAAAGGATTCAATTTAATTAATTTAAAATTAATATGTTATATATATATATATGCATAAGTACATATGTTTAATCCTTTATTTTTTTTGTTTATTTATATATGTACATATATATATATAAACAAATACATATATACATATATGAAAACCAATACCCGGATAATTTTCATTGAAATTATTCAAATTAAAAATTTTTCCACATCAAATCCTTTTTTTAGGAAAATACATATAATATAATAAAAAAAAAATATTTCAATTTGATTTTTTTTCTTGGAAAGTGTCTATTAAGGAAGAAAAGGTAAACCACAACTTTTTGTTTTAATTTTTATTTTTGTTATAGTGGATGAGAGGATAAATTAAAACATAACAAAGTTACAAAGCCACAAAAACTAAATATTTTCTTGGTATATCCTTTATCAAGGACAATTGATATAAAAGAAAATAATTGAATGATATCTATTATCTAAATGAGAATATCTTCCTGGTTTTGTGTTTTTTCGTTTTTATATTTCATTCTTTCTCTTTCTTTAAATTGTCCTTAATTTTAGATTTTGCTGTTTAACTTTAAGGATAATTTTCTTTTGTTACTTTGACTGTGCTTCTTACAGTACATTTTTTTTTAACAAATGGAAAATATTATGAACAAATTTATTTTTTCTTATACTAATTCCACACAGGTTTGATACTTTTGATTAAAATCGATAATTAGAGATTCTGTATTAAATGAGACCACAAGGATATAACAAAAAAGAAAAAAAACTGAATATCAGTGTAAAGAAAACTAAAGTAAAATTAAAAGTTATACAACAGAAAAATAAAAGAAAAACATTCATTTCGTTTACATTAGATAACGGTAAATAGTGAGAATAATATAAAAGGATAATATTAAGGATATCAATATAAACGTAAAGATTCAAATCGATTATTCATTTAATCGTTTTTATTTTTGTTCTACTTATTAGAATTGTTTGACATCCTGTCTTCTTTCAAAATAAATACATAGGTAATATACATTTTTAATATAGCTATATAGATGTATGTATGAAGTTGTATAAAAATCAATTTATTCTCATTAGGATTTTCATATAAATTTTTCTATATTATTATTTAGAAAGTTTTTTTTATTCTTATTTTTTTTCTCAAAGTAACATTAAATTCAGCCTTGAGGCTAAATACAGCATAAAAAAATAAAAATAAAAGAAGAAATACAGTAAAATTGAATTTCCAATTACCGTTCGAAATTATTTTTATTGAAACAAAAATGGTGACGTTCTATTTAACTGTTAATTGAAAATGAAGAACTTCTAGAATTAAATAAAAGAAAAGGCAAATAATGAAATTGTTGAATTAATAAGAAAAGTTAATGGAGGTTTAGTAATGAAATAGAGCTAAATTATTTGTTTTTGGTGTAATATTGGGGTATAATATGGATTGAGATGTGTTGTATAGTAGATCTAAAGTTGTAGAATGTAGATAAAATAATATATTAAATTAAATTTTGTAGATTTTGAGCATAATATAAGCTTAGATATTCATTAGTATTAATAGTTTAAGATAAGTTAAAATACAATAATTATATAGGGTGTTTCATTAGAATGAATTAACAATCTTATTACGGAATGTTTCATTATGATTACACGATGGTGTAATAACATTGTAGAGTGATATATTTTTTCAATTATAACATTTTATAAGATCGCTGAAGCATTCAACTGGTTTTCTTTCCATCTGTCATCCGGGTAGCTGACGTATAGTTAAGAAAAAATTATAAACTTGCAAAGTTCTAGCTTCAACAGTTTTTGGAAAGAAAAATTTATTTGAAGATAAAGTAATTGTAATGTAAGTGAAATATGTAGCTTAATGTTAAGTCTGGGTAGAGAATGAAATGCACAAAAACAAAGTCCCCTAAAATAAAATAAAAATTTCCTTTTTTTTGTATGGAACAACAAATACACAAAACAAATATTTTTCCCATCTCTGGAAAAAAGAGATATTCCTTTTCTGTATATCCAACATTAAAACAAAACTCGTGGTTCTGCTTGGAGGTTTTTCTTCCTCTTAAATGCAAACATTTGGATACGAAAATGAAACGAGTGTAGTTTAAGTAATATGCCTTCAGGTGAATAATAATTTTGTATTTAAACCGAATTACAAAAAGTACCGGATTAGCTCGAAAAAGTCATAAAGCATTTTTATTTTAGTTGGACTCGAACCTGGGATCTTTGGTTGATTCTCCGCATACTACGGCACCCAACGTGTATAATAATTTACAAAGAATTAGTCTTACCGCCTAAACTATTAGAGTTATATTTTACACAAAAATTATTTTTATTCTCAAATAGACTAACTCAATTTTTATGAAAAACACATAAACAATAGTGATAAAATAATCGTGCAGTAATAAAAAATGGAAAAAATTACAAAATAATTGTCCAGTATACAAAGAAACTTTGCAGCGAATAGCAGTGAAAATATTTAAAAAAATCTATTTAACTGTACTATTTTATTCAGTACAGCTTAAACTATCCATCGATTTGGTTTATGCGAAAAATATTTCCCATAGTACCCACAATGGATCCCAACTTTAAGGTATCCACCTGGACACACTTACACTAGCGTCGGTGCATACCGGACGTTACTATTACAGATTTACAGCACCCGATACGGGCTAATCCTTTTAAAAAGATAACTGACTTCGTAAATTGTTATCCAATTGTCGTGGATTGTTATTTTATTTTTGTTATTTTATTTTATTTAATTTATATTTGAAATTATTTGAAATAAAAAAAAATTACCAAATTTAGCTACTTCTGAACATGATAATGACAATTACCTGAAAATAAAAAAAAAAAAAATTTAATTAAATTTGAAAAATTTATAAATACTAAATTTTTATTTATAATTATTTGTTAACAACATTGATTTATATATGATTTAATATACGATTCATGTAAACTCGACAATTTATAATTAATTTTTCTAGCATTTATGTTACCATCTGATTTTATTATTTATGAAAAAAAGAAATTAAAGGCGAAGTAACAAGATTGGTATGAAAAATTAAAAACAACATCAAAAAACTATTTGACACCAAAAAGCGCATCGAAAACTTTGTTGACGTATATTTTTTATTTTTTGTTGTGATATTATCTAATTTTTTTTTTTGTGAAATTAAAGTTTTAATATTTTTTAGGTTTAGTTAACTATTTAATGTTGTTTGTTCATAACACATTTGTATTTACCGTGTCATGTGTAAGTTTATAATATATAAGGTTATTTGACAATGTTATATAGCTCATGTTAATGTAGGTTAGACAGGGTTATGCAACTAGTGTTAATGTACGGTAATATACTATGCGGTATTGTAGTGTAATTCAAAGAGCGAAAATTGGTAGTTAATTATTCATCATACATTTAAGAGAAACTGTCGACCTACACAGATTATAACAAAAAAAAAACATTTAGAATCTATTGAAAGCACTGTCTCGAGTGGAATTGTAAAGCAGAAGAAATGCTGATATATCGTGTATATTTGTCAGTAAGTGCTAACTGAAAATCTGTATCAAGAAAATTAATAACTTCCACGTACATATGCATAAAAAATACAGGTAGAAAGCATATAGCACTTTATGAGTCAAAGAAAAATAAGAAGAAAAACAAACCAAAGTAATGGGCTCTTCTATAAGAGTATATGAAATTATCTACTCTTAGTGATTAGAAATGAATGACGTTATCATAATAAAGCAAATAAAATTCCTATGAATTAATTGTGGTTTATATAACATAACAATAACAGCAACAACAACAACAACAACAACTACAAAAACAATGTGGAAAGAAAATTACAAAAATCAATTTTTATCATTGTTGTGAAATACGTAAATAATTTTGGCACTGACTGTAAATGCATTTTCCTTCTATTCTCAAAAACAGTTTCTTAAAGTCTAAAAAATAAAATAAATATTTCTAAGGACTTTTAGTGTTTTTTTTTTCGTTTCTTTTGGGAATGTAAAATACCTACATAGTTTTTAAATTCTAAAAAGAAATTTTTTTTTTTTACTATACAAGAGAAATAAAAATGAAAAACAAAAAGAAAAACACTTGATAACTATTACTATTAAAAATAACGGTATGCCTCTGGAAAATCTTTAAAGGAAAATATAAAGAAATTCTTTTAAAGAACACAAAATAAAAAAAACAAACAAAAACAAAAACAAAATGAAAGGTAGAAAAATTTTTAGAATTTTTTGAAAATTTAAAAAAAGGTATTTTAAGGATTTTAAATGCCTAATTTTTATTTTCTTTAAAGAATGTTCGCTGTTTGTTTGTGTTTTTATTATTTCATTTTTTTTTGTTATTTTCATAAAGAGGTACGTACGTTACAGGCTTAAAAATATAGTCTACGTGAGTAAAATTTTTTCTATTCGTAAATGTATAAAAAAAAAGGTTTTTTCTATTAGAAATCAAATCTATCATGAGGCATATTTAAAAGGATAAAAAAAAAAACATGGATTAAGGGATTTTTCTTTCTTCACTTTTATGTGATTTGAAAACAAATTTTTTTTTCTTCATATTGAAATATTAGGAACTAAGTAGAGTTTTAAATTGAATTGCTAATAAGAGGTGATATAGACATACATATTAGGAAAGGTAACTAATTTTGAAATAAGTACATTTTTGGTTTAATGTAAATTTTAATAGAATAACATTGTTGTATTATCGGAACTCTCTTCCTTATATATACATACACAGTTGAAATTAGATCTGTACTACCTCTATTCAAAGTGATTCTCTTGTCAAACTTGTGACTTGTGCTCATTTCTGCACCCTTTATATTCATAGATAATATAGGTTATGGAAATTTTAATTATAACCGATAATCAAGAATATGGATTGGAATTAGATAGTATTCGTATGTCTTTTTGATATTATTTGGACTTAAAAATTATATTTGGTCTACTATATTAGCGCCAAAACAGTATGGGGTTAGTTAATAATTGCTATTGGTATATCAGACAAATGTAATTTGAAAAGAACCGAGCCTGAATAGGCTTACAGTTACGATATCTGTGAACTCAACAATAATGAGGTTACAGCGATAACCTTTACTACAATCTGAATGGTTACTTTACGCACGTTTGTCCCGTATCCGTAATAAATTTATGTATGTTTTAAATTTGTATTCTGGTGATATCTCCTCAAGTAATGACAAATATATTTAAACCACAATTCCGGTTTTGGCAAACTAAAAATTGCTTAATATTTTGATGTATAAGAAAACCTTCATAAATTAAAATGTTTTCGGTATTTCATAGGTCCAGAGGCTATAGTATAGTATCCAAAGCTTTTTCTTTTTTTACAGGCTCTAAGATAGTAGAGGGAACAATTAGTGTTGGCAGGTCGAACTACTCGGCTCGAGCTAGCTCGAGCATGTTCGTCTTAAATGAAATCGATAAAGCTCCTGCTTATGTTCGAAAAAAGTTCGAGCTGGTACAAAACGAAAAATTAACCATATATTCAGTTGAAATTTATCGTAAAAATCTTTGATCTCCCCAACAACAGCAGGTCTTTCTGGACATTTGCTAAAAATGTTGGGCAAAATTTTTGCAAGTCTTCGTTTCCACCTATAATTGATAATAATAGTACTATTATATAAGATTCTGTTGGAAAGGCTAATCTCTTCGCAAAATTATTTGCAGCTAATTCCACACTCCCTCCTACAGCCCAAAATCCTTCATCAATCCCTGTTCTAAATTACTCCTTCGGAAGCATCTACTTTAGAACAAGAGCTGTAGCAAAAGTCTTGAAGAATCTCGATATAAAAAAATCTACCGGTCCTGATGGTATACCTGCAATTGTTCTGCGACACATTGCCTTCGCTATTTCTAAACCTCTGCACAACTTATTCCATTTGTCCTTTTCTTCAGGAACTTACCCGTCCTATTGGAAAGTTGCCCAAGTTTATCCTATTCCTAAAAAAAGTGACAAAAGCAATCCTTCAAACTATAGGCCCATAGCTATTACTTCCATTATTTCAAAAACGATGGAAATCTTAATTAATCATAAGCTGAAGAAATATCTTGACAGTAGAGGTATAATTCATGATAGCCAATACGGCTTTCGAGCCCAACGTTCCACCGGTGATCTCATGACATGCCTCTGCGAGAAGCTGAACACCAGCCTGCATCAATCTGGTGAAGCCACTGTTGTAGCTCTGGATATATCTGAGGCTTTTGATCGAGTTTGGCATTCTGCTCTTACAGCAAAATGCAACGCTATAGGCCTTGGTTCAACCTTTTCTAAATGGATTGAAAGTTTTCTTTTAAATCGATCTATCATAGTTTCAGTTGACGGTTCTTTTTCCGACCAACTTCAAATCAATGCTGGTGTTCCACAAGGTTCTGTCCTTTCCCACACACTATTTCTCATTTTCATTAATGACCTTCTCAAATTAACTTTCAATCCAATCCATAGTTTTGCTGATGACAGCACTCTAGTAGCATCATATGATTTTCTAAAACAAACTAATGCTACAGCTTCCGCAGTCACCTCCAAAAGAACAATGATGGCCGGCGCGCTCAATCACGACCTTGCCAAAATTGTCGACTGGGGTAAAGCTAACAGAGTCGAGTTTAACACTTCAAAAACTCAAAGCTGTTTTGTTTGTAACAAGCTAACAACATTCGAACCAATTCTCCGGCTTCAAAATGAAGGTATCCAGCGACTCAAAGATCTGAACATTCTCGGAATGCGAGTGAATCAAAATATGCACTGGAATGAGCATATTTTCGATATTGCGAAAAGCGCCGCAAAATATTTAGGATTTTTGAGCAGCTGCAAAACTTATTTTTCATCTCGAGACCTTTTAAAAACCTATAAAGCATATATACAACCCAAGCTCGAGTATAACTCACATTTATGGGCAGGTGCACCAAAAACTGCTTTAAATTTTTTGGACAAAACTCAAAACCGCGCCATTCGTCTTATAGGCGACATAAATGTGACCTCATCCCTCATACCACTTGGTCATCGTCGTATTGTTGGAGCACTTACTCTATTTTATAGATATCTGCTTGGTGTTGGCACTTGTTCCGAGGAATTAAAATCACTTCTTCTTCCTCTTAAGCAATTCAATCGCACAACACGAGAGGCATCAAGTGCCCACCGTGAAAATTCCGAGATGACAGTGGAATTTCCGAGATGGTTTAAGTCCGGCTATGGAAATTCTTTTATAGTAAGAACATCCCGATTGTGGAACCGCGTCCCAATCGAAGTATTCCCAATGAGAGAAGGATTTTTTATTTATGACTTACAGAGGTTTAAGGCGAATATTAACAACATTGTTCGCTCTTTCCCACAAAACTTTTCTTCTTCCATTTTCTTTCCTTTCTCTAACTATCCTTTCCTTTTTCAAATAGTCAACGGTACGCAAGTACTTAAAGGTTCAAAACAAAAGTTTTGGCTATAATATAAAAAAAAAAAAAAAAAAAAACACGAACCGAAAAACTTTAAAATAAAATTTTTTTATGGACGGCTAAAATTTGAGCTATTTTTTAGTTTTATACTAAAGTACATCACTATTTTTTTTTTAGATTTTAGGTGATTTCCCTCTTTTGTTTTCAGTTTTCTTGTTTTCAGTCTTCTTGTACATTTTCAGTTTTTAAGGTATTCATTGGAAATAAATATGTTATGTTAATCAATGTGGTGGAGAAAATTGAATAAGTGTGTAGGGAGAATCAAAGACAAACTATTCCTCTTGAATTTTTTTGAATTAAAATAAAAAAAACTTATAATTTTTTTTTGTTGAAAATTTTAAAAAGCAACTTCAACTAAACGAAAGCTTATAACTATTAAAGTATTGCGTGTTAGAGCTTATAATATACGAACTAACTATTCAGCCTATTTCGACAGAAAGCGAAAGAGTTTTTTCAATGGCCAGTAACTTGGTGACAACAAAAAGGCAAAGGCTAAATGATGACAGTATTAATGCCATTTTATTTTTAAAAAGCTTTTTTAATAAATAAATATAGCATCAATTTTTCAATTTTAATTTTTTTTATATGTTTTTAATTGAATTTAATTATTTTTTTTTATTATTATTTTAAAATTGAACTATTTTTAAATGAATAAAATACCTTTTTTAAATAAATATTATGTATTTTTTCTTAACACTTAGGAGATTAAAATTGTTTTATAAAAGCTCGAGTAGTTCGATCTACCCAAGATCTACCCTAGATCTTAAAAAAAGTCGGGTTTTGCCAACACTAGGAACAATATCCTTATGCAGAGTCTTCAAGTATACACAATGAGTTTCTTATTAAATTATTGATGGGAGGCGGACAAAATCCTGAAAAAAATTTACCAAGATTTGTTTTGCGTAGACCCTGTTGGATTCAAACTGGGATATACCTTCTTTTTCTAGTGCTGGTAGAAAATGTTCGTTTTGCGCAGCCTCTATTGGATACAAAAAATTAAGTATCTCTTCTTGGTATTTTATTTTTGGGGATTTTGTCTCTGCAGATTCCGTACTCAATCCAGTTTTGTTAAAAACTACATCTATTTGAGATTAATTTTTCATTCCCCAAATGATAACAACTTTCAGCAAAAAATGGAAAACAGGTTATGGTTACCATATCTAACAACTGGATCTGACTTGTAGTTTCCTGATAAGTCACTATGACTCTCCAACAAAATGAGTTAGCTAATCGGTTCAACATTAGTTTATATTGTCGATCATATTGACTTATCAGGAAACTGCGAATCAGATACAGTTGCTGGATATGGTTACAAAACTTCTAATTTGGTTCTATAAGCTTGAATATTCAGATATATTTAGATCTATCTAGCCTATATTAAAAATTATAGCAATTAGAAATAATTTAAAGGAGAAAGGGAAACGTGCAGAAGATATTTGGTCAAATCCGAATTCGAAAGAGTATCTTTTTTCTATTGAACAGATCCTTCTATTGTTTAATAGGATAGATAATTGCATGATAAGGTAAGGGGATATAACAGAGCCCATTTTTTTTTAGCAAGCATTATAGATTGTAGAGATGAAGAAGTGGATGCAATTATCATTATTATAATTATTAATAAACACCTGCCTTTGCCCTACTCTGTCTTGTAAAACGAAATCCATTTATAATCTTATTTCTTGAACCCGTTGCATGACTGTGTATGTACCACAATCAAGGTCAAGACATAGTTTTTGTTTTGAGCTTGAATTAATTTAGAAAATAGGATCCATATGGGACCTCTATGACATACATGTGCTTTACTATCTTCTTATCTAATAGTTTGAGTTTCTGTACAATATGTAGTACGATATAGAAATCGATCGCTTGGTCTAATACATTTTACTTGAACTTTATAACTTATGTATAGTGACAGAGAATATCCTTTTCATCTGCAATGCTTGGTTAGCAGTTAAGCTGTAATTATTTAATTATTAATTAATTTTCGAAATTTGATATAAACACAACTAAACAATATATGAAGTGATTAAAATCAGTGCATTTTAATTCATAAAGCCACTAACCGCCCACTTAATATATCGCATAATATTCACCATTTATGTCAATCATTACCTATATATCTCTGCAGATTATGAATAAAAACTTAGATAGAAAAAAAATTAAATATTTAAGCCTCAAGAGGTATACAAATTTAAAATTCACACTAGTCAGTGGAGATAATATAAACTCTACTGTAATCCCAATTCTGTGGTCTGAACTTATTCTTTTTGAAATCTCAAATCACATCTAATGTCATAACCATTTCAATTAAATATCATAATCTGAAAATAAAAATTTCAATTCAAATGATTGTTTTGTAAAATAATTCAATATCCGGTTGAGACTAAAATATTTTGATTTGATTTAGAAAAACAAAATAAAATGTCCTTCAAAATCATATAAAAGTCAGTATTAAATAAATTACTTCAAATTATTATAAAAATTTTTCTTTTTTAAATTTTCAGAATATAAAGGACTTTTTTTTTCTAATTTCCGGCCATTGAAAATAATTCTTCTGTATTAATATGTAATTTTGTTTTTCTTTTTAACTATTCAAGGACATTCAAAAATATATGTATTATGGCTATTAAAATATAATAGATATAATAGAAAAAACCAATTAGGTTTATTTTAGTCGCAATGAAATTAGCAGTTATAGCAAAATTATCCTAATAAATATTTTTATTATGACGATTTTTATTATAAGGAAATGACAAAAATTCTATAAAAAAATAAGGACAAATTGTTCAAAAATAAAGTCTTTAATTCATCAATTATCATTTTAAATCAGTATTTTTCAGTCTTAATACATATACACTTACATTTTAATTAATTTCATTATAAATACAGAATCTTTCTCTCTTTGTCCTTGTTTATCAAAAAAATTTACTACTGAAAATTTAATTTTGTATATGAATGAAATTCTATAACTATTTTGTTTTTGTTCAATTAGTCCTATTGACGATGACTGTTTATATACAGGGTGTGTCATATATCAGTGCACTGATATTAATGCTATAAATTTGAACCTAAGTAAGGTTATTAGTAAATAAAATTTTGTTTAGAATACCTAAGCACATAGTACAGATGTTAGAATTCTATATCTCAAATAGACAAACCAGTTATTTTGCATAACCCAAGAAGTTGGTGATTTGTTCAGAATTTAATGAAATAAGACCAGGCTGGAACATATACGTTAGTTATTGTATACGTGTGAATTCCTTTAAATATCAAACGTATGAAAAGCTAAATTCAATGACACTGATATTCTGGATTAAGGCAGAGATGTTACAACGAAGTTTCGAATAATCTCAAAGGAGCAAGAGATTATTCGAAACAGTTCTTGCAAACCACTAATTTGAATTCTAAATTTTAAGTTCTTTATAATTACCTTCAAAATGATATAATTAAATTTTTTTTTAATTAGAAAAATAATTTAATCTTAAATATTTAAAGTGGCTGAATCGAAATTTAAAAAATATGAGAAAAAATAATATTTCTGTAAATCATTTTTTTTATATTTATCCAACGAGTAGGTACAACATGCTTATGTTATATCAAAGTATTTTAAATTGAATTAAGAATTAAAGTTGATTAAAAAAATATCATTGGTTAGGAAATATACCGGAAAATTTAAATAGAAAATTTAACCCGGCATTTGCACAGAACAATTATCTGTTGTAAAAGACATATACAGATTAACTACCTACCACATTCAAATATTTCAACTTTTTACTCAACTGGTATGGAAATTTGGCTATACTTGGATAATTTGCTACCAGTAATTTGACATTTCGTGAAAGTAATTTGAAGTTTTGAAATTAAAAAAAAAAAAACTAAAAAAAAGGCAGAACTTCCACTAAAATTAAATAAAAAGATCAAATAAAAATCAAAAAAAAATGTTTTTGCTGTTTAATGACATTTTTGTAAATCAACTTTCTAGTTGTTTACGTTATTATAACAGTGTTTGAGAATTCTTGAGAATTCAGAACAGTATTTGACAATTAATATTATACGAACTTCCATGAAAATAAACTTGTATTTGTAACGGCTAGGTTTAATTTCAAATAAGGTTTAATTTCAGCATTTTAAATCGGCTAATAGTATAATGGTAGAAATAAGAGAAAAAAAAGCAAATAATATGTAGTAGAAGAAAGATTAGGACGATAATAGGTATATTGACAGGTTTAACAAGCATGCAAATCAAATGAGACTTTACAAGAATGATAACTATCGAATCTGTGAGGGTCTTGTCACTCTTGTCACACATCAAACATATCCTTTTCAACTACCCAGGTTTATCTAGAGAAAAAAATTAAATAACTTAAACATTTTTGTTTTTGTAATACATAAGTTAGAGGTCAATAGAGGTTAAATTGATATTTATACAAATGAAATATATCTAGTTTATAATTTAAAAAGACCCGAAATCCGAAAGAGAGAAGGACTATTGCTGGTATACTAATTTGGGCTTATCAGACCTAGACATGCTTAATTTTTCTGCTGCACTGATTTAATGCATTTATTTCGAAATTTGAATGTTAAAGAATAAAATCTTGAATTTTATTATCATTTTCAATGATAATTATAAAACAATGATAAATAACTTCTAGTATCTGGATCACTTTCCGTAACCGTACATAACCCTAAATACAACGTTCACTTACTAATCAATCACAATTCACAACGTCTAAACAAATGCACATATATATAGTGCACTAACATAAAGCTCACCCTGTATATTATACATATACATACATAAATATATTTACATAAATATCTTTCCAATTTGATTTTTAACCTTTGTTAGTATTACCAGCTTCAATATAGACGAAAATAAAATCATTTAATGTATGCTATACTGATTTATAACAATATTTTATATTCTTGGTCATAAGATACGTTCTTACAGATTTTTTGCTTTTCTTTTTAACTTTTTTTTGTTTTTTTTTTTTTTTTGTGATATTTTGATATGACACCACTATGGCGACGTATTATCTATCTTTAAATATATTGGCGCCAGCAAGATGAATACACCACAAAACATAAAAAAAAAAACAAAAAAATGAAAAATAATTTTACAAGAAATGGTCGAGAAAAATTATTACAAGCAAAAAACATGAAGAGAAACTAATCCTCCTGATATTATTGTGTTATTTTGGACTGACTTTTAGGCTACCCTATAATACCCGATGAATGTATTACAAAAGTCAGTAGTCAGAAAAGTAGTCAAGAATTTTGGCTCCAAAGTTTTATTTTTAAGGTTGTGAACCATGTCAATTCTATGGAAAATTTGAGAAAACAAAAACAAAATTTTCTTGTGTTACGTGTATGTATATTATTTGAGCATGCATCCTGTACAATGTACATATATATATATATATATATATATACATATTGTATTTCATACATTTATATATCTTTTGTTTGTTTTTATTTTTTTTATTTTTTTTAATATAACGTCTCCATTGGTATCTTAACAAGAAATTTGTTTTTTTTTTTAAAAAAAACTTTAACAAAAAAATAAGGAAAAAACTGAAAACTAAAATGAAGAAGATAAAATTAAGAAAGTGAACTTTTTCAGAGAAGCATCATTAGACTGAGATAATATTATTTTTATATTCTAGAATAGACTAGTATGTTTTTTTTGTGTATCTTTAAATACAACTCAGTTATAAAATATTGTCATGAGGAAAAAAGCTTTTCTCAATTTCTTTATTATCTAAAACAGATCCGAAAAAATAGATAACAAAAAAAATGTTGAAATTTAAAAAGAGCAGCACACGCAATAGGAAAAAGAAAGTTTTAATGACATAAAATAAATATTGAATTTTTTGTAGTATAATGGTAGTACATTATCAGGATGTTATGCTAAGCAAAATATGCTAGAGATGCAGTAATTGAAGTTTTTGACAGTTTATTGTTAATCTAATTACTGTTCAATAGATTTGTTAGTGTAGTATAGCATAAGCCTAAACTATAAAATTACAAAGAACTAAAAGAGAAGGAGCTTTCTATTTGGTTGAGCTGGCAATTCGAATTGTTTCTGTAAAACAAATTAGCACTTCATTGCGTTTGTTGAAATTAAAATTCATCTCATTTTTGATGTCACGACATGAATTACCCATTTGTTGTTGTTGGTTGTTTTAGAGGTTCACTTCCCAAATTCAGTATTAGAGTTAATCTGTTCGATTGAGAAGGTCGATAAGATCGCCTCGGGTTTTCTTCGCGTAATAATACTGTTAGGTTATTACATTATTGTTAAATTACAATACTAAAATACGATTTGAATTTTTTTAAATCACCTGATGATAAATATCATTTAACAAATCATGATCGATACGATCTCTACAAATTTATTATAATTTTTTTCAAATATATACTTATTCAGTTCAGAAGACCATGTTACGTTGGTTATCAGTTTAGAAATGTTTTGTTCTACAATGGCTATCGCTTGACCTTTAAATTGCTGGAACCCGTATTTCTTCGAAATATTCTCAGATTATTTTCATTATATAAATTTACAGATAAATATTATAGGTTAGATAAAACCAACGGTATTGAATCGGATTGTTCGACTATAAAATTATGTTTTTGTGGAGAATGTATCTAAACAGATATTATTAGTGACAATAATGTGTGTAATTGAAATATTTATTATATGTACCTTTATTTATAACACTATATATACTTTTTATACTTCTATATAAAACTTATTTAAATAACGATCTGATGTAGTAACCGACGATAAGTACAGCAGATACAGAACAAAAAAAATATCTCGTAAATGAAAATGTTTCACAGTTCTTATATAGTCAGAAATTTGGTAAAAATATAGAAACCTAAGAAGAAATTATTGGCAGTGTTGCCATGTTATTATACACAAATATACATCTAACTGTATAAACATCCGCCGCCGATAGTGTATTTTTTTACTCAAATATTTTAACTTGTTTATTGTGAATTAATTTTCCGATATTAACGAAAAATTTACGATGGTCATGCATCAATTTTCAAAAGAATATTAATTTCAAATCTTCACAAAGAAGCGAAAACATCAAAGTAATTTAATTTCAAAAACTGATTATATTATATTAGATTAAGTGATAATGTAAATCGATTATATTTGATTTATAATATTTTCTTTTCATTGTTTTTCAAATTTTAAAATGGAAAATTTGCTAAAACAATAAAGTTATGTAAGACTTTCAATATTTTGAATTACGAATCTAAAGACATGAAAAATCTCTCTATAATGTAATCGTTGGAAATGAGTGTACTTCAACTACTTTGTAAAAAATTAATGATTTCAAGATACATAATGAATCTGAGCTATACTAAAAAACTGATCAACCACCTCATGATGAAAAATTAATAGTTTCAAGAATCATAAAAAATCAAAGCTATGCACAAACCCTATGTTTTAGAATTGAATAAAATTTGAATAAAAACCGAAATATAACCCTTCTCTAAAAAATTATTTGACCATCGGCGCATTAACCCTCATCCTAATAACACAGAATTACACAAATAATTGTAAAAATTTTTGAATATACTGACGAGCTAAAAGGACGAAACTACGAAACGAGAAATTATAAACGAATCAGAAACGTTGAACAATTTTGACCCTCAAAATTAGTTCAAATTGTCATTATTTGCTAATTTTACTGGTCGGTCTACCTTATCTTACTTCAAATGACTTAAATTTTAATTATACTAACTGTAGGTGTAGGTATGGTAGTTTGTGATATTCTCGCTGTTAATGATTAATTAATACAAATTTCAGTTATTGTGTAAATCCTACAAGCAAAATGTTATTCTCACAAGTTTTTTTTTTTGGTAACTTCTACGTTTATTTACAATCTAACACAATGTTTTGGACATTCTGTCCAATAGATATTCAATAAATTATTATACATGTAGCAACATTATAGATATACGATTTTAAATAGTGTATTGGCAAATATACTTCTTGGATATACACTCTATTTGACATCATTAAGTGGTAAGCATTGACGTAAGGTCAGATGTTGGGAAGGTTCTTAACATTATATGTTGATTATCTGATTGTTCCAGTAACTTTCCCACCAATGACTTTGAATTTGAGTTTCATAACTGAGCCCAATATAATTTGGTTAATCAGTTATTTCCTCTTTTACTGATCCCACTTGTAATTCGAACATTCAAATATGCTTCCTACATGTTAATTTTTTGTGAAAATAAAGTCCCAATTAATTGACTGAATCCGCCTTTGGTAATGTGTTTTTGATGTTAACTTTAACTGGTATAAAAGTTTTCCTCCTAGTAGAATCAGAAATTTGAATTCGAAATAAATCATAATAAATAAAGTGGTAGGGTATATTGGATCAGTCAGTCGATTTTGTTGTGTCAGTTTATAGCTAAATCGTTCAAATTTACAATTAAATTCAAATTTTTGGTGTCAAACATATTTGAACAAGTGCATCAAAATTTTATAAGAAAATGCAACGATAAAAAACATAATTTTAATATATTCATGGTATCCTAAATATTCGCTAGACAAACTGAATTAAATTCTATTTACAATAAAGTCAACATGAAATGCGGAAAAACTTTTAAGAATAAATTTAAAAAAATTTCACTCACTTTATTTTCATAATAAAAGGATTGAGACTCAATGTTCATAACTCTTTTAGGGTATAATAGTGGTTAACAAGAAAAAATTAATAATTTATTAGAAAACGAAAGAAAAAAGAAAATGCACAGCAAAAAAAAAACAAAAAAAAGTTCAATAGAAGAAGTCAACTGGAAAAAAAATTCTCTTTTCGTTTGATGTTTTTCTATTCAAGTAAATAAAGTTTGGTTTTTGTCCTTTGGTCCTTCTTAGAAAAATATTTTTTCATCGTTTTTAATTGAAGAAAATTTAAAAAATTTTTAAATTACTGTTTTGTTTTTGTTTTTTTTTTTTGTTGGCATTAATTTTAATTAAAAAAAAAAAACTAAATATTTTGGAAAAGCCAATATTTTGAAAGGAGGATAGAAAATTAAAATTTTCTTTAAAAATTCATTTTCATTAAAACCATCCGAGTTTTTGTTTTTTTTTTACAGTATTTAGGTAGATTCTTAAAATTAATTAAAAAAATTTTCTAGACCAATATAAAATAAATAATATAATTTAAATTTCATTTATTTGGAAATATGTTTTAATTAAATTTTTTTAATAATTTTTAATTCAAATAAAAGATGTTGGGGTTATATTGTGGAAAATTATTCAATTTAAAGGGGTTTAATGTTGTGAAAAGTTCTAAAGAAATTTATTTAATTACAATAAATAAAAAAAAAGTATTTTTTTTTGGTCTGCGGAATATAAATTTTATTAAATAAAAGATTTATTTGAATTTAATTTACCTTTAAGAACGTTGACTTGAGATTTTTTGTTTTTGTTTCTTTTGTTTTATTGTGTATGTTAATGTTAAAGATTCGGATGTATGGTATAATTAATTTCGTTCATGAAATTTCATTTTTTTAAATTAATTATGAAATTATATTCGGGATTGAGTGAAAATAAAAAAAAAAAAACAGATTAAGTGGCATATTAATGCCGCATTACTACTACCTATAAAAGCTTTTACTACTTAGTTATTAAAAATAGTCGAATATTTTCTTTTACTGTATAGAGTTACCGATTATGTTGTTTTTATTGCCGAATATATTAGTTCAGATTTGCAATTCAAGTGTATTTCATTGTATATCTCAGTTTTAATTAAAATTATGAAATACAGTTTCGTTGGAAATTCTGAAGCAATACAATGTAGAAATTAGTGTTAAAGTTAGCTTTCGTTTGCTCATTGCATGTCAAGTTTACTTGTATAATTCCAGTTATTTTAGTGTCATATATAAGAAATTTTAAATTACCATTTTCTTAATGTCGTATAGATGCTTTACGACAGATATAAGTTAGTACTTCGTTAACTATTAAGAGCGGAAGTTTAAAAAACCAATGAAAATAAAAATAAAATTCAAAATATATTATATGTACAAAATATATTATATTCGTAATAGATTTTGAGTAGCACTGAATTAGGTTAAGAGGAACTATATTTTAAATTTTATTGCAATTTTATTATAGCAATTAACGCAACTGCATTCAAATCCGAAGAACCAAGTCACAACTGTACAAAATGTTTATCCTTTCGGTATACGACCTGGACCTAACCAAAAAAAACTCAAATGAAGACGTCTTATTTGGTTAGGCCATGTAGAGCGAATATAAAAAAATATTCTATGAAAATAAACGTTATATTTTCAAATGGAGAGAATCTGTTAGTAAACGTAATCAATGGAGGGCAATATTACGCCAGGTCTAGGGCCTGCATGGTCTGTAATAACTAAAAAGTATAAAAGTAAATAATAAGTCGTTTTTAATTTATTATATATTAAAAAATTTAAATGTGGAAAATTACATCTATTGAAGAGTAAATTCAATTTCAATCTTAACATATAAAATTAGAGTAGTCCTTAATATATTTTAGTGATAATCAGAGTATATTCTCAACATATTTACAAAAATAATCAAAGAAAATTGTTGTTTGTGTAAGCGTGGTTGGAATCATCAAATTTTATATTACTTAACATATTACATGACTATCACAACATGATGGGCAAAAATAAGTAAAATAAAATAGACCAAGGTAAGCAGATATATACGCGACTGCTTAAGTTACCATACCTGCAAAATTACCCATCGAGTAGAGGTGAGTTTGTTTTTGTGAAGGTAAGGGTAGGAGATTATTTCATCTTCTGCTTCATATTTGCAGACTCTAAATAAATTATTTGAGTGGAGTTCAAGATTTTTGGTGTGCTTGTCTATAAGGCGGTAGTATCTTGTGATAGCCTGTTCCATTGTACTGATATCTAATCTTGTTAACGATAGTAAGTCAAGGGAACGTTTATTGCCTAGTATAACCCAAATAGATTTGGTTATTTTGGAGTTAGGTTTATTGGACCATATACAATTGGAAAATCTGATTGATTATTTGTGAAGTAGTTCGTTTAATAAACAAACTGAATCTGAATCTACCAATTCTGTTTCGATTAGCAAATAAAATATTCAATTAAACTTGTTTAATATAGCTTTAACATACTCAATCAGGAGTGAAGACTATTAATTTAATGCATAGAGTTTAATAATTGGCCATTAATGTTCTGGGTTTTGTTGGGCCCAAATTATGTTTATATTTAAATTATATTTTGTGTTTTTTTTTTGTTCAAAAACAATTAATTTATATTAATTTCATTTAAAACTAGTTTAACAAAATTTAATAATTTATTTTCTATTTCTACCCATTACCAAATTACTATTACCTTATTCAAACTGACAACCTAAACGGCAAAAGGGGGATTTGAGCAAAACGCTCCCTGGTATTATGTTTTATCGAGGATGTTAATTCTGACTAAGAATTCAATGTTTTTTCCTTCAACTTCATTTGTTTTCAGTTGTACCTAGTTCGATTCTTACATTGTTGTACAAGGGATAAGTCTCAAGAATATGGTGTATTGATATGATGTATCCTATGAAATAACTACATGTTTTTTATTGTGGTAGTAATTTTTAAAAGCAGTTCAAAACCATTAATACTGTTCAACCATATCAAATTCTACAACTCATATTTAAAAAAAACTCTTTATACTTAAAAAAAGCTAGAGAAATAAAATTTAGCATAACATTCTACAAATTAGGTATTTAATTTACATCAAATTTTCTTAGGAATATTAAAATTATCAAATTAAAATGAAAAACATAAATTTTTCAACAAATATGTCATCTTATTAACAATTTTAGACATTTAAAATCTTCTCTCTCAATTATCATTATAAAATTATATTCCCTATAAAATCTATTGTCATTCAAAGTAACTCCCCATTAAAATTAACAACCATCTGTTCTATGAATTTCAAATTGTTTGAAAGAAAATGTTTTTTGAAAACCCCAAATTAACAAAAACAAAAAAAGCATAAGAAAAAAAAAAACAAACAAAAATTCAACAGCATAAATCATGAGAAAATTTGCATACAAATTGCTTATGGTACTATTTTTTTTTAATTATATTAAAATTGCAAAATACCACCTTAAAATAATTTACAGTTTCAGTCCAAGTGACTGACTGGAATTTTTAATTGGAAATTCTATGATTTTAGTAAAATTAAAATGAAAACAATTATAACAGCACAAAATGACAATCTTATGGCCGTTGTCAATGTCCAAATAAATTAAAAATAAAAATGGCAATTCATTATTATTATCCTTTTGCTTTTAACTAATTTCCTTACGGTTGAAAAATTTCACAAAAAAATTAAGAAAATTTTGAACCGATATGAATTTTTGATATGTTTTCAAATAACAAAAAAAAAAAAAACGAAAGTAAAAAAAAATAAAATAAATAAAAATGTAATTTATTTGTATTAGATGTATAACTGTAAGTAATTGTACAGCCAAAGTAACTGTAAAATAGATCAATATATCTAACAAGTATCGACAATCCTAATGTGATGCCCTCCCTTTTACCACTTGGAAATCGTCGTATTGCTGCATAACTTTCCCTGTTTTATATATATCACGTAGGTTTAGGCACTTGTTCAGACGAAATAGAAATCTTAATGCCATCGCCCATCCTCTTAAACATTTCCACCGATGAACGAGATAGGCATCAAGTGCTTACACAGTGCAAATTTCTAGGTGGCAAAAAACCGGCTATGGATATTTGTTTGTAGTGAAATTTTCTCAATTGTGAACCATATTGCAACAAACTCCACTGAATGTGTACCATATTCACTGAATGTGAACCATATTCCAACAAACTTGTTTTCTCAATGCAAAAATATACCTACATACAATCTACAAAAATTCAAAAGTAATATTAGCTCATTTATTTTAAAATGTTAATACTGATCAAATGTATATTTTTCTTTTCCAAATCCTCAAATAGTCCAAGCTGTGCATTTGTGTAAAAAGTATTGTTTACAACCAGATGTTTGGCTTAACTTAAAAAAAAAAAAAATAGCAGTTATAAACAAGGCAAAAAAATAACAGTTGACAAAAATAATGTTAAAACTAATTTTAATTTTAATCTGCTTAATTAGGTAGGCCAGAAAACAATGCTGGATATTGACCATAATATCATTTGATAATCATTTGAAAACACAAGTTTTAAGGTTTCAATCATTTTATCTGTTAGCTTAACAAAATATTCAACAACCAATGAATTTTTCAAATTACTTTAAATGCAATTAAAAAATTTTGTTTCCAGAGAAATTCGGGAGATAAAAACTCAAAAATGAAATTTTCAAAAATAAAATTGATTATTTGAATGTAGACTACTAACTACTGAGTAAAGCCATATAAAATTAATAATAATAATCAAATGGAGAGGATATAATTGATATTGAAAATAACTTCTCAACATATTAACCTCAATCCAATCAGATAACTACAGAATGTAGTTTGATAATACAAATATAGTTTGAACCAAAATTTAAAGATGATCAAAATATAGTGCTAAAAAAAGAAACTGGTGTAATTTTAAAATTAGTATACGATTATTTTCCCAGTGTTTTGCTTCTCATTCCATTTTAATATATATAAGCTTCAAATATTTTTTTTAATTGTAATTGGACTGAGAAGGCTACAACGTATTCAAAATTTTTAATTAATCAACATTTCATCCAAAAAGATAAAAGAAAGGTAGATATTGTATAAGTAAAATCCTTTGAAATTGTAATTATTTTATATCCCTTTTGAATAAAAGTTTATAAAAATAATTTTCGAAAAAAGAAATAAAAATTAATTTAAATATTCGAAGTTTTTTTTTTTTTGTTTTTTTTAAGGTTTGAATTTTAAAGGATCAAACAAAAATTAATTAGTGATTTTTAGAAATTTTTAATCCTATGTGAATGCATTTTTAACTTATCAGATTTGATGTTTTGGGTTATCCTTTAGAGTAATTTGATGCGAATCCTGATATTAAATATTTATTTAAGAAAAAAAAAAAACAGAATAAATTTATTCCTAAATATAAACAGTAGGGAATACAAAAAAAGCAAAAAAATGCTGCTGGTCAGATTACATAATACATCCCCAATGGTGTTTGAATATTTTTTTTTATAAAAGGAAGGTGTTAAATTGACTGTTTTATGATGAGTACCTACTGAACATGAAATGTTCATATCGAACTTATTATTGAAATAATGTTGAAACTAAGAATATAAAAATCTGCTGAAATAATAATAAAATTGGTATAAATTAACATTTCTTGAGGTCACTAGCATGTTAAAGTTAGAACAATTTGATTTTTTCTTATTTATTTCTTAAAAATATTAAAATATCTGTATGATAAGCATATCAGTAAAATTAAAAGGAAAATATTCAACTATTTTCGACAATTATATTTAAAATACAGTTGGTAACTGCAGTAGAATCAAATCTTAAAAATATCCCACATTAAGTCTGTTCTGTTGTACATAAAAAGTACGAAACTGTCAAGCTATTGATTGTTAGAAGTTTAAATAGACGTATGTATTAGTTTATTCTGATGGTTCTTATTTTGATAAAATTCAGCTAGTCTTTCTTGATGAAAACCACTCCATCACAATGACATAAAAAAAAATAAACTTAATCATTATTATTATTTTTATTGAATATAATTTAAATTATCCAAAATAGTGATTTACAAGCGCTAGTTGCTAGGGCTATTGGCTTTTCAGACAAATTATATTTGTTTGAAACGTGAAAGGTGTTTTGATCAGGTCTATCTGGCTTATCAGGTTTATCGGGCTATATTGCCTAATAAATAACCCAACTATATTTTGTCACTGTGCCAAGAGACCACGCCATTCTAGCAACTTTGCATTTTATATTACTTTTGGGGTTATATAGCTGCTAAAATTTTTAATTTTGAAAAAGCTATACTACTTTTTTTTAAGACCGAATAGAATTTTTTCATTATTTTAATTATTTATTAGCTTTTGGATGTCAAATTTGGTTATTGAATCACAATTAAATTGAGTGTGCAATTCAAATACATGTTTGGAGATTTTTCCTTAATCCAACAAATTTCCTCGGATAACTGGTAATCTTAAAATTATAATTAAACATCTTCTTTTCCATGACGCTACAGCTCGTCGATAGTCTTACGGTTCCATTCAAAGTTCTTTTACATTTAACCCTATCTTCAACAACGATTTTTTCCTGTTATTTACTGGTGTTACCTTTTGGGTATCAACTCTGAAATTACTAAGCTCTGGTTTTTCTATTTGACGCTTGCCACTGTACGGCTACAGTTGTGGAATGCAAGCAAATGAAAATACAGGTAAATGATAATTCAGGAAAATTGCAGGAAATATAGACTAATGATACTATAGGCAACAAAATAGGGCCATATGACACGCGGTCCTCTCTGACATTATATCCCAGTCATTTTAAAGATTGAAATTTTATTTTCGATACTATGGTTGTATTATATCATACAACATTCTGAATTTTGCATTGTAGTAGATTGTGTAGGTACAATCGGATTGCATAATAGGGCTAAATATTTTTAATACAAATTCTATCACACTTTTTCAATGTTCACGTAACCATAGATTATAGCTGGTTTCTTATAAAAACTGTTTTCTTATAATGGGCGGACATTTGAAGCACATGTTTGAAAACCGATTAGCCTAAATTATACCGATTAGCCTGATGACCCAGAATCCGATGATTTGATATTATAGCCATTTTTTCCACAATAAATTCTATTTTTAATATTTATAAGTCGGAGAAGGCAGAGAATATCTATTATCGAGTCAAAAAATTACTTTATTAATGTTGGTAATATAACTGGTACCTACAACACTATATTAAATATTTAGTGGTTTGAAAAAATCTATTTTTGCTTCAGATTGAAATGGAGTTTAATTTTTTATTTTTTGTTGAATTTATTTATTTATCTCCCAAGAGCTTGTATGCTTGTACAGATGCAAAAAAAATAGTTGTTCAAATTCTGCCGTAGAATCTTAAAAATAAGCTACACAGGTGATAAATCATTATTGCTCCACACCAACAATTAGAAAGTGGCACATCTTGCATAAACTTTAAGTTCGACACGGACTTAAAATTATAATTTAAGTTGGTTATATTTTGTTGTATTTATTTATTTCTACTTGCACATAAATATTTTGTTTTACTATCATGTATGGGGAACCCACTTCCCTTGGCAATTGACTCAACTTGATTAATTACTCCATCACTGCTGCTTATTAAATCTAATAAATCGTTATTATCAATTAATAGAAGAGTTTAATTCAATTTATTCCAAATAATTACAATTACATATTAAATAAAATCAATTATGTAGAGTTTTTATCTCATTGGGAATCTATAATAACAAAAATTAAAATATTTTCTTAATTTTTGATTTAAAATTACTTATGTACTACTTAAAAAACGATTTACCCTATTGAACTTTCATCGTAATAAGATTATTCTAATATTATATAGTAATTGAAAATTATATTATATAATAATTTTTCATTAAATATCCTTGAAACGTATATTTCTATAATAACCTCAGGATAAAAAGAAAATGCGTACGAGTATATAATATTTAAATATAAAATTTCCTTAATACCTTATTTAAAAGTTATCTAAATTCTTCATTTTAAAATTTTTTTTTTTTAAATTAAGGATAAAAACATTAAAGAAAACAATAACAAAAAATAAATCAATTTTTTAAATCCTATTATCCAGTCTAGGTATGCTACATATATGTATAGGTAATGTAGGTATGTGTATTTTAATAAATAAACTTGAAGAATTTTTCTACTAAATAAAAATAAATTACTAACATATTATCCTGATTTTCCCTTTTTTATATTATTTCTTTTTTTTTGCTTAGATACAGAAAGGGTCAGGTACATTAATAAAGTTAATAAATAAAATCATGGTCAAGGTTAAATTTCAAAAGAGTTTCTCTTCTCTTGGAATTAAAAAAGAAAATTTATTTTATTGAAATTTTCCTATAATAGAATATTGATTTGTGGCTTAAAATCTCACAAATGATGAAAAAATATTTTCTTTAGAATTTAATTTCACCTATAAGTATATATTGTACATGGGATTAAGGTTATTTTTATTCTCTTAAATCGCAAAATTATTTTCGAGATCAAATAAAAAGGATTAAAGTTTAAGAGGAAAGAAAATAATAATTTATACTGTTAAAAATATTTTAGAACTGTAAATTTTTATATTTTTTTTACAAAAGAATTCATATTTAAATTTTTATACACTCAGAATATGTTTTTAAAGGATATTATTGTTTAAATAATTTTTGTATAAATATTTTGAAAGTATGTATGTCTATATAAAAAAAAAATAACTTTTTATTGAAGATTGCAAAATTTAAAAGGAAATTTTCATTTTCTTGGATTATGTTTGCATTTTTGTTTGTTTTTTGTTTAATATGTCAAAATTTGAATAGACTAGATACTTGAGACTTCTTGAACTACTTAGAAGTTTTAATAGTTATAGAAGGTGTAAAAGTAAATAAAATTTATTGTATGTATTACCTTACTGGTAATTTATTTGTAAAATTGTGAATGGGAAATAATAATTAAGAAGGGAAAATTTTTTTTAAAAAATTAACAATTCATTTGGAAAATGTGAAAAATATGACTATAATCATTATTTATTCATTGCAAGCTTAAATCAAGCAAGTTACAATATAATATTATAAATATTTAGTATTATAAATATAACTCCAGACACTGTTTTAATATTTTCATTGTTCATAAATATCACTTTACAAATATTTTTGTTCTTTTTTTTGTTTTTTTTTAATATTTGCTACATATTTGAAATTTCGGAAGTTATTGCGGCATTTCAAAAATTAAAAGTTAGATTCTGAATAAAAATCAGTTCATATAGTATTAAATTATTACAGACTCATAATTGAGTGTTATATTAACAAAACCCGACTTCTCAATATTTTGAAAAATTATATAAATACATTATCTTGATAATATTTTGAATTTGAAAAACGATTTTGATAACAAAATAAGGCCAAATCCACTAAGAAGGCAATAAGTTGAGGTTAAAAAGGTAGGTAAGTTTCAAAAACAGACATTTCTATAATTACAATTAAAAACCATCAGTTCCTATACACATTTTGGCACATTAAATTCATTTTCTTTCAAAAACTGACATCTCTCTCCATACTTATTTCAAACCAATACTAGGTACTTTTCCTTTTTAGAGGGAATTTAAAAACGTTAATTATTAGTACAATTAACTATTATTGTGATCAGTTGTGATTTATTTCTATTGATAATAATACTTTATACATGTATATTAAGACAGTAATCTCTTTCTTTTTGTCAGTATTTTTAAAAATTAATTAATAAAATGTCTAAGTTGGTTTTTAATCAATTTGGCACTGAAAAACCTATACAGTTGTAATAAATTGATTTATTTCATATTACTAACATACGCGTCTAATTCTGTATCAAGGTGTTAGGCTACTGGTTGTGGACTTCTTCTATTATTATTACATGGACCTCCTCGACTAACAATTCCTCCTTCGCTACCACCTCCAATTATTTTGCCACGAGTTGAACTTCCACATCGTATTCCACCTCCTACTACTGAACGACTAAATCTAATTGGGTTTCTCTGTAAAATTCTGTTTGTTCTGACTGGTAGTACTTCTGATGTAGCAAATTCTACATTCATTGGTTTCCCATCTAATGGTACTCCATTTAATTGTTTGATAGCTTTAGCAGCATCACTTCTTTTTTCAGAAACGACATCGACAGTGCGTAATTGGAAACATTAAACTACAATCAAATGCTTGTGCAATCTAAACGAAAGTAAGTACTTTGATTCAAGTCATATGTTTTTTAATGTCAATTTTTAGATAATTACTTTTGCAGTGTTATTTCAAATAATTTGTATACTGTTTGCAGTGTTGTATACTGTTACAAATAATTGGTAACAGTATACAACGACAAATGTCAAATGCAACAATCAAAATAATTCAAACAACCGTTTAGAATACACTTAGGAGGACAAAAACATTTTAGTCAACATTATTACTACGTGTTGTAGGTCATCAAATGTTTTGCTTTCCAATTTGCACAGTTTGGAAATTTCAATTACATCTTAATTTGCTTATTTAATTGGTGTCATTACATGAGTAAAATAAAATAAAATAATATTCTTATTATTTATTCATTTTCAAAATTATTTCTTACAATTTTATAACATTAGATATTATAATGAACTGATTTCTTACTGTTTTTTTTTTTAAACTGAGCTCTAAGTTTAAAAAAAAACGAAATATGTACTATACAACTATGATTTAGGTAAATGATTTAAATTTAATTAAAAAGGGTAAGTAATTGAATTGTTAACACATCTAAATTAGATATACTAAATCTTCAAAAAGTCCAAAATAACAAAATCCATTAACGAGGAAATAAGTGTGACCAAAATGAGACACAAAAAAAGCATTTCATATATACTAATTTATTTATTTGGTAGTTTATTTTCCGGACTTTAGATGATATATGAAATATAGGTATTATTGCGGAAAGCAAAATTAGTGATTTGATGAACCTTCTCAAGTTCCTTGGGAGAGAGATAATTTGAGAGTGATCTACTGAAATAGCGAACAACAACAAATAGGTCAAGTCGTGATATCAAAAAGGCATAATTAAGGGATAATTGGTTGTCCAAAAGCAACTGGAATTGTCACTTCTACCTACCTACCTATATTCTTTCAAAATACTGATATTTAAAATTTTCTGCTTATATTAAGAAGAACGAAAGTTGATTTCAGTAACTTCAGCATGTCTTTCTCTTTGTGTCCTAAGATTAATATTTTGATCTTAAAACTAATATGCGAGCAAGAACTTGTGAAAACGTAAAAGAAAATTTCTGAGGACTTAATTGGTAAAATTGAAATAGCGATGACACAGTCACCAATGAAAATTAATATGGTACTAAACCAACAAAATTTTAAAATACGATATTTCACTAGCCTAAACAGCTAAACTAAAAGTAAGAGCCCTAAGAAGGCCTTTAAAAAATTTCAATCAACCAAAAATATGCAATGATACCAGATTAATAATGCAAGTATTGTATTTTAATTTTATTGAAAGACCAACTGAAATAAATTCAAAAAAACTACAGGTTTTGAATTGAACCCAAAATGTATTGTTGTGCAACTTCCAGAATATTTTTAAAAGAAATTATTTTTAAATTCAGTTCATAAATAACACTTTATTGAAGTAAGTTTTATACATTTTGTTTTGAACCCGGAGAAAATTGGGTAAATTTACTATTACAAAAACAAAAGAGAAAATATTTACGTTATAAAATTTTTGAAAAAAATGTAAGAAATTAAAAACAAAAATTATCTTAAAGTTAAGTACACCAAATTACCAACAATTTAAGCATTAAAAGTATTTTATATTTTTAATACTCTTAATCCTTTTTTTTTATCAAAAAAAAAACGCTGGTATTTATAATAATTAAATTTCTGTTATATTTTTTAGTATACAAAAAATTTCAACGGAAATAAATTAAAAAATCATTAACAAATTTAATAAAAATTTGTAAAATTTCTATTTGTACGGACAAAACTTCATTTGAATTTAAATTTACAAAATTTACATAAATAATTTTGTATTTTCAAATTTTACTACTTTTTCTCTTATCACCATCATACAATATTTAAAAAAAAAACACACTGCTGCGAGAAAATCAAATAATGATTTTATGTTGTGTACTTTTTTTTGTTAAACTATTTTTAGAATTTAAATAACTGTAATTTAAAATAATATATAAACATTTGCAACATATAAAAACCAAATAAAATAAAAACAGTATCTACAAAACTAACAATCCTGTTCCTGTCAAAATATTTCTTACTTAACGTTACACTTCATAAAAAACAAATAGTGAAATTTGCATCATATTTTTTGTATCTTCTTTATTATTGTTTTTTGCTATTATCGTTTTAACTTGTACTGCGTAACCATTACTGTATATCGTACAGGATGTTTCCCATATTAGTGCACTGATTTTATGTGGCATTGGAAGTAGCTAAATTTTTATATAGATAAGATTTGGGGACTGGAAGTAATTTTTTACTTTTTTTTTAAGTATAATAAAATATCATAAATTCATTACAAGAAAATATGTGAAGGAAAAAAATAATTAACTATAGTTTAAAAGTGTAGTGTTTAAAAAACGAATAAACATTAAACCATATTTTTTAGTTTTTTGACCAAATACTAGGATAGCATTTTTTTATACAAAAATTACTATAAGTTTACAACTTAGGATTGTGAGGGAATATTATATAGATCAAAATCAAGGTTGGTAGTAGTAGTTCTTGAATTTGAAAAAAATTTGGTGCGATCTGTCAGTTTAAAAAAATACTGTAGTAAAAAAAAAAAATTAAAAAAGTTGAAAAATAAACCGGCGAATGTTAATATAGAAAAAAAAAACTTGTGTTCATTCGCTTATGTAATTTTTTTTTTTGCAAAAAAATCTAATTGGATAAAAAACGATAATTCTTAAAGTTTACTATAAAAAAGTAACCTAATCTAGCCTATACTACTTTATAACTAGATCTTATCCTAAAAAACTTAAACCTATCCTTAAATCTACCAAAGTGCATTTGCATTTGCATTGCAATCACTAATATTTTATCTACTGATTAGCTTATCCTTATTTGGTACAATTATATCAAATTTTTGAATACTAGTCTCAATATTATCCGGCTAAAACTTATAGATTAACTTATAGCTGTCTAACATTGATATAATATCTGGACATGTTTTAGATTTTGGATAAAATATCTTGAATCTAAGTTAATTAAATGTTCAGGTGTGCTATCAATCCCGTTTCTAAAGATTTGTTAATATACGCCTCGTTATGGTAGTAATATGGTAGTAATATATTTTATTTTCGGAGGTGCTTAGGAGCATGATTTCGTACTAATTTTATTGCAAAATTTACGAATATTATGTATAATTACTTTTTAATACAAACATTTATTAATCAAAAAGTGTTTGTAATCATTTCGGGTTTTCAATGTAGATTTATACAAACTTTTATGTATGTTTTTTTCGTTCAAATTTTCCACCAGGCTTGAATTTACATGTTTTTCATCAGGTTTGAACTTATATTATATCAGATCTAAATAAAGTATGGTATGATAAAATTTTTACTAGCTGTTAATTCTTCCGTTTGCTTTTAAACCTTTACTAAAAATATTATTAACCTGGTCTATAAGTTTTCTTGGAGCAAAACTCTGAGGTATTTGTCTAATTTTTTGTTATTCTGTATTGATTCGTTTGGAGCTTTTATGTAAAATGTTGTAATTAGAGAACCCAAAATAGTAGAATTGGAATTATATTTTTTTTTTCATCTTTATGAAACGAAGTTGTTATTCGACTTATGAAAGCTTTTAAGATATAAAAATTGTCTTTCAGCCTTCATATCTTTTAAACTGTTCGTGCATTGGAAACCCAAATTTCATGAGAAAGTCTGATTTTCTAATTATGGTTTAAACGAAACTATAGATTAGTGGGACATACCCTGTAAAATATTTCATACAACATTTTTTTTAATACATTAAAAATATTTCTCACTATCAAATTCACACGACGTATATTATGTATGCATATGGATATGGATATGTATTCAGATATATATAACGTTAACTAAGTCATTTCCTAGCATATTTCCGTTATCATATACGATGATGGTTACATTCATTAGGTTTTGCAATGTTAACTGTTATTTTGTTTTTCATTATAAGAAAAAATATATAATATGTATATTATATGTATATTTTTTTGGTTTATGGTGCAATTCACAATTACATTGCTCATCCTGAAAGTTTATATATAGGTTAACACTAGCATTATAGTTTTTTGTATATAGAATATTTTTATTTTAAACATGAAGGTGGATTTAAAACCCCCCTTTTAAACTTTATTCTGATGAAATAATATAACATAGTGATATCCTTATTTTTATTTTTTGGTTTTGTTTTTTGTTTTTTTTTTTTTTAAACTTATGTAAAACCGCAAAAAAGTGAGAATAAGTTATTATATATGTAGTTAATTTTCTCAACTATAGAGTATTAATTTTAAAATGTGAAACAGAATATTTAATGTAAGCATTTTAATTTTTGACGGATACAAATTGAAGAAAAAGAAGTTTTTTTTTCATTTAATTTGTAGACGAAAATTTAAAATTGAGTATTTCAAAGCAAATCGAAAGGGCTGTCTTTTTAGCTGCTGTTAAATTACAGTTGTAGAGAAAGATAAATAAAGGTTTATTAATTACAGAAGTTATATACAATGAGAACTATTGTAATCCTTTTGATTTATTTAACTTCTAATGCACTCAATTAGAACTCAGTTAATCTAGAATCAGAATAAATTGAATGTTCTAAATTTTGCTAAATCATCTGAAATGTATCTGGCATGAACAGTACATAAGAAAACTTGAGTTAGTTTTATTAAACAAATATTATAAGCTATAGGTAAGTTCTAAAACTTGTATTTTTTTTCCTTATTTCATACTTTAGCTTTATGTTAAATCGTTAAATTTTTCGTTTAAGAATAATTTTTAAATTATGTGACGATATACATTTTTTTTTGTTTTGTTTTTTTAATTATATATGTTAAATTTTGACCAAGCTGAAGCTGTTCGGTCTGATAGGGTTTGTTCTAAGATTATATCTTAGAACAAACAAAATAAAAAAAAAAGAACTTAAATGACTTAAATAACTAAGTACAACTAAAAAAAATAATACATACTCAAAAAAAATTTTTTTAACAAAGTTTTAAATAGATAAATTTTTTTTTTTTTTTTGTTGAAGTTATGGCCATATTCAAAAACTCGGTGATACTTCTTTTAAATAAAGAAAGGCTTTCTATTAATTTTAGGTTAGCTGATGGCAGATCATTATATGATTTCAAACAGATATACAGACAATTGGACTTCTGTTTCCCTGTTTTGAACAGGGTAAGAGATAATAATTTGATTTATTTCTTGTGTTGTGTCTATGAATATTTATATTCCTATTGAGGATAAAATTGTGTTTAATCATATTGTTTGTAATCTTAAAAGCCAATATGTATTATTCTCTTTTGCAAATCGATTCGAAACCTGGATATTGAGTTGAATATAGCTGATCTTTTGGATGAAATATAGGATAATTATGTATAATTTTAATGACTTTTTTTTTGAAGAATATTAATTTTTTCCAGGTGGACTTTTCCGGCTCTGCTCCAAATTGGGTTTAGATACATGATATTAAAGTTAATGTATGAAGAGTAAATGATAAAAAGAGCTTTATCGTCCAAGAAATATTTTAATCTATTTAATCTAAATACATATGGGGTGATTTTTTTACAAATTAAATTAATATGATCAGCCCACCTAAGATTACTGTCAATTATCATACCTAAATAATTAAAGCTTTTTACTATTTCAATTCTATTATCATTGAATTGAAAAAGTTTGTTTTCAAAAAGTAATATTTTAGTTTTTTTTTAAATTTATAGCAAAAAAAATATTAATACGTTTCGTATTACAATACCGGAAATAACATTCTTATTTCAATAATAAAAAAATAAACGAAAAACGAGAACTCGAATAAACTACCAAGTTAAATTTTAATCTGAATAAGATATCAAGTCTTAATGAGAAATTAACAGCTTCATCTTCATTATTAATATAGAAATATTAAATAAACAAGAAAAGGATATAAACATGAAAAAATATATATATTTATATAATCAAAAGTAGAGCATATTTGAAAACAATAATATTTAAAACATTTTTTCTATTTTCTTTCTATAGCCAACAAAACCTCATCAGCCACTAATTCAGAAACCACGGATCTGATGTTATTTTATTATTTATTTATTTTTTCTTTTCAAGTTGCAAAAATTGATTTTTTATTTCTGTTTTTCTTCAGTTTTGTTTTGCATTTTAATGGTTTCCCTTTATTTCTGGACCATTTTTAAATGTTAATAAATACTTTTTTTTATAAAAAAAAATAAAATTCAGGCAGACTCTTAAATCTGAATATACTATACGTTCTTATTGCTACATAGGTACCTACAACCTATATTATAATATCTATATATGTATGCAGTTTTATTTTTATTATATTTCGGCTACTTTAATGGCAGATTAGAATATTATAGGGCAAAAAAAAAAAATAAAAAAAACCCAGGAAATTGTTTTAAATTACCAAAATAAGAATGAAAATAATTTCCTTTTAAACGATTATTTCTTTTTTCCAACGATCAACAACAAAAAAATATGTACATAATAATATATAGATGTAAATCTGTATATAATATAAACAATACTAATAACAATAAAAAATAATATAATAATATCCTTTGGGTTTATTTTTTTGTTGTTTAAAGTGAGAAATTAATGTCTATAAAAAATTTTTGTTGCTTTTTTTTTATTTTTCTTATTTTTTAAAGAGTATTGGTTTACTCTATATCTTAATATGTGTTATTTTAACCCAAAACAAAAAAAATGATTTTAACTTTCGAATTTAAATAAAGGATCTATTAAATTTTAGAGGTGTTAATAAAACAATTTGATTTTATAAAAAAAAAGTCAGAATAAAAATAAAACGATAATGAAAACAATAGGAATGCTGTAAAAGTTAAATTCGATTTCGGTTGTTATTAAAGTATTAAGTTTAAAGTTTATTTGAAAGAATTTTTCTTTGCGTTACTTTGTGGAAAATTTTATTTTTATTTGCGTTCACGATATTTCAATATCGACTTCCAATTTAAAATTTGGAACTTTGTTTTATTTTAAATCTTATATTTGAAGCCATTGTTAAACTGATGAAGCACAATAACGAAACAAGTAAGGGTTATATATACGCAGAAATACAGACACACAGAGCTGAATTTTTAAGGAAATATATCGTACCAGCACGAGAAAACAAGAGCTAACATACATCCATACGATTGTAATAACTTGCAAGGTTGTTTTTTTAGGCCAAAATATGGATAAGTCACTATAACCACTATAACTGCCTTCGCAGAATTTAAGCCGTTTAAAAAATGAAAACAAAACAAAAACAAAAAGAAGAATAGAATAGAATAGAATAGAATAGAATAGAATAGAATAGAATAGAATAGAATAGAATAGAATAGAATAGAATAGAATAGAATAGAATAGAATAGAATAGAATAGAATAGAATAGAATAGAATAGAATAGAATAGAATAGAATAGAATAGAATAGAATAGAATAGAATAGAATAGAATAGAATAGAATAGAATAGAATAGAATAGAATAGAATAGAATAGAATAGAATAGAATAGAATAGAATAGAATAGAATAATTACATTACAATCCTGAAAATCCTTTTCGAATTAGATAAATTTTTAATAGTTAAAACCTTAAAAATGCATGAAAAGGAAATAAACAATATACTTTCATAATAAATTTACATTTTCCATATTGCAAAAGATACTGCTCCAAACAAGAGAATCTACGAATCCAAACCAGAAGGCACAATATCAAACTGTTGGAGATGTGAAATATCCAGATATATGAAAGAAGCCATTCTAACTGACACAAATGGAGGAAGCTGATGAGTCAGGCCCACGATCTAAATGGTCTGTTGACTATTTAAGTAATTAAATAAAATATACTGCGAAATATTTCGAATGTAAGCAGAAAAAAAAACAGTATTTTTCAAACAAAACAATAAACCAATCAATCAATTACAAACAATTTTCTCGTAATATATAGTTACATGGCATGCATTCGACTATGGCTTGAGTATAACTTATCAATTCGGGCACAACACTAAATTGATTACTGAAGTTACCTAAGATCATTAACCCATCGTCGAAATATGGTATTTAGGTATAAACATATTAGGTATTTATCTTAATAATTGACTCATAAAAAATGACTCACAGTTACACCACTCTCATCCATATGTTGTGTGCAAGATTCTGATAACAATAATATAATAATATAATATCAGGAATAAGTTATGTACAGGGTAAGTATATGTTATGTATCCGTACCAGCAGAAGCTGTATTTATAAGAAGAATTTATGGAATAGTGCTCTCCTTGGAAATCCTATTATTGAACTTCACGAAAGCCTTAAGACGGTGCAAAAAGAAGAGTCATATAGTAAGGTAAAAATAATTGCAAATTTCAGTAACAGTACATTAAATAAAAAAAATATGTCTAAGACGAAATATCAGATAAGAAAAAATGAAAATTTAGAGTTAGAAATACTTTAATAATGAAAACATAAGTGAACCATTTCAGATTCATATTAGCATCAAATAAGGGTTTTAGCAATCACCAGTACTGTTCATAATGGTCCTAAATTAAGTAATGTTCAAAGCAAAAACGAAGAAATTTATTACATGAGGCTTCAGTTCAGACCAGGGACTAGGTATACGGTAGATATAGTACTAAAATTGTAGATGTTCAACGACGTCCATGGTAAAATCAAATGCTTAATTGATACTTTTCTTCATTTCTTATGTGCCAATACACAATTTATGCAAGTTGATTACCAGAGTCTAGTTTCTCAAAATACTTATTTTTCACATTTCAAAATTATTTAGTATGCGTAAAATACTCAAACTTCTTTCTCTGTTTTTCACCCATCCCTCCTACAATAAAATCATTTGTCTGAGATATAAATATATTATTTATAAATACAATAATTGAATCTAGCTGCTAGCAATATTAAATAAAAGTATTTTAAAAAAAAATATTGTGAATATAAGTACTTATCCTATTTAGTATCTATCTATTAAAAACTATTATCAAAATTAAATAAATTAATTTAAAAATCATTAATTTTAAATTTCGTACCAATTTCAATAATTTTAAACTAAATTAATTTTATTATAGAATATTAATAACAGTGGTGGTATTAATTGAGCCATTAATTCACATTTTAAGAACTGTTTAAACTATCCTTTGAGATTTTTGTGTTTTGTTTATTTAATTTTAAATAATGATTTTAATAAATTCTGTTTTATTTGACTTAAGGGAAATTTTAATTTCAAATAAAATAAATTTTTTCAAAATCAATAAGTCGTTTAAATTTCGAAAATGAATATTTGAATATATTAAATTTAACACTAGTTATATTATCTTTTAATTTCATTTTCAATTTATAAATTTTTTAAAAAATACAACCGAAACAAGTTTTCTAATTAAAATTCAAAAGTAATGTTTTTTTTTGTACAAATAAAAGGACACAATCAATCAAAAAAAAATGGGTTTTTAAAATTTTCAAAATGAAATTCAATTGAATTTCAACTTATTGTATAAATATGTATATTCGTGGTTATTTTCACTTCATCACAATATAAAGTTATCTGTTCTTTTTATAAAAATAAAAAAAAAATGCACTGAAATATGAATTGATTTATTTATATCAGATTTAAAAGTATAACTCTTCAATTATTTATATAGTAGTGTTTTTGTGTCCTTTGTTTATTTTTACTATAGTTTGTTAATTAAAATGCATTTTAATTTTTATGAAATCGATCCTACCAAGATTTCATAAAAAATAATTTTTACATATAAATGAAAATGGCAGAAAACAATTTATCAATTTTTCTGTACAATACAATAGTTATATGCACAGTTTTGAAGTTCCAGAAAAATGAATTATGAATAATTACTTGAAATGTGTCAATATTCACAGCGAATGACAATGAATTGAAATTTCTATGTAATCTGAAAAAATAGTAAAACTTTTCATGAAACCGTTATTGAACATTTTTCATTAAACCGTTAGTTACATTTAACAGTATATTTTTGTACCTGTTTTTTTTTTATTTATTATTTATAAGTACACAGTGGGTTTCGCGGTTGGTAGAATGCCTGTCTTTCAGTTATCGACGAAAGCTTACTTTATATGCTTTTAACTTACACACCAGTTAACCTTGTTATTAGAATAAAATCGTTTACAGAAAATAATTGAGAGTATAATATGATAACAACTCTAATAAAATGGAACTACGCTATTTAAGGAGGCTTATTTTCTGACAATAGTAGTAGTTTTTCACATTTAATGAGTTGAAAAACCAGAAAATTTGATAAAAAAATACTCGAAAAACATCTTCGTTCAGAGATGTAATTAAAAGCTGCAGTATCTATGATACTGTCGAGAACATAAGAAAAAAAAATTAACTCAAAAGAGCTTCCAACAGCTCGGTCAGAGTGTTTATATGTAAAGTAATAATTATTCAAGTCAATTCAGTGTAATAAAATATATTATAACCAATTCTAACAATGTACGGCTCTTAAAACTGAAATCAAGAATAGTTGTGGTTTAAAAATATAATATATACTTAAGAAGAATAGAAAGTCGAGTGAGTTGATCCAGAAAATTATTTAGGATAAAACCAATTAATATAGTTTGCCATAAGAATGTTGTTATGTCAAAATCAAACTTTGAATTGTCATTGTGAATTGACGAAATAATCAGCAGTACTTTTGTAACATTTCAAAATAACTTCCAAGTTAGAATAATGGCTCGAAAGAACTAAAATAACTATTTTTACCTCTTAAATATACCTTTAAATATACTACCCAAGTATGGTTCCTTCATTACTTGATTGATATTTTAATCAAATAGAATCGGTTCAGCGAAAAGTTTTATGTTCCACTTTAAGTAATTTTTCCATTGCGACTTCTACCTTACTCCGTCTAATCGTCTTAAACTTTTTGACAGTCATTGTCAGTCATTTGAGCTTATTATACTTATCGAACTTAGTCATATTGACAGTCAGTGAACTTATAATACAGTCACTGTTTGGTTATCGAGTAATTACATATATATATATATCTATTTTATTCACCCCATCTGTTTCGAAAATGGGTTAGCCCATGAAATTTTAAATTATTTGGTTGACAAAAAACTATCAGTCGGAATAATCTTAGAACCGTTGAGTTTTTCCGCATTCTCCTCCACCTAACTGAATATGGCCGATTTGAGCAAATCACTAGTTGGCAGATTTGAGCCAATCACTAATATTGCATGAAGTAAGCTCTAATTTTATTTTTTTAATTCCACAAATAAGTGTTTTAAATCTCTAAAGTTTAAAAAATGCATAATAATGCAATTATGGGTGAGACTAACTACATTTACTTATGCTTTTTGTTACAGTATCTAATACATGCTTTAGTTTATTTTAACATTTTTCTAATCAAAGGTGGTGGTGTTTTACTAACCCTACTGGATAATGATTGATATTGCACAATCAATTATAGCAAGCTTTTTTTCGTAATAGAAATCTGATAAGTATTAATATGACACTATGATGGTACATATAGCGTATAGTATTATGATATGTTATAAAAGTATAAAATAATAGGAATAGGCATGAACTAGCTAAAAATTTAATTAAATTTAACACCAATTAGCCTGAAGCATTTTTATTATTCAATTAACGTATTACAACGGTAAATATCACAATTGCAAGGAAGGGAAACTTATCCTTAAAAAAATATATTTTTTGACTAAATTATTCTTTCTGTGTAATGAAGTATCATTCACAACAACAAAAATAAATAAAAAAAATTATTGGTAAGAATAATTGTACTATACAATTACTGTTCTGTCAATATATTTTAATTCTGAAGTATCAGTCGAAAAATAAATCTATTACTATAGTATCACTAAAGAAAAAAATTATCTTGTTGCTAAACAATTCGTCTAACAGGAGGAGAAAACTATAGTGCAAATTTTAAGTGAGGGTGTAGCTTATGATAAACTAATATGGAAGTATTTCTATTGCAGAACTTCTATTTCAGACAATTTTAATTTATTGTATAATGTAATGCAGTAAGAGGCTATTAACAAATTACGAAACGACCTTAATGATTAAAGAAAGATTGAAAATTTGTTATGATCTGTTACAAGGTGAAAGAGTAGGTTAAAAAGCAGAAAATTCCGTTACGTAATTTGTGAACAGTCTCTAATGTAATGTTTATTATATGAAATACAAATTATTAAATTCATTTTTATTTTTTATTTTCCAAAACTTTAAATATTTTTTTTTTTTTATTATTTTAATTATTTTATGCAATTGTTTTTTGTCTGAAATAAAACAATAACTACTGGAGTTATTTTTAAATAACTGTCATTTAAAAAATGAATATAAATTTTAAATTAAATTAAAACAAGAATTTATTTTATTTTATCAAATCAAATACCATGATAAAAAATGAATTGTTTTTTTTATTAATTAAAAAAAAAATACTTTTTAACCATGAAACTTTTAACAGTTCTCAGTGACTAGTAATTTATTGCATAAACATAAAAAATAAAAAAATGATTTTATAATTTTATCCATCAGGTGAACAATAATATAGTTTTAATTAAATTATACTAGAATTAAATTCGTAAAACATAGTTACATCATTTTGTGTTATGCAACATAAAAAAAAAAATTATGTGAAATTGAAATATACAGGATAATAATTACTATTTAATTTTATCCCGGAACTCGAAACTAATAAGTTATAGCTAGATTTGTTTTTGATTATTTAATAATATTAAATTTTATGCGAAAACTGAACTTTAATAATATTGTAAAATATAAAATCCATTTTTTCGCTCAATGTAATTTGTACAGTATGAAGGATTAAAATTATTGTCGTATAGAAACGATAAAGTAGAAACAGCGAAATTCATACAATGTAATATTAGGCAATATCATGTGTTGGGCTGAAAATATGCAATAGTTTGCTATGTATACTACGCATGTATGCAGCCAAGAGGAGAGACGATTTATTAAGCCAGTATGAAATTTACCGGAAACACACAACCTACAACAAGGTCTATCTAAGTATCTACATATATGAAAAAATACAGTTTTCAATATTATTATTTTTTTTGTGTTTTGAGAAAATGTAATCGTAGACTTTTTTTTTTATTACTTCTACGTTGATTTACATGTTATCATAAAATTTTACAATCTATCATAAACTCTTATATGTATACAATAGTTAATAGTGGATTTACATTATATTTGACAGTATAAAGTGGTAAACCTAGACAAAAGGTCCAGTATTGGGAAGGTGTCTTAATCTTCTTGGTTGTCTCAGCAGTTTTTCCACCAGCGAACTTTGGTGGTTTCCTAACTGGGCCCAATATTTTTTGATTATCGCAGTTATTTTCTCTTTCACAGATCTCACTTGTAAATCATATATAATGACTGACTTGCGAACATACCAAGACGCGTTGACGACCACTCTAAATGCCTTTGCTTGAAAATGTTCAATATTTCTGAATTTAATCGTTAGTAAAGTTCTCTAAATTTTAATGAAACTATACAGATTGTTCTGATACTATAGAATACCAAAGAGAGCTCTGAGTCAGACTACTATATTTCTTGTTAATCAAAAAACATGAATTTTATTTTCCAATGTGTTTGCGTATTGGATAAAAAAACAAGATACGATTTTTGGTAATATCAAATACTTATTCTTACAAACCAACTAAAGGAAATGGACTGATATCGAACTGTTTTGAAAAAACTGAAGAGGATACTATGACGCATTTTGGATAGAACATTTTTATGTTATTTTTTATTATTTAAATATTCTTTATTTTCGAATCAAAAAACCAAAACAAAAATATCAATAGACCATTTGTTTTATCGAAAATTACACACTTCTTAGATACATTGGTATTATACATACATACATACATACATAAATATATACTATATAGCTGATTTAAAAGTTCTGGCTTCCACAATTTTGAAACCAATGCTCTAGTTCAAACTCCTCTATAGCTGTTGCAAAAGCTTCTGAGCTAGCGGAAGAAAACAGAATTGCTCTTATGTGGATTCCTGGACATGAAGGAATATAAAGTAGGAAATAGATGGAAACAAATGTCTTTCAAAAACTAGCCGCGATAAGTCAATTCCTAGGACTAGAGCAAGGTATTGCTCTTTCAAACGCCTACCTATAAATAATTGTCTCCAAGTAGAAAATTAAAGAAACTAAAAACATATGGGATATTTGCCGACGCCTTACGCAGTTTAAAGCCTTTTTCAGTATCAGATAACCAAGGAGACTAAATCCAATGTCAAAACACCAATGTTGTTTATCATTGGTCATATTTCCTTCAACGGACATTTGTTAACAAAATTGGTAAGTCCAAAACAGACAGATGCAGATTTAGCTTAGAAGAAGAGGGGAACGTCATAACACGCAAAATGTGTAAATATTTCCAGAAATACACATCGCCTAATTCTGAAATTGATATTAAAGAAACCCTTTCTCATATGCTTTTTGCTTGCAAAAGACATAACTCCAGGAATCCAGGAATACACATTGCCTAATTCTGAAAATGACATTAAAGAAATTCACCAAGGATATAGACCTGCGTAATATCATAATTTTGAAATAACAAATGGAGAAGTACAATAAGTTGGTAAAGGTCGTGCCGACATATAACTCAAAAACATTTGTTTGTTTTGGTCATTTCGTCTGATGGCTCAAATTTAAGTACATCCTGGATTGATATAAAACTTTGTGTAAATCGAAAAAAGAAAAAAATCATACTCAGATGAGCTCTAAATTCAATTTAATTAACATTTATCGGCTCATTTATTTTATACTTGCCCAATTAAAATATGTTAAATTTTTTATTTTAAACTAATAATTATTTAAATTGTACTCACCTCACAGTCAAAATGAAATTTCTGAAAAATAAAAAAAAAACAAAATTAGTTATTACTGAAATATACTTGTTAAATTTAAGTTTAACTTACAATTATATAACTTTATTTTTATAATAAAAATTATAATAATTACAGATTAATTATTTCTTACATAAAATTATTATCTCCGAGTGTTTCAAGGGAATATTATTTCACATTGAAAATAAACAACAAAACAATAATAAAATAAATTCATTTAATTTTCATTAAAATTACCATTTTCTTCTGCTACATAATATATTTCATAGATACATTTACTATACTGTGTACATATTATATATATAGATATTCATCTATGAACTTAATTAGTAGATTAGAGATAATTTTCAATTAAAAGAATCAGTATTATGATTTCAATACTTAGATTTACATTAAAGTCCTTAAGGATTTTTAATTTTATTAAGAAAATTTAATTTAATTTTCAATTTTATAATAATTTTATACAATAACAAAATAATATTTATTTTCTATTTTTTTATTTTTTTTATGTACGACTTTATTATCTAATTACAGAAATAAAACAACAAAAAAAAAATTCCAACTGTTATAAAACTAGATTTTCTGAAATCAAATTTGCATTTTATTAAATCAATAAAATGCACAAGAATTGAATAAAACACAATCAAGATATACAAAAACAAAACAAAAAAAGATATTGTTATCTGTCAGTAACAGAGAAAGCATACAATTTCTTGCAATATAGAAAATACAAAAATAAAACAAAATAACAAAATAAAGAAAAAGTAAAACTTAAAATAAACGCAGACATCCTTGTGAATTGTGTGTCTCATTTTGTTGCAATAATAATAGTAGAAAAAAAAAGAAAAACAAGAAAATAGAATAAAACGAATAATGGAATGACAATTTTAAGTTCTATTGTGAATTATTTTCTGTTGTAATCATAAAAAAATAAAAAACGAAAATAAAATGCAGATGACAGAATAATTTTCTATTAAAAGAAAACATAACTAGCGATGGAATATCCTTGGTGTGATTCGAGATTTTATTACCATTATGTATATGTATGTAAGTCTTATTGTTATTTTGATTTATTTTATTGTCTAACAATAAAATATTCAAAATTCCTTTCATTTAATTTTTTTTTGTTATTTTTATTTTCATTTATTTTTCATTGTCATTTGTTATTGTTCTCTTGTAAAAATATAATAAATTCAACAAAAAAATATGCAACCCGAGTCAAATATTATTTAACATTTGTTAATAATTTTAATTTTTTTATTTTTTGTTATTTTTTTTTTTGCTTTTAGTTTTTATAAACGGTGTATTTGTTGTCCTTGCACTTCGATCTTAAATATCTTATGTGATTATAACGCCAGGCTGAATATTTCAAATTAATTTATTTAAAACTAAATTGTTTCAGGTATAATTCATTAGGATCAAAGTCAGATCAGGTTGTTTTCTTTGACAAAATGGGTATACTTTGCTTAATACTTAGATTTAGATTTAGATTAATTAATTTATTTAGTTTTATACATGTAAATATATAAACTATTACAATACTACTTACAATATTTTTTACATTCATTTTAATTTAATAAATAAAATGTTTTTATACTTTTAATAAGTTTTTTTTTTATACATTTCAATATTAGTTTCAGTTTTTATTTCCGGAGGTAAATTATTAAATAGCTTTAACCTTTCATACATTAAATTCTTTTGAGCCATTTTCGTTCTAAAAAACTGTAATCTAAAGTTGAAGATGTTTCTTAAACTGGAATGTTGAACATTACCTACATATGTTAACTTTTCTGATAAATAGTTCGGCATCGTATTGTGCTTAATTTTGAAAATGAGCACAAGTGTATTAAATATTTTTCTTTGTTTAATATTCAGCCAATTTAATGATTTCAACATATTGTCTATATGTGTTAATCTATTACATTTCAAAATACTTCTCATATTTTTATTTTGTAGCTTTTGTAATCGACTTATTTGTTCGTTATTTAAAAATGCTGTTAAACTGGTATATAGTTCAAAATTAGGCTTAATAATTGCATTGTATATTGATTTGCATGTATAATCAAGATGCTTATGAAATTTTAATCCCTCATCTAGTATTAACCCTAAGTACTTAATTTCGCTTACTTTTTCAACAGGTTCATCATCGATTTTTACTTGGTATTTTGAACTGCCATTAACTATCATGAGCTTGTTATGTAATATTTTTTTTAATTTTTCTTAGAATACGATGAATCTCTCTTTGTGTACTCTTTGGATGATATTGCGAAAGCCTTTGATGGAGTCTGATGTAGCGGTCTTTTATCCAACTGCCAAGCTATAAGTCTGGGTTTTGTTTTCAAAATGGACTAAAAATTCACTTTTAAATTGTTTGATTTGTGTCTTAAATGATGGCTTCATATACCGGAAAATATCATATTAACGGTTTTGTTTCACAAGGATCAGTTCTCTCACCTCCTCTCTTTTTGATATTTATCAATGATCTTCTAGAATCATCTTTTAGTTCTAACCATAGTTTTGCAGTCGTCTGTTGTAGTAGTTTTGCATCCTATGACTTTTTTCGAAAATCACATGCTAAAATACCAGTTACTGATACTAAATTGGAATACGATTCACATATATGGACCGGTGCATTATGAACCGCGCACACCGTTCATTTTAAATTAGAATATTTATAAATCTTCGTTGCTTAATAAAAGTATAAAATTAAAGTTCTTCTCTCTTCGCAGGGAAATACATATAGTAAATAAACCGTACATCTCATCTTGGAGCGATTCAAGCCAGTTATTTTGAATTTAATCCATTAATTGATTCGCATTTATGCCTCTTTTTATAGGTATTGTGTGGTTAGTTTTTAGCGCTATGGGTCTTCCATGACCAAACTTACTTACATAAGACTTAGCAACATACCATGTAGCTTCTGGGTATGGATTATCAACGTCCTCAACAGTTAAATTCAACGAAGGTTTGGTTTTGTCTTCTATCTTTGGGTCTGGATTTGAATATTCTCTTGGCTGAAGCATTTTTGTTCATTCACTCTACATGTCCTGCAGTATTTTGACTTCCATGACTAAATCAATCATTTAATTCCATAAATTTTGACATATCTCAATGATTTAAAAGTGATTTTGTAATTTGTGTAAAACAGAATTTATATCGGTCTGTGAAGATATAATTATAGGATAGTTAATATACTCAGAGATAAGTTCATATGAATTGTCATTAAAATCATTTGTCAGGTAGAATTGAAGACGAAAAAGAAGAATAAAGCAGTATGCTCTAATTATACATTTCAATGAAGTTATTCCAATATCATAACTACATAACTAAATTATAGAACTGGTGAGCTTAAGTTAAAAATTTAAAATATTTTGCACCTACTCAATAGATATTTTATAAGTTCATAGATATCTTATTGTACAATTCTCTAAAAGCATTGTTTAGTTATTTGGTTTATATCAAAATGTATTTCCGTATAGTCTGCTTCCCTATAAGTCTAAATGTTAATAAATCAGTGATATTTCTGGTTTTATTCTTAACCTTAAAAATTCCTTAGTTTAATTTTTTGCCTATCAAATCACAACTCTATAACCTCATGTTATTTACTTAATATAACTAATAATTTATCACAACTTGTAAATATAAACATTTCGGTTAATCAATATAAGATAGGAAATTTGCACAACTATTTTCAGTATTTTCCTGAATATTTGTTGTGGTCTTTCTTATCCTTTTTTCAGTCAAAATACCCAAAAAATGCACTAATACTACTGAAGAAAATATAAAATTTTGAAACTTTAAAACTTATTTACCAAAATTATGCAATTTAAATTTATCGATATTATACAACTAACTTTATGTAATTTTTATTCAAAAATATTCTAATAATAAAGCCACTTAAAAATTTATCAAACTTTATTATCTAATTATATTAAAAATTAAAAAAAAAAATATTAATTTAATTTTGGTATTTAAATTATAAATTAAAAGAATTTTGAAAAATTGTTTCTACTACATTTGGTTACAACAAAATTAATATACCAACTAATCAAGTATTTCTACAGTTCTACACATACCGTAACTTTGTAGAACCTTGAAAACATTTTAAATCCACAAAATAACTAATTTAATTAGAATTTTTATAATAATTATCCTTTAAATTTTATTAGTTTTTTTAGAAAATTATTAAAAAAATTGTTTTGTTTCAATTTGAAAAATCATCTAAAAAATTACATACATAGTTTCATTAATAATATTTGATAGAATAGCTATATACATACATAATGAAATTAAATGAATAATTTTATAATAATAAAGGATTACATGATAAATGTTTTCAACAGTACTATATGTGAAAAAACAGGACAATGGTGTATTTTTAGATGGAATATTTAAGCCCATTTTTGTACTTTTTAGCTAAAATAAATAAACAAGAAGTTTTTTTAAAATAGCCTAACACAATAACTAATTTTAAATTAAATATATCAACATTACACTTATATTACACGTATGTGTGTCACCTACCAACTTATTTCATTAACGTAATATTTAAATAACAATTTTTTTATGTTATTGGCAGTAACTTATGTAGAATCCCTTTTTCGTGCTTAATTAAGTACGGTACTGCAAGTTTATACTGCAATATCTACAATATTCCGAGCATTTTTTTTAATCAAATTACTGGCTTATCAATTTGTTAAATGTGGAAAACTACTATTGTGAAGAACTAAGCCTTCTGAAGTATTTTTTTTATTTCGAGTTCAAATACCTTATGAAATTAAAATCTCATTTGTGGGCTTTATAGTTTATACTAGTTTACATTTTGTATTAATTATTCATTAAAATTTATAAATTCCCTTTTATATTAGTTCTATATCAATTAAAAATTTATTATATAATTTATAATAAATAGTAGAATAGCTCTGTTTTATTTAAGTTGTTACTAGATTATACTCTCAATTATTTTTTGTCATTTATTTTATCCCAATGACAAAGGGACTGGACCAGGTCGAAAAACCCACAAAGCATTTTTTTTCTTCATCGGGATTCGAACCTGGGAACTTTCGACTGAAAGACAGGCGCTCTACCTACTGCGCCACCCAGCTTGTGTTAAATTCGGTATGACTGTAAATATATTTTTTTGTCGAAATTTTATTAATAATTTTATAGAAATGAAATTATTAATAAAGTCTACCTAAACTATTTTGACAGGGTCATCACGAAATCCAGAAAAAGAATGTTATTTGTTTAAAAATATTTTAAATGTACTTTGAAAAATGTTACTCTTTTGATTTTTTGTGCAATTATTTGTGAATAGTAGCCCATTCTATGGGGTTCTCCATTTTTGCATTAAGTGGTCGTTAAAAGGATATTTCAAGATTTCAAGAAGATAACCGTAAACATATTTTTCATCGATCATTTGTTTTCATAAAAATCTTGCCATCTCCTTTTACAAGAAGTCGCGAAGAGCAGAGATCCAATAATTGAATCGGAGAAGCAGCGGGGGATGGGCTCTGACAACACAGCCGGTTATAATCCAGAGGTCCTTGTTACTTATTGTGTTTTTGGGCCAGGCATATTATCCTTAGACATTTTTATCAATGAAGACTTGTAACTTCAAATTCAAGTTTCACTGCTGTATGTCCGGATTTATTTTACACAAAACCGGAATATTCTAATTTGAGCTGCTTTTGATATTTGGCTACCTCATATTGGTTGCAATTTTCCGAATGCTGCTCTTGCTTTCTTTCAACTGTTTTCTACATCTTCTGGAGCCCCACCATTAGTAGCTATGATACTTCCCAAGTAGCAGAAGTAGTTTACAAATTATATTTGTTATCCATTAAATCTTAGATGTCTGTATTGCTGTTATTTATTCTCATAGCTTTGGTTTGCTCCAGGTTGATTTCTAATACGACGTGTTTGGTATTTTAAGTTCCAGGCGTTCTAATTTGCTCTGCATTTCGCTGAGTTTGTGTGAGAAAAAACGGATATCATCTACATAGTCGAACTCTTCAGCATTGATGTAAGCCTGAGTATTAAAATAAAGTCAATTGCTTTTTATACATATTTTTCTTTCTATATATTTCTGGATTTCTGAATATATTTTTCTCGATTTTGGAATTATTTGTTTTTTTTTTCTAGATTTTGTAGGTCTCGACATTATAATCATTTTATAACTCAATTGCCATTGAGGAACTCAAGTAAAATAATATATATCATATAATGTTCATTGCATTATTACTGCTTATTGTCCGGATTAGGAAATTAGGATATTCACAATATTGTTTTTTTATATTGGGAATATTTTGTTTCAAAAACTATTATTTGGTTTCTTATCATAATAGTTGTATCTGTAACAGATGAAATTCTGCAAGAATATATTTTCACAAAATTGTTTTATATCAAAAAATTTTCAAATATTCTACCAAAAATGAAAAAATAAATAAATAAACATTAAAAATTTATACCATGAACCACATTATAAAAATCCTTGTTATAATTCATAAAATTCGTAAAATATTTAAGTTTTGAATTGCCATTACAAATTCATCAGAGTATAATAAAAAAAATATTTTTATGAGATACTACTTAAATCTGTAAATAATACCAAACTTATTTACTTTTCTATAATATTTAATTAACTTTTTTCTCCATATTATCTATATATGTATATTTTGAAAACTGATAACAGTATCTAATAATATCAAAATATTTATTATTATATTTGGTATTAAAAAAGGATCTTCATTTCAACATACTTTGATAATAATTAAACTAATAATATATTTATATACTATAATATTATGTAGTATTATCATCGTTTAATAAATAATAAATATCCTTAAAAAAAATTAATAATAATAATCAAAAATATTTTGTTATATTGCTAATAAGAGTTATATATAAAACACTTGATAATATAATATATATGAATTTATAGGAGCAAATAGAGTGAATAAAATTTATTCGAATGGTGAATTTTAAAATAAAGAATTATGTCAAATTTTTGGATTAGTAAACAATCTTCAGAAGTTAAGAAATTATAATTAAATTTATGTATGTTTTTTCAAATACGATTATTTTATAATAAAACTTGATAAACAATCATCAGTCAACATTTTATACAAAAGAAAAAAAAAACAAGTTGTGTTCTTCTAAGTGGTTATTTCTCACCTGAATTATACCTAAGAGTGGATGTTAGGAGGAAAGAAAGTTGTATTTCCATATACCATTAAGCTGTGAAATTACAAATAATATCTGTAGCGTTGTTAATGCACTGGGACAATATTATTAATGGGTAAATTCTAAACCTAAATATTTTAGATGTTGATTGCTAGATGATTGTAGATTTTTGTTTAATTTTTCGGTAGTAGTTTCAGATATTTATAAAATGTACATTATCAAAAAAAGTAAAAGTTTATAAATATCCTGGAATTATTTTTGATGACGATTTTAATTGGAACTTGCATACAGCTGACAGTGCAGTAAAAACTGAAAGAATTGCTGGTACCAAAACACTTTGATGGCTAGCTTCTGAAACTATTAAAATTCAATATTTTTTATTATAACAGTTATAATCATTATGTTTGTGTTTCTAATCGATTTCATCATATTATGATGTATAATATAATGCAATTTATATTGTATACAGTCAGGTTTCACTTCTTCTAATTCTTATTGCATATACATACTTTTGAAATATTAAGTTGCGAATTCATTATAGCGTTACACTCAGAACTGATAACAGACATTAAAAAACTACATATATGTATAATTAAAATATTTAATTTATTTTTACATTTCACACCTTTATTCAGTTTTTATTCACCTTTATCAAAACTATTTTCACCTGCCAAGTATATACTTTTGAAATCTCAAATTGCGAAATTACTGTAGCGTTACACTCAGAACTGATGACAGACATTAAAAAAAAACTACATAAAAGTACAATATAAATTTTTGATTGTTTTTTACACTCACCACCTTTTTTCAAATTTTATCCACCTTTTTCAAATATTTTATATATTCCAAGTATAATTTTTAAATATATAGCCGTTTAATTTTGTATGATATTGTATTTTGGTTCTCTAAGATGAATTTAATTATATCTATAATAAACATATAAATGTAGGTAGTAGCTATATTGTTTAGTTATGCGAAATGAAAATAATGAAAAAAAATAAATTCACAATCCAATTAATTCATATAACATCAGCAACATGTGATTGGAAAATTAACTAATTAAATTTTTGGAAAATCAAATTTGTATGATTTCGATAAATGTTAGGTAATATGTGGGTGTATATTACACTAGTAAAAATAATAAAACAAATAATTAAATATGTATGTAAGGTATCAATTTATATAACTTTCTAAATCGAAATATTTTACTCTTATAAAACGCGTAGATTGTCTATTGAACCATTCTACCAATCACATTCAGTAATTCATCTGTTTTAAGTTTAAAATAACAAAAAATTAGAATTTGATACTGTGTGCAATGAAAGTTTTTATTTTTTATGTTGTTGACAGCAACGAAGGTAGAATTAACTGTTCGTTCTTAATTAAGTACGATACCACAAGTTTTTACTATATATATTTTAACTACAATATATTTTCGAGTAGATATTTGTTTATTAAAACTCTAGCTTTAACTCATTAATTGTTAATTAAAAACTACTACAATTTTCAGAAACTAAACCTTGTTAAATAGCGTATTTAAATTTTATTTTTACCAAATTATTATACTGTCGAACAAGTAAAAGTATCTGAATAGTTGATTCAAAAGAAAGATACAAATGCGTTAATAGCCATCAAAACCACTTTTATCATCCATTTTGGATTACATAACTGTTGAACAATCTTACGTATATTCTATGATTAAAAAAGTATTCCTACTAAATTTTTAGATCATCAATACAGGTATGTTAGAATTATCTTTCAACTTAGTTAATCAACTGTTTATGTTTTGTTTTTACCAAATTCGGATAATGGGTTACATCCTAAAGTATTACAATGTATGTTCATATATATTCAATAACATTGGAACTAATACAGATTCAACTGTCGTATAAAGGCTACTTCTTTTAGAGTAATATAACTTTCGATATAGATAGCTGTTACTTGACACTGACAGATGGTGAGCATATGTTTTCATATTTTATATTTAAGTGTAAGTAAATTTAACAGTGAAGTAAGTAATTAATATCGATTTTTAACCCACTATCTTTGCAACTGAAAAACAAATATTAAAAATATAGTTTCGTGTGTGTATCCTTGACGTAATCATGTTTCACAATTAATCTAGCTATGCATGTGATTACACATACTTTTGTATGTGTAATAAGCTAAAAATAAAGAGTAGTCTAAATACGGTTAAAGCTCTCGAATAGATATAAATACTTCTATATTTTTTGACATCAATGAAACTAAAGAGAATATATCTATCACTGTAGAAAATTGTTAAAAGAAAAACACAAAAACAATTTGTACTTAGGGTTTGGCAAAAAGGTTTAGAATAGCAATTGATATTCTGATTTATTATGGGTCTACTAAAAAGTCAGTGTTGGCTCAATAAGTTTCGTCAAAGCAAAGTAAGTTGTTAGGGCTACTACTGAAGGGTCTATACAAAAATATATCAAATATATTCTATTTAATTTCTCAGGCCTGACGTGGGAACTAGTCTCAAGTTTTTGGGAAATTATGTGCTCATACTTCAGGAGATATTTTAAAAATTTTACACAACTATAGATTTTTTACTAGCACGGATGTGGGTCTGGAATGTTTAACGTTCCAGTTTTGTTTTTGGTGTAAGGAATAAATTTACAGATGCAGCCTACTATTGAAATAGCGACTGGGTTTTCTCACTCTCATCTACCTTTTAACTAACTGAACTAACTACAAGATCACACAATTCGATTATGTCTTTATTTCTGAAAATTCCAGCACTTTTAAAACAAATCAACAAAACTAATCTAAACACTATCATAGTTGACATAATATTTTACACTTACCAAATATTTATCTGAAAATTTTATTTAATGTAATTAAAGAGTTTTGTAAGTAGACATCTTTACAACAAATTTATGTATTTTAACTTTTATACTATTAAATATTCTTAAGGACTTTTCTTAGCTACACAACAATTTTTATAAAAATTAGAAATTTTCATACATGCGTAGGTAAGATTATCTTTAAGGATTTTGAAGTAAAAAAAAAACAAAAATACAAAATAAAAAACATAAAATATTTTCTAAAATTTATAGGTTAGAATTTGTATGCATAATTTAGTGGCTTCTAAAAAAGAAGAAAAAACAAAAAAAAAAACAAAATTTCGTTGAAAAAACATCCGAAAATTAAACGATGACATAAAAAATTATGTACACAAAAATTTCATGTTCTGTGGAAGTGTAAGCTTAATAGATTTATTACGATTATGTTTTAAATTTTGTGAACGACAAAAAAGAGGAAATCAATTTGTTAATAAAAAAATATATGTATTTTCAATTGTAACTATAGTAATTTATTGTATGGGTTATAACTGTGTTGTCATTAAGTGCCTTAATCGCTTTGTAAAAAAACTGAAATTGGTTTTTGACAAGTATGATTCGCACGGAGAATTGAGATAATGTGATAATGTGGTATTACAATGAATCTCTTTGATCTAAGTGTTCCAACTTAGGAAGCTGCTCGTACGTACTTATCTTAAATAACTGTAATTTTTTTCGTAACAAAAATTGGTTTGAAAATTTTCAGGGCAGGGCATTTTAAGAAGATTTTTTTCTTGAAAAATATTCGATATTCAAGCAGAAATACTTGAAATGAAATTATGCAATCTGTCTGTGATGGAAAAACTGTTTGTAGTTGGCTTGGTATGGTTTTTATTTTTTTTAATGAATTCAAAAATATCAAAAAAACAAGGATACTTTCAAATGTTCTTTTCGTCCTTAAAGGATGAGATGCGCCACTTAAGATATATATTTTTGGAAAGCTAGTAATTCCAGCTATCCTCGGGAAATGGTCATTAGGTCCTACGCCACTACAATATCTTCCTCAGAATCCTCCAAATCAGGGATGTTCCTGACCTTGAAATAGCCGTAAATATATCTTGTTTCGATAAAAATTGAAAGTTAAATATGTGTAATTTCAATTACCGATAATATCGGACTTAAAAATATCGATAAATTATTGAATACCTTACATAGAAAATCTGAAAAATAAATATTGAAATTTTGATATGAATTTTGACTTTTGAGTGTTTGGTTATTTTAATTTCTAATTTATTTATAACAATAAAATATTATTAATATTTATTTTTATTGTACTTTTTAAAATTGCCAGTTTTCTAAAGACAATCTATTTAAAAAGATTAATTGGTATAATCTATCCGAGAGCAACCGGTGCGAGATTTCTTCATAATATTTCCTCTCTCGTAATTTGTCGCAATACTTATATTGCCACTCTCCTGATTTTATCATCGTTTCATTATCACACTCATTTGTATCTTCTGCCTATGCTCTAACCATTTTGCGGGTATATTGGGCATAAATAGCACCAGTTTTACCCATGGATTATTATAGAATGCTGTGACATATAAGGCGATAATAAATAAAAAAAATTTTCATAATTTTTTCACGTCAAATTTAATTTCAATTTGTATTTTGATAATAGAGTTATCATGTCATCAAAATCGTTTTAAAAGCATGAAACTGTAAACTATAGATAGAATTAACAAAAAAACAACTATAAAAAACAGCCATGATAAAAATTTCAATTCGAAAAATACTTTTAAAATGAAATTTAATTAAAATTGATTTTGTTTTTGCATTTTGTTGTATTTATTTTTGCTTTTTGTTTTCGTCATCAATCATTTTTGTATTATATTCAACAAAATAATCGATTTATTATTATAGTAGATACAAGTTTGCGAAAGCAGTAAAATTTTTAATATTCGTTAAAAATCAAAATAAAAAAAAGTTAAAACTAAAATTAATTTAAGTAGGTACATACATACATATATGTACATATGTATGTGTAAAAAATGATATAATTCCAATGCTATGCAATTTTTAAAACATTAGTGTCTCTTTAGTTGGAATAGTTTTGTTTTTGTATTCAAATCAAATTAAGAAACCATAATTTTTAAAGATTTTAATCCGATTTTACATCCATTTAGATTTTAAAAGCTTTTTAGATTTATTTCAATTTTATAAAAAAGATTTTTTTTCGATAAATAGCTCGTGGTTTTTGACTCATAGCAATTCAAAAAACAAAAAAAAAAATCATTTAAAAAATAAAATTTGAAATAGTTTGAATTATTCATATTTGACTTCTTAATGGCTCTTATGTATGTACATATGTATGAAATAATATATCTGAATGTCATTCAATTAATTAAATATTAATAGTACCACATTAAATTTAAATGAAAGAGTGTGCACAAGCACAATTTTTTTCCTGCACTTCCACAGTCCCACCATTAACTTTTTTGATTATCAAATAATATTACCGCAATAAATTGCACATACACGATTTAAAACAACTGAGCTAATAATTGTGTCGTTTTCTAAATTGTCACAAGTTCACCGCAATAAAAATTCACTAAAATACCACGAATTTTAAAACATCTAAGCCCATAAAAATTAGTATTAAATACATTTTATTTAGAATTAATAAAAAATTAATTAATTATGTATGGACTTTGGGAAAGTTTAAGGATTTAGAAAAGGGAAATAAAAATTATCCATTCTAATTATATTTGCTTATACAAGTATTAACCTGAGTAGTAATGCTTGTATTTGGAATCAGGATTTCTATATATATATTAGTATAGACATCCTTTATGCACTTTCTTTCAAATTTAGGAAGAGTTTCCATTAAGCTTGCACTAATGTCGCTCCATATTGATGCACCATATATACAAACGTTGATTTTGTTGTAGAAAAGTTTTTTTTAAAGTTATGAAAGCGTGGTTAAGTTATTATGTAATTGTACTCCTAGGTATTTAACTATTTTTTATTGGCTAAAGTAACAGTTTTTGTTAATTTAATAATCTACTGAACTATTGGCGGTAGAATAGAATATGATATCATGGGCATCGGTCAAATAGAAAAAAGTATGGGTGTATTGACTATAGTTGAATTTGATCATTGATTGATCGAAAATATAAATACTGCATAAATAATTTATATCGAACAATGATTTTAGTTTGCAGGATTCAATCAATTTATTCTTGATTATAAAAGGTAGAAAGTTATCATCAAAATTTCTTATATATGAATTTGAATAGTCCAGAAATGCGTAGATGAATTGAAATAACCTATGAATACAACATTTTTTGAATTAAGAAGAAATGTTTTCCTCTGCTACGTAAAGAAAATTGGCTAATTCTACAAATTTTTAATCGTATTTTGAATTTACAGTATATTTTATATTAGTGCACATTCTTTGACACTTTAGCTCTCTAAAATAAATAAACTAGATCTAGGGATTGTAACTGTATTATCTTTATTATTTTTTAAATAATACCTATACGTTTTACTTTAACTTTATTATGTTTTAATGTCTTAACTCAATTTAATTGTGAACTATTATATCTTAATGTATTTTTGAACTTATTACGTCTGAATGTAATCCATTGTAACTGTATTTTTCAACTGATGAGTTAGTGATCGGACGTAAAGCATAATATAGTTCAGAGTAACTTCAAAATTTAGCTTCTATTACGTAATACTAAATTTGCTTGAGTTATATTGCTATCAGTATCAATATCATTACAAGGTCAAATAGATATAATACAATTTTAAAAAGTCTCTTCCACCTAACACATTTAAGCCCTCGTTGCATATTTTTACCCCCTCAATTTCTTCAATATAACCATTCCATAACAAAAATTCAGAATTAAATAAAAATTTGAATAAATTTTCCTAAAGTTATGACCACTGTAAATCGCATTTAAAATTTTTACCTTTATACCATTGTTTTGAATAAATATCCTTGGCAAATGACAAATAAAATTATTATCTAAAAGAAGAGAAAATAAGTACTGCAAGATCAAGTAAATATCCTTACCTACATAAAAATTTCATTATTTATATACGAGTTCGTATGAAAAAAAAGCATTTGTTTTTATTTTCCCTAATTATTTGAAAATAAAAGCTTTTGTTCCCACCTGAACATTTTCGGGAATCCTTTTTATTTTACTTATTTAAAAGTTATTTTCATAAATAGAATAGATAGAATTTTCTTTTCTCTTCTATTATTTCCTTTTTTATTTTATTTTGTTTTTTGTTTTTTTTTTGTTGAAAAAAAATAAGATTTATTTCGTTTATTTTTATGGAATTCCTTAAAATCCTTAAATCATGAAACAAAAATTAGAAAAAATTATTTTCTTCTTTTTTTATTGTTGTGTTTTGTTTTTATATTTATTTTACCTGAAGAAGAATTAGAATTATTTAAAGTAACGGTAGGTGCATACGCACACGATTGTCTTATATTGTATAATTATTCTTTTAGAGTTGGTTTAAGATAAAAATAAAATATAAATTAATTAATTCTAAGAAGCATATATCCTTGAAATTTAAAACGAAGTTTTGTTTTTATTATTTTTCACTTTTTTTTCTTTCAAATACAAATTGTTGACATAAAATTGTAATGCTTTACAAAACATAAAATATTGAACATTCTAAACTAAAAGAGAAAGTTGTTGTTTTATTATTTAATTTTATTTTGTTTTAGGAACAAACTTTATGTATTGACGTTTGCCATATTGAACGATTTTGTATCCATTGGGCGATATTTTGCCATACCTGTCTCATTGTTTGTATTGGTTAGTCGCAGGGGCCGTTTTAGAATTTATTTTATATCTTGAAATTAGAGCGATTTATTTTGTAATAATGTGTTTTATTTTATATATATTATTTTATTTTATATTATACTTTTTTACGAAATAATTTTTTTCCAAATTGCTATATCCGAACAATGTCATTAGAAGAAAGGCAGTGACTATTACATATTTTTTAATAATATATTTATTGTATTTATTTATTTGGCATGTAGCCATCTGATTTTAAATAATTTATAAATTCATTCACTACATTTTGTTAAATTTCTTATTGATATATAGGTAATTCACTTTACAACTTCACGCCGTTATATAAAATCATATTTTTTGCTCTTTCATTTTAGAAAAAGTCTAATCTAAAACTAAATATATTTCTTAAATTATAATTATGTTATTCACCTATACATAAGTTAATCCAATACACATTTGCAGATTTGATTAATCTATTTGCATATTGCGGATACATATTATTTTTCATTTAATATTTATAATTATTAATATATTCATTATAATTCTTTGATTTACACTTAGCCATTTTAGAGCACTTACCATCATAATAATATACATAAGTAATTCTATTTATTTTATGTATAATTCTCATCGTTTTATTTTACAATTTTTATTAGAATTACTTGCCATAAAAAACAAATTGATGAAGCATACTGGAAATGTGTCTTTATAACTGTATTATATATATTTTGATTGCACTTGAAAAAGTTGAATGTTTTATAATTATGGAAAAGAAAATAATTTTTTTTGAAATTTTTTTACAAATATATTCTAGATGACTCTTAAGATCTAATTTTATAAATATAATAACACCTAAATATTTAATTTCATCAAATTTCTCTATTATATAAATATCTATTATTATGTTACTGCTTTATCTCACTATTAATTATCATACATTTGGGTTTGTCTATATTAAATTTTAATTTATTCACTCATTTTTCCCGAACTTGAATTAATTTTTCTTACACATTCATTCATACTATCACTTACAACTTATAATAATGCATGATCTCCAAATAGCATTAGATTTGATAAAGAAATATATATTTTTATATCATTTATATAAATAATAAAAGCAGAAGTCCTAAAATTGAACTTTGTTGTACGGTTGTACACCAATCATTATTATTAAGCGTAAAATCAAAAAAATAATAAAAATTGAAATAGAAATAATTGTTGTGTTCAACAATTTGTTGAATTTTGTTTGCTTTTTTTGTAGTTGCTTTTCTGTAAATTTTGACAGTTAAACAAAGAAATTTGAGAGTAATCAAAAATTAGAACAAAAAAAATTAAAAAAGGTGTTCAGTAAATTTTTCTGTTCTAAGTGGTTCTAAAGTGTTTGACAGTTAACTGGCATTGTCCAAAACTGTTCTGTCCGATTCTGTTCTAAATCGACTGAAACCAACTAATAATAAATTATATTTTGTTATGCACATAAACACACACATAATACTATAAAATAAAATTGACATATCATCGCCTGAGTCTCAAAGGCTTCATTCACGATTTGGTGTAAAGTTACTTAAAAAAAACTGTATATACGATACAATTTTTTGTAACTTTCGCAATTAGTTAATACTTATTTTGTTTGCTTTTTTAATTACAAAATTTCAAGCATTTCAATTTATAAATTATAGGATTTTTTTTTTAAAGTCGATTCTCAAACTACTCATATCCAATAATTTTTCTAACAAAATGATTTCAATTCATGCACATGAGTCATTTTATCGCTAAGCTTAATAATAATCTTACAATTAATTAAGCTTTGACAGTTTTGATTTTAGCAATGATTTTAGATGGAAAAATTTCCAATTTTTATTAGAAATATTTTGTGATGTTTGTATATAATTGTTTGTAGTATCTTTTCGAAATATAGATTTGGTGTTGTATTCACTTTCTGCCACAAATCTTTTGAATTTAATAGAAAAGTTATCACGATTTTCATGTAACATACTTTCATTATTTTAAAAATAGTACACATCTTTATAATTCAGATCGTTAGCAACACACGCTGGGTGGCGCAGTAAATAGAACGCTTTCCTTTCAACCAAAAGGTCCCAGGTTCGATTCCCGATAAAGAAAAAAAAAATGTTTCATTGGTTTTTCGGAGCTGATCTAGTACCCTTTGTCATTGGGATATAATAAATGACAAAAAATAATTGAGAGTACATATAATCTGGTAACAAATTAAATAAAATGGAGATATTATATTTAGGAAGGCTTAGTTCCTGACAATCGTAGTAGTTTTCCACATTTAATGAGTAGGTAAGCCAGTAATTTGTTAAGATAAATACTCAAATTATTGCAGATATTTATTTATTTATTTTATTTATCTATTTATATATTGTAGTGTAAAGTTGCAGTACCGTTCTTAATTAAGCACGAAAAGGTGATTCTACCTAAGTTACTGTCAAGATCATAAAAAAAAAAAAAAAACACTGGAATAAACTTAACCAACTTTAAAATTTGTTGATAACATCTGCAATATCTTAAGTTTCCCTTTTGCGCTCTTAATTGCTCACCACTAGTTATAAAGTAAGCGTACTTTAAGCCTCCATATTTTTTAAATACCGGTCAATAATTCCCTGAACATCATCCACATTCTGGCCGGATTATGAAAATTTTTGATACATTGTGGATTATTCTGCATAAACATTTTAATTTTAATGTCGTATTAATCTGATTTTTATTTTGGGGCACACAAGAGTTGCTCCATAAAGTAAATTTATCTATTTCGGGATTAAGAACTAGTATACTTCCCCAAGTATTTTAATTAAAGGACTACTAATATGGTTCTCAGTTCTTTCAGTATGTGCCTCAGTCGAAATTTCACAGCATGATATTTTCTCTTTATTAACTATAGAAATAGCTATTGTCATATTGAAAATGTTCTATTTTCATACATGTGAGTAGATTTAGAGTTAACGAATTCTTCAAGATGCTGTGACCCACGTGGCATGCATGTCAATATGGAGTATTTCAGTATGATGCATATCAATATGACCCATATCACAAAAATTGGCATGTTGGCCAATTTAATAAATAATAAATTCTTATAATATAATGGATTATGAGTTAATCTGGAACTGCATTTTCTAAAAAGAATAAACGTTAGCGCAAAATGGTTAAGACGAAAATAGAGAGCATGCTGGAAAATCTAAGAATCTGTTCCAAAGTAAAAAAAAAAAAAATTAAAATGTCGACGATATATGAAATTAGTGTAACGATAATATTTTCGAATAATATGTTATTTTAGTTAGGTTATAAGTTATAAGTAAAGCAAATCCAATGGTTTTTTGCAAACGATGACTGATAGGTTATTCTTTCCATTATTAATAAAATATTTAATTATTTGATATAAGAAATTTAAATGTAAGTTTTTTTTTGAATTAAGCTTTTATGTTTTTAAATTTTTTGTTGCAATAAAAAAAAGTTATCAGATTCGTTTAATTTTTAAAACCTTTCTGCCACAAAAATTTTGCTGTATTTCAGAAAATCTTCCGTATTTTAAGAAAGGAACATGGCAACCCTGGATTAAATTTTGTCTTAGATTTGCAGATCAGCTAAATAAATGTTTTAAAGGGCTATTATTCTGTACAAATGTACTTAACGTTATCTTTGCATTGAGAAAAATAATTAAATAAATTGTACACCACAATCACACTTGAATGGAATTTTTTTTTTTAAATTGAGTTTTATTTCTTTGAGTATCAATTGGTGGATATTAAATTCCATAGAATTTGTTTTACAAAAATTTTACAAATAGTAATTTCGTCTTAATTTTTTTTTTGCCCAATATAATACAGGCTTATTGTGAAGATATCAGAAACTAAGAGAAAGTTACATTACTCAATTACTAATAACTAAATAAAATAGATTTTATGTTTAAATTTTGCTAAATTTTTATAACTCACAGAGTTATTTTAATAATATCTTGTAATAAGTTGTAAAGTCAATGAAAGTAAGAATTAGGAGTTTTATAAGTAGTATAACATTATAAATACCTGCTGATGAGTTCAATCAGTGTTTTATGATGAGTGCAATCACTCTTTTAATATTTATTGTTGATACATTATTGATGTTTCTTATATTTAGTTTTTAATTCTTGACTGATTGAGTGAATGATTGCCTATATGTATATCGTGAGTGATTTCATTGAGTTGGTTAATTAAATTGGTTGTGAATTGTGGTTGCTCAACACTGTAAGTATTTTACACTACAGATATTCATATTCATAATAAATATTCATAAAAAATTACACTTTGTGTTTATTTACTTTTGACCCTCACTGTAATAATTTACCATGAAAATTAGATTGTAAAAGGATTAAATTTCTATTTTATCTCCTGTTACTAACTTATTTTATTATTTAATTATTTACCTTTACTCTTACAGTATAATTTATGAATATTTTGTATTAAGGAAAAACGGAAGTAAATTTATTTAAAGGATAATAAAGGTATCATCGTGATGTACTAAATAGGAAAACTGTCTAAAAAGCAAAACTGTTCTCTTTTTTTGTTTAAAAAATTCGAGTATTTTTGTTTTTTTTGTACGTACATTTTGTTTTTATGTAGTGAAGCAATTATCATTAAGAAGACAACAGATGGTGACAATAATATAAACTTATATTGAACAATTTCTAGATCTGGTTCACATTCTATATATAAAATCAACAATATACTTTACAAAATAATATTGAAAATAATTAAGTGTGTGTGTACATTTTAAGGTTTGCAGAAAAAGTAAATTTTTTAAAAGATTTTTTCTGTATATTGTAATATAAATAAGTTATTAACATCTAACCCATACCCCATTTACATAAAATAAATCCGAATAGAAAAACAGTGTAAAATGAACTTGAAAGTATTACAAATTTTAGTAAAATGATGTCATGTCTGTAACAGGTATTATAAGTTTGTGTGTCTATCTTAAATAAAGTTTTAAATTTTTGGGAAAATATTATGTGAAAGGATGACTATAACATTAAATACTGTACGAATGTACAATATTAAACTTATTAGATGTTCTAGAATATTTAAATAAAAGTGTGGAAATGTATAGAAATTATTTCTAACGTGGAGAAGGGCTTTTTCTTTCTAAAAGATTATTTTTAATAAATTTTATTTAACAGAGCTCTGTGTAGAGGTTTGATATCTATATATGTGTAAAACTGTGTAATTGAGGTATATTAGATTATTAAATGAAAGTTTGTTTTGCAGTTAGTTCCAATTTCAATTTCATTTATTACAACTATACTTAATTAAATTACAGTTTTTTTAGAATTATGTTAAATTGCTTATTATAATTTGTTAAATGAACTTATATGTAATTTAATCATTATCTGTGCCAGTGATTAAAGCTCTTAAAGGAACTATACAAAATATTTTATACTAATTTAAATAAAGATTAAATGTGTTAAGGAAAATTATAAGGAAAGTAGAATAATAAAAATTTAAATAAAATAAACGGAACTGAGAAAATAAAATAAATGAGAGAGCAGAAAATCTAGAAAGGACTTAGAAAGTTCTATCATAAGAAAAATATTACAAATTATATAAAAAGGTTTTAATTTATTACTCTCTAAAATGTATAATTTTTCACGTTTTGCATTCTCGATAGACCTATTCTATGTTGTATTTGATCTTTTAGTGGATTTCGAGATACTTTTCGTGAACTGGATTGAAGACAACAAATTCAGCTAACAGTGACTAGTATTTATCCAGTCTATACTAAACACTTAACTGTACGAATTATTATGTTGTATCATGTATAAGGCCGGTATCAATATTGTAAGGTACCAGTTTATAAGTAGAAATATAATTTTTATTACCTAAATTGTTCCATATTTTTATAATTTACAATAGTTATATCCCGATTTGTAAATTAGGAGCTTTAGATATTGCAAACTGTCTCATTACCAATAACCGATACAAATTTCACAATAAGGTTATACAAATAAATAAAAAAATATTTATGTAGAGCATAAAATAAAAATAAGTTGTTTATATGAAACCAGTAAATAAATTGTTTCTATACAGAATCATACGCTAAATAAATATAAATTGTGTTTTAACAAAACAGCATTGCTGTAAGATTTTAAATTATTAATGGAATGAAATACCCCAATCATTTATGTGGTTATTTTATACTTTGCTTATAAATTTTTTTCTATTTTAATAAAAATACAACTGAATTTTTAAAGATCAATCTTAAAATATTATTTTTTTTTGGTTTTTGTTCAAATGTCATCCACATTTAGACTGAAAGCAAAGCTTTTTACAAAATAAAAAGTAAGACAAGAAAAATAATATTGAGAACCAAATAATCAAAATGGAAATAGAAACGATCTCGAATATATATTGTTATATAACAAATAGTAGTCAATAATTGTCTAACTAAGGCAGATTTTGAAAAAAAGAAAAATTCTAATAATAAACGTTATTCGTAACGATTTCACAAAAACTTCGCCAAATTCGATACAAAATAATTTAGATGCTGCTCTCTAATTCGAGTTTTATGTAAATTGATAAAAATTATATGTAATAATGTTTTAATATAGTAGATCTACTGACGATCTAATATATCAAAAGTAACCCTATAATGACGTCGGGTCATCAATTTAAACAAAATTTTAATTATCTATTATGTAGAATTTTGATATCTGATTAAACAATTATTACAGACAAACTAACAATATTGATAGATGACAAATAAAATAATTTTATGTATGATATACTCGTAAATTAGTCTTGACATCACAGATTTCATTTATATAGTATTATCTAATATTAATATATTTTCAATATACTTTCAATATGATTATTTGATATAAATTAATCATCAATTAATTCAATAAAAATTGATTAAATTTTTGAAATTCATGTATTCACACTTTTCAATATATCCAATTTAATTCAAAGATTTTCAATCTTATAAAAATCTAGAAAAAAATTAGATGATATAGCAAAGAATAGAAATCATCATAAAAATCAAATTCTATTACATCACATCAAAATATCATTGACGACACATTTATATTGAACTTTTTTTTTGTTTTACTGTTTTGATTTTGATGTTTATTCCTTTGGAATAATAAGAACTAGAAATTTCAATTCAAAGAAAATAACATTCTAAACAAAATATACGTGTCCTGTTTTAGAAGCCCATCATCATCTAACCATATTTATTTGGTATAGGAATACCAACTAAATTTAAATAAAAATGAGAAATTGGAGTAGTCAAGTTCTGGTTAAGTTTTCTTATCAAACTAAGAAGAATGTTGAATAATATTTGAATAAATTTAAATAGAAGTAATGAGCTAGTAAGATTTATCAATCAAATAACAAGTTTTTGTGTAGGTAGAATTGTTCATTCCAACTGCTTCTGGAAAATTATCAATTTGCATTTAATTTGCTATATTTAATGCTTTGACATAACATAAACTAAATATTCATAAATAACATTAATTCTGAGGTTAAATTTGATAAATTTGACTATATATAAGGTAAATTTAGATTTTCGAAATATTGAAGCTCAAGCTGAAATGGATTAAGAAAATTATATCTGATCCAGACAAAATATAGTTCTGCAACAAATGGGTAACAATAAGGTAGAAAAGAAAGTCAACAAATACAATAGATTAAAAACTATGATCACAAAAATGATGTTAGGTAGATATACAAGGGTCTGCTTAATTCGGCCAACTCGGCGGACTTAGACCAAGAAGATTGCGATATCACAGAATTTCAATTCATCACGCGGATCCTACTCATCAGAACCAATTTAAGCATTTTACAATGCGGTGGAGGCACCTTAAAGTTATTGATTATAATTACATATAATTATGTTAGTCATGACTACATATAATTATGTTAGTCATGACTACATATAATTATGTTAGTCATAATAGATATAAAAATTTATTAAGCAAATAAAAATCAAAATAATCGATTTTTCACAAAAAGATTTCTAAAATATTATATTTGAATGTCTAAATTATGTAGTCTATTCAAACTATGTGTTGTAGTATCATTTAGTATCATTTAAATTCCGGAAACTGGTACTACATGCTTGCTCTGGACCATCAATTGTGATTTGGCAATATTTTTCCGGGAAACACCATAATCGCAAGCACTTGAAGACACAATATTCCATTTGATAAAAACTCAGCACAGAAATCATACCCGTTTCTAATTCAATTTAAATTAACGAATAAATCCAATTGAATTGCGACGGGATTAGCATGATCAGGATCTTCTAATATATACTTATTGTCTAACTTAAACCTGGTCCAGTCTTCTTTCTATTTACCTTTTAATTCAAATGAAAAATCTTTAAATTCGATAATAGTGTGTACAGGCGGCTTCCTAGATTTTAAGCGCAATCTATTCCTATCTCTAAGCCCTGTTGAATTGAAAGATTATTTTTCGCTATTAGCTTATAAAATAATTTTAACAGGTCGTCAGATCTTTTTAATGTTGATGGATCTATATTATTATCTATTTGGATCTATATTACTTAAATCAGATAACCAGGTGTCAAATAATATCCTTTTAATAACTCTTATTAATTAAATAAATAATTTTGTTGACCAAATATCCCCAGTTATGATACCCATGAAAGATTTTAGTTGAGATTCTACAAATTTTGTGTATTAAAAGTGTTCAGCATGACTAGAGTAGCATATTCGGCTTTTATGTGAAATATTCGAAATTTAGTGATACGGTTTTTAGAATTTTTGCAGTTATATCTGTATTTGGTTTCATTTAAGGTGTATCAATAGTTGCAGCGCAATAGTTGTCCTCTTCGGAGTGGGATCCGTAGCTATTTCTATATATATATATCCCATTCCGGAAACAGAATAACTATTGCGCTCCAGCTATTCATACATGTATATATATATATATATATATATATATTTGTGTGGATATGGGTTCTTTGGTTCATAAAAGACCAAATTCCTTCATTATTGTAATATTAGTCGTCTTCGCCAGAATATGTAAATCCTGCTGTGAAAAACCAGTTTATGAATACTTCAACTTGGTCTATTGTGGAGACTTTGCCAGGGTATTGTTCTGAGACATTAGTTTATGATTCTTTAAATTTTGGTTGGCAGAGCAAATCTGCATGCTATCTATACAGTTCGCTGAATAGTGTTCTAAACTATTTTACTATATTTTTATTATATATATATGTATATATATATTATTTTACTATACCTTGTTGAAATTTGTTCTTTTTTCTATCCTTATCTCGTCTATATTTAATATTTCATTGTAGTTCCGATTTCATGTTTCGGAAAATTTCATACGAAATCAATAAATGTATTAAGGTAAATGAATCAAAAAAATGTCCTATTTTTTATATTATTAGCCAAAACTTAAGTTTATTTATTATTATCTTATATCTTCATACCGTTAACTAGGAAAAGTTGAAGGGATAATTAAAGCGAAAGAAGTAGGATAAAATTCTGCAGGAACTTGCGAACTATGATTTTTGATGTTCACTTTGAATTTTTATAAGTCAAATACGTAAAAATGGTATCCTCTTCTGAATATTTGCAGAGGGATTTCAAGGCTTAGATTGTAAAAGTATATAAGTCAGTATATAAGTACTAATATCAAAATAATATAAACTATAATAATTTCTAGAAAGCTCACTAGAAATTTCTATTTCAAATAAATATTTTTTTTTTCAACAAAATGTCCTCATTTGCCATATTGAAGAAGTAGCAACCTTACTAGTTATGTACCTACGTATATGATTCTTCGTCTGTTTCATTTTTTTATTCATCTTTTGTTATATTTCTTAAGAAAACTTTTAAAAATCACGTCATTCATCATGCTGTAATAATAATATTTTGTAAGGTATATTATATTATTCTATATTACATATAGCTACTGTTACTTACTACTTGTACATATCTTCCTGATTATATGCTACTCCTGCTGTTTTTATATTTACAAAAAAAAAAAAAATCAGGATATTTTTTTTTCGTATTTAAGAATGAAAAAAAAGAAAATGTTATTTGAAGTCATAAATATCAATTTAGACGTGCTAAATACAATTACAGAACTTAGTGACTGAAGAGTTTAGTGAGAGCGGAGGAGATGAATAAAGTATGTGGAATTTTCTTTTTTCACATATTAAAGTTTTCCTAAATGTTTTTTTTGTTGTTGTTGTTTTTATTTATTTTTTTATGGGGTACGTTTTATTTATTTTTGGAGATTTTTCTTTCTTAAGAATACTATTTTTGATTGTTTTTGTTTTTTTGCTTTTTTTTTTTGAATATTCTAGAATAGAGACAGGATATTTTCTGTTGCTTGCAGATTTATTTTAGTAAAATTCTTTTGTAAGAATTTTGTTTTTGTTATTTAGGTTTTATTTTATTATTATACACGTTCCACTTCAAATACACCACCTGGAAATGGGATTTGGTTGAATTTATTATGGATATTTAGAATATTTACAACAACAAAAAAGGGAATATTTACAGTAAGTAAGAACTGATAATTTTTGTTTTTTTTTTTGGCATAAATCTACAATCATATCTATAAAAAAATTCTGATGATTATTGTTATCTTCTATAGTACATTATATTATCTGAACAAATTTTATTGGTCATTTGGTCCTTCAACTCTGAATAATACTACTCTATTATAATTGGATTAAATGAAAATTTACCATTCTGTTTGGTAAAATCATGATTTTTGATAAGTTTTATTTAATAAAATATACAATTTTTGTTGTTTTTATAAATATGGAGTAAATTTATCAACTATTTCAGAAACAGGAAGATTCCAGATTCGATTTCCGATAAAAGCAAAATGTTTTATGGGGTTTTCGACCTGGTCCAGCATTAAATAAAAGATAAAAAAATAATAGGCCTAGATAGCGTAATATTATAAGTAAATATATAATAAATATAGTTAATATCTAATAAGTATATTTAAATATCTAATATAGCCTAAATATCTGTTGAGTAAATATATTAATATGCAGGTAAAACGGATATATAAATAAATAAATATTTTTAGTTTTACTTAAAATTAAAAAAAAAATGTAACTAAGAATTTTAAATTAATTCAAACACGCTCTACAATAAAACCATTTAGCATATTGTGAAATCTATAATCCATTCTAGTCATGTGATCAATTGTAATTTTTTTTAATTTTTTTTTTTATTTTATTATTTATTTATTTTCAATTATCTTTGATTAAAGAGATTTCTCTCATTTCAAGGCTATACAAATTAATTTAATTCAAAAATTTAATAATTTAGTTCTTTTATGACATTATAGTAATAAAACTACAAAAATTTTTATAACAAGTTAAAAGAAGACGAAAAAAGAAAGAAAAAAAAAAACAATACAAATTAGAAAATAAAAATATGTAATACTTCTAATTATAATTAAAAAAAAAAGGAAAAAAATGAGAATAATGAAATTTAAACATAACTAAATAACAATAACTTGAAACGTAATTACATACTACTTAATATTAGTTTATACATACATTTTTTTCATTTTATTTTTTATATTGAGGAATTGAGTTTAATTTTCATCGTTATATTTACTTAAAAAATTTTTGGTTAATTCTATATTTAATTTTTTGTCATCTAATAATTTTAAATCTTTATTAAGTTTATTATACAGATTAATACCCCTATAAATTGTTGTAGATGAACCAAATTGTGCAGTTCTTTTACGCTCCAAGTGAAGTAAATGTTGATTTCTTGTGTTGATGTGGTGAGGATCTTGACGCTTCGTTAATACAATGGATGTGTGGATTGTTTCGTTAATTAAATTATGAATATGAAGTATGAGTTTTATAGTAATATAGTCATTGATTAATAATATGTTATTTTTACTATGAATATATTCAGTTTTGTCTATCCAGTTGTGTTGATATAAGTTTTTTATTGCCTTGTTTTGGATAATCTGTATTTCTTTAATTATTGTTTTTAAAATCCATTTTTTTTGTTTTCTATCCATTGTGATTGTACTATGATGATTTATTCGATGTGTTGCTGGTCATATCTTTTCACATATTATGACTTCTGTTGAATTTGTGAGGGCCCTGACATATTTTCTGAATTTGTGAGGGCCTTGACATATTTTCTGAAAATACACGAAACGGGTGAACACTAGGTTTGTGTGATTGAGAGATATCTAAGAATCACTAGGTTTAGGTGATTGAGAGATATCTTATAGACATAAGTTTTTGATATATATAAATTTATTACAGGTAAGTTTTTCTTGATAAAAGGTGTTGAACATGTTCTCTGTAAATGCACGGGATTGGTTATAACTAGTTGCAGATGGTTAGAAAAGTACCATTTTCGATAACTAGGAAGGATATTTGTGTTATGTACCTATAGATTTATCACGGCTATGTAGTTGTTATTGGTACACAGATAGTAATTCAATTTGTATTGTCAACCATTATAAAGCAACATTTGTGCTATAGTATTGTGGCTGCCAATCTCTTTTAAACTGACTCACAAACTAATTTATACTGGGTTTGAGTTTCGGTCTTGGTATGATGAATGTTCTTAAAATATTTTGTTTATTATTCTTTGTAATTAATTGGAAATTGGGCTATCAATAAAATAATATGAAAATATTGTATTTTATTTAATTTTATTTAATGATTTGAAATCAGACTTTAGATCTTAAGGGTACTATATAATACAAACAGTATACAAGTATCTATTAAAAAGTAATGAAATAAATAAAAATACTTATTTTAATATTATTAAAAAAAAAAAGAAAATTTAGGGATTAATAATCTAATCGAAAAGAAAAATTATACAGCCACAGTTACGATATAAACTACTATTTAGAGTATATAACTAAATTTATAGTATATAACTAAATTATTGTCTGGTTTGCTTTGTTTACGATCAACACTGAATCATTGATCGTAAGCTGATCTCAATTACCAACGGTTGAGCTATTATTTAATTGAATATTGTTTAATAATGAGCACACCCGATATTCTATATAATATTTATGCAATTTAAAAAAATTAAATATCGCAGTATCGAATTCCACTAGAAGCATGTCTAATAAAGCTTATTTTTATTTCTGTTCTGGCACTACTTTAGATGATTATTTTCTTGACTAGATTTTCCAAAAATACATGTGCTCATATTGTCTGCTAAATTATATATACATATTAGAAGTCATTTTAAACTGTCTGCCAAATCAAATAAAACTAAAAGAGATTATCTAAACAGGTCTAAACATCTTAAGCTGAAACCATAGACTGATAAATTTTTGAATACAAGCTGATACACAGTATGTGTATCTTTACAAAATATCTCTTTTTGTACCCAAAACAAGAATTACATTTTGTTTTTAATATAATTCAATAATTTATTTTGTTGTATTTTATTTAATATTTATGTTCTTATCGGCATATATTTACGATATAAGCTACTACGGTTGGAAGTAGAAGTAGTAATATGTATTCAAACATTGAATTCAAACATTTATTCGAATTATAATCAAATTACTGTCTGATTTGATAATTTCATCGATCCCTAAACTAGAACAAAAACTATTTATTAGTTTAATACGAAATATGTATTATTTACCACCCGATATTGTTGTATAGTGCTTATGAAATGTGAAAAAAAAAATCAAAGATCTTAACCACTACTTTTGTCTACCACAAAATGTATTTTTATTATATGCTTCTGAAGTAACAGCAGATAATGATTTCCTTAAATTTTCCGAACATTTTTGAAATAAGTTAAACCGATCTTATCAATATAACGAATTGTGTTGTTTTAAAACTGGTAATTTAAAAACTAAACGTTAAAACTAAAATTATTTTATTGATTATAATAATAATTAAATCATAATCATGCCTATTATCAACGCTTCGTAAGGTACGCTATATTTTATCGGAAAAACAATGTGTTGGTATTAACAAAGTAGTTTATAATTTATATTATTTTATTTAGATTCTATTATTTGGATTATGTTGTTTGGATTATATCGTATACATATTTTTATCGTATATCCAACTAAGAGCTTTTTCATATATCCGTTTTCAATACAAATTATATTCCATTGTGAACTACAGAAACTATCGTAATTGTGAACATCCTTATGGTTTAAAAATATTATTACGATAGAATAAAAATTTTGAATTATTTTTTTTTAAGCTGAAGCAATTAACGTTTAATGTCAAATGAAATTACGCTCAATAAAACAAACATAGGCGTTTTCATTAACTATTTATTATTAAATAGAAGAATCTCTAATTGTTTTTGTCCGTTTGTTGTTTTTTTTTGTAATATTTGGGTTCTTGTATTTTCAAAGTTTTTAAATGTTAAACTGAAACGTCAAGTTATTTTAATATATAGTATATAACACATTATACATCACGTATACAAAACAAAAAAAAAAAACAAGTAAAGCTCTTTCAGCTTATGTTTGTTTATAATTTTTATCGTCTATCGTTTCATATTATCAAAATAAAACGATAACGATACGATAATTCATCGTTTATCTTACAACGTATATTTTTGATAATATGTACGAATATTGATAATGTGTGCTATTTTAATTAAATATTCAAAATTAATAATTCCCAATATTCAACTCTACAAAGATGAATCTCAGCTAAAACTCTTAATCAAATTTTTTAAAAGTAAAATAATCCATTATAATATATCACTTGACTAACCTGACTTCTGAAATGCTAAAAATATATATACACACAATAATTATTATCTAACAAAACGTTATCTGCGATATTTGCTTTTGAATAAAAGTCAAGAAATAGCAAATTATGCACACCATTAAAATGAAATAAATATTTAATTAATATTAGTTTTAGAAAGTCAACTACTATGTAATTTAATATTGTATCAATTAATTTAATTAAATTAATTTTTCAAAATTTACCTTTTATGTTTACTTTAAAATCATCAATTTTGATTCAATAAAATTCTTCTCACTCAATTTATTAAAATATTTTTTGTATACAACAAAATATAATATATATATACCACATCTATTTATACCAATTAGATACCATGATTCACAATCTAAGATATAAACTCCTTAGTAAAGACGTATAAAACAGAACCTTATAAAAAGAAAGTACCTAATGAAGAAATTTTTATATTTTCTTTTCTCATGGAAATTCTCATAATTTCTCATCACTATAGAAGATGAGAAAATTCAGAGAAAAATAGAAAGAGATAAAATATTAAATTATATTTTTCTGTTGGGGGTAAACCCATTAAAGTCGTAATCAAATTTCAATTTTCTTGTTAAAATTTCTTTTATATAGTGATGAAATAATTTAGTTAGCAAGAGAAAATAATATTTTTATTTTTATTTATTTTAAAGGTAAAATTGGTTATTTTGCCATTATATAAGAAAAATTAATCAATTTAAAATTTTAAAATTAAATATAGTAAATAAGAAAAAAACGAGATAGAAAATAAAATAAAAATTTTGATAAAGGAAAAGGTAAAGAATTTTCTTTTAAGAAAATTTAAAACAAAAAAGAAATAATTTTTTGATATATTGGCATCAATAAAATTCTTATATTTTAATTGATTACTGATGGATTGATTGATTTAATGAAAGTAAAAATAAAATAAAAAATTAAGAAAAACCAAAAGAATGTGGAAATAGAAATCAATAATTAATTTAGAAATTTGTTTTGATTTAATTAAAAATGTTTTAATTTTTTATTCTTTTTAATTAATTTTTTTATTTATTGTTATTTTTCAAAGTCACATCTCAAATTTAAAAACTTAAAATTTTATAATTAAAAAAAATAAATTGAATATTAATAGATTCTCTAACCCCAAATGAGAATTAAAATTGTTTTCCTAAAAAATGATATTTGAAAATTATGAACATTTTTTTACGGTAATTTTCTACATGCTATTTCTTATATAATTGCACTGCTATATTCCATTGTTTAGAGTCTAAACTTTAGACCATCACTAGGAGGCAACATTTTTTTTTGTGAAATTTAAAAACAAATTTAAAACAATAAAAAAAATTCAAATAATTAGTCTCATCATTTATTAAACTATATAACCGAAATCTTAAATGTTCTAACTACAGGCTTATTTAGTTTTTTTATTTATGCTTAATGCAAACATATTACAATATACATAAGTGTACGAAAAAAAAACAAACCAAATCTAATTTTAAACTTAATCTTATTCTAAATCTTAATATTAAAATTGACAATTATAGGTATAATATCGATTCTGTGATGTGATGGAGATATTAATAAACAAAAAGCTGATCTAATATTTAGACAGTCAAGGTATTGGTCACAATGGCAATACAGATTTAGATCACACCGTCCATCGGTGATTTAATCCTTAACGAGGAGCTAATTATCTGTTTGCATAATTCGGGTGAAGCAACTATTGTGGCTCTGGATATTTTTAAAGTTTTCGATCGACTATGGTAAATTATTATAATGTCAAGCAATAAGCATAGGTTCCTCTTCTATTAAATGAATTGAACGTTTTCTTTTGGTGAATTTACGTCCGATCAATTCTAAATAAACGCTGGTGTTCCAAATAACTTGATTCAAACCACCTTCAATCCAATCCACAGTTTTGCAGATGACAGCACTCTACTGGTATTCTAAAGTTTTCATAAAACAGTTACCTCAGCCATGTTTTCTTCGAAATAGCTAACTAAGGCTTAAAAAACCCAGTCGAGTTTAATACTTCAAGAACTCAGAACTAAATTATATCCAGAAACATTTCAATTTTTTGATCGTGATCTATCGTTCCAGGAAGATAAACTTCAACGGTTTGAAATTTTATACATACATATTAGGTAATTAGGAGTGCACTTAAATCGGAAAATGATCAGGAGTTATCAAATATTCAATATTGCAGAAAAGTAGCTAAATTTATAGGTTTGCTTTGTCGCTGTAAGGCCTACTTCTACTCCGGTGATCTCTTGAAAATCTATAAAGTTCATGCTACACTGCTCATCTGGCCCCTTTTGGTTTTCGTCGTATAGTTAGAGCTCTCTACTTTTTTAGTGGAAGTTAAATCTGTATTCATCTGTAATCCACTTACCCACGTGAAATATAAAGAGCTGGATGTACTCATCCTTCCAGGCCATATAAATCCCTAAATGATAGAAGACAAGTTATGAAAATTCATTTATAACTAGAACATGCCGAATGTAGAATCACGTTCCATCTTGTATTGATCCCAAATATGATAAATTCTATATCTATAATATATACATAAATTCCCTCTTTATTTCTAACCTTAACCAAACGTATCAACCGATATAAAAGATCTCCACCCAGTGTTTTGACTACGTATAAAAAATACTCAATGAAAAATAATACTATTATAAGGATACACTCTATTATTTCGTATTATATTATATTAATGATTTAAAAAAAAAAGTCTAGAGTGTTTATTCAAAGCATAAATATTGTAGTACTTATATCCAGACTGCATATTAACAATCCTATATGTATTCCCTTAAAATGAAATACGAAAGACAAGAGTCTAAAATTATATAACGTAAATTTAATTTAAAAAGTATATTTTTTACACCGGCTCATTCAAACTCGATTCTAAAGGATTGTTAATATGCAGCCTGAATATACTATACAATACACACCATAATATTATTAGCACCATAGAACCATATGAATTATAATACGAACCACATTGTGGTCCAAATATCTGAAATATAGGAATTAAATTATCCAAAAATTGAATGGTTAAGTGTAGTTTGCAATTAAATTATCAAATAAAATAGAAATATTGTTATGATAACTGTCATTTGCAATTGATTATATTCCACAACTTTCAAATGCAATTTGAAAAATTAAATTTGTTCTACATAAAATTCAATAAACATACCTCAGACCACCACAAAGTTTTCCCGACACGGTTATGTACCGATACTAGTCTACTTAAATTTTAGTTAAAAAATATCTAATGTGCCACGTAATTAAATTCACAAACAATTGAATTTAATGTTAGTATTATTTTGGGGATGCAACTAATTTATTCAAAATTTATTTTTAACTTTTAAAATTATATTTAAATTTTTAGTAAATATATTAAAAGTAACCTTTTTAACTAAGTTTTGTCCTTTTTAGGAAATCATCAGGAAATAAAATAATAAAATTTAAGTATTGCCTACATGGATGTATAATGAAATTTCACAATAGTATTTTAAATTAAATTAAAAAATAAACAAAATAAAGGAGACAAGAATTTTTTTTTAAAAAATATATTTTAATTAATATACTCGCATAATTGTAAAAATTATGCTGTATGTATACTTATGATTACATACAAAATAAATTTTGGAAAATCAAAAATTTAAAAAAAAAAACTAATTGATAAAAACGTATAAGTAACAAATTTGTAAAATTGAGGTTATCAAATTTAATTTTTTATTTAAATTAGGAAATTTGTTCTTTTTATTTTTATAATAAGATTATTGTTTGTCAACAGTTTATTTGTCACCAAATAAAAGCAGTTAGGCTGTTCAGACTTGGAATTGTATAAAAAAAAGAATATTTAAAGGGTATTACATTGTTAATATACTGTTAATAAGGTTCTGCCTTTACTTTTTAGAGACACTTATTTTAATATTTAAATGATTATTTATTATGGAAGTCTATTATTTATAATCATGATTATCCTGTAACTCCATCTGACCTTTTTATAGAAAAAATTATACATGAATTTTAACATAATGCTTAATAATAATAATCAAGTGGTTCAATAAAACTATATATGAATCTGCAGAGTAAGCATAATAATTTTTTTAATTTATTTCTAAATGGGAGTCCAACGAAAACCCTTAAAATCTAAATTGGACCAAAAGAAGAGAAAGCACCAAAAGAAAAGAACCTTCTAACCGCTAGAGACCGAGATTGGTAAATTTACTTTATTTATTTAGCAAGGGTGTTTTTTTGCGCTACGATCTTGCTTTCAAGATTCAGCTTTTACAAAAATTTAAGCAACACAATCATCGTTCTCGCCGTAAATTTGGTGAATGTGATGAAGGAAACATTGCTATCGATCAACAAAATCATTTTAAAATTTTGTTCAGTGATAAAGAACGTTTTTGGTTAAATGACTATGTCAATAAACAGAATTTTCGCATTTGGAGTGATGAGTCATCGTTTGGTGCGTTCTGCGGATCAGATAAGTCATTGGTCCATGTATCTTCAAAAATAATGGTGGTCAGAACGTTACAGTCGATGGTAAATGGTACAAAGACTTAACTACTAACTTTTTATTATTCAATTTGGTATATAACAGATATGTGGTTTCAGCAGGACGCCACCACATGCTGCACAGCGCACAATACAATTAATTTACTGCAAGAAACAGATGACAAACGATTAATTTCACGAAATGGACTTATTAAATGACCATTTCGTTTATGATATTTAACGATATTAGATTATTGACATCTACTTCAAAAAGACAACAAATAATTGAGAATTTGGAAACCAATATTCAAACCGTTATTGTCGAAATACAGCCTGATTTTTTGCGAAGAGTTGTATGCTAAGAGTTGTACGCCATGTACGCTTCAGTCGTCGCGGGCTTATGCCCGAAATCATATTCAGACATTAATGTCATTAAATTATATAAAACAAGCTAAATTAATGGTATTATAAACATTTTTCTGGGTCTTATTTTATCTTAAAGCTTTTACGCTTCTAAAGAAACATCCTTTATAAGCTTAACTTAAAATATTGATTCTAACTTTTCCATATAAAGTGTTAAACAAAACAGTTTGAACAAAAAATATTTTTTTTCGTAAAACTTATCTACCCATCAAAAATAGAATTTCACTACGAATACCCTATTTATGTGAATATTGAAGCTAGCAACTAGTTCAGAATATTGACTAGATACATGTTGACGAGAATAGTGTTAGATACATACTAATTTAATTTTCTATTCACTCGTAATTGCCGTTATTATAGTTTTAAATGAGTGAATGAGTCAATGACCGGGGGTTTAATGGCTTTCAATATGTTGGTTGTAACTTTTTCATATTTTACTATATATTTTTTTTTGTTTTCTGAGTTTTTGATTTGTGGATTTTGGTTTGGAAATTGGAAAAATAAAACTAATTATACCCCAACAACATTCAGTTTTTTCACAAGCAAACTGAAAATAATTTAGCTTTTTACATCCACTATTTGTGGCAATACCATTTTACTTATAAGGAAAATTTTAAAATCAAACAAAATAAAATTCAATCGGTTTTACCTTCCGCAAGCATCTTATAGTTTTTAAAGAGAAAAATAATCATCTAACTATGTAATTATCATCTACTTTACAGTAATTTCAAATTTGTTGAAGGGTCATATGATGAAACCCATTTTTTTGTTTATTTTAGTTATTAAAAATTCCTGTTTTGTTTTAAACAAAAAACAATAAAAAAAAAACTATTTTAATGATGCTAAATTAACTTCACCTAAAAAAATCCTTTATAATTTAAACAAACACATAAATATTAATTTAAAATTCATATCACATCAATTAAATGTTGTATTGTTTTTTAAAAATAATAAAAAAAAAATCATAAAATATTTATAACAATATTATTATCATTTTATTTTTCCGGAAAATTTTTTTTTATATTATTTTATTTTTTTGTAATAGTGAATAATAAATTTTTAAAAGAGAATCCCTAATTCCCAGAAATTAAACAATAATTTCAGTATGGTGTAAAATTTAATTTACATATATAATATAAAAATAAAATAGGTAGGTAGGTAGGTAGGTATACATAAATATTATATCCAATTAAAAATAAAGGATATTTTTTTTTATTAATAAAACATGAAATAATTTTTAAGTAACAAAGAGAAAAAAAACACATATTTTTTAATAAATACACATGTACGAATATATTAATAAATTGTTACCCATTTACTAAACTTGCTAACTGCATTTTCAAGGGTTTTTGAAAAATTATTATTTAATTTTGAAAAATATTACATTTTTCCATTGAAATATATTTATTTGTCAACGATATGGTTAATATTTATTTATTTATCGTATGGCCTTTACACATCCATACAAACATAAATAACTTTGCTCTTCTGAAGTAAATGTTGTACTTGCGTAGGATCGAATGATATGATCTCAAGGATACCCAACTTTTCAAAAATTTATATCTTTAATGCTGGGTGTTCCAAACTTTTTAAAAATATATATTTTTAATGCTGCATTTTTTTCCATTAAGGAGAAAAGTATCCTTATTGTTTTAATGGTTTTTTAAACCCTTATATCTGCTGATATCTGCTGATCTATAAGATGTATATACTTATATATTAGATTTTCTCTTTTTTTTAGAATATTACGATTTATTTACAAAAAAATATTAAAACAAAAAGGATCCTTTCAAATTTGATTTTCATCCTTAAAGGATACGATGCGCCATTGAAGATATATATTTTTAAAAAGCTGGACATACCAAGTATCTTTGAGATATAGAATTTTAAAATATGGATTATAAAGTAAGATAATTTTGAAAACAATTATGATTTTACATTACTATTTTATTTGCCAAGTTGTTTTTAAAATGGACTAAATTCTTTGGCATGCCCTAGAAATCGAATTAATTTACTATAACTAATTTTTTTGAGCTTATTGTAGAGTAAGTGGTAAATAAAATGGAAATAACTCACTCACTGTAATTGTTTTAATTTTCCTAAATATTTTTGTCGTCCTCGAAATTCTCAATTTATCTACATGTATTCTACATGTGCACTGTGAGTTGAAACTAACCATTTGTCTACAGATTTTAAATTATTTTTTTCTATATAACCATATAACAGATTCATTTTGCAAATCTCGTTATTTATAGCTAAAGAAATAAGCTTTCTATAGCATTGCATATAAAATTTTGTGTTGGTAATCAATCATATTTGGCTACTATATTTTAAAAATTTTATGGACGCAGATTTAAAGAAGCTTTGAATTTTGTTGTTAAGTCTTCCGTAAGTAATCCGGATTTTGATAACTATATAAAAAACAGACTTAATGTTATGGTTACATTTTTTGAGCTTTGTTCTCTTGAAATTATTGTAGAACACCAAAATGTTTGTAGTTGTTCAAGATAAAAAACTAAAGACTTAAATAAAATAATAATGTCATCGAAAAATGACAAGTAATGACATAGCTAATATACAATGCTGGTTTTCAATTTACATTGTTTAAAAAATGATCCAACTGTCTCATAAATATTTAAAAATAAAATTATAGTAATATATATTCCTTTAAATATATGTATGACATTAAATTTTCATTAAATTAAATAGATATCTGTATCAAGTATAAATTATAAATAAGTTACAAAAATTAACCACAAAAACGTGAATATATTTATTTATATTCAGATTCAGATATTTATTCAGATAGAAAAAAAAATTGTATATTTTTATTTTTATAATATAAAAACAAATTCATTGTATTTATCTGTATAATTACTTTTATTTTTAAAATAAAATTTTTCATTAAAAAAAATTTACATATATTAACCAATAATAATTTTAATAACCAAAACCATATCACACCAAAAATTCATAATAATTTTTAATTTCTCTGTGAAAAAAAAAATACTATTTATAAAATTTACATTAAAAAAAGTGAAAAAAACAACAAAGTTAAAGGCAGTAAATGACCACACGTTTGTTAGTAGACTGACCAAATATGCCAAAAACTAATTATTTTTATAATTTGATATTTGATTGTATATTTTAAAAAGCTGGGATAAAAATATTATTTTTATATTTAATTTTTTGTCTTTAATTGTTTAGTAGAATTATAGATTGTGATTGAGAAATCTTGTCTCGAAAATTTGTAAAACAATATACCTACAAAATGTTTGTCAAACGGGAGAAAACGTTTCCATAATGCCATTTATCTATTTAATACAGTAGGTATAATGATCACATGATATCTAGTATAGTCTACAAAATATTTGTGATGATGAAGAGTGTGACATTGATAACTAGTATAGTTTTTGTTAGATAATTACTGCACAATAAAAAAATAAAAAATATAATACTCTTTTGATAAAAATTGCTAATTATATTTCTATTGATTTTGGATTTTGAAATGATGCTGTAATAATTGAATTGCGATTGTTTGAAATCGATCATCTATAGGTCATTCCATATTTCGTAATATTGCAATGAATTTAAAAATTTATAGCACATGAGTAAACATGTTACATGGTAGATTTATCCATTAAACATTTTTTTAAAAACCATTATGGCACATAGCTGTAGGTTACGTTATCACAATTAACTCTAACATTGAAATTCTAAAACAGTTTCAATTCAAATCATGACGGTCAAGTAGTGAATTTACAAGTTTTCATCTGAAAAGACTTAAAGGTAGAATCAGTTGATTAGTTGAAGAAGTTATAGCAAGAAGAAAATCAAATGTCTTATATGGTGTTGTGATTACGTCATTTGACTGATCAAAAGGTCCCAGATTCGAATATTGTCCAGAACATAGATGTTTAGTTGAATTTTTATTTCATTTATTACCGAAAATAATTAAATTGTTTAAATTTTTCCAGACTATAATTTATAGAGTAAAATGAAACTATACTATTTAAGAAGGCTAAATTCCGGATAATAGAATCAATTTTCCACATTAAATGTCGATATATCAAAGAAATTTATAAATAAATAAGTACATACTCGAAAAATATCACACTTTCAATTTTTTTTTTAAATTTTAAAACTTGCAGTAGCGTGCTTAATATGCGAAATGGTAATTCTAATTAAATTACACTAACATGAACATAAAATCCAAAAAACAAAAAAAAATTTATTATTTAAAATCTCAGGAGCTTAAAGAAAGAATTCGAAATTACATATTAGACCAGAAATTTCTACTAGAAACAAGTTTATTGTATAAAACCAGATCCGCGTTCGAAAATATAATTTCAAAATGCGGCTGCACTGGAAAAATCAAATAGAAATTATATCAAAACAAAATAATTTGAAAAAGTATGAATGTTACTTGATACTGCCAAAACCGTGATATCCATTCAAATATCTGGATAAAACTAATTAAACTTAAGAAATCTTAAAATATAGCTAAAAGCTATGAATAAAGATTTGTGACACGTAGACCTCGTCGACAATCAAAAAATCATAATTAAACTCTCTGAGCTATACTTATATGGACATAAATAAATCATCAAGAGACAGATCAAGCCAAAACAGGGTTATCATTCGATTACGATTTTGAAAGAAGGAAACCATTATCGTAAAATTTACATTTTAAGTATTTACTAGCTCGTGGAGTTGCGTTCTCTTGAGGCGATCAGTATTGTTGTCTACATCAAGAACTGATTTAGGCCATTTCCATTTCCTTCAAAGTTTTAATAAATAAGATTGCAAATGTGATAATAATGCAATGAACTAAATTATTTAATATGTCAAGCAATTGCATTTATTGTTAAATTCGTTGTTAAATTCGCGCCATCGTACAAGTATGAAAATATGTATTTAAAAATTCTGTTACCTGTAGATTCAAATTAGAAAATTCTCAATAAAGAAATTCCGATTTTTTCATTTGCTGGAAAAAGGTAAAAATAATTTTTAATCCGATCTGCAAAAAAAGGGTTGCAGCTACGGATACTCTATTTCTAGGAAGATTGAGGCCTAATCTGAGATCTGAGTTAAAAAATCATCTTATATACAGATGGAAAAACTGATTTAATATGTACTTAATTCTGAATTATAACATTTCGTGTAAAAAAAAGATCTGAATTTCTAAAGTTCTAGATTACAAAATTTAGAGTTATGAAATTCTGATTTATTAATTTAATGAAAAAAGGAATTTTTATAAGTAAAAATTTTGTTATTTAAATTTTTGTGCAAAATCAGAATTCAATTAAATTCAGAAATTTGGTATGATCCCGAAAGAAACATTAATCCTAATTCAAACTAAAACTTCTGTTTCTAAATAATACAAAATAAAATTTCTTTAAATTCCGGATTAAAATTAAATGGCATTACATTTATTCTTTAAAATTTCAATTTTATAAATTACCGCAAGCTAAACACCCAATTTATCTATTATATTACTAAAATGTTATTTAATTAATTTACAATTAAAATTATTTTTATTTTTCTGTGCAATCATTCGAAAAATTATTCTTTGTTAATTATGAAAAGTCAAAATTCAAAATTTTACAGAGAGCAACCCAAAAATTAACGCTTACTTAAACTCTGTTAAAAATCGAGAATAAAAAAAAACTAAAACGGGAAACAGGAACCAATTATCCTTTGAACCATTTTAAAATATTCCATCAAAAAAAATTATTCTAGCAAAATTATATCCTTTGCTCTATTTAACATGAAATTTCTCTGCACGTTGTGGTCAATCATTTCAATTGAAATATGTGATGAATACAATTACTCAAATTACCTAATATTAGGTAACCTACCTATTTTACATATTTTACATATTTTAATGTACATTATTTTTACATTCTTGTTTTTTTTTTTTTTATTTAGATATTTTGGTAAATTGTTCAAAATAAAATTCATATCCTATTTCAAATAAATAAACCTAAATTGATCCTTTATATATGTTTATGATATACGGGTATGTACTTTTATTGTTGTTGTTGTTGTTGTTATATTACCTATTATTTAAATTATATATAATTTTATTTCCACTTTGAATAAATTGAAATGTTAGTTAATACAAGTCATCATTCTAATTTAATGATGATGATTGATATTTTGTTCTAAAGGATGTTGATTATGATGATGATTGTTATGATAAAATTATTTATGTGAAAATAATCTAATGTGGGTGCAATTATATATTATATATTTGAAATTTGAAAATAGAAATGTAGAAACAAATTAAAGAATAAATGAAATTTAATAGAAGAATTACACTTTATGATGTTTGCAAGGTAGAACTAAAAGAAATAAAATATAAAACAAAATTAATTCAATTACAGTACAGTGATTTATTTTGGGTATTACAAAATATTGAAAATAATTAAAAACACTAAACATTCTAAAATTCAAGTCAAGCAAATTAAGACGTTACCAATGTATCACCAATGTACATAAGCATTTTCATTTAGAGATACCACGATCATAAGTGATACCAAAATTTTTCTTCTTCCAGATACAAATTCTAATATTGTAAATATCACTGATGATAACGGTACCTGAAAACGAAAATGGGAATTATACTTGGTTTATATTTGTATATGTTAGAGCAGAAAATGTGTGTACCACTGATATTACTTGTAAGGGTGCTTATGTAACAGTTTTGTCGATTGTAAAATAATACAGCAAAAATAAGAAACATTACAAGAGACAGAATGGTTTTTAAAAATTTGAACGATAAACTGGATGATGTTATATATCTAACAATATTCGTAATGCCTAACGAATATTTTTGAATGATAATTTCAATTATAAAATCTATTGGCACATAATTTGATGTGAATAAGATTGGGAACAAAATTCTAGTAGCCCATTGAATTATCAGGACTAACATATACTAGCATGACATAGGACAGACTAGGTGACATTGAATCAAGATGTTCCATTCTAAGTAGAACAATACATCCACGTTCATTAAAAGATCAAGAATAACATGGACTACACAGAAGGTTGTTTAAATAAAATTGTAAAAAAATTTATATTGAAGATGTAAAAAATTTTATATTTAAGGAAATAAATGAATTCTAAATCTAAATCTATGATCTAAACGGTCGCTAAATTTTATCGAGGGTTGCTTATTTGTTATTAATAGTCTCAAAGGTTAACAATACTTTTTGGATGTACCCTATAGCATTTTATAAATAATTTATTATTCTCAATGTGTTCAATTAGAACCGGTCTATTTGATTATATTTTGTTCTTAATTCTTAATTTTTTTTGATGTGGATCTGTCATATAAATGTCCTAGGTCCATTTTACGTGAACTATATGAACTCTCAAATCATTTTACATGAAGAACAATATGGTTTTGAAAATAATTCTAACACTACATCAGCATGTCTCAGTTTAACAAATTTTATATCCAATAACATCGACAATGGGAAATTTGTTGCATGTATATTTTTGGATCTACAAAAAGCATTTGACTGCGTTGACCATGAGATACTGTTATTAAAATTGATTAATCTTGGTTTTAGTCCATCCAATATAAGCTTTTTTAAATCATATTTCAATGATAGGCTACAAAGAGTCAAAATAGGAAATTCTCTTAGTAGTTACCTTACTATTAAAAAAGAGGTACCACAGTGATCCATCTTAGGACCAGACCTTTTTAAGCTTTACATTGATGATATATCCCGACTAAAGCTGAAAGGCTCAATTCAACTGTATGCTGATGATGCAGTAATACGATATTCAGCAACAAGCGAAATCGAATTGAGGAGGGATATTGAAAACGATCTAAATAATATTGAAATATGGATTACTAAACACAAATTAAGCCTAAATGTAAAAAAAACCAAAATTATTTTGTTTGGAAATAAATTATATAACTCAGAAAATTTCTTTTATAAATCTAAATTAATAGAAACTGTAGATAGCTTTAATTATCTAGGGTTAATTATCGATAAAAAGTTGAAATGGACTGACCACGTGCACCATATTATTAGCAAAATATCACCCTATCTTTTCATATTGCGTAGATTACGGAACTTTATCTCAACCAAAGCATTATACGCAATATATTCGTTTTTTATAGTGTCACACATTGTATATCTCAATCCCGTATGGAACGGTGCGAGCCAGCAAACCTTAAGTCAGCTGGATGTCATTCATAAGAAATCAATAAAAATTATTCACTTCTACCCACGTATGTATCCAACAAATTTATTATATTCTGATAAATATTTAAGTTTCACTAATATTTGTAAACGAGAACTATATCTAGTAGCGTTTAAAATAATTAATAATAAAATCAAACATAATTTCATTTTGAGTAGAATGATAGACATCCATACACACAACACACGAAACAAATCCAATTTCTACCTGTCCTTGTTTAAAACAAATCAACAGAAAAACAACTGTCTGTATAATTGTTTGAAATTGTTTAATGACCTGCCGGTACAACTTAAAGAAATTGATTCTTTTAGAGTTTTTAAAACCGCAATACAAAAATTTATATTAAATATTAGTTGACAATAAAAATAAAAAAACAAAAATAAATAAATGGAAAAAAGTAAAAATAAATTATAAATAAACAAAAATAATTGAATATAAGAATATTTTGTATTATTACAACAACAATAGTAAAAATTAAAAATGTTTGATAGTAGTAATTGCAGTAAAAATGTTAAAGTTAATTTCATAAGTAGTTTTAAATAGTCTTTATATATAATTTTTATAATAGAATTAGTACTTTTGTGTTTTCTTTTTCTTTTTTTTTTTTCTTCGTTTTATAAATTTAAGCATTGAAGTTTATCTTATTTTTTAAGTTTTCCTATAATGTAATTTATTTTATTTCATATTATTGACAGTTCCATAGCTTTTCTTTGTATATTAACTTTTATTTGCACTTTAATTTTTTTTAAATTTTAAGATCAGACAGCCTAGGCTAAGATCTACAACTTACAATTTAGTTTTAAGTTAATGAAATTTTATATTAAATTAGTATGATTGAAATAAAGAAAAAAAAAAAAAGTAGTCGAATATTTTCCTTTTAATTTTACTAAATATGGTTATCTTACAATCACATACAAATATAATACAATGCAATTTTAATAAATTTCATTATTCATAAATCAAGCAGAAAATGAAAATTTTCCAAAAATTTTACTTGATATGTTATTTTTAATACGTTTCCTGCTTAAGAATACCATTTTATAAGACTTTTAATGATGAACAGTTAATTACAAATCGTACATAATTTTTTTTATGACAATCTAACTGTTAGTTTATGCATTTAAAATAACTATTACATTTTTCATTTAAAAAAAGAAATATTAATAATATAAAATTAGAAAATGGTTTTCGGTTTTATTTTTTTCATTTCGTTATTATTTCCATCATTTCAAAAATTATGAATTGGTTTTAATTTTGATTTTGAAGGATTTTCGTCCTTCAAATATTTCTTTTGACATTATTTTTTTAAAGAAATATTTTTTTTCAATCTTAATAACTCATATTTTTAATTGTTTATTATTTATTTTTTTATTTATGTAGATACTTCATATTCTTCCATATTTAAATTGTTAAATCTGATTGCTATCTTAATAATTGCTATCTTAAAAAAAAAATGTTTAATTTCTTTATCAGCAAAATATTCATTTATTTACTATTTTTACACCTGTTTAAAGTTTTCTACTGATTTAATGGGTCAGCCTATTTATTTGAATCTGAATTGTGTAGGTCCAATTCCTTTATGGATCAATATTATTAAGAAAATAATTTTGAAAAATTTACGATGCTAATACCACGGCTATAAATAAATAAGTCATATAATCGGTGATATTTTTTTTTCTTCCTTAATTTTCTTGGGAGCTAGGGCTTCCACTTGATATTTTCATCGTACTCGATTTCTAACTGATAATTACACTTTCCGAGGTAATTTCCGAGGCAATGTCAAATTTCATTTTTTTAAATCTGTTTGTACTGTCTAAGTAGGGGATTGGCCTACTGTAGAAGATCATTTTGATAACTCTATCTGCACCTACGTGGCAAGACGACGTCATATTTTTCTGAAAGTTGCCGCTGCGATTTTATCCATCTTGACCGTATTGCTCCACAAGTTTATTATTCTGATCTGACAATTATTTTAAAATAATTGAGATTGACAATCCCTCATATAAATTCTTTAGTTTCACAAAATATTTTCTACAGTTTTATTATTTTCTATATTAAGAATTTACTTTTGCGTTTTTAAAATAATTAAATTTATTATTATCTCTTTTCATTTAAAAACTATTTTTTAAATAATTTAAAAACAAAATCTGTTTCAAAAATTCTATTCATCATAGTTCATTTATTTGAAAACTTACACGATAATAATCAGCTTAAAAAAAGTTTTTATTTTGTTTTTCTATTTGATGATTATGAGCTCATTATTTACTATAAAGGATTTTTTGGTAATAATCAAATATTTTCAATAATAATAATAATAATAACAACAACTACAACAACAAATAAACCATTGAAATTTTATAATAAGAAAATTATTTCAAAAATAATTTAATTCCATTAAATCCGTATTATAATTTTACCAAATGATTTTGATTCGTGTTAATGTCCATTCAACAAAATAATTAGATATTAAGTTGTTCATTTAAATAGTTTTAAACTACAAATCATCATCAAATTAATTAAATAGAAAAGATTGAATGAAATAAAATATGAAAAAATTTCCTGTAATGATTTGATTTTAAAATTTTGTAATTTTTTTTTAGAATTAGCTTAGAAAATAATAATATTTTTATATTAATGTGGTAATAATAAATAATCGCTTAAGTCGACATAAGCGAAAATCGAGATGATCACGCACAAAAACAAATTGTCGTTGAATGAAATTTAATATAAGCAAATCGCTAATCCAACTTTTTATCGGAATCTTTTTACGGATTATGGGAAATTTATAAATTTCCCTTTTTTTGACAATAATGTTTGACAAAATAAAACGTCAAAGTAAATTGTTTATTGTTTAGTTTATTGCTAAATGCTTACATTTTATTGAAATAAATATAATTTCAAATAAATGAAATGAGCTGAGTTTTGATTTCGGGAACATAAAAAAAAAAAAAAAAACAATCTTAATGTGGCTTGTAGTGTAAGTGTAATTTAGGTAAATTCTAAAATGCATCATCAGAAAATTTCATGATGCAAAAAATTCATTTCTGAAATGACTATTTATTTAAATTTAATAAATTTGATTAGTTATTCAATTAATCCAATTATTCTAAAACTTTAATTAGCAAATGCATCAGGAAATTAGTTTTATCATGATGCGAGATGTTGATCAAAAAAGCTATTTTGAATTGTAATAAAAGCTTCAAAATTGAAGTTTTGGTTATGTCAAAAAAATATTTCCCTAGTCGTTTTTTTAATGATCTGAGATCTATATAGATCCGGATAATTAAAAAAACACAGCTATAATTTTGCCGTTGTGGAACATAATTTTAAAAAATTTGCCAAAGTAGAATTAAAAAATATTTTGTTGTCAGATTTTAAATCATAATGTAATTTAGTAAAACAAAAATGTATCTAATTTCGAATAAATAATTGTTATGGTAATTTTTGAATTTATTACGAGCATTATTTAAATTATTAAGTTGAATTACTGCCAACGTACAATGAACACGACAACAACTTTGTTTACAAAATAAAAGTGATATCGGTATTAAAAATTTTAATTATCAAATGTAGCAAACTAGGTAATGTATATAACAAAAGAATAAATAAAGTTGTGCTAGCACTAAAATGTAAAATATATAAAAAAAATATTTTGATTGTTTTTGTTGTCGTTCTCTTTGTGCGTGAGCAGATATTGTTATCGTCGCATTATACATGCAAAAATCTATTTCCCACAAAAATCCCAAAGCTTTTATGAGTTTTCAAAGTTGAAATTTTTTTAAATTTATTCGCCTAAATCAGCTAAACTATATTGCAGATGATATAATAACTTACATTAACTTAAGTCGTTATAATATAATCAATTATTATCTACATGCCATATTATATTTTATAGAAAATTATAACAGATTAATTATATTAATTTTAGCGGTTATATAATTTGTTCTATTGTACCACTTTTCTAAAATTGACTTCACCAATTGTATCCAAATTTATTTCGTAAGTTTATTTTATCTAAAATTAATAAGCGCTTCATTTTGCTCTTATATTGTAGCAGCTTATTTTTTTTTATTTTTTTTTATTTTTTAACTACAATTAATAATATTCATAATTCAACCAAATACATTTAAAACTTTAAGTTCAATAAAAATTATAGTATTATGAAAATACACTAGATGTTTTATGTCTTCCAAATTTTTATATGAATAATTTGGAAATGGTGATAATTTTAAAATGTTCAGACTGAAAAGTTTTAAATTTTTACTTAAGCGATTCAGATTTTCAGTTATCCTAAACCTAATCTCCCACGTGTTAGATTGTTAGATAGATAGAAGTTCAAACTGACAGCAACATATTAACAATTTCATCATATAATGATGGAAAACTCAATAAAACTTAAATAAGCTTTTGCTAGACACATATCATCAATAAGGAATAAATTTGTAATCTACAAATGGACCTTTAATTTACGAGACCGGAAAATTATTCAATTTCATAAAAATTTCAAAAATTCTAGGATGAAACTGAAATTAAACAAAATTAAATGTGTCAAATTTTTTATTTTTAAATGATAAATTAAAATCGGAAAATGGAAATTTTACTTTGATTCATCCTTTAATAATTCAAACAAAAATTCAAATAAAGGATTTAATACACAAACTATAAATAAAATAGACCTATATCAAAAATTATTTTCAAAATACAACAGAATTACATATACTTATATTTACAATAAGATCATAGACCTTTGACAAAAATTACATGCATTCCGCATTTAATAATCATTTAAATTATTTTTGGTCAAACATGTGGACAGTTTTGATTGACATAATTCAATTTTTATATTTAAAAAAAAAACTTATTAATGGAGCTTTTATTAAAAAAAATGGATATTTTTATTCTTTTATACTGTAATTGTTATAAAACAAATTAAAAAACAATTATTATATATGCAAAATAAAATAATTTTAATGCCATATGAAATTGAATTATAATTTTATTGAACAGAATACTGACAAATAAGTTAAACTAATTCCCACGAATTTATGTCAAATTTTATTTCCACTGATGAGTTTATGTCATGTTGTGATGACGGAAAATATTTTAGTTATAAATTTATAGTTGTTTGTCTTTCAGAAAGATGATAATTATTATATACTTTCGATAAAATTATTCGACTACTGCTACCCAACCATTCAAAATAATCATGACACACACAGAGATGTGGGAAATTAGCCTTTATACTGTCTCTTTCCAAATAATCATTATTATGGTATACTGAGAGCTACAAAAAAAAAAGATAGTGAAGAAAGGTGAGGTGGTGGTTTGGTAGATGGAAAAAACCCTCAAAGCTAGATTCTACAATTGTTTTATTTAATTTTATCTTAAGTAGTTTTGCCTTATGTACAAAAGAATTAATTAAAACTCCATAACTTATGGCTAATATGCAAATTTTTTAAGGATATAATCTATTGACTATTTTAGTTTTAGCTTTTATATCAAAATTAGATAACGAATATGACCACCATTTCACTACTATATTTGATTTTTGTTTGATTGGAGTATAATTTTTATAGAAACTTAAATAATTTTAGTTTTTTTTTTCCGTTGCATTATGTTTGTTAAGAAAAGTAAGCTAATTTGAACCTATCTATCAATTTTATATTTTATTTTTAATTAATTTTTTAGTGTAAAATTTCAGTATTGGATATTGTTATCTAATGGGTTTCTCCTATCTGTGGAATTGTGAGATTCTAGATTTCTTTTTTTAACCAGCGTTTGATGCTGTTATTATTAAAAATGTGTGGAATGTTTGAATTTTTGTCTAGCTGTAATTTATTTCTGTAATGTGCTACTGTTTTTGTAATTTAACTTTCGATTGTGTCAATCCCCCCTGTAAAAGTCTATATTTACTCAATTATAATCATAATATACTTATTATTTCTTAATACATTATATTGGAATCATATAGTTGCACTCTATCTATAGGTCAATTTAGGTTAAATGACTTGTTTGTAAATCAGAGATTTTTGTGTATGTAAATAAGCAAACTTGTTCGTTTTTTTTTGGTGTAGTATTTATGTATCTGTGTATAAAATAAAAAACAATTTCAATTTATTAAATTTCAATATACATGAGACAATTAGTCTCTACAATCGTATATACAAGCATAATGTTTAAGATGTACACAATTAATTTGTTTTGTCACTAATATGTCATTCAAAATGTTTCTTAAACTTGAAATTATAAAATTCTTAACAATTTTTTGTTTGATATACTTCATACGTGAATTCTTGCTCGTAATTTTAGAACCTCTTCGTTAGAAGTAAATTTAACATTTTCGATTTTGATCTTTATTTATTTCAATACAAATTTTGTATCTAACAATTTTAATCTTATAGTTACGAAATAATTTGAATCTTATAGGTAATTTCTTTTGGTACACAAGCAGTTTCTTGAACCAAGAAATTCTTGACAATTAATATTTCTTCCCATCTAGCATCACCAAAAACTCTTGCAATAAATATCTTTTGTTTTTGAATGAATTTAATTTTTTTTTATAAAAACTTGTTTTCCATTAGAGTAAAATTTGGTACTTGGATTTTCGTTAGAGTAAAATTTGGTATAACAGTGAAATTAGTCGAATATTTTCCTTTAAATTTTACTGATATGTTTATCATACAGATACGCGTATTTCGTCTAATACTTGCAGACTTCTTCAGTGTTTTGCACTCGACTTAAAAAATACGAAATACACGTATCTGTATGATAAGCATATCAGTAAAATTAAAAGGTAAATATTCGACTAATTTCACTGTTATCTTATGAATTTTAAATGTTTTATTTTGATATATGTATTTCATAAGTGAAAGTAAAACTCTTACTATAATACTTTAAGTAACCTAACATTTTTTGTTGACGATCTATATTCAACCTAATAAAAATTTCATGTCTACAATATTCAGTCTAGTTTTGAAATATTCTAAAAGCCTATGAGTTTCTGATGCCTATGAGGTAATTAATTTTTCTAAGTTTTATGTAGTATTAAAAGCCACAACCTCACCACAAACAATTATCTTATGTATATATAATACATAATATACCATTAAAAACATGACTTAATAAATTTTAAAATTTTTTTAAATAAATTTTAATTGAAAAATAAAAATGAGAAAAACAAATCAAATTTTTCTTAAGAATTTAATAAAAAAATAATTGTGTTAAAAAAGTTTATAATCAAACCATCAGAATACTTTAAATAAAAATGTTTTTTAATAAATTAAAGGCTCCTCAATTCTCTGAAATTTTATGATTAAATAATAATATTACTGTCTATCATAAAAATGAATAAACAACAACCAAAAAAAGAAAAACAAAAAATATCAAAAACGAAAAACTCCTTTTAAAAGTGTCATTTCAATTTTATGGAGTCCAATAACAAAAAAAAATAAATAAAAAATTAAAAAAGTTCATAAATAAAATTTTTACTTTTTTTATTTGCAATGTTAAAGAGAACAACATACTGATTCAAACGAAAACAAATAAATACAATACACTCTCATAATTTACGTGCAGATAGTAGATACATATATTTTTTGTGATATATTTTCCATTTTCATTTTCCACTGGATTTCTTTTTTCAATCACATGAAATATTCAGCAGAATGACAACAATACTCACATTTCGTTATGGCTGATGAGAAAAATTCGTTTTTCTATGATATTTTTATTGTTTTTGTTTTTGTCTCTTTTCCAAATCTTATTCTGTGTGACTAATAAAATTTGATTGCTTCTTTTAGGTGCCTATTACTACACATCAATGTTTTCATCAATAATACTGATGAGTGATTACACATCAATAATGCACTAACCAACTTTTTTATTCATATTTCTAAATTTCGTAATGAAATGTTGTCGAAGTGCTCTGAATATATATTGATAATTTCGAAACATATATGAATATTGAAAATATAATTTGTGGAGGAATGTTTTTGACTTCAATTTAAATTTAATTTTTAGAGTAAATGTTGTGTACCTATTTTCAAATTATTGTTTTTGCACATTTTAATAATATATCAGTTGTTTAATTACAATAATTGTTATGATTATTAAAATAAAAATAAAAATTGTTGTTTTATAAATTAACATTACAACATTATCTGAAAATTCCTGAAAAAAGCCGTTTTTTTACCAACAGCCATTTTTTATTGATGAGATTATTGATGGGTCAGCTGGTTGAATTATTGATGAGAATAGAATCGCCATAAATAATTTTTCATCAATATATGGACTATTGATCATTCATTGATGTGTAATAGAAAATATTTTTTCATCAATATAAGGACAATATATTGTCAATATATGGACTATTGATCATTCATTGATGTGTAATAGAATAGGCACCATTAGATTTCGTTTTTTTTTGTTTTTATGATTTGAAAATTCTGATTTTGAATTTATTCAATATATATTTGTATTTTTTGTATAAATTTTATTATTTATTTTATTATTAGTAATTATACGATTTATTTTAAGAAAAAAATTATCGTATATTACACGTCATAAAAAAGGAATAAAATTATTTTGATATTGATTATAACAGATCTCTTAAAGCAACTGACAAATCTGCCAACACAACAACTTGTTGAATGTATAATGTTCTTGTAGAATCTGTAACTTAGGTAGAATCTTTTCGTGCCTAATTAAGTACGATACTGTAAGTTTTATACTACAAATATAATATTTTTCGAGTACTCTTTTATCAAATTTCTGGCATATTATCTTATTGAATGTGGAAAACTACTGCTATTGTCACGAACTAAGACTTCTTAAATAGAATAGCTCCATTTTTATTTAAGTTCCTGCCAAATTATACTGTCAATCATTTTGTGTCATTTATGTTATCTCAATGACAAAAGGTACTGGACCAGGTCGAAAAATCCATAAGGTATTTTTTTTTTATTAAAGTAAGGAATCTGGGATCTTTCGGTTGAAAGGCAGGCGTTCTACCTACTGCGCGACCGATCGTGATTTGAACACGCCTAAAAGTACCGATAATACCTTTTGTCGAAACCATAACCTTATACATAGCACAGCTACATTCAGCAAAATATATTTTGACGACACTAAAGCAGCTACCTTAACTACATCCAATGGCAATAAGATATACCAAAGAGTGCAGTTTATTTATTTTGTGAAAATAAATGACAAAAAAAAAGAATAATAAGCCAAAATCTTGAAGAGGAAAAGGAAAGTTGCCTTCAGGTATAAAACAGCATATAAATAAAATAAATAAATTCTCTGATTATAAAAAAATAGATTCTCTGAGGACTAAAGCTGTTTCATTTTATATTGCCTTTTAATTACGAGGCTTGGACTGGATCTTCTTGCAATGTAGTTGGAGCTCAAACATTGAATTTTAATTTTATAATTTTATAGTTTAATGATTCCTAATTGATAACTCTTTTTCATCGAACTAAATCTTGTATATTGCATACTAGTCCCTACTACAGAAATTCGTCCTTTAGATTGTTGTTCAATCTTCTTGAAAAATATTCCGTTATTTGTATGAACAAAATGGAAAACTTTTTATCGATCGAAAATGTTTGATATCAAGTGTTATATAAAAACAAATAAATAAATAAACAATCTCTAACAAAGAATCCAAAAATTTTTGAATTTAATTTAATTTATTAAAACTCATTAAGAAATTTATTTATTTTTTATTACTGTTAATTTGTTTCTAGATCTAAAATATTATATTAAAATATATTCCATATAATGCAAAATTAAATAATTCCATAGTAAGTTCTTAGTGCTGAATCTAATTAACTAACTATCAAATATCTGTATTTTAAATAACTCAAACTAACACCAATACATGTAATTGATACTTAATTTTTCCGCTAATATAAAAATAAAGTTAAATAATCACGTAAAAAATATTATAATAATGTACGTAATGAAAATAAATATAGTTACTGCTTATTTAATTATATTAATAAATAAAATAACATCTGAAGGAAATATAATTTAAATATTGTATTTAAATATAATTTTACTTACTTTTTTATTTTCTTCAAACATTGAAATCAGCAAACATATGCATACAATAATATACATACACATACACATATATGAAATTAATTTATCCTTAGTTATTTCAAATAATGTTAATTATGTTGATTATAATACCTCCATTATTATAACAATTTAAATATTGCTTTTTAAATTTAACTTTACTTATTTAGGTACATATGTATATGTCTGTATGTGTATCTGGATTCTAAAATGCATTCCACTAATTCTAGAAATTTCGAGAAAGTTTATAATGCAAAAAATAACGGGAAAAATTAAAATCAAATTCAATGTTAAAAAAAATGTTAATTTCAATGAATTCACTACGTTTAATAATTATTGTTAAATTTTTTAAAACAAACACATTATAAATAAATTTATGTTCATTTTAAAGTAACAAATATAAATTTAAAATTATTAAAACAAACTTTGAATTATCAATCAAATTATTTAATATTAAAAATTTTAAAATAAAATCCTTAAAAATATAAACGTCTATTCAAATGTAAAATCAAACTTTAATAAGTTAAAATTGAACTATTGTCTGGTTAATACAGTTATTACAAGCTATATAAGCAATATATACATCGAATATTGTAACAATCGATTTAGCTAACTTCATTTTGAAGAAATTTGAAATATTTCGCTGAGTTTAAGCAGTGTTTACACGTTAGATAAAATCTACGATTAAATCTGAATGTAATGAAAGGCTGAAAGCTAAACGTAGTCTGACATCAGACTTTATTTGATGGAAAAAAATAGAAAACCATCCGATTCTCATCTCTCATTGTCATCTAGTAATTTTTATTAAAGCCATTTAATATTTACAGGTTGTGTTGAGTAGTTTTAAACTTGTTTTTAATTGTTTTATAGTTTGAGAAAGTAAATTTTTTTTTTCTAATTTTTAATATAAATTTCATTTATAATATTATAAGAAATAAAAAAATAATATTTCTATAGGTTAAAAAATGGAAAATTCATATAATAATAAAATAGTAGAAGCTATTTGAATTTGGAGAAATGTAAAAGGAACAAGAATGCCTTTGGAATATAAATTCGCAAAATTATAAAAATATTTTTTTAAAGAAGTGCATATAATCAAAAAGCACTAAAATTTACAATTGAGCGACAGGAAGAGTCAACGAAGATCAATAATTTTTGCGCATAATGCTTCAAGTGTGTAATAATGTTTTATATTTGTAACACATTTTATCAAAATATATTTTAAAATATACTTTTGAAAAATTTGTTGGATATTTTTAATTACATGCTTTTAAATTTTTCAATTAATATAATATTAAAGATTTTTCACTAATAAAAAATTATACACTTTATAAAAATCACTCTGTAAAATGCAAAAGATATTTGACGTAAAATTCTGGATAAAATCTGAGAATAAATCTGAAATGTAAACACTTCGACTTTGTCTACGATGAAATCTTAGATTTTGTCTCACAATGTAAACACTGCCTAAGTAAGTATATTTTATTTATTAACAAATTTAAATTGAGATTAAATTAAATAGTTTTATTTTTTAAAGTTTAAAAGCTTATATTTTTAAAAAAAGTTATCAAAATATAGTAAATATGGCCTCGGTAGCCGAGTGGTAAAGCACTCGAGTATAGGAATGTAACGACCGGGGAGCACGGATCCCGTGAGAACCGAAAATTTTTTCAAATGATGAAAGTAATTTTCAACACAACCACGGCTGTTCTAACTAATATAATATAATAATAATTAATAAGCATATACATATATAATAACACTAATAAATTAATAACCATATATACAATAAAATAAACAAAAAATAATATGATATACAATATTTACATATATAACAAATAATTAATATATAAAAGGCCCACATTTCGAAAGGGAAATGGACACTGTAGTTGGACTGCAGATCCCTTTGTTATAAATAAATAATTAAATAAATATAGTAAATTTGGCTGTAGAGTATAGATCAATATATAAATTACTATGTATTTAATTATAAAATTAAAAATAAATGTAAATTAGTATTATATAAATATTTGAAAACAACAATGTTTTGTAAAATGTAATAATAAACTGTATTTATGTTCGTAGGTAGGATTGAGCAGCTAAAAAACTTGTGTTCATTGTGGTACCTCGTAATCAATTACATTTTCTCTTATTTGCAATCAAATGTTTTGAATTTATATTTTTTAAGATTAATGAATCGTATTACGGAGACCTTAATACTTTCAGACCAACATTAGGCGATTGTTAAATATAATAAAATTACGGAAACATTAATACTTTCAGACCCACATTAGGCGGTTGTTAGATATAATAAAATGATTCTATATTGCGTTATAATTGCGATTTAGATTTAATACGCAAAACTATTAATTCAGTTTTTTTTTGTTATTCTTTTATAATTAAATATATTATTAATTAAGTATTCCAAATTTAAATATTAATCTGTACTCTACAGATAATTTAGTATGTATTTATTTATTTATATAAATCTGTAGGCCCACTTTATAGGTCCTTTTTCCATTCGAAATGTTGGCCTTTTTATCAAACTATATTAATTATTTGGTATATATTTTTGTATATTATATATTTATATTATTTTTTTTATTAGTTATATTATTTGAACCCATGCTCCTTCGATCGTTACATTACTACACTCGAGTGCTTTACCACTCGGCTACCGAGGCCACTATATATAATTTAGTATTTTTCGATAATTTTTTTAAAAATATAAAAATTTCAAAGTTTTAAAAATGGATCTAGTTAATTTTACCTTAAAAATTTCTTTATAAATAAAATATGTTTAAACTCAACCCAATGTTTAAAATTCTTCATAATGAATTTGGTTACAGTAAACAAAGTAAAATAAAATCGATTATTATAAAAATCGATTGTATATTGGTTTTGCTTATGTAGCTTATGATAACTGTATTGACCAGACAATAGTTAAATTTTAATTAGTTATAGTATAGTTATATTTTGCTTTTACATTTGAATAGAGGTTAATATATTAAAAATTTTAAAAAATAAATAATTTTATTGATAATTCAGTTTATTTAGTTTATTATAATAATCTTAAATGTATATTTACTTGTAATGTGTTTTTTTTAAAAATAATTTAACAATAATATTATTAAATGCAGTGAACTCATTCAAATTAATATTTTTTTTTGGATTTTAATTTTTCCCGTTATTTTTTCTATGAACTTTCTTGAAATTTCTAGAATCAGTTGAATTCATTTTAACATACAGATCTACATGCACACTAACATATATAATTAAATAAGTAAAGTTAAATTTAAAAAGCAATGTTTAAACTATTATAATAATGGAGGTATTATAAATTATAATCAACATTTTTTTGAAATAACTAAGGAGAAATTAGTTTCATATATGTATATTGGTATGTATATTATTGTATGCAATATGCATATGTTTCCTGATTTCAATGTTTGAAGAAAATTGAAAAGTAAGTAAAATTATATTTAAATATAGTATTTAAATTATATTTTATCATAGAGTAATCATATAAGTAGAGTGTTCACGTAGAACAATATTTGTTAATCATTTTCTTCTAAAAATGCCGTCCCATTTTTACTCAAAACACGAAAATGCCGTCCCATTTTCACTCAATACCCCAAAACACTCGAATATAATTTTCGAAACTCAATTATTTTTGCTCAAAATTTTTCATTTATTGAGGAGAATATTTCATACAATGCCTCTATACTTCTAGCCTATTCACAGAAAGATTTTTTCGGAATTTTATCGAATTACGATTTCGTTTTAAGTTTTGTTTTAGTTTTGTGTATAAAGTTTTGCTATCCCAGTGACTAGGCTAGGAGTATAGAGGCATTGTTTGATAATTTGAAAAGTATTTACATACGTATCTACTTTTGATTTATATGAAGAGTGTATATCGTAATATTGTATATGTGTTCACCATACATTTACATATCTAATTCAATACAAAAAATATATGTATATAGAAAAATGTAAACAAAACGACACAAATTATTCGCAAAGATAATGAATTAAATTATATCCATACAATAATAGGTCAATGATAGCATCACCAGACATTTTTTTTAAAAATAATGCTAATAAAAGAATAAAATTTATTAGTAATGCATTACAAATCGTGAACTTTGTACGGAATACCGTTTTGTTTTCTTTTCTCAGAACTTGATTAAAAATCGTATTTCTATTTCAGATGAAATAATTTCTGAAGAAATAAAAACAGCCAACAATCCATATAAAGAATAAAATGTCCAGTTTTATTTTTTTTACTTACTTTTTTAAATTTTGATAGCTTGTTTGTTTGTTTGTATTCATAATTATATTATGTATTCATATATATACTATTTATATTATTATCTACGGTAAGAAACAGACAAAATTAACAAAACCAAAATTGCTGAAAATTTAAAAATACATGTAGGTACCTACTTTTCAGTATACTTTTCAATAGAAATCAATTTGAAATATTTTTAATTTTACAAAACCAACATTCATTTTTTTGTGCCTTTTCTCTATAAAGTTTGAAATCACAAATTTCCTAAATCACATTGACCAAGTCCAAATAAAAATATTAATTCTTCAAATTTTTAAAATTAAAACAAAATAACAACAAATACAGCAATAATATTGAATACTTTCAATTTCTAAAAAAAAATTCAATACTTTGATTTGTTATATTATTTGTGGTCTATTGAAAGGACTTTAAATGCATGTATATTTTTTTATACACATTGTGTAATTTTTAATTTTTATCACATAAGTAAAGTAGAAATGCGAGCAGCGAAATAAAGAAGCATAAGTATATAATGTAGCATGCATATTCGCATATATACATTTTTGAGTACTTATACATACAACTTTTATATCGTTGATACTGTTGGCAGCATAATAACAAATAAATATGTTCATAAGTAGTAGGTACACAAAATCTTTTTATTTATGAGTACAAAATACATTGCGCTCAACTTATAAGCAGTTAAAAATTGAGTAATATTATTTTGAGTGAATACAGAATTTTGATATTTGAAAAAGTGACTAGCAAATTTTGTTCTACGTGAATACTCTTTATATGATTACTCTATGATTTTATTGGGATATTATTTTATTTAGTAATATAATAAATAAGTAGTTACTATATTTATTTTCATTATATATATTAGTATGTATAACATTTTTCACAGTATTATTTAACTTTATTTTTTATATTAGCGGGAAATTAAGTAGCAACTTACATGGATTGGTGTTAGTTTAAGTTATTTAAAGAACAGATATGTATTTGATAGTTAGTTAGTTAGGTTTTCACATTCAACACTGAGAACTTACTATGGAATCATTTAATTTTATATTGTGTGGAATATATTTTTTATATAATATTTTATATATAGAAACAAATTAACAGTAATAAAAAATAAATAAATTTCTTAATGAGTTTTAAAATATATATTAATTCTTTGCTGGACCGTATTTTTTTATTTGTTTTTATATAACATCCAATATTAGTTTGAATTTGAATACAATATTATATTCGATTAGAAACTATTTTCCATTTTGGATGTTGGCAATCAATAATCATAGAAAATGTTTTAATGTAAAAAAATTAATAAGATTTTAATGTTCAATATTAGAACAGCGAATTTATAATTTCTTGTTACATTACTTATGGATTGAGTTGCTTAAAAATAAAACAGTTAATGCAGTTAGTAAAGATAGTATTATCTTAGAAATTGATAGTTATTTCAGAGACTAGTTATTCATTATATAGGTTATATTCGTATCGTATTGCATTTTGTACTTGTGTTTCGAAAATATTAAAATGTGTCGCACTAAACCATCCTCCTAAATTTATGCAAAATATTAAGTATCAAAATACAAACAAATTGATAAATGAAATCTTCAAATTCATTTTTTTGTATTGTTTAATTATTTTTATTAAATTTTGTTTTTCCAATCTTTGAATATTCATTTTGTTTAAATTTTTTTTTACTTTTTTCTACTTTTGTTTGTTTGTTTTCATATCTTACAATATTTTAGTCCGGCATTTTGTGTAATTGAGATTAAACTGAAAATTTGGCATAATGAAGTGCGACCAGTTGATTTAGTACAACCAGTACAACGTTTCGGAACACATTATATCATTTGGAAAAAATTACTGCGAAATAGTGACATTTAGTGCGATAGGTTTGGGCGCAACTTAAAATACACAACAGGGGTTCGAAATACGGATAAATATAACGAAATTAAAAACTTGTTATGCCAAAAATTAATAATATATTTGTGGTTATGCCTGATGAAATAATAATACATGTTTTGATACCAATTTCTGGCAAGTATTTGATAGGTGATTTGTTTTTAATTTTATACCATTATATTGATATAATATTAATTTTTTTCGTGTTGGAAGTAAATTTATTTATTTTTATTTATTTTATTATTAATTAACGTCTACCAAAATAATTTTCAACAGACTACAGAATGTAAAAACAATTTACAAAATAAATTTTTTTTTTAAATTTAATGCAATGAACTTAAAATTGAAATGTGAACACTTAAGTCTGAAATACGTATTAAATATTTTATTTGATACATGAGTTAACTAGACCAAAACCGCTAAACAAAATTACTATATATAGGCAACTTAAAATCATGTCGAGAAATAAATATTGAAAAGTGAAGACATTTTTTTTACAAAAAAACCCTTAACAAAGTTAAATTCTTATAAACAATTATTGTGTATAACAAAAAAAAATTTAAATTCCGTATAACCGGTTTTGTCTGTAAATTTGAGTTGTGTAAAACCAAATCCAAGTTAAATTTTTTGGTCTCAAAGAGCTAAGAAAAAAAAGTTCTTATTTTTGTTTTTACCAGTGAGGTGTTCTACATCAAGAGACTTTTTCAGATCTATTGCAGTTCCTCATTTGAATGTTATAAATTGCAAATCTATATGTGCTTGCAAACGCTGTTATTGCGATTATATCGATTTCCGGAATGTTAGAAAAATTCTGTAAGATAATCCAATTTGAATTAAGGTAGTAACTCATTTATAATTTATAATTTGATTGTCTTGAATTCGAAAGAATATCTGGGACAAAATTCATTGATTCAGGAGTGTTTTGTATACATAATTGTTTTTTTTCTTCACTAATAATTCATTAGTTCGTAGAGTTCACAGAGACATTTAGTGATCTTCGGCGAGTAGTTCAATAAGCAAAAATTTTTAAATTATTTAAAAAATATTGTATTACAGATAGTAAAAATAAATCTTGTGAGACAATAGAATTTGTGAGGAATTTATATACATATATTCAAAGTATATTCAATTTTAACAAAGTTACTTAATTATACATGGAATATCCTAAAAACTTATATATTATGATATTATGTAGATTGTAGACAATAAACCAAAGACTCAAATTATGACATCATATAATAAAATAACCTCTGCTATAAACATCATATTAAACTATAACGTTGAACACAGAATACAGAATAAAAATCCCTAAATTTTAAAACTTTAAAAATTTGAAATTGTTCTTAATACAAAAACATCACTCACTCCTCATTTATTACATTTAAATAAAATTTAACTATATATGAAATATGACGTAACAAATAAATACATTTGTATGACAGGAACAACAAAAAAATTATATAACAACATTTAGATTCCATTACCATAGCAATATATTGTAATTTAGATATAGTTTGAAAATTATTATGGCACCCATGCTTCTATCGAGCACTAATAAATAAATTTTCTGTAATAAAATTTAAAAAAAAAAAAGAGTGTAAAAAAGTTGATAAATTACTTTTTAAAAAAAAAATAATACTCTCAGTTCATGTTATTTTCAAATGTGTATATAATAATATATATACAATGAATATAGGTATATGTAAAATATTATTTATTATTTATGTGAACAGGACTCAAATAAATTTAAAAATACAAAAAATTGCAAAAAAAAAAAAAATGAAATGACACAGATTCTATTATTAATTTTTCCGGAACTAAAAAAATATTTAAATAGAAATTATTTGAAATTCAGAATTTTGGAATGTAGTAATTCTGTTATATAATCGTTAAATAAATTCCAATAAATTAAGAATATGGTAGGTCTTTTTAAAAAAAAAATCCAAAGCTTTACAGAATTACAATTACAAAAATTTACATTAGAAAATCATGATGATTCACTATGGAAATTTTAAGTTGACTGTAATAAAATCAACTTGTCACATAAGATAAAATATTGACTCTTATCAGCATCATGGTTAATCATGCACATACTCAATTTTTATTTTTTTGTCCTCCTAGATTTATTTACAATTTATATAATATCTCTGTATAGTTTAATCGGTAGGATGATAGAAAAATGCATTCTGGCGATATCCCAAACACATGTTCAAAACCTCTGGGCGAAAATATTTGTCTCATCTACTAGACCATAGGTGACAAAACCAATACTTAGTAGGATAGCAAGAGTAGATTAATCAATTTATTTGTGAAAATAATGATTATTGAAACTAATTCACCGAATAGGAATCACAATATCTGAGCTATGTGGATACACAATACTTCCAAATTTAAGTGAAATTGATAAATTTTCATTACAATAAAGCTTTGTGAATGTACTACTTATAGAGAATAGAGAGTTTTCAAAAATTAATTTTTAATAGCTTGTTAAAGCAAGAAGACTTGTTTTTCTAAGACTAAAAGAACCTACAGGGTTTTACTTAAAAACTTAAATAATATTTGTGAGAGCCAGGACGATCTTATAATTTTCTTACGATTTTCAGAGTCTCGTGCTTACTAGACGATACTTCAAATATTTGTTTAAATCAGTCGTTTTGGAAATCATACATACATGACCATTTATCTCTACACCCCAAAAACGTAACACCTTCTGAAAAGTACATACAACTGTACATCCAACTTAAACATTCACTCCCATCACACTCAGAAATATATACAGATGGATCAAAGGGACCTCACGGCGTAGCCTGGGCGATAGTCAGGAAAGGCTCTTTCTGGAAGGCGGAAAACATGCCGGGGGAATGCTCTATTCTGACAGCTGAGCTTACTGCCATATACAGAGCAGTTCAAGCCGCTGAAACCCTGTATGAAAATACCATTATATTTACAGATAGCCTCGGTTCAATTAGATCAATCAAAAACCCATTCAACAGCGAGTACATGTCATCATACATTAGAAACTCCATAGCACACAACAACGGCAAATTGCGGTTGGCATGGATTCCAGGCCACGTTGGCATAGATGGAAACACCAGAGCAGACCTTGAAGCAAATATAGCGGCTAAAAGCCCTCTGACCAGAGGTTCAATTTATTCGTATGCCCATGCTAAAAGGATAATTGCAATACAAGCGGCGCACATCCGCCAAACAGCCTGGAACTCTTCCTATCGTTTTGACAGATCACACAATCCCAACGCTAACATTCCAGGACCAATAAAAACTAAATCACGAGCCCTAGGCGTCAAACTTACCAGAGTACGCCTAGGGTATACACTTCCTACACATAAACACTTATTTAATAGATCCAACCCTCCGACATGTATTCACTGTGCAGAACTCCTAATCATAAAACACATCCTAACAGAATGCCCTTCAAATAACACAATTACATCTCAATTCGCTTTCACCCCACTACAAGCTCTACAGTTCCATACCAATACACACTTAACACTTATAAAAAACCTCCTACTACATCACAATATCTGGGATGAAATATAGCGTATCTATACCATTTTAGATAATAAACTAATATCATAATGAAATTACTAATATTACTTGGTAGGAATAGTTCCTATCAACCTTTTACTCTTTTTTATAATTTTGTTTATCTACTGTTTGCTAAAATTATCTTTATTCTAGCGAATGGTAGGTAATATATATATACAATTCTTTTTACTTCTTTTACAAATTTACACTTTGTTTACCTACTATTTGCTAAAATTATTTTTTATTATTCTAGCGAATGGTAGGTATATATATACTTTTACATGATTTTACTTGTTACATTATTTAAGACTTTACACTTGAATATACTTTATTTTTTATAAATTTACATTTACCTTTGTTTTTAATATGTTAAATTGTCAATTGATAATTTGTCAATTTACTAAAATTTTAAATTTTTGAACTTAATTTCTAAATCGTTAATTTACTTAAATGTTAATTTCTAAATTTTAATTTTAAATAATTGTTAATTTGCTGAATTGTTAATTCTTTCATTTGAATCATTTACATTATTCCTTAGATAATAAGTTTTTACTTTACCTTTATATTCTAAAGGCCCACATCCCGAAAGGGAAAAGGGTCTATAGTCGGCCTGTAGATTTATCTGCAGGTCCACTGTTAAATAAATAAATAAATAAATAAATAAATCAGTCGTTTTTAGATATCTACGAACATTCTGAGGAAAATTTGTGCGTTCCCTTGGTTAAAGTTTTATATTGACGATATCTACTGTAAAAGTCATAATTATTTTCACCAAAATTTATAAATAATTTCGTCATCACTGTCGTGCTACCTCCTTCGTGGGGCATAGGCCAGATAATTCATTTAGTAGAATTTAATATAAATTTCAATTCGTAATTCTAGTGAGATCGAAAAATTGCTTTGACTATGGCTTTGTGTTTTTTTCTATTCGTTATGTCTTTGTGATTATTTATACAACGACTTAGAATAATCTACAAAATTCAGTTAAATAAAGTATTATTAAAATTCTATGCTTCTAAAACCTAACTTTGGGATTTAAAAGTCTCCAGATTCGTGCATGCAGTATATAATTCAATTAAAATTTTGATCAGACGTTAATTTATTCAGATTCGTTTATTTTCATTTCAATAACAATACAGTCTTGTTTTAACAATTATAATGGATTATGATACATTTAGACAAAATATAAAACCTATGCTGAACATTTTTTAGGTCACCGATAAGCCGTTTAAAACTAATACAATATATAGCTAGTTAGCAAAATCTTATACCGATAAAATACGAATCAAACACCCTGTATATGAATTAAAATCATATACTCATACTATGAGAATATATTGTATAATATTTAAATTTAACACCAACGAATTAAAAACTTAAACCTTTAGCGCTTTATGTTCAGCTTTTAATATTTTTTTTATATAAATGTTTTACAAAGAATAGCCCAAGTAACTGGAAAAGCATTATTATGCAATTTTTTTCTATATTTTATTAATCTGCCATATAAATTGATTTTTTTTTTTTTTTTTCATTTTTAGCCATTATCAATTGATATTCAGAACTAAACTACCAATTTGTAACAAATTTTCCATAACTACAGTAAATAAAACACCTTGGTAACAATAGAAATAAAAAAAAGGATATTAAATTTTAATTTTTTTACTTTAATGTTTCTGTTTTTTATTTTTTTTTTTGTTTTAATGAGTTTCAATTAACTTCACTTCAGATTAACAAAGAAAAAAAAATTGTTGTAATTCAAATTAAAATCATAGTAAACCAAATTGGTGTTCATCTCAGTTGAAAGCATATTTTTCTTTATATAGTTTTTAAATACAAATTCTGGAAAACAAATTTTAGTTTTTATAACATTGATGGAGTAGATTTTTTTATTTTAGATGACAATCAATCATCGATTTCATAGAAAAGGGTGATTTGTTTGCAGGATCGTGTGAAACCGAGAGCAGATATTTTTGATACTATTTTTTTAATACAAATTCAAGTTTTTATAGAATAGGAATCATATTTTTTCAGATAGTAGCAAGTCGAAAAGAGGAAGTTGTGTGAAATGATTATGTGACTCTGTCTCTAACCCATTAATAGCTCCAATAATTATTGCAACATTAAAACTAGTCCGACAGACTAATCATTAATTTACTTTTAACTCAATTTTGATCTTCCGAAATAGCCTCAGAGATAATATATTATGATATGCTTCACATTAAACTTAATAACTGTAATATTGAAATTTTTCAACAATATACAAATATCTAGGAGTTATAGTGGACGGCAAATTGATTTCGTTTCCTCATATTACAGAACAAATATGAAAAGGGAGGAAAATTTCTAGAATATTTCAACTAATTGACTGGCAAGTGCCAAACCAAGTTAAAAAAAAAAAAATTGGTGTATTACAGTATGTTCTATTATATAGCGCCATCACATATGATATACAAGTTTGGAGAAGTAGTCTTAATAAATATAATAAATAATCTGCAAATATTTGAAATTAAGGCTATAAAAATCCATTTGGTCGCAAGAGAATAATATGTCCTACCAAGTATATATATTTGCTGTGAGCATCAGATAAATTTTTATATTCATTTCACTAAACACAATTTCTTGTTAATTTTTGTCTCTTATTTTGTCCAAGTTTATTGTGAGTTTAAAACATATTATTTATGATTACTCATAGTCATATCCTTATTACCAATTGTGATTTTTTTTAGAGTAAATTATTCGATGAAGGATGAAGAAAACAGCAGTATACAAAAAATGTTTACTAATATCAGTTTTTAAGGAAATATTTAAACGATAATAGAATAATTATATAAAATATCACCTTAGAGAATTCCAAATCAAATGAAAGAGAAGATAAAAAGGACAAAATCTTAATGTATAGAATATACATAGTTAATAAGTACATAGATAGAGTAAATGTAATTTTAATTATTTAATATCACATTTGGGAAATAAAATTCAGACAAAGTTATACATTCGGCACTAAATGCAAATGTAATAATAAAATTGGCAAACAATTTGAATGGATGATAGAAGATGAATATATATAAAAAATGAATTTTTGTGAGAAGTATTTTACAATTGTAAATGATAATAATTTTTTTGTTTCTAAATATTTATGTTTTGAAATTAATTTAAAATCAAATAAAAGAAATGCTTATGAAAAGATGCTAGAATTGATTTAAACAATTAACTCTTATGTTACTAACGAGGTTTTTGAGTAATTTTTATTATTTTAAAGTAAGTTTTTTGGTGTAGTTCCGATCTATAACTGATAACTGAAATCTGAACTAAAGTTGAATCTGTGCAATATTTCCATTAGCAGCCTAACTAATATGTTATCCTTAGCTTAACTACACGGAGATCTGGAGTCACTGTAATTAAATAACCCAGAACTATAACAATTATAAAGTACAATAGATCTTGAGAGGTCGCGGTTACATATATCTTCCCAATTTTATGTCAATTATAAAACATGGTAAGAATATGATGTGATAAACATGAAATAAAAATAAAAACAAACTTCAAATAATGAAATCCAGTAGAAAATTTAAATTATTAATTTAATTACATTATTTTAACTACTGCACAAAACCATTAACATATATGTTTTGAATATTTATGTACCACTATCACATTTTTGTTGTTCGTGGTATCGTAATGAAACTCACTGGTCGAGATGTGGTGGTGTATTGCCGGCAGCTACTACTTATTACTTACATTGAAAACCCAATTATTATTTTTTCTCACTTTTCTTATTAGTATAGATTCACTTTCTTAAATGGATAAAATTTTTCCAAAGGCAGATGTTATGAATCTACTGTTTCGATTGTCACCTATTGCTACGTTTATTACGCTACGGTTCAATATAGATAGTTACATCTTTGCCAATTGCAATGACAACGTTTTTGGTAGTTAACTTTATGTAACAAATAAATATTACAATAACAAAATTCCAATATTATGAAATACATACTTTTTTCAATACTCTGGACTTACTAATTCGAAATGAGAGAAATAACATCAATAATTAAAAATAACGTCAAAAGAATAAAATACCAATTTAGTGGTCAAATATTAGAAGAATTGCTGGAAAAAGGTTACAAAATATTAATGTACATAATGAATTGGAAACTGTGCTAAAATCTAGCTATTTTTTATCTCAGTGGAAAGCAGCTGAAAAATCATCTACAACCATGCTTATCCAAAATTATTTGAAATAATATTTTTACTACCAGTATTAGAAAAATGCAAAATTGTCCTCGATCATAAATTCGTTTTTAGAAACTGTTTGTACAATAGAACATTGACACGATCAAACTAAGCTTAGAGGGAAATAAATGTTGTACAAAGGTATTTTTGGATATTAGTCAAGCATAAGAGGTATGACATGAAGGACTGCTGAAAAAATTTAAAAACTTACTTTTTCAGTATTACTATTTATTATATAGCTTGCGGAAAGACACCTATATGAAGCATAAAGGTGCCTACACATCGACCAATGACATTATGTCGAGAGTACCACAGATCAGTTTTACACTTTTACATTTACACTACAGACTTACACACCAACAACAAGTTAGACAACCACCGTCACATTTACTAATGAATTGTTATCGTGTCATCACATGTAATAAGCCCATAGTATGCTTCTGAGATCCTGTAGCATAAATAATGTTCAACAATGGCTACAGAAGTGGAGATTCAGAGTGAATTCAACCAAATTACCACGCACATAACATTTAATCTGAGAGAAACTTGCCCGGTTATCATACTCAATAATGAAAAAAAGCAGTTGTAAAGTATATTAGAATGCATGAAAAAATTATGTCTATAGTTAAAGGAAAAAATTGGGTTTGAAACTAAATAAGTTAAGCCAAGTAATTGAATGCAATTCCCTTATGATATTAAATAACAAAATTTAATTTATAAGGTTATATACAAAAGTCAATGTGGACTACGTAATCAAACTATGTGGAGTGGATAATAATTCGAATATTGAAATACTAAAGCGATTTCAGTTCAAAGCATTAACATCAATAACAGAAGCACCCACATTTTAAAACCATATCTACAGATTAAAACCATAAAGGTTGAAATCAGAAGTGCAATCTGCAAATATAAAACAAGATTAGTTTTTGCCCAAAATAGTTTAGCAAAATGCTTATTAGTTTCAAATGGTGTTAGGCAACTTAACTACTACCCGACTACTTAACAGATATTAGTGAACAAATTAACAAAGGTCCCGCAATACGATTAAGTATAACTACATCATTATGGATGGCTTACCATTGGGTTTTCTCATCCGCTAACCATTATAGGTTGCTAACATATAAAAACAGTCATGCTAACTACTAAACGTCTTCATTAAAGACCAATTGTAATTATAATTATTCTTATGCAGAAGAATTTTTTTCCTGTGCAAATTTTAACCGTCCCGATTTAATTGCATATTACTGTACCTACATAAAATTATAACCGCATTTTCAAAATGAAATTATTTTCTCATAATGAACCATTCTCTATCGGATATCCTTATTTTTTTTTATATTCTATGAATGGATATAGTGTCAATTAAACGGATATTAAATTGAACAAAACTTCAATAAATCTTTTAAATCTGCCAACAGAACGGATATGTTCTATATAATATGTATTCTCCCTTTCGTTCATTTTTATTTTTATTTTTTTTCATCCTTATTATCCTCAGTTTTCCAAGATTTAATCAGTTAAAAATAAAAAAAAAAAATACAAATTTCACAAAAATAAAAATAGAAAAGCATAAATTTTTAATTGAAAAATAACCTGCTGTGTACGTTTTTTTCTCTAAGTCTAAACCATGATTGTAATCATTCAGAATTTTTATAAAATGGAAAATTGTAACTATAAACAGGATTTGAAAAATAGAAAACATTAAGGTAAAAATCAAAAACTGAAAAATGTAATGGAAAAGAATAAGAAACTAGCGATGATTACAATCTTTTCCAAATGTCTTAATAAGGGAAGAAAAAACTGAATCGCCTTATTTATTATGCCTTGGTATTATCTTCAGAAGTTTTGAAAAAGTAAGGAAGGTGACATTAGACATTAGAAATAAATTAAAAAAAACGTTTTTTTATTTTTAGTTTCGTAAGTTGCAAGAAATGAAATAAAATAAAAAAAGGATGTGATGGATGGAAATAATAAAAGGACGTGTGTAATATTTCTGATAACTTATCATCAAGGATTTAAATTTCTTTAATTGCATTTTTTAAGTTTAAAAAAAATGTATGGTTCTCTTCTATACGGATTTATGAGCTGTAGTCTCAAATTACATATAATACAGTTAAGAAGTTAAGAAAAAGTCTTAGGCGGTTAAAGCCTCTAAATGTCAAATCTCCTATTGGGAATGCAGATTATCTTCCTCAATTTCTTGTTATGTGTAAAATATCAATTACAAATATTGTACTCCTTTTTATTTTGAAGATTTTATCTGGGATTTTTGTCTTGGGGATTTTGTGTTGATGATTTTATTTTACGGATTATACCTTGGTCATTTCGTACCGAACCCCAAAGAAATTACTACCGATATACAAAAAAACCGATATACAAAAAACAATATAATTAAATTTTTTGCACATCAAATTTTATATATTTCTTTAGATAGACTGTAAATGCCAAATTTTTAGAAAAAATGTTGATTCGATTATAAGGACTAGTGTATTTATGGGATAGTATTTATCATAAAAAAAAATACTTTAAGACGAAAATTATATGAAATTAATTGAATATTTTGTTAACTTGACCTTTAATTTATATTAAAACAAAATAATATTACTATTTTTGTATTTTGGATTTTGTTATTTGTGAATATATACTAAGTAAATTTAATTGTATTTTAATTATTATATGAAATGTAATACTAAATTGTAAACTGTTTGAGCTAAATAGTATAAATAAATAAATAAATCATAGATGATATAGAGGTGTAGTTTTTTAGGTGTTCTTTCTGCTATACATAAACGACATGGAGATGGCATAAAAACTATAGAAAAGTAGTTAATTTCAATTAAATGTTTACTTAATACAACAGTTATGGCACATTATGGCGTTTATGCAACATTTATGGACCGGAACAGGCAGTTGGTATATCTATTCGTAATATTAAACTATCGATAGAAAACACCCTAAATAGGGAAACAAACATTGTTTGGGAGCGTATTGAAGACGACAGAGTCACCCAAATATATGCATAGGTAATAAAGAATACTGTAGAAAAAAGGTATACAAAGAACTAAATAAAATCTAATTAGTCAAAAACAGGAATGAAGGAGCATTGTCATTTATTTCGGGACCAAATATTTTTTCTCAGAATTTTCTTTTAATTTATTTTCGTTATTAATTGTCATTGTTCAGGCTTCGAAGCTATGGTTAAAACCGGTCATATTATAATCTTAATATAATTCTTTGTTAAATTTTTCTGCTTAAAAATCTTAGATTTGACAAGATCTTTGTGTGTGTAGAAACATTTTTGTAATAATGCTTTCGTGGATTTAATTATTAGTTGTCAAATGCATTTTTATTATTTATTAAGACACCTAGATATATAAAAGTGTTCACTACTTCAAAATTGTAGTAATTTATTAACTCGTTTCGTTTTCACCAAATAGATAAATAAAATACATCTAGTTTTTAAAAAAAAAAATGTATTAATGAAAAAATTAATGAATATGATGTGATTGAAGCATCGAAATGCATGCCTATAATTAATATTGTGTAAATGAATACAAAAAAAAGTAAAGTCAAGAAGATGTTTTAATTAAAAAATACCCTTTTAAAGGAATTTAGTTACCTAATATAGAATTTTAAATCTCTCACTCTCTTCTCAGTGAATCACTTTGATTTACAATGCAATTTATACCAGAAAAAAATATATATTTTCTATACATATGAAATAAACATGATATTCATTAAATAGTTTACCGACATTACTTCTCAATTATTCACAATTTTGTAATTTAATTCTAAATAAATATCATTCATATTTTTTTTTTTTAAAATCTAAGTATCATTTATTTTATCTACCAATTCCTCCTCTTCAATAACATAATTTCAATCCATTTAAATCTCAAATTTCTATAAAATAGTTATTTTTAAATTGCCATATTAAATTATATTGTTTGCTTCATTCATTGTGATAATAACTTTCAAGATGATTACATAATATATGAATTATCCTTAAAATATCCTTGAAATATGATATTGAATTTGAAAGTAGAAAAAAAAATATAAAACAATATTCACAAAGAATATTCAACCCACAAAACAAAGTAATATAAAAAACATAAACCAACAACAACAAAATTTCCAATATTAGTTTCTATTAGTAGAATAGTAATATTAATATATCTTTATCCAGAATTCAATATATACAGTTAAATTATGTGTGAAAAAAAAGTTTTTAATATCGTCATTTCATTTCAAGGATAATCATAACATAAATTATTAAGTTAAGTTAAGCTATACTTAATTTTGATATATAATGAGATGTATATAACCCATCCACCCATCATACCGTAATCATTACATTCATATTTTTTTCTTTCATTTTCATTCAAATTGAAAAGACAAAATCTCACTAAGTGATAACATTTTTCTTCAAAATGTTTGTGTGACTGATTTTAAATTCTGTTCTTTCTATTTTCTTTAAGCATAATTTGTTTTTCAACTTTATTTTTCATTTTACTTTAACAAATAATTTTTATAATATTTTTATTTCTCGTTAGGAAAAATCTTCTTCAGAATATTTTTTAATTTATATTTTATTTTTTTTTTTTATTTTTTGTATGTACAGTAACATACTAAAATGTTTAGCCATCAAATAAAATTATTTGATTATGCATATTTAAGAATTGAAATTTGTTCAAGCTAGAAATGTTGAGAAAAGCTGTAGATTTAAAAATTTTCCGACATATTAGCTTGTCGATCTTAACCAGGCTTAATTATGACCCAAAATTGCAAAAATAAAAACAAAAGTATAAAAATAAAAAAAACTTAAAGTTCGCATTTAAGTGATAATCTTGAAACATAACTGTGATAAAATGTTCAGCTTAATGTTTTCCTGTGAGTTTTTATCATACCAAAACTACTTCCACTCTACTTTTAAGCTAGACAATTTTAAAATTATCTTGCAATATTATGTTGCAGATTTGAAATTATTTAAATTTGCTTGAATTAAGCTCGTAAATAAATAAATAAATAAAAAAATGAGTTCCGAAAAATGTCCCACTCTTATTTTTGGGCTAGAAATCTTAAATGTTCGTCTGCTATATTATACTACAAATTATAATTTTTTCAGACAATAGCGTTATTGCTGAACTATAAACATTGAAAGTCATTTTGCAATATTCAGAATGGAAATTATTTAATTAAATGCGACTGATTTTGGAGATGCTTGGTTATCGATGCCAAACTTTTACATTATCACTTAATTTTGTATTTAAGTGATAATTTTGAAAGTTTCAATGTTTTGCTTGATATTATCCTATGAGACTCTACAAAACTGGCTCTGCATTTCTTTTAATCTGGAAATCTTGAAAGTTGATGTGCAATATTTTATTAAAGTTTTTCAATCAAATGCGTCCGATTTTCGAGATGTCTGTTTGTCAATCCCAAACCAGATATGCCCAAATGCAACCAATTTCGATTTCAAAATAGGTCTAATTATCACTGAAAAATAAAAAAAAAATGTTATTTGCATTTAAGTGATGAATATAAAACATAGCTGCAACAGCATGTTAAGCTTAATATTACCCTGTAAGACCGATAAACCGATTTTTTGGCTTGGCTTACGAATGAGAAAATCACTTGATTAACTATTCACAACTACTTCATTACATTTTATTGTACTGCTAGACCTTAATCAGATTGTTCTTACCATGTTAAGTGTGGTTGCAGAATGCTGTGATGTTTAAAACGATTAATGTTATTAGTATAGTTTACAAGTAGTTGTTTAAGCTAATATTGTACCTATTATTTGTGATTAGTCAGCTTTTGTTTGACTTGAAGTCAATTGTAAAACTATAAACAATTAGTACTAATGTTAGAGCTCTGTCATCATGCACTCAATGATTGTCAGTAACTACAAAAAATTATTTATTTAATAAAACAATCCTTGCATGATGATATAATAGATGAAAAAAAAATCAGAACATAATGATTGACTTATCTTTAAATATATGTCCGGTCCTAGCTCTGGTAGAACGTAGTATCATTTAAAAGCATGCAAATTGAATTGAACATTAAGTTTACACACTTATCGATATCACATGATAGTTAGTTTTTGAACTTATTTATTTTTTTACAATAGTGGATGTATAATTGAATGTGTTATATGCCAACAAAATTTCAGTTTTGCCCAAATAAATTCTTGAACGTATTACTTGAGTTTCTAGCTGGTAAACTAATATTATTTTTGAACTTATTTATTTGTTTATAATAGTGGACCTTCAGATAAATTTGTCATAAGCCAACTAGAGACCCCTTTAAAACCCCTTTTTATATTTGAACTTTATCCAAAGAATTTAACAGATTATTGGATGCTTCAGCGCATACATGTAAATTTGACTCTGTAATAGATAGAGTAAAGGCTTTTGGAATACTAAAAGTACATTTTACAGAATGTCTTGATTCAATTCCAATTCACTTTTATTTCTTTAGTTTAGTAATTTTTAAAAACTAAATATATATACTTAGCCTGTTACTGTAATCTATTACATTGTAGAGTATTTGAACAATAAAAATAGTTCTTAAGGTAGTTATCAAACTGGATTAACCTGTATTGACGATTTTAAAAAATAGTTTATAAAAAACTGTATATACGCACTAAATATCCTTACAAAGAAAAAGGATTTTTCAAAAATTAAAAATATATATATATATAAATATAACGATTTGTTTTAAAGGAAATCCTTGACAATTAAATTCTACACGTAAATGACAGTAAAATATGTTAAAAACGAAATGAAAAAAGGATAAAATGTAAAATTATTTAATTAGCTGAATTGAAATTACCATCATTGACAAAAGGATTATAAAAATTATATAGTGAATAAAATTTTACAATTTGTGATAATAATCCACAATAAACTTACCTTTAAAATCTTCGAGGGTAAAACACCTGTGTTCTACAAGATGTACGGGGAATTCGTAACACCTGAAATGTAAATTAAATAAAATTAGAAATAATACCGAAGTAACAGAAACAAAATAAAATAAAAAAAATAGATAAAGGATAATTGTCAAAACATTATTGAAATTATATAAGATTTTTATTTTGATATAATGTAAATTTTATAAATAAGCCAAACCTAAAATAGAATTAATTGTTTGTTATTAACCTTGAAATATAGCTATAATCTATTTTAGAAATTTTTAACTGCTACATTTTGTCAAATAAATTGACATAAGAAAGATGTTACATCCTTTATGAACTTGCAACCACATTTAAACAAAATTTCACCTGGCGATAATAACTACAACAAATACTGAAGCTTTCACTTTGTAGGCCGGTAGACTAGAACAGACAATGGATATATTGAATAAACTGAAGCTGAATTAAAGTACGTATTAGGAATTTATAAGCGATATCCGACTATATATATGATAACGATATATATATTTAGAAGTTATTTTAGATGTCGATTAAATAAAATACAAAAAACCTCATTATGCTAAGTTCAAAGAGTCAAATATCATATAAAAAATAACTTTGCTTTCAGTTTGAAATATTTAGACCAAGTTTGAATATATAAATGATTGCTTGTACATACTGCTGCTTCTATTCATATCAATAAATTTAGAAAATATAAAAATAATCAATTTGAAGAATATTCGCCATTTCTTAAGTTTTAAAAATTGAGTTCTAAAATGTATTTTTCTAAATAAGCCTCTACTATATTAAGAAATAAACTTCTGGTATAAAATCTATAATAGCCTTGAAGATATGCCAGTAATTAAGGAGAAATGATTTCTTTAATTTAATTGGTCTATTGTTTGATGTGATTAAATTAAATTAAGTAGACTCTGGTTCTATTTAAAATTATAATTTCAAAGGAAATAAAGGAATGATATGCATTAGACATCTGCATTTCATAGGATTTGTTGCTGATGTTTTTTCAATTGCAATTTCTGAAACAGGGCATCTTTAGATGTGTATTGTATTTTTTATTTGTTGAAGTTCTATACCGGCTGTTTATTATATGTAGTTTGTATACGCTTTATTGTGTATTGTAACATAGTTTTCAAATCTTGTGTAAGTTATAGTATATATTTCTTCTGCATTTCCAGTTATCTATTTATGTAGTTCAACGTTCAAAAGGTTTACTTTTGTCTTAATATTATTACTACACATTGAATTTATATATCCTGCCCCGTCAACTTACTTTTAGCCAACAAAATATATTGGTAAAAAGTTATTATTCAAATAAATCTGTTGTTCTAACCAAATTAGTTTTTTATTGCTTCATTATAAAGTAATTTAATATTCCTTATACATATATATATATTTTCCCCGTTATTATAAAGTATGTATAATTGTAGCATAGAACACATTAAAGTGTAACGATCGCTTTAGTCAATTTAGAAAATATTTTGCTTATTATCGTTTAAATGTTATTCTTACTGATCTAAGTGTGTCGGCGTACTGTCGGCAGCCACTACTACCTACCTATAGTTAAAATATACCCGCTAACTTTCTTGCTTGTATTAGTATTTAATTTTTTGTTCTACGCGACTGCCCAGGTTCTGCCGAAAACTAGTCTGAGATAGCATGCAATCCCAAAAAGCATTATAATTGACAACCTAGCAGAAATCTGAAATCTTCCTTTTCAAGATATCCATTGATTTGTCACAGTTACAAGTTTTCTGGGAGAAGAGGTATTGGTCCAGTTCATGTTTGTGGTATAGTAAAAAGGCGTTCACATGTGGCCTAGTATCGTAACAACGACGGATTATTGGAATACCATTCGATCTTAAACTAACTAAGCTTATAGCATATTTGTTGCTTACAAGTACAATTTTCATCATTATTACCTCCACACCAATACTTATAATAACGCACCTATTTCAAATTACACTAATTTGTAAATTTTTTGAATGTATATTATTTATTTTTTTTTTTTTTTAATATTGTTTTATTTGTATTTAGAGTACATTTCTGATGATTCCTCCATTTCTGAATAATTAATTTAAGATTTTCATTTATTTTTTGCTCTATAGCCTTTTACAAGTGGTTTCATCATATACTACCGCCATGTCATTTGGTTATATATAAGATTTGACGTTTAGATTCAGATTCAATAAGTAACTTATATAAACGGAATGTAAAGCGTTTCTTGGGCACTGATATGTGCTCATTGACCTTTGTGGGTTCTGTTCTGAGACCATATTACTTATATATGTTGTCCGTTATTCATATAACGTTCTTGAAAGGCCTTCATCCAAGCAAATTAAGAGTTCTTGCCTGTGGATAAGCTTTTATTGAAATCTTTTAAAAATATATTTTCACAATATTTCAAAATTTTTAACTGTAAAAATGGTTTTCTACACCATTACTGTTAATTTAAGGGTTAAACAAATCTATAAGTATAACAGATACAAAATTAAATTTTATTACCATTTGGGACATTACTAAGAAGATTACTGTGAATTCTTTAATGAAAAATAATATTCTACAATAATGAAAATGTAATTGCTGAAAAGAATTAAGGTGATTATGAATTAATTTAAATATTAAATTATTTCTATATTATATTAATAATTATTATGAGCCAGTTATATATACTCTATTAATAATACGTAAATTACAATTCAATTTAGTAAAATTTAAAACTTATTTAATTTTTTTTGTACGTGATAGTGACTATGACAAATTTTTAGAAATGTTAGTTTTAATAAAAAAATATTGATGATTAAAAAGATCACGAATTTAGTTGAGAATTAGATAAGTGAGTGTCTTGCATTATTACATATTCTGGAAAGTAAAATAAAATCAGCACATGTGGTAATGAACTCAATAATTTAAGTATAGTTAAAATTTTGATAAAATTCTGCATTAGTTTGTGATCACTTATTGAGAGAATATTAAAATGTATTTATAGTCAAGAGCAACGTTCCCTCTAATTTTTTTTTTTAGCTGAGCAAAAGAAAAATAAATTACGCTATGTTTAAAAAATTTAACAAAAACTTGGTAAATTAGATATTTTATTAAAAAAAAAATTTTTGATTGCAGTTTTTTAAGTTTTTTATTGTTTATGAATTTTTTTATTAATTACATATTACATTATTATTGTTTGTTCTCTAAGTCTTTGTTTTTCTTCCAGTCAATAATATTTTTCGCTATTCAGTGTGACTTTATTCTTATTAAGTTACCCAAGTGATTTACTTTCAACCTATTTCTAAGTTTTAATCATATTCATCAGTCTAAATCAGCACTCGACGCTTAAAAGGTTCCACAAATATCAAGCAAAATTCTTATATTTTGAAAACTATCTTCAAATTTCGACTATTGTTTTTGAGTTTTTCCGTAAATAAATATTTTAAATCTTTATACTCATCCATTATTATTTTATTATTCATGTTTGGGATGAGATTCCCATATTTCAAAATTAATTTTTTTAAGTTTTTGTTGCCATAATTAAAATCATGTTGATAATAGCGTTTTGATCAACAGCATTCCAAAAGTCCACGTCAGCATTAGGAAATCATTTATCCAAATAAAATTATCCAAAAAAAATTTTCAACAAATAAAAATAAATCCCAGATGATATTTTCATATTATTTTTACTTTCATCTTCAAGAATTTCAATAAATTATATAACCAAGATACTGACTTCTTTTAATTTTGTGATGATCGATTTAGAATATTGATGCGCTTCTGTAAGTGACAGTAAATATTTTGATGATTTCGTTAATTCGATAAAAACATCATTTAATGCTGATTGTATCGATGTTATACGATTTGCATTATTTTCTAACGCTGTTAAGCAATATTTTGAGATTGGATCAATTGAATTGGAACTATAAATTTTTTCTTTGTAAAATTCTATTAAGACATCATAATTCCAAATAAATGGAATAACTGCAAAATGACGAGAAAGCCAGAGTATTTCATTAAGAGGCCGGAACATCAAAACTTCTAATTGGTCAAACATCAAAACTTGGTATATACTTTTCGCAATAATGTTACTACTTGGGAAATAAGAGCTATACCCTTCCAACCATCATCGATTCTCAAATCCTCTCCATGTGCCACATAATGCGTGATAATTTGCTAAATTAAGTGACAAATTTCTTGTGTTAATATAGTGCTTTAAATCCATTATATTCTCCCAGCATCTCTATCAGATGTTAACATTACCATCTTTTGCATATCCAGATTAAAGGTTTTATAAAAACATTTTATGGACTCCAAAATTGATTTTCCGTCCCATGCATTTAATTGTATTATATTATGTTCCAGCGAAAACAGTTTTCTAATTAAAATTAAAGCAGTATTTTATATAAATAATTAACATTTTGTGAACGGAAATATCAGTGCTTTCATCCACTATTAAGCAATGGAATTGTGCCATTCTTATTTCATTTAATATTTCTTGTTGGATAATGTGGTTGATACACTCAACAAATTCAAAAGCATAATTTTTACTCCTCCAATTTTCTGAAATCTCTACATACTTCGCAAAATTATTGTTAATTTCGACTGAGTGAAGAATTCATTTTAATGGCAAGAACAACATTATCTATTAAAATTCCTAAAATTATCTATTATAATTAACCAGCTTTTGTTCTAGAAATGGTTCCTGTACGATTTTCTCTTGCTGCGATTTTGCTGATTAATTTGGGTATACTATTTAAATCCATAACAATTTGCAAAGCCTAATAGAACAATATTTATTTGAATTTTTGGATTTTTTATTAAAAAATTTTTTCTTGGGACCTTTTTTATATTAAATATTTACAAGCAAACTTCTATGCGCAATTCAAAAAAAATTAGTACGCAGCTTAGAGGGAACGTTGGTCAAGAGTTGATTTGAGATTGGAAAGAAATTAATAACAAAAATATTTGAAACAAAAACTAAATATAAATATTATAAAATCAATTAATCTTTGTTTTAACCGACCTGTAGTATAAATTTGATACTTTAGTCCGTTGTGTGCTGATGGTATCCGTCATAATTAATTGTGAGAGAGTTATTTTCTTGAATCTGTCACATTGCATATTTTTTTTTTTTATGTGATATAATTTCTACAAGCTAGTATACATCAATAGAGGTATTTGACTTCGTCAACTTACAAATTTGGTTATTCCCTTTCCCCCGGTATACTGCCTTTATTGAATCTGAAAGTTACGTGTGCTCTTTTATTATCATTGAATTAATCTGTTATTCACTTATAAATCCAATCTTGTATTTTCTGCAATCATTAACTAATTTTAAAATCACTCCTTATTGTGTTACTGTAAATATACCAAGTGAATTTATAATAATTGCTCTTAGCACTATTTAACAATTTCTACATAATTTCTATATCAGCGTTGCTAGTGGTTGTTGAAAATTGAATCGCTTAATTTCACACAATATACATAATATTGTTAAGGACATATAGTATAATAATAAATAATATACATAATATTGATATACTTTATTTTATGGTGACAAAAGAAAGCAAGAAAACAGAACATAAAATAAAAAATACAACAAAATTTTCCAGAAGGCACAAAAAACTAAAAAAAATAAATATTTTGTTTTTCTTTCACAACGCTTTATTTAATTACTTAAAAAACAAACACAGAATTTTCCAATAAATCATTTATAAAACAATTCCCAATAAAAAAAAAATTTAGACATAAAAAAAAAACTGTTTCAATAAAACTTCTGCAATTCAAATATTTCAAATTTAAAATAATGAATTTCTAATGAAAAGTGGAAAAAAATTGTTTTTCAAAATTATCACAACTTCATTGATTTTGATTGAATTTCAATAAAAAAAAAAATAATAACAACAAAAACAAAACAGTTCACCGAAACATAACAAAGATTCAATTTAATTATCTCTATTCCATACAATTTCAGTGGCTGCTCTCTATTATTAATGAGACGCCTTGTTTATTTTCATTAAATTAAATAAATAAAAATATGAGCTCACATTCAATAATAAAACACAAGACTTTATTTTCATAACAGAAAAAACAAAAACAATAACAAAAACAGAAATAAAGAAAACAGCTTTAAATCTATAAAAATTGACTAAGGATAATGACACTTGAATGAATTCAATACTAACCATTTTTAGTGCCATTCTGCTCCTATTTCATAACAAAAGCAATTACCATTTGAAAAAAAAACAATAACAATAATAAAAACAATGATAAGCAAAAAATAAGAAAAAAAGAACAATTTATTATTTTCATTTAAAAGACTCAAATACAATTCATTTTCTACAATAAATTATCCCTGTTCCCACATCCTATACAGTATATTATTGCTTCTCCCTATCATTGTACATTTGAGTCCTGTTTTTTATTATTATTATTTTTTTTTTTTGTAATAAATCAAAAAAACAAAATATTTTTTTTATCCATCGATTTTGAAAAGTCTTTTTGATCGATTTCGTTTTAAAACTTTCATTGTGAAGCCTACATAGAAGTAAATATTATATATAGAAAAACTTTATACCACTAAAACTGACTGGACTGAATCCTGCTGATACATTTAATTTTTTTTTTTTAATAAAAATCTTAGGAAAATTATTTGGTTGTAAAATGGGAAATTTATTACAAAATAACAACAACAAAAAAATATTTTTTTAAAGTTCAATTCGTTTAAGTGATTTTCTACAAAATATTTCTATAAAATAGTTGATTATAGTTAATTTTATCAATCGATTCAATAACTAATGGTCATGAACTACACATTTAGTATGATTGTATCATTTTGGTTTCTTTTGGATTAAATTTAAAATACTCTTTGGGATCATAGGGATTCGTGGAATAATTTTTATGTTTAACTGTTTCTTATCGATTGACTCGGTCTCGTTTACAGTAGTTCTAAGTAGAGAACTACAGAAATTATGTACACTAACTTTATAAGATATTAATATTGTGTATGAATATGATATTATGGCGAAAAATATTCAAAAAGTGTTTTTGTCTGTCATGAACTACAGAAATTAAATTCAAATTGATTAGTTTGTAGTGTGAAGATTATTGAATATCATAAGATGGCAAAATTAGGAGAGTCAGTAAGCTTCAGAGTTCAAAAACAAATTTTCAGGTAGACTGCTCAGAAAATCCTCAGAAAATCTAGTCTATAAAGCTATGAATGTACAGATGACTAAATATTGTACTGTAATTTTGTATCAAAATATACTAAAAATTGTTTCGGCTTTGAAGTTCAAAATAATTCTGACTTTGAGGTTCAAAATAATTTTCTAAGTGAATTCGAGAATGAATTTTGATTTAATTATACTACTAATTTCTAGTATAATGCCATTCATCTAGTAAAATTTGGGCACATTTTAAAAAAGTATACACTTTTCAACTCCAAATATCAACAATAATGTATACACCGGGTGTTCCAGAGCATGCGTATCAGCTTTTTAAGAGGGGAAGGAACCGTTATTTTAGTTACTACCGAACCGGACCGGAAAAGGGTTTTTTAAGCCCAAAAATTGTCGAAATAGACCTAAATCTAGATGTAGAATTTGAATTTGAATATAAAAGTACCCCTTCGTAATTGAAAATCTCGTTCTCGGCCAATTGCTGCGATTTTTGGGCTTAAAAACCAGTTTTTTGGTTTTTCCCGCAAGTTGAAAATATCACCAACCGATAGAGCACCCTCGATTTAGTTAATACATTTTTTTTTAATTCTAAGATAACGATTTCTTCCCTCTTAAAAAGCTGATGCGCATGCTCTGGAGCACCAGGTGTATGAAAAGTATATATATGTAGATATCATTTATCATTATAATATACTAATATTATTTTTTTACTGCATTTTACTTTCACCTACACCTATTTCCATAATACATACATTAAAAAAAAAATTGATTTATTCTCTCAATTCTCGTTCCTTCATTCATAATGATCTGTTTTTTCATTATTATTAATGTTGATATTAAAGGCTTCAGACAGCTAAACGAGTATATATAAAATTTAGTTCCTTACTTAGTTGGCCAACAGGTGATCATATGTAGGCTTTAGATCTAGCTCAACAGCGAAAAGAATAATTTACTATCTTTTACCCAATACACCAACCTTAAAAATGCTTTTCCATGTTGAAGAAAAAAGTTTTTAATGCAGAAGGAACAAAAAATAGTTATATGTATATATGTATTGTGTTCAATGCGATATGTAGGGCGTAGGTGCATTAATAATAAGAAATTTGTATTTTTGCCTTTATATAAAATTGTAATTGGGGTTTTTATAAATTTGAACTTTGATATTTCGGGATATGAGAATAGAATAAGTTATTTATATTAATGAATATTATTTTATCTTAATGTTAAATGTATATAAATTGTTAGTATATAGAATAATATGATAAAACAAAAAAAAAGAATCCTAGTTTCATATGTTTATTAGAATATTTTTAATCGTTTGAGATGATTGAGTACTTTTAGTCATATCAAAATTTAATTAAAATTACTGTTCTGAAGATTTTGTAGTTTTGGAACGACTTAAAAAAATTTATATATCTGAAAAAAAAAAGTTTTCTAGATTCTGTAGAATGTTGCCAAATTAAAATTTTTTTCTTCTTATTAATAAATTTTCTATTTTTGTTTTTCTTTTATGATTTACAATGTATATGATGTGTATATAATATCTCAAGCTTTTACTATAAAAGTTTAATATAAAAAAATATATTTTTTTATCTTTCAGTGATATGATTAAATTATCCTTGTCTGTTAAATTAGACCTGTAGAACATAAGCAAACCACTATTTTTAACCCTGTCCACGGGTGATATATGCTGTATCAGATACTATACTGAATGGGACAGAAAAATAAATGTTGTACCCGGGTACAACCAACTGACTACATCTAAGAGGTACATGGTGTTTCCAGCTTTCCAAAAATATACATCTGTAATAGCGCAGTTTATCTTTTCAGAACGAAAAGGATATTTGAATGGATATTTGTTGTTTTATTATTTTTGCATATTAATGTGTTATATCTGTTGGTATATAAGATATATACCGAATGTTCCAGAGAATAAAAAAGTACCAATTCCCATTTGAAAATGTCAATTCCGACGATCGAATAGTCTTAAAAACCCGATTTGTTGTCTTAACCGGAGGTTGAAAATGTCGCCAATCGATAGAGCACCCTGGATTTAGTTAATAAATTTTTGTTTTATTTTTAAAATAACGGCTCTTTCCCCTCTTAAAAAGCTTATACGCATGCCCTAGAACCGGGTGTTCGTACATATTCGGTTTATGTATCTGGTAATATACCGGCCTGACAAATATTTTATCGTTCGTTTGATGATGATAACAGCTGTAGCTGTAGTTGCGAAAAATATTAGTTATATATAATATATAATTAGAAATATATATTAGTTCAAAATTGAAAATTGACAAAAAAAACATCCTTGCATATCTTTCTTTAAAAACCAAAAATCTCAGGATTTATGAAAACTACAATACCCATTTCTCTTATTTAAAAATTTGTAAGTTTTACTTTTTTTTGTTTTTTTTTAAATCCTATTTGAAAGATAATTGAGTTGAAAATATAACGGATTTAAGTCTTTAAATTTAAAATTTAAATCCCTTGAATTAAGTTTAAGCTTCACAAAGTAGCATCGTATTTATATAAATTTTTTTTAACTTTTTAATAAAATTAGATTTGGTCCTAAGAACATTTTTCATGACAACAAAAATAAACAAAAAAAAAAAACCAAAACTCAACTTTATTTCCATGCTTTCCAATTCATTTAGTTAAATACTAATATTTTAAAACTATCAAAAAAAGGATATCGAAATTATTTAGAAATTGATGCAATCAACAACTGAATGCAATCACCCATACACATCCTTTTTAAATGATCCACTTTCGAAACAAAGAATTTTTATTTTGTTTTTGTTTTGTCGATTTTACCGTCATCATCACTATCAAAAAAAATTTTTTTTTACTTTGACTCCTGATTTTTATGTTTTCATTTCAATTCACGATTTATTTTAAATTTTTTTACTATAATTTTTAAATTTTTTTTTTGTTGATTCTAGGATTTCTCTTTTTTTTCAGAGTTTTCAGAGTTTTTAGATAGAAGATAGTTAAACTCAGAAATACGAATATTTATTAAAGAATATTTATCTTCTGTGACTTTAGTCTCTTGGGTTAATGAAACATAGATCGAAAAGAAAACTTCATAGAAAAATAGAATAAAAGAGTGTGAAAGAGAGAGACAGAGAGATAGAGAAAGGTAAAAGATTACATAAACATTCCAAAGTATCTGCGGGGTTTTTAGTTTTTTAACTTTTTTACTTTCACATATTTTCTCTTTTATATCTAAATATTCCGTTTCTTTGTTTTACCAACAAAAAAAAAACAAACAAAAAATAAAAATAGAAAAACTTTGTGGTTTGTGGCAAATGGTTTTAGTCTGGAATATTTTTTTATATTTCAATTTTTTCTTTTGTTCTCTTTTTTTATTTTGTCAAATTTTTATGATCTTATGTTCTTTTATTTTCAAAAAAATGGAATTTTGTTTTATTTTTGTTGCTTTTCTTTTTTGACTGTTTCAAAAATGTGATACAAGAATTGACATTACTTTAAAGAGCAACAACTATTTTGGAAAAAGATTATTTTAGAAGAGTATATCCACATTGGAATATTTATGCAAGTCACATAAGTAAGACAGAAAATATAATATAGCCAAATTTACATCTGAGCACAATATAAAAGAAATAACATTTAAATTGTATTGATCACCTCTAGGATACATGCTCCAACTGAATATAAAAATAATTTTAGTTCTTTGCAATTGAAAATAATTTTTTTTTTACTAAAATATACTGTGAGTTATTGAATTAGTGAAATAATTTATAAAAAAAAATTAGAATAAACCGTACGTAAGAGATTTCGCAAGAACGTTATTCCAGTAAGGTAAAAAAAAAAAAATTAAAATATAAAAAGTATTCCATACTAAAACCATTTGCCACAAACCATAAAGTTCGTTAAAATATTCTAAGAGGACAGTATGTTAATGCAAATTTCAATCTTTTTTGGAGACAAAAACTGAATTATAACAAAAATGCAGGTAATTCAAAAAGGAATAATCGATATTGAAACAATATGTATGTTAATACCGTTATTTGCTTAAAAATTATATATAATTTACCTAATACATGTCGATTGAAGAAACCTAGGAAAATGATTAAAATTGTTTCATCTCAAATTAGCTTTTAAAATAGTCACTATTTTCGTCCTGTTTTACATATTTGCAATTTTATGAGCACAAATCTGAATGAAATAGTTTCGAAATTTAAAATCTCCATAAATCCTAAACGATTGCAAATCGAGAACCCTCCTTCAATACTATTTGTTTCATTTATTACAAAAACTACTAAATAAGTCTAGTCTCTATTGAGTGCGGTAGATACGTAAAAATTTGTACATAATACAGTAATATTCCCAGTTATCCATTATATATATTTTCCGGAAATTCTACCGACCACTTTTTTTTCAATCATTCAGACTTTAACATTGATTTCCGAACATGTAATTTTGAGTATATATACGGCATACCAATGCTCAGCCGACGATTTCTAAATATTCAAACCCTATATAATGAAAGAAAAAAAAACCTTGTATAAAATATCTAATGGTTGGAGTCCGAACTTGAGATCTTCTGACGTGTAGTCTCTACAGTATATCACTTTGCGGCAAATACGAAAATAAAACAATACAGTTCGGTTTTCTTGGTTCTGATGATCTATGTTGGGCAACTGTCATCCATCCACTAGTCTTCTATATGTTTAATAGTTATCCTCGATTTCATTCAGCCATTTTGAATATGGTCTACTTCGTGATCGGTACTGCGTTTTATATTCATTTTGAACAGATTTTCACTGAGTTTTTATTCCTTAATTAATTTTATTTTTTTATTTTTATTTTTTTATATTAATCAAATATTGATGCTTTCAATTAAGCCTTCTTATTTGATCTAATTTGATTTACAACATCGTTATTTATTTCGGGATAAAATATTTTTTGTAGTATTCGCTTTCTGAATACTATCAATTTATTTTCGTCACTAATTACTGTCATTATTAAAGATTCGCAGTTATAGGTTAAAACCAGTTGTTTTACGGGCTTCTTATACATTCGACTTGGAAAGGTCTTTGTACGTTTTTGTGCTGCTTGGGTTCTGTTATAACTCGTCAAATATGTGTGAAATTTTTATCTCTTTATTAACACACCTAGATGTATAATTTGTTTGCTCCTTCAAAGTCATAGTAATTTATTGCCATATTTGAAATGGGATATTCTTTTTTCTGTGAGCACTTCAGTAGCAATTTTTTTTTCTCTTAAATTTAGAAATATTTCTTTTAATTCGTCAAAGAGTATAATTGTTGTTACAATTGCTACCTCGTCAATTATACGTAATCATTATAAGATGATCTTAAGAATACGGCTGCTCCACTGTTTAAATCTTTATTGTGTAGCGAAGAGTAAAATTGACAGTTGATTGATAGTATTGTTGACAAAGCATAATCTTGTCTGATCCCTGTTGTTTTTTTTGCAAATTAGTCCGTTATTTTGTTTTGTATGTGCCAGCATAATTAAATTTATTAATTTTCTTCTGACTTATTTTCAAGGGCTTTCTTATTATCTTATAGTATTAAATTTTTTATTACGTCATTCTTGAAACAGATTGAAAAAGTTCAGAAATTAAAGGAAATCATTTATTAAATTGTTATGTTAGAAAATTAGATGTAGACTCAAGAAAACGCCTACGTACATAATGTAGTTTAAAACGTTTTATAAACTTAATATTAATCAATTGAATGAAGTAATCAGGTGGAGTAGATCCAATGCCAAAATACTGACATAGAATAGTTTATTATAAGTCATGGTTCATTCAACAAATATCTATTGAAAGTTAGTCACAAGCACTGATGAATGAATTATGTTGCTTCCGAAATGTCGATTATATTTGCAATCAAATATTCAAACAATTTTTAATGAACGGAAATCTGACAACAATTAAAATATTTAATCTATTCAATATTGGTTGGTCCAACACGCTAAAGATATAAAAAATATTTGCAGGTATAAATCGCCTAATTCTGAAATTGACATTATTGTAATAATTAGCTTTTACCAAAGACATATTCTAAACAATCAAACGGGAACAACAGATCTGAACAATAGATCTGAAATGATCGTTTGATGAAAGGGAGGTTCTATATAGATTTCAACATATGGAGTTCTACCGGCAAAAAAAAATTAGCTGGATATTAAATTAACATTGTTGTATAATTCAATCATTTATAGTTGGACCAGGTGACCAATGGTGCAGAGTTCGAAAAATGAATTTAGTGACATTCTGTTTTGTATGTTAATAAAAAAAAATAACTAATCAAGAATTATTTGTTTGTTTTTTGCTTTTGTAGTTGTCGTTAAAATACAGTCAAGATAAATTGGTTCCTTACATCACAAACGAAAAATTAAATTTATAATACACTTTGAAATGTTTCTTTTAAAATAGAAAAATATTCGAAAATTTTTTCATTATTTAAAGAAATAGAAAATTTTATATTTTTATTTTTCCAAAATGTTGTAAGAATCAAAGGCAAATATCATTTTGTTAGAGAATATTGTGTTAAGGAGAAGGAAAAAATCATATACGATGAGTGAAAATTTAATTTTAAAGTTTTTCTTTAATTTTCTCTAAGGATTCTACTTATGTTATTTTTTTTTGTCTTGTTTGTTTTTGTTTGATGACAAAAAAAAAATGAATATAGTTTTCTTAATTTTCCGGGACTCTTTTATTTTTGTACTGTTTAAAAACTGAATTTACATAAAAAAAAAGTTGAAATTAAATATGTTATATAAAAAATTGCAATTATTTAAAAAACTAGAATTTCTTTTAGTAAATTAAAAAATGAAGAAAAATTTTATTTTGTGTCAAGATTTAATTTTAGAATTTTATAAAGTCTTGAAATATTTAGATTGTATTTAAATTGTTAGAATAAAGTTGTAAATTAATAAAGAGATATTTTTGCATTTTTGTTGGAGGAAGTTTCGTTTTATTTAAATTTAATATATGTATATATACATTTATATATATATATATATATATATCTATATGTAAGAATCAAATATGTATGTGTATATTTTAAAGAATAAGCTGTAGTTTTTAGGTAAAACATATTTAAATAATAGACATTAAAAACTGTGGGTATTGTTATGATGGTGTAACAAACTGAATCGTCAAAATTTAGACTTTAGAGAAGTATTGTGTAGTCAACAAAATCAACATCAGCAGGTTTGTTTCACAAAAAATTTTTTATCGAAAAACAATTTGGATTATTACACCAGAATAGTATAATAACGGAAATCGTAACCTATAAGTCTAATTATTTTATTTATTATTTAAAAATGGTTGAATCACAGGCTATACAGTTTAGTCGAAAATATGAGTCCGATATAATAATCATACTGTCAGTTTTATAAAATATTTTTATTTTTTATTTATCTATATAGTTATACGAAATTAATCCGTTGTTATATAAACTAGATACATACCTATTCTATTACAATAGTCACTTGTATGTTGAATCGACAGTCTCTTGATAACTCTTGAACTATACAAATAGAATATTTTGAAAAAGTATTTCAAATAATATTTTTGAGTATAGTGGTAGTTGAATTTATTTGATCAAATACTCTATTTAAATTTAACAACGCCAAGTTAAATACTTTTACTTATATAATTTTACTCAATTTTACTTAAAGAGTATAGTATTTGAATTTAATCCAGTTTTAGCTTATATTAATTTCATAATACATCTTAGTATCATTGTTCTGCAATCCCATCAAGTGAAGCATAGGACGGAAATGTTGCGGAGGAAATGGTTTGTGTTTTGTGGTATGAATATATAGGACAACTATCTTGTACACTATTATGTAGGAGCATATAAAATATATCTAGTAAGTCAGATTTCAGGAAAATGAAAATGCATTGTTACGTACGGTTCCATCGAATCGACTTCGCGTGATAAAATGAATACAACTATTTATTAAATAATTATGATTCTATATAGCTATATAGTTATAAATCAAGTATCTCGAATCAGAGTTATTGGCTGTTCCTAATAACTCAACTCATTATACCGAGATGCCGAAACTGTCTGGAGATAGTGCTTGTAAAATTGGCCATAATTTAATTGTTGTCAGTTTAATAATAATAATAATAATAATAATGTCGAGATGGACATTCAAGTTTCCTTTTGACGATGGAGATTTTTATTGTAAATGCCACAATTTCAGATCTATTGCACTTTCCTATTTGATTGTTTAAAATTGCAGCTAAATGACGTTATATTTCAAATAGAAGATGTAAAGATGATTCGTCTTGTTGTGACCAGAGTCTGCATATGATTGTGTTAGACTCTAACATTGGATTTACCACCCGGTTTATATTGATTTATATTGTAATAGCACTTAGTTAATATTTAATATAGTTAATATGAAAATAGCTTCTTGGACATTACGATTGCTTTATATAATACTCCAATTGCTTCTTAGTAATACCAAGACATATACATATTCCTGAATTTGATTTTTGGTTTTTGTTGTAGATACCCAATATATAAAACAAACTAAATCAGATATGAACCAAGTTAAAAAAATATGCATTGGTTACGTTGATCTGCCATTCAAATGCAAGCCTCGGTACATTACCGTACCTTTGCGTGATATAACATTTTTATTTAATGTTAATCGCGGATATTTCCCTCTTCTATGGTCGATTTTTATTCGTTAGTTTTTATTCTTAATATTCTTGTATTTTTAATACATACCTATTTAAGGCTATAGCGTTTGGTTTATTATTTTTGATATGTTTTTTCGCAGATGTACATGAATTCAATTTGCCAATTAAATAATATAATATTATTAATACACAGAAATCGGCTAATGTTTACCTTTTCAAGTTTAAAACAAAGAAAAAAAAGCTTTTAATTGTAACGCCGGATATTTCTGCGAATAATACAATATTCCTATCAAACAATAAATAGTAATTAATATTGATATTTACATATATTAAATTTAAAATAAAATATAATTTATAGATCAAAGAAAAAATAAATTTATTAAATTTAGAATATATTTTCATTACCTATAGGCCATTCAAATAACATCAAATAATTTTGATCAGAAAGTGAATGATTTTTTAAGAATACCTACAATTTTAAATAATTTAATTAATTTCATTTATTTATTTTTATTTTTTTATTTCAATTCGTTTAATTTTTGTAACCTTCGCATAGGCGATCAAATTTTTTTTTTAATGATTGTACATATATTTTGCTTTTGTATTTTAAAATGTCCTTGACTTATTATATTATTTTCAATTAAATTAAATTATAATGTTTTGTATGATTTTTAATATGGTAGAAAGAATTGATTTTTTTTTTTTGGGCTTTGTAAAATTCAAACTTTTTAAACCTACTCCCATTAATTTAATTTATTTCGAAATTCAAATAATGGACAATAGATACTAAATAGATATTGGGGAAGTCCCGGAAATACTGATATAAAAAGTATATACGAAGCAGACTAATTTCATTCTCTGAATCTAGAAGAGTGAAGGAATGAGGTACAGGTGACTTTGAATAAATGTTGACGGTAGCGACACTGATTGTGATAATGAATATGAATTATAGTAAGCAATATTATTGTTTTAGTGTGATGATGATTTTGTTTGCCTTACTCCTCTTGGGAGCATAGGGTTTCAACTTGACATTTCCATCGCACTCGATTTCTAGCTGCTATACTATGGTATCTTCATTTCTATTTCCGAGGCAATGTCAATTTCATTTTTAGTCTGTTTGAACTGTCTAAGTAGGAGATTGACCTACTGTAGAAGACCACTTTGATAACTCTATCTGCGCCTACGTGGTAAGACGACGTCATACTTTCTGCAAGTTGTCGCTGCGATTTTATCCATCTTTGACGTTAATATGCCTGACGTTACTATGTTTTAACTTTATTTATATTACTTTTATTGTGTTATTACTTTTATTGTGTTGTATGAGATATATAAATATTGATATAGATATTGATATATGTATGTAGGTAATATTTTTAGTTATAAAGTATTAATTATATTTTTATTGATTATAAATTTTATATATAATATTTAGCTATTTTTTTTTAGTTATATTTTATACCCCCCACGTGAATCGAACCCGTGACTACCATATTGTAATTGAAACAGATTTCTGTGCTCCAAACGATTAGGCCACGGAAGGGATTGTGGAAGGGGAGTGTTGATGATAAGACATACTTATTTACAAAGAAAATACATTGTACTTATACCTAAATAGACAGTGCATCATATTGAGATTAATGTCGATTTATATTAAAATGGAAGGAGCAAAGAGATGATTTTTTTTCTGAACTGATAGAGACAAAATTGTAATAATGATTAGTGTAAAAAACTAGTTTTACGTACTTCTACAGAAAATAGAACGATATATGATGGTTCTTTTGATGATGTTTTTCTATTTGTGAAAATAAAAAGAAAACAGATCAGTTTTTTCAAAAAGTATATTTATTTCCGCTTTTTTTTCAACTATAAAAATTAAAAAGAAATAAAATAAAAATTTAGTTAGGTCGACCATCCTTCTGTGAAAATTTGAGATTAGGCTATTAAAGTTAACATGTGCGGATTTTGCTTCATATAATTTTTTTTTTTTTTCTTATTTCAAAAGTTAACTATAATACAATAATTCACTACGTTAGTCTTAATGAAGCTATAAAAATTAAATAAAAAAAAAATAAAAAATAAGAATAAAATACAGGAATAATAAATTATAAAAACTTAAATAAATTTTAAATAATATTTTAAATTTTAAATTTTAGATTATATATTATAAGATACACAAATTATATATTTTTATTAAATTTCATATTAAGCATTATATTAAGTTAAACAAATGATCCGACTCCAAAAGAAACTCCTTTAGTCGTTTTTTAAAAGAACCCCACTGTTGCTATATTTTTGATATTACTAGGTAACCGATTGTATAACCCAGATCCTGACACTTAAGTTCTCTGAGATGCTAGCACATTATTAACTCTTGGTATCCTAATATTATTCTGGTTTCTAGTATTAAAATTATGAAAATAATTTTGAATGGAATTTATGTTGTAGTACCCGATATTATTAAGTATTTTATATATCCCCAAAATTTGTTGAAATTGAAAAATTCGTTTTATAGGCATTATTTTTAAGTTTAAATATAAGCGATGAGTATTATAGCGTAAAGGTAAATTTAGAATATTTTTCAAAATTTTAATTTGTGAAATTTGCATTTGAGAAATTCTATTATTGGACGCCCAGATTACTGTGCTGTATGAAAGAATAAAATTTATATATGCATGATACATTTTTAGCTTAATACTATTAGGAATTTTGGGTTTATATTTAAGTAAAATACCATTAAAAGTATTGAGCTTTCTATCTAACATATCAATATGGTGCTGCCAACTTAAATATTTGTCAAAATGACTCCAAGAAATTTAATTTCATCAACTTCTTTCAAAACTACATTGCCAATTTTAATTTTTTTCAACCTATATTTCTTTGACGCTGTCTAAAATGGATGATTTTAGTTTTTTCCGCGTTCATAACGTTTTTGCTTAATCTGAAATACTCCGTTATTATCATCGTATCATGCTCTACATGAGATTTTATAGCTTCTAAATTATTACCAGAGTAGAACAAGCTGCAATCGTCTGCGAATAGGTATAATTTAACTATTAATGGCAATTTGTGTATATCATTTATGTAGATTAGAAATAATAAAGGACCCAATATAGAGCCTTGAGGAATACCAATGTTAACTGAATTGTAGGAGCTAAAGGAGTTATTATACGAAACAAATTGATTTCTATTCTTTAAATAGCTTTCCATTAACTTCAGCGAACCAAATCTAAAGCCTAAAAAAGATAATTTTGTTAGAAGCAAATTATGGTTAACTGTATCAAAAGTTTTTTTTCAAATCGATGAATAAACCTGTAACAATATTAAAGTCAGAAATTTTCTCGCCCTATATCTTTTAGTTTAATCAGTTATATATTATTTTACTGACCTCACTTGTAATTCATTTCTCATGACTAAGTTTCGAACATACCAAGGTGCGTTGCCTATGTAGTCAAATCCGTTCTAAGTACCTTTGATTGAAAATGTTTTTTAATTTCAATGTTTGAATTTCTTTATGCTCCCCACGGTTCAATACCGTAACATCATATTGGCTTAATTTTACATTTATAGACTAGGACCTTGTTTTCAAGAATGACCTGCGATTTACTGCCGATTAATCAGTATTTTTAAGCGTAGCTGTTTGCTTTTGGTTGCAGTATTAATATTTAGGTCCCTGTGTTGTTGATTTAAACTGGTGGACATTTCAGAACTGTCTTCACTTCTTTAAGTAGTTATTTATTGCATTTAATTGTGTTTAAAGTTTAAAACATGCCATTTCAGAGAAAATACTTGAAGCGAGTACTGGTGTATCGTCTCAAAATGTTGCAACCATTACATGTTGCCGTGTTGGTAAGTCACGAGTAAATAAAAAATAGCTTATATAGTTTTTAAAGCATCTTAAAAATTAATTTGAAAACGATAATGAGAAACGACAAGAATGGTCCAAAAACAAATATAATTTTAGTCTTTCATTAAAGAAAAATTGAAAAAAATTTAAATATGTAGGCATATCATATTTGTTTATTTGAACTTGAATTAAATACCGATAATTATTGTACTAATTTCAAGAATCTTGAATGCACTTCTGTGACACAACACATATTTTACAAACGATAACTAAATAAATTTTATTAAAATTGAATCAAATCTTTTGTAGCATTGCTGTTTATTGATTTTACAAAAAATAAAGAAAAAAATTTTTTGCCAATTGATTTAATAAAATGTGCCAAGCTTTTCCACTTTGATCAAAAATAATATAAGTATACTTTCAAAAAAAAATATTAATTTAAAACTGTAATAATGTGAAAATTTTTAAAAATCTAAAAACAATTTCAATTTCCTAAAAAATTACTCTTGTATAAAGGAATTGAAAAAAAAAAAAATATCTTAAATAACTCTTATACAGTTCTTAAAAAAAAAAAAAAACAAAATGAATTACAATTCTAGTATCTTTAGAATATCATCTATTCTAGAAACTCGTTATTTTTCTCAATTTTAACACAAAAGGAAAAATAAATTAAGAACCTGTTGTCAAAAAGTGAAACAATCTATTTTGTAATAACAAGTCAAGTTATTTTTATAATATAAAACGAAAAAAATGTTTTTTTATTTTGTTTTTATTTTTTCAGTTTTTAATATTGTCATTTTTGTCTACATTTTGCATGACTTTGACACGAATTTAAATCCTTGAACAATATTTATTATTATACTTTGAAGTATAAATCTGAAAAAAAAAAACAAAATATATAATATATTATTATATTTTTTTTAATAATAGAATTCTAATCAAAAACTATCCAAAAATATATGTACTTTTGTTTCGATATGATCCTTGCAACCCACGTAACAATTATATTTCTATATAAGACTCGTGGTGACTCTTATAGCAATTGTTATACGTTTATTTTTTAAGTGTTATTGTTTTACTGTATTAATGTTGCGCAGTTTTATAATTATGTTATAATGCTTGAGTGGATAATCTATAAGAAAAGTGAATAATCTATATAGATCTAAATTTGAATATGAGTTGAATATCATCCTTATATGTTTTTAAATTGTATTTCAGTATTGCTCCAAAAGAATTTCATCTTACGCATGTCATTGCAGGTGACAGCTCCCTGGTAGCATTCAATGATTTTGAAAGGATTTGTGATATCTTTTACAACTTGATATATTTTAAGGAATATAGTAAGTAGGTCTATTTCTTAAAATTTATAAAGCTGCAAAAGATAGTTCCGATGTAGTTAGTCAAACTTATCAACATTGGAAAAGTGTGGCAGAACTAACATATTAGAATTTAATGTATATAAATGCATTTCCAGAAATGAACATTGCCTTATTCTCAAACTGATATCATAGCAATAGAATAGCGTCCTGCAAAGACATAGAGCTACATTTCTAAGATAAAAGAGGAAGTATAACAGATCTTAAGAGGTAACGATTACACAGAAGTCCTCATTAATAAAAAAAATATATAAATGTAAAGTCCTTAGTTTGACCCGAAGTCGATCTTCTTTAGTATATGGCTATAAATTTGAAAATCTTATATGTGCTTGAAAGAGTATTTTTGTTTACTGGTCTTTGGAATTTGTCTTGACGTTAAACTTAATTTTAATCTCCGCTGATCTCTTCAAGAAGAAATAAAATGTTGATAAAATCAAAAGAAAAGAAGGTTGAACAATTTAATGGCTTAACTTAGACAAATATTTTTTATTGATTCTCTAGTCTGTCTTATTCTAGAATTATATGGGATCTAGATAAATTCTAATAAAATTGAGTCAGTTCAAAAATAGATTCTTGCATTTGTAGTAAGAAACCGATATAACACTTCACACTTTTTAAATCGTTCCAGTTACACAAACAGACTAAATTTTTCGAACATGGCTTCTCTTGTCCTCACGTATACAAATATTTACATCATACCTATTTTACTTTTGACATTTTGAAAAATAATATATTATGTATTAATGTATACAATCTCTTAGTAACAAGTTTAAACTTAATGGTAAGATGGCAATCAAGAAATAGAAAATTTTACATTTTTTTTTTTTTTTTTATAGAATTCCAAGTCTATAGGATGAACACCCTAACTGCTTTTAAACAGAGATTTGGAATACACAATCACATACAATAGCTTTTTCTGTTGAATTTTTGTGGTATAGACTAATTTAAATGTGGAAAACTATATCTATTGTAGAGTACTTCGCCTTCATAATAGCATAGTTCCATTTTATTTTTAGTGATAACCAAAACTCTCAACTGTTTATCATTTATTTTATCCCAATGATAAAGGGTACTGGACCAGGTCGAAAAATCCAGAAATCATTTTTTGCCTCCGTCGGGAATCGAACCTGGGACCTTTCGGTTAAAAGGCAGGCGCTCTACCTACTGCGCCACCCAGCGTAGCAGATTTTAATCACAATATTGAGAGTATGGAAGAAATGAACCGATTAAGAGATGTTAATGAAATCGGTCCTTTCTATTTAAAAAAACTTCACACCAACACTTTTCAAATGTACTGTCCTCGTGCAATTAATTCCAGCAAATTATAAATTTACTTTTTGAAGGTGAGTCTGTAGTCTCTTTGATTCAATTAACACAAAAATAATATTTTGATTAAGTCATCTACTTTTACTTTTTAGTAGTATGTACCAGTACCTCTGTTTATTTTTACTATGTCATAAAGGAATACAAAATTTAATAATTCATTTTTTATGTAGGCAATCAAATTTTATATTGTATAAATTATTTTGTTTTCAAGGTTAATTTATTTTTTGTCCTTCAATCTTTACATACCTTGTTTTGGTATTTGAAAAAAAAAAAAAATAAAATAAATAAAAACATTTATAAATGTTTTGCCGCAAACCTTCTATTCCATCAACAACTTTACAAATGACAGCAGTCTATTGCCATCCTATGATTTTCATATAAAAAATGAAGCTCCTATTGCTGATTCAACCAAAAGACACGGCATAGTAGCTTTCCGAACCATGATTTTGTCGAAATAGCTAAGTGCGGCTCCAAAAACATAGTTGAATTAAATACTTCTAAAAACTGGAGCTATATCATTTTCAGAAAAACGTTTATTTTTAATTTAAAAGCTATGCTTTAAAAATATGAGCTAAAACGAATGGGCTTTCCTGTAGATACACACATATATCGAAAAATTAATTTGAATTATTCGACTTTGTAAAAAATTCAAATGTTGTTGATTTTCTTAATCGTTGAAAGTTATACTTTTTGTCCTCTGATCGATTGAAAATTTCTTTAACGCTTAAAATGGAGTTAAGTTTCTCTATATAAGTTATTATATCTCCAGTAGTGTGTTAAGATATTTGGATAACTTTCAAAAATGCTTTAATTGTCTTATCGATGACCTGAATCTAAAATCTTCATTTTGCTATTTTGAACATCGTCGTAATGTTGAAGGTTGTTCTTTATTTGATAGATGTTTCATAAGCATTGTTGTTGTTTTACCTCCACTTCAGCGTTTCTTTTGTTAAACACGAGATGTGTAATGTGGTTATTTCATACTGGTGTTTCTGTAAATTTGTTTATTAACAAAACAAAACTGAATGTGAAACATAATATTATCTTTTTGTGTCATTTTCATCTTCATCTCCAGCTCATAATCCATGTATTCATCAAATTTTAGAATTTCTTATCTTATGACTCGTACATTAACATCTTCACACGTAATTAATGTGATTTTATTCACTAATTTTTTTATTTTTCTCTAATTTGATTTGCCTGCCCAGTCCAGTCCCGAAATTGATATGCAATTTCCATATTTAATGTTTGCCTATAGAATCAAAGTTTATTTTAACGAAATATGATCGACTTGATAAAAATTTGTTTTGGTCCCAATCATACGTATCCGATTATGTAATTTATAATTTTGAAAATTATCACATTCAACTGATGATCATAAACGATTGAATTAACATTAACTTCGCGAAGAGTTCCAGTAATTGGATCGAACGCATCATATTCAGTAGAATTAAATAGATCAGGAAACATCTCAATGAACTTCAAATTATTCAAATTGTTTCGTTCAACAATTCGGTTTATAGTATTAGAAGATAAAGGTGAGCACTAGTACCGTTATTCGGGATAAAGCTTTCACTTACTGGCGCTTCTACTTTATCAGGCAATAAAAAGAAATTACTGTATCATTGGATCTGTTGTTTTCAGCTTCACTACTGTGGTAGTTAAACAAATTAATCACATACTGAAAATCCCATTATAGCCACTTCATGTGCGACAACGTTTTGTAACCTAATTCACCCTCTAATAAAAACAAACCAGCACTGTAACACATTTCGTTATTACCATATGATCTATAGAATTCTTACAGCACAAATGACAAAATTTGCCAAAAATTGACACAAATCATGCACATTTACAATGTTACGTGGAAAGTCATCATATATTCTTAAAATAGGTACATTTACATTTGAAAAGTATATTTAAGCTGTCTATAATAGTGATTGAGTCCTTAGAGAATTTTTTTTTTTTTTTTTACTTTTATATGAGTTAAAAACACAAAAAATGAAAACCAGATTCACAAAATAAAAACTTTAATAATGTTTTCTTTTGTTTCGCTCGCCTCTCTCTTAGGATACTATAAAATATTTTATATCCTAAAGAACTGTCTCAATTACTTCCAAAAGAGAAATATTTTTTTAACATGGGTATTATACATAACTAATGTAAGTGGTATGAAACAAAGGGACATTTCATTGTCGCTCTATAAAAAAATAATAACAAAAAAAATATTCCCCCCCTGCAGAACTCATCATTTCACTGTTAGATCAATATATAGTACAATGTATTTTATATTTTTCTGAATTTTTCTTTTTTTTTTTTATGCTCTTCTTTTCGTTTGTCATAGAAAACTTATATTCAAGTCAAGAAGAATAATATCAAAATTCTCTAAAGTTTATACACAAAAACAAAAAAAATTCAAATAAAAACACAAAAGAAAAACCAAGTTTTTAGATCCCAACTCAGCATTTTTAAAGGGATCTTCTGTCATTTATTTTGTTAGAAAAGGAAAGTAAATAATATTTTAGAAAAAATGTTGCGGCAAGTAGTCCTTTATTTTCGGTTAATATACTTTGCTGTGAATGTCCTTTTTATTCAATACAAAATAATAATAATAATATTCTTAATGATTATGCAATGAATAAAAATGTACGCATCATAAATATATATTTTTTATTATTATTATTTTGTTGTTGTTGTTGTTTTTTGTGTTTTTAAATATTCGGTCAATTGATTTTGGTTTCATGAGAAATATTTTCTTATTTTTTTTTTCAAAATTGAACAAATTCTAAAAATAAAATATCTAAACGATACAAATTTATTATACTAAATAAAATTTGTATTCCAATAGTAGAGAAAAAAAAAAACCAAAATTAAGAAGCATCAAACTTCTGGAGAACTTTAACAAACATTTTTGTTATTTTTTAATATTACTCAGAATCCGATTATAACCACTGAGTAATTCCGAAATACTTCATGGAAAGCAGAGATTTCCTAAAAATTAAATAGAAATTCAATACAAAATAAAAAAAAATTCTTACTTTGAAAATTGTATTTACATTTCTATTAAAATCCATTACTATTCATTTTCTAAATCTGAAGTAATAGTTAAGACAACAAAAAAATATTTAATACTTTGCAAAACTTAAAGATTTAAAGTGAGATATTTAAATAAAATAATATTTACTACAATTAAATTATTTCAACATAGTTTTATTTTACAAAATAAGTTTAATATTAGCATTTTGGGATTTATCGTATAGGATATGCACATTTAAAACAAAACTAAAGACTCTGAAATAATATTTATTTGAATATAAAAATCATTAAAGATAAATAATACTAAATTAAAATATTCTCTAATGGGTATTAATATTATAGGGTGACTGATAATTAACGTTTGGTAAGGCATGGGCTTTTTGTAAACATTTTTTCTATTTCGATTCCAAATCAAGAAACAGTTATATCAGTGTATATTTATATTTTTTGCTAACTACAGTGTTGAATTAAAATACGATGTTGAAAATTCGTGTTCCTGTAAGCAAAATCAAAATATATCTATACTTGTCTTACCTTATGGAAATGATTGTTGAATGAGCCAATACAAGTGATAAGTCATGTAAAACTTCTGAAATGGATATATTCTTCTTGTTTATGTAATTTAACTGGCTAATATTCAATTTGAAATAGGTAGGTTTTAAACTACGAAAGTCCTTGGCAACTATCTCATATGATATTAATTTCTTTAATTTCAAAACTTATTTGACAAACCTTAGTTTTTGTAGGTAGGAAATGTATGTCTATTTCCTCATTAAATTATATTCTCTTTTGTCAAAGAATACACCAAATAGTGACAAAGTTTTATTTTAAGCTTTTTTAACACACATATACAAGTTTTTATTTAAAAAATTGGAAAAGCCAGGACTTTTAAGGCAGTCTAACGTCTGAAATTAAGATGCCCTTTTCTCTCTTATAATGCTTTGCAATATTGAAACCTCGATGACATAGATTTTAGCTTGAAAGACAGTATAGAGTGTATATCAAGGGGTGAATTGAATCTTAGTTCAAATACGCTGGTACCTGTTTTGTGAAAGGTGAGACAGTAAAAAAAAATAAACAAGAAAATATATACATATTATATACATATACAAAATTTTAAGTTTGTACAGCTATTATTCGAAAACGATAAGTCTGATACTCATCCAACACATACCGTTAATTAGGTGTATTAATTTAAAAAAAATTAATTATGAAGATATTGCTCTAGTTTCAATTCAATATTGTTTAGACATAATTTTTCTAATCCGATTTTCTTTAACTCTCTGTAACCCAGGTTAAATTTAAAAATAGATCCCTCGACTAGAATAATAATTTTTTTGTTAAAATACTCCGAAGAATCCCCTTAAAATATTTTTGCTCTAAGCCGGAGCACCCTTTATATACAACCAAACTCAACAAATTGTAGCATATAAAAAAAAATCTGGACAGCTCATTAAGCCCAAATTATGGAATACAGAAAAATTATCAACGTTTTTAGAGACAAATTGGTACCACATAAAGAAGGTAAAAGCTTGGCTTTAGCAAGAATAAAAGTTGGCAAACTGCGGAGAACATGAAAATTGTACCAAAATGAAACGATGTTTTCAAAAAATAAAAGGTTTTTGCAAAAAAAAAAAAATATATATATATACATATATATTTGGGCTACCTACCCTTTTATTATTGTTTAATGAACTTAATTTACTTTTAACAAACATTTTGCAGGAATATTATGATAACTACGCAACTTTAAATACGCTTAAATGAAATATTTTTTTGTTTTCAAAATTAATTTTTGTAAATAAAAACCAAACGTTTAATTAACTTTGAACCCAAACAGCACCAAAAATATGATCTATAAAAAGTTTATTTTATTTCAGTAAAATATTATTAACTCTTTTTTTATAATTTTTATTTTTTTTTTTATTTATCTATTTAACTTTGACAAGACTCTTTTCAATAATTTAACAAAAGTCCTTAAGGTGCCGTGAAATATGCCTCTAAGTATAAAAACATACAAAACAAACTTTAGTGCGTTATGTGTTCTTAGTGGGAGATGAAAATATACCATAATACAATTTTGCCATATACATCAAGCTGTCTCCTGTCGTATGCGTTAGTTCTACTAGTAAGGAACGGTCAACGAAAACAAGCACAGATGATTTGAGTCTTTCTAGTTCTCCCACCAAATCTTTGTACACCAGCCATTTGAAAACTTCAAAATTCTACTGATACTGTAGTTTGTACTCATGCTCTATATAAAGAATCTTTTGATTTCTTTAAGGAACTTTAGAATCTCTATTTCTCTATGAAGTTCGAACTGCCGTATAATTCATTGAATATTCTCGATTATTTTCTTTTTATTTATAAATTTTGTTTACTGCTTCTTGTAATGATAATTTACATAATAAGCTTATAACGTTTACCTAATATAAGTAGTGTCCTCTCCAAAGGTAACAATTTCTTATTGTATATGATTTTGGACTAATGTATGATTAAGAATGTCACGTCAACGAAAAAGTTAAAAGTTTCACTATAGAAAATGAGTTCAGACATAACGATAATATTTAAGCTTTGAAACTACTGCAACAAAGAAATTTGATTATAGGGCTTAAAATAGTCAAATGATTTGAGTTGGTTTAACATTTAAAAAAAGCTAGGACTCTTACTTTTACATAAAAAAAAATCAACTTTTCTCGAACAAATTACTGGGTGGTTTACTGAAGCCAGAACCAATAAAATATTATAATAAGAAAAAAATAAAACTAAGTTTTTATATTATTGGCTCAATTGACTGTATATGACTTGAAAAGTGTAGAGACAGAAAAATAGCCAGATTCAACAAAAAACAACTACGGAAAAATTAGAGCATGTTTTGGAATATATGGTTATTGTATATAATTGAATGATGATAGGACCGAGAACAATACCTTGTGGTACCCTGGCAATAATATTTTCCATAAAAGTTCAATATATTATACATTTTATTGTCTAATTTTAAAATTTCAACCCATTGTGTAATATTTATGTATTTCAGTATATTATTTTGATAAAACGTTATTTAATTTACAAATCACAAATTGGATGATACTGACTTTAACCATATTTTTTGTTAAGAAAAAAAGCTGCAACTTACTGCAACATTGAATATATTTCAATTGTGAGTAATGTTGAAGGTTATATGTGTGAGATGAATCACAGTTAATAAATTAAATAGTTTTGCAATGCCTTCATCGACTATTGCACACCCTGTTTTTAATAAAATCTTTGAAACATTTTTTCCAAAATGACTTTTTGCTTTTATTTAAGGAGTTTTTTAATTTTAAAATTTATATTTAAAAAATGTTATCATATTTGTACAAAAATGTACAACAATTTTACATTCTGGACTAATATATTTTTAAAATTTCCAGTTCAGTAAATTCAAAATAGATGAGAAAAAATAAAATAAAATAAAAAGTTTTTTCCAAAAACAAACAGACACTGGGGTCAATAAATTTTCCAATATTTTATTTTTAGTCTATGTACATAACTCTATCATATCTTTATATACATATCTATATTTTTTATTTTGTAGTTATTTTTCATTTTATTGTTTTATTACGAAAAAAGTTTTCTTAGAATATCATTAATAATATTCTTTCGTTTTATATTGCAACTACAGATTTCTAATTTAATTTCTTTATAATATATTAAAAAATTGCATAGTCGTTTTTTTCATACTAGGTACAGAGTTGGGAAAATTGCAATAAAAAAAATAGTATATACATTGTTACAACAACCAAAAAATATAGTTAACAAGAGAGAATGAAAAACTTTTTTAATACTTCAACTGATTCGAATTTTCTCCTCTCATTCAAGATGAAAGTTTTTTGGGTTCATGTTTGGGTTTTCTTATAGTTTAAAAAAAATAAATTACAGTTATTTTTTCTTTTTTCTTTTTTTTTCTAGATAAGCAAAATTATTATTCTAGAATTACGGTGAAAAAAAGGTAACTGTAAAACTTTGTATTACAGAATATATTTTATTTTTGTTTTTATACACTGTCACCGTTACATTTTAATATTTTAATGTAGTTTTCATTATTCTGTTCTATATTCAAAATTAACGCATAAAATAGTTGGCATTAACTTTGTAGAAAATTTTTTCACTTTTAAAGTAAGTACATTCAATTTTCTTGTCACCAACATTTGTTATTTCTTTAACATAGAAAAATTTACTGGACTTCAGTGGTTAGATTCTGTATAATATATATATATATATATACATTTATAACTGAATAATAAATTTTGCAATAATATACAGAGTTGTGTAAAAAAATACATCTATCTTTTTATAATATCTATCTTATATAGATACACTATAGTTTCATTATTAAATATGATGAGAACAAAATAAAAAACTTTTACGGAACAACTTCAATGTTCAACTCATTATGCAAAAAATAATAAAATGAAACTAAAAATCTGTTAACACTGTAAAAATTTCAATTTTAATAAATGAAAACTTTTTTTTTGCATTTTTTAATTTGAAATTTGAAATTTCAATGATGAAAATTGGACTGAAAATCAAGAAAATCAAATAAAATTTTGTAAGTGAAAATTATACAAAAAAAAAAAAAAAATAAAAAAAAACAAAACCGGAAAAGCCATAAAAAAGAAAAATGAATTTAGTAGCATTAATATATGAGCTAAAAGAGTAATAAATACGTAGTTAGTTCTTTAGTTCTGGACTTTTCTATTTTTTTTTTTTTGTAATTGAAGCTCTATGAAAGCTCTATGTATGGAAAACTAAAAAACTACTATTTTTAAAAATTAAAAAAAAATGTTTACTAAATTATTTTATAGAACTTCTTTAATTAAAATTATTTTTATTAACTTTACCTAATTATGCATGGATTCAGTATCTAAAAGTTGATTATAAATTTTTTACACTTTTTAGTTGAATTAGAATAAAATTTTAATTATATTGTAATTAAGATTTAAAATGTTTATTCATACATACAAGTAGAAAAAGGACGTCGGCCATCATCAAAACCACTTCAAGCTTGTAGACGATATAAAATCCTCATACAATCCTTAATACATTTTTATGTACCTTGTCTCTTGGAATAAAAGCTATTTCTCCCTGTCCGTTTCCTGTTTAAATAGTTCTGATTTAATTACATTGCCCACACTTTTTTTTCCCAACAAAATCTCGCCTCATTGCCATGTCTGAGTGGTACCGTATTCCAAACTAAAATAATTTGTAATACAACTACCCGAACCAGTAAAAATTTTGAAAAACGATAACAGACGTTTTTATTAATTTTTGAGAGGTAAGTTTAAATTTACAGGTCTGTATAACTCCATTGGTTTATGCGATGAGTGTTGCAAGTACTTGTGCAACCTCGAGAAAAAAACTCTCGTACAACACCAAAGAAACCAAAAATACAGGTTTTATTCAGGTTCCGTTAATGGCAAAAAGGACGCCACTCTACCGAGTTGAACATTTCGTTCAACCCTCAGTGTTGCAGGTGTAATAAAATAACGAGATTAACATTTTTCAACCTCTTTTTTACAGCTGCCTTATAGCAGTTAGCTAAAGCCAGAAATCAACTTTTAGGTGTGGCAACCCCTAATAATTTAAATATTGCAGGGAAGAAAATTTGGTCACTTAATCCACATTGTCAACCACACAGGTGGCTCTAGTATTGAGTTTCTTAGATGAGTGATCACCTGGAACAATTAGGACCTCTTCTATACTTAATCTTTATTAATGACATACATAAATTACCACTCATAGGCAAATTATTTTTATTTACTGATGATTGCAGTCTATTTTTCCCTTGCAATGATAACTTAAATGTGCAAACACAAATGGAGTATAACTTGTTGATTCTAGCACAATATTTTAAAATAAATAAAATAGCTATGAATACGTGTTGAAAAATAAAGTTATAAAATTTAGATATAGTGAAAGAGATTTGTACCGAATTCGTATTTACTCTTATAATATTTATTAAGAGGAAGTCCTACCTATCCACTATCTACCCCATAGTGAGCAAAAAGAAGAGGAAATTAATATGTAAAAAACCTCTAGAGTAAATAAATTAACCTCTTTTTTTAACTAATAGATAACGGTTGTCATTGGAGTTGAAGTAAAAGGAAAATAAAATCAAATATATAGGTCCTGTAGTCAAATATTTTTCAAATGCGACTATATTACACATCTTAATAATTTTCTATGTCCATAGAAATATAATTTTCTATGCCCAAATGATTTAATTTGAATTTAAATTTTGACTCAAAATTATATAAACCTAGAAAAGGATTCAATTTTAAGGACTTTTTTTTATCCTTCTTAAATTTTAATTAAAAATAATCAAATGAACAAACTAATAAAAGTGAATGATAAATTCAAAATTAAATTTACAGAATAACGTCAATTTTCTATTTTTTTTATTATTATTTTTTTATTGTTGTTGTTTTTGTACATCTTTTCGTTTCTATTTCCTTTATAATTTAATAAAATAAAATTTATCGTGGGATTCTTTTAAGGATAACATAACCTATAAAATAATATAAATTGTTTTTTACTATAAATTAGCTTAATTCTCTCATTCCTTTTTTAAAATACTTCCTGAACAAAAAAAAAAAAAGAATAAAAAAATTTGAAATGAAAATAATGAGAGAAATATTCATCATTATAGAGGTGAATATTTGAAATAAATTAAAACCAAAAATAGAAAGGAATACAATAAAAATTTAGAAAAAAAAATAAAAACAGAAACATTCGGCAAATGATACCTTTTTAGTAATTTATTCCTCTTCTATACTTCATTATACATTTTATAACACCCATTTAAATTCTTTGCATATTCAAAGAAGGATTTCTCAACTTTAATTTGAAACAAAATTTATGTGTATAGTAATGGATTTATTCTTTTCTGATTATTTAAATTATATAAAATATGTGTGTGTAAAATATTTGAATAATTGAAATTGTTGAAATTAGAAGTGATGTTGAAATAATAATAAAAAATTTATTACTTGATCCAACTAACATTTTTATTTTTTATTATTTTAATTTCAGTGCCAGTTTCTGTAAATTTATACAACTCTTCAAGTTTTATAAAGCTATTATGTATCAAATAATTGTTTGTGAACATATATATATATATATATATATATTTGAAATATGCATTTAAAAATTATAAAACTGGGAGCTGTTTGTTGTCACTTTCAATTGCGAAAGGATCAGAAATTACCAAGTCGATAACGCGATCCAAAAATAAAAATGGAAAAAATTTAGTAGAAGAAGGTAAGCTTTTTTGAGAATAAAAATTAAAACAAAATTAATGTTAAAATAATAATATCTTAATGATACCTACTGGATTGCATAGAAAATTTCAAATAAATTCAATTTAAATTTAATTTTGGATTTCAGAAAGAATTGTACAAAACGAATGACTAATAATGTTTGACTAATTTTAATTTTTAATGAGTTTAATGGATTCTTAGAATAAATACGTTATTATAATAATTAATTTAATACATTTTTAAAATACTTAATTTAATTAAATTTTTGCTTCTTATTTAAATTATAAATAGCCAACTTTTTCTATTAAAATATACAAAAGAATAGACTTGGAAATCACAAATTAATTAAAAACGTTTGTGTTTTGTCAGTAAGACAATATTAAAGAAAGTCGGTGGCGCAAGAGGGGTGTAATAGAAATGCTATAAAACGAAGAAAGGCTTTCGCCCATCTCTTCTTTTTTTTTACATAGTACCCAAACACTAGGAAATTTTTTCTTTATACAAAATTTATGAAGGTCCGGGTACGGAGAAAATTACAAGAAAGGAAATGGCATGATAGAGGAGAATTGGTGGAAAGGTTAGAGACGAACCCGACGAACCTAACTAATCTACTTCTTTCTAAAGAAGCTTTCTAAAGCTTCTTAGCGCTAAAAATAATTAAACATACAAAACGTAAAAATAAATTGTTAATCTATAGGCCTAGGTTCTGTTTTAACAAAATGGATTGAAAATTTATCAAATCGTTTTAACTGACGGATTCATATCCAGCAAATATTATATTAACGCTGATGTGTTCCACAAGGATGAGTTCCCTCTTTTACTCTCCTTTTGATGTTTATCGCAATGATCTTCTCCAATCACCTTTCAATCCTATATATAGTTTTGTAGACGATAGTGGTCTAACAGTATCCTTCGATTTTCTTCGAAAATAACATGCTACATTACTCTAGTTACTAATACTAAACGTAATATGTAGTGGGCAAGCTCAACCATGACTTAGCCATTATTTTTGAAGATAGGGAGGCTGATAGAGAAAAAGTAATAGAGTTGAGTTGCACTTTTTCAGACGAAATAAAACCCTAATGTCACCTCTTAAATATTTCCACCAATGAATAAGAGAAGCATCAACTAGCCACCCCTATACACAGTTCAAATTCCTAGGGAAATTCCACAGTTCAAATTCCTCTAAACATGCTATGGAAATTCGTTTGCCGTCAATTTTTCTCGAATTTGGAACCATATTCCAACAAATATGTTCGCTAAATCCAAAAATATACCTACATACGACCTACAAAAGTTGAAGAGTTAATTAACAAATTTATTCAAAATGTCCCTACTGTTCAAAACAACATTTTTCTTTTCCCATTTTTCAATTAATCCAAGCTGTGCATTCGTGTACAAAGGCATCGTTTAAAACCTAATGTTTTAAAGATTATTATCAATATATAAAAAATATAAGAGATTTTAACATCCCTCTAAATATATTTTTATATATAGGTATATTTAAAGAGGAGTAATATTCCCAAATGAGAAAATCCAAAATATATTTGTTGGGGTTTCTCTTTTGGGAATATTATTATCAACTCCACAAATTAAACATTCACTATGATTAGGTATGTAAAATATGTCTAAAATATTATGTAATGTGCAAATACAAGATTTGTAAATAAAATTAGAAATGAAATTGAAAAACAAAAAAATAAAAAAATAAAACCAAAACCAAAAAAATTGCAGTGAGTGTGGGTATTTTAATTATTCTGTATTGATTTTGGTTCTCCTCGACATCATCGCGTAAGATTAAAATACTTTATTATTAATTCATTATTTACCTCACATGCCCATATGTAGATTTGTTTTAAATACATTGGTAACTCAAAATATTTTATATTAGTATTTAATAAAACGATAAATCAAATTAAATGAAATAGTCCATCCATCGTGATGGTTGAACTGTATATGAACTTGCTTAAAAAGGAGAATTTAAAACCACTCTAAGATATTCAAATGGTTTCACACATTCTTATTTAAAACAAACTGTTTTACATTTTATCCTGGTCTATAAATGCAAAATAAAGTGGTGACATAACATAATGCCGCAATCAAATAACATCGTAAGCAATATTGAAATAATGCCGCAAAATTTTTTATGGAAATAAGGCCGAAAAAAATTAAATAAAACCGCCCAAAATAGGGTGTTATTTCATTTCTTTGTGGCTTTATATACTTTTTGTTTAATGCATTATTTCTTTATTTTGCGGTGTGTTATTTCATTCACATACGTTGGTAGGGATATATTAAGCTAGATACTCAGAAAAAAATCCATTCGGACAATTTTTATTCGGGTTTGCAATCAGCTTTGTTTTTCACAATTTTAGAAAAAGGGAATATGTACAGATAATTTTTTTTAACATAATTCAGTTTTTGCTTCATTTTTAAAATTTCTGATTTTTATGTATAATTAATAAAAACAGGGTTTCAATATTTATCTCAACCTCAATGATCCCTTTAATGAATTATTAGTCTTTTGTCAATTGACTTTGATTTTATAATTAAGGTTGATGACATCAATAAGGCGGTTTCTAAATTCTACAAACTTCTATCAAAAGGATTGGAATTTTATGTTTCCTTTGCTCATAATAGAGATCATAGCTCTAGGCGTTATTTCATGCCGTCAAAAAATTTTAGTAATTTTCAACAGATTTTCTCGCATATTACAAGATGCTCTTCTCCACTTAGACTAAAAAACAGAACGTTTTGTAACTGAACACTACAGTTTTGTGGGAAGCAAACCGATTTCATATTAAATTCAAGACAAACATAATATCAATTTACAATTACAATTATATTTATAGCTCATAGATATTTCAAACTCTCATCCATATCATATCAAATCTTCAGTTCATTGATAATCATATTTAATAAAACATCATAATTCATTGAAATATTTTTTTATTAAATATAGTTCTAAGCATTGCATTGCAACAATAAAAGCAGCTTGAATCACCTGCAAGTGTAATTAATTTATCTTTGAATTTCTATTGACCCAATCTGATACTTGAGATACATACTCTTGCTTGAATAAACGTAACGTATCATAACGTATCATAATGAAGAATTTTTTGTTTTCTGTTTGTAAAGTAGGGCGAAAATATTTTAAATATATTACTTTTAAATCCTGCATTATAAATCTTCCTCAACAGAGTATTATGTTCTACAGTATCAAAGGCCTTATTTATCTCAATAAAACGTATAACATTTTTCCCCTTGTATTTGGATTAGACTTTCATAAACATCCGAGCAAAATAACATAAATTTTTCTTCTGTCAATCTATTCAACTTTCTGACTTAATAAATTTAATTATTTTAATACCCAAATACATAAAACTCATATATTATGTACTTACAAAAACAACATTTTTAAAATTAATAATAATTAATAATCCATTTCAAAATTATCAAATTCCTCAGTAAATAATTTAATACAAAAACAACATTAATTTTCCTATAAAATTTCATTAGAAAAAAAAACATAATAGAATACCACGTTACCTATATTGTAAATGTTCATGACACACATTTTGTAACATTTACACCACAATACAAACACATATATCCACGTACATAGTATAACACATCATCAAAACATAAATTTAAATCAAAAGTAATACAAATATTATGATGTATGTAGGTATGTATTTTTATTTTAATAAAAAAAAATATTCCTGTGGGATAATTTTTAATAAGACATCAAAATATAGAATACATCATACAAACCAGTTAATTTACTGTATATCTAACTGTATCTATGGATGTGTGTGTGTAAATATTGAATTAAAAATGATATCCTTCCATTCTACGAGTACATATTATTCAAAAGAAAATTCATTCCAGTTATTTAAAATTAAGTTTTAAGCGCCCTCTTATATATTAACAAAAAAAAAAGCAATATTTCAAAAAATGTTGATCCTTTTTAAATCCTTTTCTCTATCTCTTTCTCTCTTAAAATAATTCTTACTATTTCCGACATAAAATATGGAAAATAATTTTATAAGCGGGAATTTTTAAATAATATAAACAATCATATTCAGAAATTTTATGAGCAATCTTATGATTAACAGTTTTCAGTTCTGATTGGTTCTCTTCATTTAAATTTTTTACTTTACAAATCTTCTTATTATTCTCTTGTTTTTGTTTTCCTACTTTTTTCATCCTTCTTATCATTTTTCTTTTTCTCACCATCATACTTCCTCTTCTTTTTCTTCTTCTCACCATCATACTTCCTCTTCTTTTTCTTCGGCTATTTCAGAAGGAGGATAGTCATAAAAGAAGCGTTAAGTTGACTAAAATCTCGTTGACTAGAGTATCTACGTACTTATGTCAAACATCTTAAGTAGTTATTACATTAGATTAAATTACATTAAGTGAAATTCAGAGTTCTAAGTTTATTGCGGTATTTAAATATTTTGCAATAGCCTTGCAATGCTATTTATAAGCTTTTAATTAATCTAGAAATCAGTATACTTACCAGTAAATTGGATAAGAACTTTTTGTAATGGCAAAAATCCCTTTTCTATTTTTTTTTTTATTTTTTTATTTTCTTGACAGTTGTTTTTAATATGGCGTGCAAGTTTTACTACATATTTTAATACAATATTTTCGGATTATGTATTTATCAATGTAGCATTTACCACTGCCTTAGATTAACATAAGAAGTTATTTAAGAGTCTGTATTAAACTTCTGTACCATCATCAGAATGAAAATTTCAATAGGTTTAGTTTTTATTATATTATTTCAACAAAGTTATTACATTACACTTCAATCGGATCAATACTTAAACCAAAATCGAAGTTCAAACCATCAGATAAAATGAATTTCTTCATATATATCCCTGCCTTCCTCTTTCTAGTTTGAACTGAAAAAGATGATTGTCTTAAGAGTCTCAGAGCTGGCAAACATTGAAAAAAACATTCCAATGGTTTTCCAAAAAAAATACTAAATTTGTTTTTGTTTTAGTTTTAGTGTTTTCTAATTTACGAAAATGGTTTTAGTTCGGTTCTGGTTTCTGGTATTTAAAAAGCCAGGTTTTTGTTCGATTTTGGTTAAAAATTATTCTTGATATTCAAAATGAAAGATCTTTTGTTTTTCATTATTATAATAATACTTTCTCCATATTGGAAAAACAGAGCCAGATATCAAAATTAGATATAAAAACAACTATTAGACAACCAAAGTCAAGTTTTCATATGTATTACAACTTTGAGTAATTGCAAGAAGGTTGTATGTCATAATAGAGTTGCCACATTTTTTATAGTTAGCTGAATATTGATGGAATAAAAATTGAAGGTTTATAAAAATATTTACATCTGTCAAAATAAAATAATTTTACAGTAATTTACATCAGTTGTTTACCATTGTTAATATACATAACATAATATGTATTCTGAACTGAGTTTACATTTAAATCTGGATTAAATACTCAATTTATAATGTCAAGGTAGGGTAAGAATTACTTAATTTTGATGTAATGAATTATTTTAAGTAATTAGACAATTAAATTCATTTAATTACTTGTACTTACAAAATTTGCAATTATTTACAGTTGTTTACTTGTATTACACTTATTTACCTCAAATATGTAAAAATCATAAAAAAATTTAATTTAAACGTAAAATGCTAACACTGCTAAATACCTAACAGCACATTTTATGATTGTATCATTTTGTACATTTCGTAGGATTTTTACGGACGGATTTGTCTTTTTTTTTTGTAAAATTAAAAATGATACTAGGCTTTGGTTTTAATTCCTAGAAACGACATAGCTTTTTGCCCCTGTCTATATTTGTATGATAGCATTTGTAAAACATATTCCATATGTTAATATTAATGTCTGTAAAGAAAATATGTGCTGAGAATTGATTAATTTTATTATTAATACTCTCAGGACTTGATCCTAATTTTAGAATTAATCATCTTCTATAAATACTTGTAATTATTTTTTTAATTAATATTTTATCGAAACTGAGCTTATTTGTGGAGCTATATAACTACCAATCGACAGTTTTTTATTTTACAAAGTTATAGTCATTGTAAAAAATATTCTAAGAGACAAATACAGTTCTAATTTTTAAACATTTTAATATTATTATTTTATTATTTTACAGATAAGTATTTATTTTTCTGTACAGATCAAACAGAATGAAATAAAATTACTTTACTGTTATAAAATGTTTAATTTCTTTACTATTTCATTTGGTCAGAAAACAGAATTTTGAGGGAATCTGACCGAAATTATAATCAATTTTACTGAAATTTTTTTTCTGATCGCCATAACCGTCTTACAGTAAAAACTAAATATTTTTTTAATAGTTCATTTTTACATTTTAGAGAACATTATAAATGCAACCTAAATATAATGAGATTAAAGTGGTTTCACAGATCATAAGCTTTTTATTATATAGGATAGCCCATCATTATATAAATAAATATAAATTAAATATTTTATTAATGGAAAATCATCAGACTTGTAACAAAACTTATAATTCCTGTACACATAAAATAATTACTTATATACGTCATATATGTATATATATATATATATTTGCATATATATGTACAAACGCACTAAAATTTATGTTATATAAGGATATGTGAAATATAGAAAGGATATCACAGACAAGCAAAAAAAAAATTAAATTGCATGTGCTTATAAGTACACAAACTTTCATTTAAAAATATTTTTTTTATTATGTTTTGGTTTGCTTTTTTTTTTTCAAAATAAAAATTGTATTGATTCTGAAAAGGGATAAAATTACAATAGTACATACAGGATACATAATATTTATATATGTATATTGAATGTAAATAAAAGAGAAAAAAAACCAACTAAATCCTACCCAATAATACAGAACCGAAATTAATATCCTGCCTGATAATTTTACTTGGAAATCATAATCATAATGATAATGATGATGATGATATTGATTACAGTGATAATGTAGATGATTGTTGTAATTCAAGGATTAAGTTTTTCTCTTTGTGCCATTTTTTTGTCGAGAAGAAATTTAAAGTAAAAAAACAACATAAAAAAAAATGTTGCGCATTTTAATGTATACTTATGTAAATTTTTCGTTATTTTTTACATTATTTTTTTATTTTTTTTTATATATAATGTTAAACAAATATTCAAAAAAAAAAAAAAAAAAAACAAAAATTAAAAATATATTAATGGAGAAATTTTAATCCAACCATGAATTTCATATTACTATTCGTTCGCATTTGAAATTTATTAAATTTTTAAGTAGACATCTCCGATTAAATTTTCAATTTTTTTGTTCATTTTTTGTTTGCTTACTGGGGGGATTCATTTTTGAAAGTTTTAATTTAAGAATGAGAGTTTTCTTTAATTCAAATTTTTTTTTTTTTACAATATTAACTTTTAATTAATTTTATATTATTATAAATATTAATACAAAATTGAATAGACCTTTTTGTTTTTATAATAATTAAAAAATTAATTGGGACTTGCGGAAATTGTTGAAAACAAAAAAATATAAAAAATTCAAAATCTAAAGTGATTTTGAAAAAATGGACTTTAAATTATGAAAATTTGTTCAATTAACAAATTTTTTAATTAATAAAATTTGAATAGGTTAACTTGACCTTGTTAATTTACGAATTTGATCTGATCTAATAAACGAAATTATGTAATAATATATTTTAAGTATTCTATTTCTGTTTTTTTTTTTTATTTTACATTTAGATACATTTTTTAATTGGACTTTGGGATAATTTTTTGTTAATATACTATTAACAAAAATTATAAAGCTTCTTAATTGCTAATTCTATATATTAAATTCAACTAATTGTGATAAATTTTAAATTAAAATCGCCCATAACATTTTTATTATAATAAAATCTTACCCTAATTTATTTAACGAAGAGTTAAAGCCCACAAAATACTTTGGTATTGTTATTGATGAAGAAATGAAGTAGAAAATGCAAGTAAACGAAGTTATGTTGAAAACCTTAAAGAAAAATTTCAGGAGTTTTTAGCAAAAATATCTTACAGAATTCCTCAAAAATATCAATGTTCTATTTAGTAGTTTGTTTTTTTTAAATTGAGGTCAAAATAATAGGATAAGCAGAATTTAAACCATTTAAAAGATCAAAAATAAAAGGATGGTAAAAAAATAATAAACAAAATTATAAAAGAATAAAAAAAATGAGAATGGAAGAGTTAGTTAGTATACATGAAAATACAGACAATTTAGAAGATATTTATTTACCAGCAACATATAAGTGGATACACTGTTCCATAGTCTAGAAGTTCGACAGCTAAAATTTAAAATAATAAATTTTTATATATCACAGTTCTGGTTAGAAGAAGCTCTACTATAAATTTGTGAGAAAATTCTGCTCTGCTGGTATTACGCTGGACTAGTTGTATTTTGGATATAAGACTTTTCATTTCGTCAGAGCGACCAACAGATACTTTGCAAGAAGAGTGGCTACTCTTGTATACATTACAGTGTTGACTTAATGATGTTAGGTGTTGTGTAACATCTACACCCTTAATTATTTTTATTGGCTTGATACCGCACCTTATCTACGTATACTGTATATACTGCGTACATTGTCCTAAATATGCAAGCTGTATTCAAATTGGGCCAAAATTTCAAATTAAAAATTAATAATTTAAAAAAAAATCGTTTAATTTTGAAAACTTTCAAAGTATAACACAAAACAAAATACAACAAAGAATTATAGCATAGAAAAAATTATAAATATAATATAAAAAATTAAAAAGAAACATATGAAAATTAGCCAATTAATGTTTTCTTAAGATCATGCAATTCAAATAATGGAAAATAAATAGTCAGGTGCCAGTTCAATTACTTTTGTAAGAAATAATGTTTCCTAAATTTTTTTTTTAAATAAATTTACTTACGGACTTAATATTCGGGGTTATTTTTACGAAAAAAAATATAATTTCACTGTAAAAAATTCAAAATAAGACAATTAAAAATATTTTTAGGCTTTCCATAAGAGCACGTCCTAATAAAGCAATACACAATGTTATAATTTTTAAAATTAAAGACAAGCTGCAGGTATATTACAAATTATGTATATACACTATAATATGGAAGAAACTACAATATTATGATGATATTATAGAATTGTCAAATCTTATAATTTTGAATTTATTAAAAAACATTTTCATTCGAAATATAATGTATTTTACTTTGTATTTATTTATTGAAACATACCTTTAGGCATTTCCTTTCAAACTTTGAGTTTCTTTCATTACAATCAATAAATTTTAGCATGAATATCATGCGTAAGCTTATCCTAGAACATTTTTTATATTTGACAATGAACCATTTTGATTTAAGGATATCGGTTTTTGCCGACAGTCACAACTTTTTAAGTATACATCAAGTTCGAAGTCTATTAGTTGCAGTATACTTCAAAAAAATATTATACTTAACTGTTTTCTTCTTCGTTTTGTTTTTATTTGCTGTACTCTTGATAACATTAAAAAAATGAAGTATCAGACGTCGTCGTTTAAGCATTGAATGTGCGTATATCAATAGATGCTTCCGACGCACCCAAAACATTCGTTGCCCAAAAGCCATTTCCAATAGAATGCTGTGGCAACAAACGAATCCAAAGCAAATAGACATGGAAATTCGACTAAGGAAGTGGGATGAGTTGGATTGGGCATACTCTAAGAAAACCTGATAACAACAAAGCGAAACAATGTTTCGAATGGAATTCTTAGGGTTACGTCACGTCCAAACGCCGAGTAAAACATAGAGAATAAAAATTTTAGTCGAAACGAGTACACAACACAGAACGTTGGCCACAGATTAGACGCAGATAGGAGACGATGGAAGAACTTTATATCCACCATATGTCCCAAAAATCGTATTACAGGACAGCGAAAATAATGCTAATGACAAAAATATTACATTGATTTTAAATGTTTAATGCTAATGAAAAAAAAAGATTGCATTGATTTTGTTTTTTAAATCGAATTTCTCACTTTCAATGACAATGCTGATCGTGCTTCGCCGCTCGTTGACAAACTATTAAACACATAATTAGTAACCGCAAAATCAGGGTATATGAAGACAACATAAATGACTTCGACGAATTAATACCCTCAGCTTTAGAATGGATAAATAACTTAGATATTACACTTAGAATGACTTATAAATTAGATTTAATACATTGTTTGGTCTTGACTAACATATTATTTTATTTGCCGGTAAACATTTTAATATTTGTATTTAATTGTATAAAAAAGTAAATATAACTGTATAATAGTAAATTAATAATTTCCATATTCTAAATAATCAAAAATCAATGAAAATAAGAAATTCGATGAAATATTTTGTCATTTGCCCTAAAAATTTAAAATCAGTATTTTTTGATTAACATTGAATTTTTCAAAACTAATGCATTACATTAATGCATTGTAAAAACAATATATTCCGCCCATGTCCTAAATTTATATCGCATTTCCATTTCTTTTTGTAATACCTTCAGGATTCAACCTACTCTAGTACATTTATACAAACATTTTTGTCAATATTAATTACTATCATTCTCAATCCTTTTTTTTTAAAATTCTTCTAAACCACTGGACAAAATTTACTTCAATACGAAAAAAAACCTTCCAAATACCCAAAACCAAAAAAAAATAGAATTTCCATGTCACATATTGTAATTAATTAATCGCAATATAAAAAAAAAATATTTTAATGAAAATTACAGGATGCCAATTTTGCCCTTCTCACACTATACTATGACATAAATTTCACCTTATTAATAAATTTTTTTGATATGAAATAAGAAAATTAATTAAAATTCCGTAAATCAATTCAATTAAATCAAAATTTTTTCGATAATACTAATGGTTTGGAAATCACTAATTAAAACAAAAAAAAAAAATAATAATAAAATAAAATTCTTTGAAAATGTTAATCATTCCTTTTTGAAAAACCATTAAAATCTCTTCTTATCTTAAAATCAATAAATTCTTCCATTAAAATTAATCAAATTACCACAGAATTTATTGATTATACAAACCTTTATATTTATTTCGAAATTTCGAAAATTTCTATAATTTAATTTTTGAACAGTTTTTTTGTTTTCAAATTCGTATATCCACAAGGACATTTTTTTATTTTTTTGTTTTACGAATAACTTTAAGATGAAACTTTGAGAGCTGTAATTTTGATTTTAATATTTCGAATTGGGATCCAAAATAGTCCTTTTTGTTTCGGCTTGTCTATACTTATACGACTAATGATTTTAAAAATATAAATAGATAAGGCGAATTCTCAGATGATTCAAAATGTAAGACAAAATAAAAGAAAAAAAAGTAACGTTCATGTTGAAAACTTTTTTTTTAATATTATTTATGAACACTAGTAAATTCATATTTCAGTCAATAGTCCTTGAAAGGATCAATCAAAATTAAAAATGTGTTTTTGATTAAATAACAAATAATTAGAAATAGCTCCGAAAAGCTTTTAAGAAAATTTAAGAATATAATAAATAACTGAGATGAGTCCCAGTCCTAGGTGTATTTAATTCAACAATTACCTATTAATTTAACTATATAATTAGTAAAATCTTAAATTACTTTAATTAATAAAATCTTACAGATGAGTATTTTAATTAATTCAAATACTGAATATGGTTACGGCGGCCACTCATATATATCCGTAATAATTTTTTTAATAATAAAATAGGATAAAAATCTAACGCGTTAACTTTTAGGAACTGTTTCCAAACAGTCAATTAGGTTTTAATAAACTTAATAAAAGAAATATTATGAAAATTTGGAAAATATTAATAAATTAAAACTTATTTATAACAATATTAATTGTATTTAAATGTGATTTAAGAAACATTTTCTATTGAAAACATGAAATTAAAAAGAAAACCTGTAATCAAGAATTAAATGTAAAAAAACGTGCATGACCAGCAGTTGAGATTGGTTAGAGTTTATTCTCGTTATACTATAATTCTATGATTGAAAATTTGTTTACCAAATAAAGTGCATGAACCACGAACTATATCAAGCTTAAGATTCAAAAATTTTAAGAATTACTAAAAAAATGTTTCAAAGTTAACTCAGGAGGCTGAGGACAATTGTCGTAAGAAAAATAGCTCAAATATGTTTTCGAAATTAAACAAAATACTATCAACAAATTAACTTCTGATATTTGTTGGTTCATAGATAAGAACTTTGCGGTTGCTGCCTGTCTTATTGGCTTTCAATTCGGTTTGGTTGGATGGCTTAATATATAAATTATAAAATATAAGCGCTTACTAGTACTTACAACAAATATGTTATACAATAACAAATTTTTAGTACATATAGCAACAATAATACGTTTAATAAAACATTTGTAATTGATAATGGTGTCCAGCCAGGTATTGTTAACGCTCCAATCCTATTCTCGATCTACATAGCAGACTTGCTTATTTTATTAGACCGAGCAAAAGGAAACAATTATGAAATAGGTTTCGCAGACGAGATTATAATCTATTCTGCAAATGATAACGTATATAGTATTTAGTAATGGTAAAAAAAATGGTCAATGTTGTTCTTGATTATTGCAAAATATGAATATTTAAAATGAATTGCAGTAAATGTGAGACCGTCTTATTTCGTAATACGATGGATAAAACTAGTTCGGATATTTTAAAGAACTGGAAACAATTTAACATCAAATCGCCTACTTTATCTGTCGCAAATAAAAAAAAGTCGTTAAGTACCTTGGTATTCAGCTACATCGAAATCTGACCATGTAAAATACGTTTTCGAGAAAGCTCCTCGATAAATCCCTTATGGCAGCAAAAAAGCTCTTTTACAGTAAAAATATTAGCAATAGCGTTAAATTAATATGCTATCAAAATTAATCAGGCCAACGCTTGTATATGGTGTACCCATATGGTATAACACAAGAAAAAATACGCATGTTTGAAAGAAAGTGCTTAACAGTTTGCATAAACAAGTCTAGAAAGGCTGAATTCGAAATACACACATTTTTAAATAAAATAAGAAAAACCTTTTTTATTAACTTTATTTGTAGGTTAAGAGAGAATAAGAAGTAAATAAATAACAAAATAAAAATTAAATAAAAAATATAAGAAAAAATTATAGCTTTTGACGGATTATAATAGATCATCGAGGTTTTCAAATAATTAATCAAATATATTCAAAATGTTAGTGATTTGTTTTGAATGAATTGAAAAAATCATACCGGGATAGAATATTATGAAAAAACACTTAAAAAATAGATTTAAAAAAAAATTGACTGAAGGACACCAATGATTTACCACAAATGCGAGCAAGAGCAAGCGACAAGCTATACCTCTGGACAAAGAAGTGGAAAATTAAACTCAATGAGCTAAAATCGGTACATATAAATTTTAAAAATAAAAAATTAGAAAATTAACAATCCGTAAATCTGAATGGCGTGAATATACCCAAACAAAAAATTGTTGGGAATAACATTATTATGTCAAACTTAGGTGGAAAGAGCACGTCAAAAAGAATAAAATTGAACTTAATAATAAATATAGAAAAATGTACTGGCTCTTAGTTCGAAACTCAAAATTACATATACATAACAAGATATTATTATATAATCAGATAATCAAACCGATATGGTTGTACGGTATACAAATATGGAGATGTGCCAAACAAACATTCCTTGGTATGTTCGCCAGAGTGACTTGCACAGAAATTTTAAAATTCTTTGTATAGCAAATGAAATAAAAAGATATGCAGCAAAGCATTTGGCTCGTCTGGCGGGTCATGTTAACGTTGTGGCCACTCAACTGAAAATCAAAATTATATCAGAAAGCCTAAAAGAACTAAGCCACTAGATTTAATACGTTGAAATTTTTTCTTTTTAGAAAATAAAATTAGGAATAAATTAATGGTTTGTTTGTCGGACTAGTTTTAATGGGAGAGGTGTGCTTTATAAATCTATAGTCAGTAAAAATTTGACACATCAGTGGAAGCTATGGGGATCGTTATGTCTATGGAGACTCCCACCAATCCACAAAAAAAAAGAAAAATATCTTATACTAATTATCTACAGTTAGTGAAATTCTACGATTTTTGTTTTTAATATTGAGATTGTGAAAAGATGGGGACAATCTCTCCAAAAACTTATTCGTTTTGAAAAAAGTTAAATATAATTTTCTTACACTGCATACGGCTACTTACGACTACTTTCGCAGGATTGTATTTTGAAAACGGTTAACAAGTTAGATTATAATGATTTTAAAGTTGAAAAAAAACAAAAATATTTTACGGAAAATACTATAACATATGAAATACTTATATTACCAGAAAAGCCTGATATCCTTCTTCTGATCTAAATGCTTCCTTCCTCCATCAGTATAGTGCTTCTGCTACCTGAATATATATTTTAGCTCAAAAGTTATATAATTTACTATAAAAACTTCTCGTCTAATGTAATGAAAACAAAAAAAATGGTTAGTCCTTCTGATGCTTACAAAAAAAACATCACAATGTATTTTCATAATCACAATTTTGCTTGTCTCAATGTATATTCTTGAAAGTAATGTGAGAGCAATTAAGTCTTAATCTTTGTACATATTTCTTTGATATAACAGACAGACAATTATCCCCTTATTGACACACTTATAAAACAACAACATCAAAAATAAAAAATAATATTTTATTCTCTTAGATCAGAGATAAAAAAAGCAAAAATTTAATGAAAATTGGGCTTTTTTTTCCAGACTACTACAGAACAAAAATTCATTTTCATAATTACCATAAATATATTTGTGTATCTATATAAATATGTAGCTATGTATATCCTGGAATACATTAACTTTTATAATAATATTAATTTACGTTGTTCATTTTACATTTCATTTTAGGTTCTTTTTTTTTATGTTAATTATAATTAACAGAACATTTATCAAAATAAATTTTATTTTTCATTCTTAAATTTTCTTTACATGAAATTTTTTTTTCTTTTTTTTATATTGTTTTACCAATCCTCCCTACCTCAAATTAAATCATCTTCGAAAATCTAATTTTTGAAACTTTAAGAAAATTTTCTTTAGTTATATTCTTTTGAGGTTGATTATATCCTCAAAAAAAAAACAAAAATAAAACCAAACCAAACTAATTGGCTTGGGGATTAACTAAAAACAGAAGAAAAAAAACAAAAACAAAAATGAAAAAAAGAATACAAATAAATAATAATATATAATTTGTGTACACAGGATCAAGAATAAGCCAAAAACCAAAAAATATAAAGAGAAAAAAAATAAGCTGTAAGTAAAGGAATCATGAATATAAGTAAAGAAAATTTTTGTAACTGTTTTTCATTTTCATTTGATGATCTCTCATATTTCATATTTGAAATCCTTGCCGTAATAAAGTAAAATCTCAGATTTTTCATTTATTTTTCTTTTTTATAAGACTTCCTAAAATATTATTCTCTAATTTTCACAATAAATAAAAACTATTTTTTTTATTCTCAGCTTCGATTACATCTATACATTATATTGTATGATGGGTGTGTGTTAATGTACAGTCTGGATCAGAAGTTTTTGAATATGCTGTAGAATAACATAGAACAAATTAATATTCAAAAAATATATGTGTGCCAATTTTTATAAAATTCTATAAAGAAAGTTGTATAGTTTTTTTTAATATTTTTTAATTAAATTAAATTAGAGTTTCGTTCAAAGAGTAGTTCAAATCTGAGTTAATACATCATACATGACTTTTTTTGTTTTTTTTTTATAAACAGCCAAAGTGTTAGGTAAATACCTTTAGCACTTACGTGCCGCTTGGTTAGGATAGGCCAGAAATGGGATAGTATAAATTAGGAAGAAAAAAGTGAGATAGATTAGTATTAGGAAATTGAAGAATAAAGGTATTAATATCTTCCTTAAATCTTTGAAAATTATAAGTTGAACGTGGAAACATATCAGAAGGAATATGATTCCACATTCTTGAAGTGCGAACTATGAAAGAACTTTCATAACCTATTTTATGCCATCTTGGAATTTCCACAGTAGGGATGACTTTTCAAATAATACTAACTATAGCTGTTTAGTAAGCTAAAAGCTATGTCAAATCATTATGATCTATAAATACTTATTGGAAGATCAATTTTTAAAGTACATAGACTTATTAATTTATTTGATTATTTTTTTGTGAAACAATGTCTAAAGAGAGTTATCTCATTACACACTGTGTCAACATAGACTCAAGCTCACAGGATCAAGTAGAAGTACTGTAGATATACATAGACGCTTATTGTTTCTTCTATAGTTTTAAAATAATTGTATTAATGTACAAATAATATGAGAAAATCAAAATTTTATCAGTGATTTAAATAATTACATTATCATTACAGCTACAATTTTTAATTTGGTATTTAATTCAAAAATATACTACTATATTGTAATTACTCTCTCAATAGCAAAATAGCGGCTTGGTGAGTAAATCCACAAAAAACAAAATCCATAAAGACTTTTGCCACAAAAAATCACCCACAAAGAACTATCGAAAAACACAAAAATCACTGAAATAAGGAGGAGAAGATCAGTCTGAAAAAAAATTACATTGCCCTTTTCTAGAATATGAATAAATAATAACGGAATCAATTTTCATATTTATTTCCGGAAAAGGGGAATATATTTCTTTTAACACAGTTTGGTAATCCCGTCTTAGTTAAATAATATTTTTTTGTGGATTTCAGTTTGTGGATTTAGTCACCAACTCAAAATAGCAAGAGATTGATGACACAGCAATTATAGCTTCAAACATCGTACCTCATATGAACCTCAAATCTCCTACAACGGAAACTCAATCAAAAGCTAAGTATTTTGGAAAATAAAAGTTAATTAAAATAATTTAACCCATATATCATTTACACCGAGAAAAGGTAATTGCTCTCTAGTAATTTTGAACTGTGCAGCCATGCTACCGGAGTATTTTGTCAAATTGTTCTGGGGATTCTTCACGATAGACGTTTAACATGGAAGAAGCACATACTTTGTAGAACCATTCATATACGACAAAATCTGTGAAGCCTACTTAACGGATACAAAATTTGCAAAAATTTGGAAATGTTTGCGAGGTGCTGCTATACAAAGTTTATACTGAAACCTATAAATCATACGGAATCCAAATGTGGGGTGCTGCAGTTAAATCCAACATTGATATAATTAACAAATTTATATTATTCTACTACCACAAATCTTGCTTCATTTGCAAACTATTCGTTAAATCACACGGAAATTGGTAATGAGGTTGATAGATCATATCATTCCTTAACGATTTCAGAACTGGAGAGCTTGGTTTTTGTACTAAGCTCTCCAAAGAAAGAAAGCTGAGATAGTTTTATTTATTTTTATTGGTATGAATATGACCTTTTACTCAGTTGGTTCTTTTACTTACCAATGCAATGGAATTATAGGCAGAAAGTTGACTAATTACATTGTTATTATTTAAACCATAATTGTTAACGTTAGAGTGACAGATAAAACTAATTGTATTGTATAATTATCGAAATTAGTCGAATATTTTCCTTTTAATATTTCTATATATGCTTATCACACAGATTATGCGTATTTCGTCTACTATACTTGTAAACTTCTTCAGTGTTTTGTACTCGACTTGAGTTTTGTATTCGACTATTTTCGACAATTATACAAAAAATTTTACACTATTGCTAGAAAACAAGTTTTTATAAAAATTTTATTGATTATATTATGTTTTTCAATTCAATTTAAACAACAAAGGATAAATATTGACTTGGTGTTTGTTCAGGAATGAAACATTTTTGGTTTTATATATTTCGATGCTTTTAGTTGTGTTTAATTTTGATTCTCTGATGTGATTTTCTATTACTATGTCTTGTTTGGAAATAGTATGACTTTCTTCAATTATGTTTTCCTCGACTATCCTGCCAATTGTTCCAAAGGTCTATATAAAATTTCCTATCAATTAAGTTCAAAAACATTGCAATAGTGAAAAAATATGTATCCAGATTATGTGGATTCTTATTATTTACCAGTGGATTATTACAAGATGATAGGTGATACGCTAACTCAATATGTTCAAATATTCATTCATAAACAAATACATGAAATGAAAAAAAGATAGAAGAAAACAACCTGCATATTTGATCTGTTTTCAAAATATATCAGCACAGAGAGCTTTCTTTCTACAAAACTTCTCAAAACAAACAGTTTCTAAAAGGGTTCAACAACTTCTTAAAACAAAAATATCAGTAATGAGAACTGTTTTTACCTCATTTCACTCACAAAGATGTTAATTCATTACCTGAATATGTTTATAAGACCAGGAAATTTGAACAAAGCTTCAAAAAATTTCATTTATTTACGCTGTATGTAATAAAACAATATTAAGGTAACAATATTTTCATTTTATTGGATTATAATATGGTAGTGAACTATGATAAATGGATTATGATTCGCTTATGATGCTTAATATTAAAAAAAAACAAAGACGAGCAAAATTTAAACGTGTACTATAATTTGCATTATTCAAAAACTATCGACTCATACTCTTTGTATAGCTTCGATATATTAACAAATTAGTATAAACAATTTAGTTCTTAACTCTGTTATATAGCTATTAAGAATAAGTCAAAATTCCTGCTGGGGTTGTAGTTGTATGTATTAGAAGTAATGTTTTTGTTTTCATATTTTTCTTTTTATTGTGTTAGTAATTATAATAGTAGCAGTAGTAGCGGTAGTAGTACCAGTAATGGGATCCTTAGATTCTTTGAGGTGAGTAAGTAATTTTGCTACAAGTTGCTACAAGTTAACATATATAATATACATCATTATCAAGTTAATAATTATATACAATATAATTTATTTAAGGACAAAATTAAAGAAAAGAAAATTAAGAGGATTGATAAGAAAGGATGGAAATAAATTTTTCTCATATATTTCATTCTCCACCAAATAATTTAACTTGAGGGATATGTTTTGGTAATGAACGACAGAATTTATACAAACCATGTATGTATGTGTATGAATTATGTTCAATTCGATATGTAGATACTAGATACATTAATAATTTGCCTTTTTTTTATTAAATTAATAAACTTTAAGGTAAGTTCTTACAACATTTAATGAAAAATTTTCATATGATGTTAAAGAAAATAAATTAAGACTTTTATTAAGAGGTTGTAGTTTAAATTAATGAGGATATAAAAAAAAAATTTTGAATTAAATATTATAAATAAAACATATTTTTTTTTTCTTTTCTGATGTAACAGAAATCAAAAAAGACATTATGAGAGGCAAAAGACGCAATCAAGGTAGTCACCAGCATCCATAAGGAAAAATGAAATACTGTAATACTTGAAGATTCCTATTCTTAATATCTATAACAGAGTTAGAATTTATATATATTCCTATGAAGATTAAGTGGTCAATAGTTTTGGGAAAGTAGATATAATATGATTTTAGTTTCGTTTTTTTTTGTTTTTGTACATTATCTAGTTAAAAACTCATTTAATACTGTTATACACACGAAAATAAAAAAAAATTGAAGGACCAATTGAAGGGTAAAACGTGACGCGGAAATAAAAGATTACCCTATTTTATAGAGTCAGATATAAAGATTTTTCTAATATGTTCTTGAAATACGAAAATGTCATTTACAAAACTGATGTTGCAAATTTAAATTTACCAAATCACTCCAAACTCACCGAAAATATAATAAACATCAAAACATCAGCAAATTTTATGACACTATGATCAATGACAAGATAATTCAATTTGTTGACAATAAAAAAATACTATTTGAATGCTATCATGCTATTAATAAGCTTACATCTGATATTTGCTGGCATATTAATAAAGAAGAATTTCTTATTTTTTGTCGTAGAATCCGAATTTGCAAAATAAACCCTTCTCATTTGAAAATCTTGATTCCGGTAAATTTCGGCTATTTTTGGGCTCAAAAAACCCTTTTCCGGTTCTTCACGGAAGTTGACAATATCACCAATCGATATTTCCTCTCGGAAAAAACTGATACTCATGCTCTGGAACACCCGGTATAAATTTCTAAAACGAATTTTTGCAAACAATCTAATTAGATTAACACTAGATATGATCACTGGAAATAGTTTTGTAATAATCGTCATAGGAAACAAATCAAATTCAGAGAATTTATTGCAAATTAAGAGTGGTTTACAACAAGGAACTGTAAACTCATCAATATTATTTACTTTGTACACAACAGATCTTCTAAATATGTTAAATGATATTAAGAGTGATAATTTCGCTATCGCATTTGCGGATAATCTCAACATATACTCAGTAGCAAATACAATATAAAAGAGGTTCAAACTAATGTTCAAAAATAATTGAATCTTACGGGTAGACTATTGTTAAGTATGGTTGTTACTGAAAATTAACATCTACAACAATGAGGAATGATATTATTCCGCAACACATCTGTGAACAAATTTAATAATAATATTGAAAAAAACACTGGAAAGAATTTGAAATAAGGCTCCAAATAATATTAATATAAATAAAGAAAAATAGTTATATACTTTAATAGTTAAAGACATATACCATCATTAAAATCTAAATTTTAATTTCCACTTAGACAAAGCAGTGGAAAATGGCACAAATCTTTCATGGCTTGTAAGAATTTATTTTACAATAAAAGAGTTAAAATCTGAGCTTATCAGGGACTTATTAGGTCAACTATTTTATATGCTACACCAATCAAAATTAATGCAAGCCAAATGGAAAAAATTTAAAAGGAAATACATAAGAGCGTAATATGTAGACTTACGAGAGCAAGTAATAAACCAGAAAGCATTTTTACTCTAATAAAAGCAAATATTATAAGATTCGATAATTTTTTTATAAAAACTATTTGCAAACACTTTGAGAGATCTTTTAACACGTTAGAAAATAGTTTAACATCCAATATATATTGTCATAATGAGGAGTACAGTAAAAATACTTTAACTTCATTGCGCCCAAAAATTTTATATTATGTTTATTAATATATAATATAATAGATTCATATTATATTTATTAATATATAATATAATATATTTATATTATATTTCTTAAACCACGAGCATGTCCTTTATTATATCCCTATAATAGAACGACTACATGCAAGTGTATAGGGTTATACCCTTAGAATATTGAGACTAATATATTCAAATATGACACGTTATTCCAGAAAAGGATAAACACTTATCAACAAGCTATTGCTGATTGAAGAGTTTATGAAAACAGAAACGTTGTTCAAATAGTTTAATATACCAATAGAATAGGTTTAGATTAAGTTAGTTAGGGATTTACTAAAGTATACTTATAGTTTAATTTTAAGGTCATTGGTATAAGTTTTATTTAATAAAAAAAAGTCTACACATTTTTTTGATTTCATCACATTTACATTTATGAGTCAGGCATAGGACCTACAAGGTCTGTAGATCACTTAAGTAAGTAAATATATACAACATAGTAGAAGAAAAATTAGTTTGCGTATTACGAAGTGCGTTAACCTTTTCTGGCAAATAAATTAATTTTTGTTTATCATATTATTTAGTTATTGCTTTAATAATGAAATTTTAATTTTTAAAATTGTTTACGTGTTAATTTATTTAACTACATTTGTTACTAATTATAACTTTCAGTAAACCAAAGACTCGTGGGTGGTTTCATATTATAAGTATTCGTTTTCTAAATCATTTTCTAAACCTCTTTTAACATTATTGTATATTAAATTTTGATATAAATATTTTAATTTATTTTTCATTATTTAAAAATAAAAAGGATATTAATAGATTATAATTTCTATAAATAGACAACATATGGTAACATACGAACTGAACTTAATATCAGATCTCTCATCTTATTATCCTACAATAAATCTATAAGATTCAATTGTAATAAAAAAACAAAAATAAACAATTTAAATTTTGAAAAATTTCAATCCTTTTATTTAACCAATAAAAAAAAACAACAAAATTTATACACTTCCGGGTTATTCTTATTTCATTTTTTTTTTCTTACAGGAGATCAATTCAACATCCTTTTATATAATATAATAACAAACAAAAAAAAGAAGCATACAAAGAAAATAAAAAAAAAAATTATATAAAAGCAATAAAAAATAATTTTATACACTCAAGTTGTTCAGGATACTCTGATAAAAAAAAAAAAAAAAACAAAAAGACAAAAAATGATACGACGAAAATATTAAAAATTCCATTTTCAAGTGATTTCCTCACGCACACATTAACATTTTTTTCCCTCAATACATAGCTAGGTATAAGAAATACAAAATTAACTTTTTGTATATAATATTGTAAGGAGGAAGGATACAACTGGAAAAGTTCATAGAATTTTTATTTATATTGGTACCCAACTTTTTATATGAACACTTAAGAAGAAAATTAAAAAACAAACAAAAACATACAAACAAATATTATTTATTTCTTGACAATCATAAGTAGTTTTAGGAATAATTTTTTTGCTAGCAGGTGCCTCTCAAGGTTTGCATCATTTTCTCGTATAAGATTTTAATTTTTTTTATTTTCTTCGATATTCAATTCTGTACTAATATTTTGGTTTTTGAAATATGCTTACCAGGAGCCAGGAATTGTATGGAAGCTGGCCGAAGCAGATTTATTTTGAAAATCAATAAGACACGTGTTTTTTCAAGCTTGTAACCACTTTGGTTTTTCAAATATCTATGACGGGTGCTAGAAAGTGTTGATTAGGAGTACTAAAAGCCAACCGAAGCAATCGGAATTTCAAGAAACGATAAAAAAATTAATTTATTTATTTTTGAGAGATTACCTAAGTAGCAATTTTCAGCTCAGTAAAACCAATTAGTTTTTTAAATATTCCTTATGGGTGTCAGAAATTACGTTGTATCTACCTCAATTTGTCATTTGATGACAAGTAAATGAATTACTGTTCAAAATTTCATAACTCTATCTTTGAAACTGTGAACGTGTATAGCGAAGAAACAAACAGACTTTAACTTTTGTAATTGTAGAAGAAGAAGATGACACCTGATTAAATGTAATGAATTTGAATGCTTCCAGTGAAATTCAGAGCTTTTAGTATTTTAATACCAAAACATAATGTATATTAACACAATATTTAATTACTTAGTATTAAAAAAAACTTTTTTTTTAAACTTTCGAACACTTCACTTTTTGATGTCTAACTTGAAATATGTCCAATGTCCGAACACTATACTCTTTTTAATATAGAGAATATCTCGAGGAGGAAAATTATCTCTCTTATATTTAGAAACGAGATATTTTTATATTATTTTTTTCATTTAATTTATTTTATATCTCAAAGGAGCTTCAACCTAGCTTTGAGATTTGTCAAATTTAAAATTCAATAAAAACTAATTTGCACATCTAAAACCAATTCTACCAACTCCACTTCTATAGCCAATGGGTTAGTCAGCTTATTGCCTTAGAACTAATTGACCAGAGCAGCTAGAATCGTCCTCTTCTACTCACCATATAAATCTGTAATACAGTATTAATTTTCAAGAATTTAATACATTATATATAATAATATATAAAGCACTCCTTGAGTCCTTGCAAGATCCTTTAAAAATTTCACAAAAACATTTGTTTTATTTTTTATAAAATTTCTATAAAAAATTTAAAAAAAAAAATATCGATGACCTAATAACTAATTTTTCTATTATAAATACGATAAGATGGAACCAATTAGTGTCAGATTACAAAACAGATGATCCTTTCTATGATAGTAAAAGAAAAAAAAATCAAAATTGTAAAAGTAAATTTTTTTTATATTTTGGACCCAATAAAAGAACGTATCATTTACAATAAATAAAAAAAATAAATCTTAAATTTAAAAAATTATTTTCCGACGTCTTTTTGGATTGTAAAATAAATTTTTTTTTTAAGGATAATACCTGGTATAACGTGGGTTTTAAGTTTAGTATTTATATAGGTACTGTTATAAGAAGTATTAAAAAATTTTGTTATAAGTATGTATCCTTCAAATAGGATGTATTCTCTTAGTAACCTTTAAGTATAACACCATTTTCTTACCTTTATAACTCGATAAACTTTTATCGATTTCCAACAGATGCGGAACAAATATCTCTGAGATATTTTTTCAATTTTTACAACTGTTAATGAAAAACTAAAATAAATCGATTTATCATTTATGGTCTAAAATATAATTACAGGGTGTGTCGAAATTTTGTTTTTTTTTTTATGAAATGTTTTTACATAGGTAAATTGATGAGATGCTAGACAAAAACCGTCTAGTCATAGATTAATATTTTATTGTCTTTTATTTATTTTAGCTTCTGAGTAAATTATTGGTATAATATTTTTTTTCTAAATTTCAATGTTGATCAGTGGGTTTAAATGTTTTCAATTATTTTCTGCATTTTAAACTGTACATATTTAGATTATTAAACTTTTACTATGGCTCTCTAAAGCACTGAAGACCTTACGAATTGTCTCTAGATCTTAAGCTTGATTAAACGAAAATTTTAATATTCAAGTCCACAGATACAGAAAGGACAATGTTAAATACGACTAACGTGTATGGTGGCCGATAACTTCGAAAAACCGAAAAACAATCAGACTAGTAATGCTGTTGTTCTGGAAATAAAAAATTATCTCCGAAGTTGGAACAACTGCCTAGATGTTGGCACCGGTATAGTTTATACAAGTATAAACCATCTGATTATTTTTCCTGCGATTACATAAAAGATAGACCAAAGCTTTTCTAAGTCAGAGTTAAATAAAGTTAAATGAGATATCGAGTATGATTGAATAACGGACAGGTGCTACATGCGAAATGGGTTACTGATAACAGATGCTTTGAACTTTGAACTATGCTAATAGGGTAAATGGAAGAAGAAGTTAAGAGGATATTACACCGCTATAATTCAATTTACGTTAAAATATGTTGTAAAACTGTCAAATAAATAATCATACGACAGTTCAAAATGATAATGCTTTCAGAATGAGTTCTAATCAACTCTAAAGAATAGCTAAATCAATCGAAACATTTTCTTAGCATTCCAGTAATCATAGTCATTCATATTTGAGCCATTCAGCTCATCAACACCAAAAACTTGGTAAAATAATAGAGAGGATTCCAAAAAATTAAATTTTCGACTTCAAAGGGGTATACTGATAAAATCCTTTATTTGAAAGCTTCTAAAGATTTTAAACTATTATTGCTATTATATGTTTTTTTTTCGAACAAGACTTTTACTGTTTAAGCTTTTCATTTGATCTGTCTGGCAATATATTCCAATCAGACAATATGATCAATTATTGTAACTTGGTGATCAGTATAAGATTGCTTTTCAGTAATGTTATTAGTGTTACTGACTTTAGCCGCATCTTCGAAATCTTGATTTAACTATCATTAAAAGCAGGACTCTATCTATACTATATTATTGTAAGGTTCAATATCAGGTCAGTTTGTTTGAACTCTATTTTATTTCAATTATATTTTACAATGTTATAATTTCAGTTAATAAGGGTTTTAAATTTTATTTTGGTTGTTTTGCATCAGTTCAGTTATTGAAGGGTAGACCTAATTTTTGGTATGTGACTGCAATTTTTAATTTATTAATTGGAACGTATTTCCATTTGCTTTTTAAGTATTTATTAATTTTCTATAAAAGCTTTTTTACTTATTTATTAATTTTCTGTTATATTAACTATATTAACTGTTAACAAACTGCTACTATAATCAGGAACTAGGGATTCTTAAATGGCATACGTTATTACCAAATTATATTTTCTTCATTTTCATTATTAACCTTTGTTCAATATTCAAATAACACAAATTACAAATATTAAATAAAAAAAAAACAATTTCAACTTTAGATAATGGCTCTCTGGTCTTACAACTTCATAAAAGAAAAATATTTTTCTCAAATAGCTTTGGGAGTCAAAAATTATATTGAATACGTATCCGAAAGAGATATAAAAGTAGCGCAAGAAAGTATATTGGGATCACTTTTATATTATTTGGGGAAATACCAAATACCAATTTGCCTGAATGAGAGCTTTCACAGGTGTTTTCGACGAGCTAAATACAGAAAAAAAGCAACAATCATTAACAACTTTGATAAACACTACATACAAACACACTAATTCATTTCATCTACTGTTGCAAATATTATAAGCTTGTTCAAAAACTAAGCAGATCAACTCTAATAAATGTACATCTAAATCAAAAGAAAATACAACATCTTAGAAACACCATGTATACTATAACTACTGTTGACAACAAATAAAAAATTCACAATTGATTTCTTAGTAATTAATAAATGTCATGAACAAATTCAATAAACACATAATTTCTTATCTCTGCCAAATGTAACCAAGATAGATCTGGAGCAATCAGTTAGTTTGAATATTTTCACAATTAACTTGCAAAATAAAATTCTATACCATACTAAATTCTATATAGATATCAATATTTTGTTTCTACACCCTACAACATAAAAAAATTTAAATAATTGATATTCTAAAATTTTAAAACGTGACGTCAACATTTACTAACATACTGACATACTAACTACCTGCGTCCTGATTTATTTATTTATTTATTTCAGTAATATTTCAGCAATTGAAAAAGAAAACCATTTTAGGAATTCTATAAATATCACTTTGTTCAGAGTACAAAAAAAAGAAATAATAAAAAAAACAATAAAAACAAAAATCAGAATTGCCGATCTGAATCGGTTCTTTCGAGGGTATAACAAATAAGAAAGAAAAGAAAATATCACCATTATAACACTTAAAGTAAAACAAAAAAAAAATGATTTCAATTTCCATTGATTTTCTTTTTTTTTAGTGAAAAAATCCAAGTGACAGAGTGGTTTGTGGTACAGCAAAAAATAAAAAATAAGGAGCCAAAAAAAAGAATAAAATTTCAATTTTTAGAAAAAATTTTCTCATTTTCATTTCAATGAAAAAAAAAATTGAATAAAAATTTCACAACTCCTAATCAAAAATGGCAGAAATATCCTTTTTTTTCGTTTTTTTGTAATTAAACTTTAAAGAATATTTTAATAATATGAAAGGATTTTAATATGCTAAAATAAGGTGTGTAGGATGTTTTCGGTTTAGGTACAAATACAAAAAAAAAATATTCTAAATTAATAAATCAAAATTACAAAGAAAAAATAAAAATGCATAATGAAAAACGAGAATTATATGAAAAAAAAGGATATCCTTCTTATTGCGGAAATACAAAAATCAAATAAAAAAATTTTTTAAAATAAAATAAATATCCTTTTTTAAGTTAAAAAACAAAACTGTTATAGTTTAAATAACAAATAGAAGTGCTTGACCCATCGAAATTTGGTGTTATAAGTTTCTTAGCTAGGAAGTTTTATCTTTAATTGATATTAGATACGAACTCGCCGAATTCTACTAAATAATGACTAAATTAATTCTACTTAATAATGACTAAATTAACAGGTTTAGTAGACTTAATAACATACTACTATATTGCAAAAAAGTTGACTCATGTCTTGTTAGTATTTTAAATCCGTTTTAGTATACTGAAATGATGTCTCATTTTTCCCCTAAAATTTCACTAGTAGAGTGGTATAGGGTGGTCTACATCGACTGAAAATCCTTTAAGACTTGTTTCATTGGAGTATTTTAGGGAAAAAAACTAAATCTAGATAAATTTTTAAATTTAATATAGTTTACTAGAGGACTCAGAAAAATGGAATTAGAAAAATAATGTCTAACAAATATCCACCACAACTGCACACAAGATTTACAAGGTAGATAATAAAAGAAAAATAAAAAACAATTTAAAAGAAAAAATATTTTCAGTCAACGTTTTTGCAAATATGTATACCGGGTGTTCCAGAGCATGCGTATCAGCTTTTTAAGAGGGTAAGGAGCGGTTATTTTAAAGTTTAAAAAAAATGTTATTATCTAAATCGAGGGTGCTCTATTGATTGGTGATATTTTCAACTTCCGGGAAGGACCGGAAAAAGGTTTTTTAAGACCAAAAATCGACGAAATTGGCCAAAATCGAGATTTTAAAATGGGAAGACGTACTTTTTTATGCAAATTTCGATTTTACAACAAAAAATAAGTAAAATAATATTTTTTTTTGTTTAAACTTTGTAGGTACCCAAAACTGAGATAAAAAATATGATACTTAATATGAAAAACAAATTTGTTTATAAAAATGATCATTATTAATTTTGGTTTACCAAAGGAAAATATAGTGGATTTTTGTTTTATTTTTATCAATTTCAAAGAAAAAAATTGAGAAAACAAAAAAAATCATTTAACATAAGTTTCTTATTTTTCGACATAGAATCTGAATTTGCATAAAAAAGTATTCCCTGCTATTAGAAAATCTCGATTTTGGCCCATTTCGGCGATTTTTTGTCTTAAAAAACCCTTTCCCGATTCTTTCCGGAAGTTGAAAATATCACCAATCGATAGAGCAAGGGCTCCTCCCCCTCTCAAAAAGGGAATATATGCATGCTCTGGAACAACCGGTATATATATTTTTTATTTTGAGTTTGGCTATTAATCGCTATTAATCGGACACGGTAAATCTGATGCCCGTCCAATAAGTGTCATTATAAAATATATTTTACAGAATATGCTGTAGCTTCTAGGTAAAACATTATTAAAATTAAATAAAGATTAAAACTCTAGGTATGTTTGGCAAATGTTATTAAATATCTTACTCGAATTCGGTTATACCATCATCAGAAAACTGAATTTTAATCTATATTTAATTAGTATTAAAATTCTGAAAACAATAATACTACTTATATTGCATATATACTTTAATTTATTAATTTCGTTTTAGTTTTATTATAACCTTCCAAAACACGCTAAAAATAATCGAATTATCACTCATCAAAAATTAAATCATGCCGACATAAATGTTTAAAAATTAAATCATGCCGATCCTTTCGGCAAGTTTTTTTTTATTTTAAGCCCATAAAAATATTCTTCGAATGAAAGTTCACTACAACCTACTACACATATCTTCGGACGTGTCGTTTTGATATTTGCAAGACATTTTCCTTATTTTAAAGTAGACCCTTTGTCTAGAACAATTTGGTTTTAAAATACTTACAGACAGACTTAGTACAAAACTAATTTTTATTTAAATTTCTTACTTTAGTTAGTTCTTAAAATGAATGAGCTTATATGTTTATTATCAGTGTACACTAAGTGGATAGAATATGTATCTGTGCATGTATATCATGCATATAATTGCATCTTCTAAGCAGTTAATTTATATTATATTAATACAAATGTGTCACTTCGATGTGAACAGTTTTCCTTAACTAATAACTTAGTATTAAGTTATTCGTAGTAGTGTTCTATTGTTCCACAATGTGTTACAACATTTGAAAAACTCCTTATTATAAGACTATACTTCATAGCAACATTTGTGTAGTAAGTTGCCACCGCTTGTATAATATACGAATTCTTTTTATTCAATATTTAAAACAACTTGATATTAAAAATAAATAAAAATAATATAAAGTTGTATAACTTGAGAATGTAATTGTTTCATGACAGTAAACCACTAAACTATTTTTTAACATAAAATTCTGCATACAAATTACATAATATAGAAGCACATATTGTCTACAAATAGTTACATATTTTTTGTAAAATAACTTATTGCAGAAAAGAACAAAGAAGAATGCATTTAAAATATAACCACCAATAAAAAAATCATATAAACTAGTTAACTTCGTTTATCGACTCAAGAGAATAAGAATTTAATAAGCAAAACGAAGCAGAACAGATTATTATTATTATTATTATTATTTGTTGTTGCAACAACTTATCTTACAGAAAAAAATTAACAAGTAATTTTATATTGATGCATCTAAAAAATTTAATAATATTACTAGAAAAATTACACATTCAATTTATTATTAGATAAATTTATTCAGCTTTTGTAGGATGTTAAACTTTGTATTTATGAATAAAAAAGATGATGATGTTTCCAGCGTGTAAATCATACCACAGTGCATTTTTCAGGATGCAATTAAGTCTGCTGAATTTATTGAGGATTGCTTTCGCTCCATATACGAAAATTTTGCTTGTTTACGTAGTCGTTCCAAAATCCAAAAATTAGCTTCATCATTAAATACATTTTTTCAATAGAAAAGTGAATGAAAAGAAATAAAAAAAAAATGGTTTTAATCTTAATTTAAAAGCGTTTTATTTCAATTTGAAGTTCTATCATTCTAAAAAAAAAAAACAACCTTTAGTTATACTCTAGCATAGTAGCTTTCCACATTTAGTTAAATTAGAAATTAAAATTTTCTAAATTTTATAAGTTTAGTTTTCAACATTTAAACCCTAAGTATTATACTTATAAAAGGGAAAGTTTGTTTGTTCGCTATACACGCCCACAGTTTTAATGATAGAGTTATGAATTTTTTTGAAGCACAGTTATTCATGATCAAAAACGGAACCGGACATAGTACTCTACAAAGCTATCAATTGACAGGTTTGGGTAGCTGCCATACAACTCCTAGAACCTATCGGGAATATTTCAAAAACCAAAGGCGTTAAAAACATGAAAAAAAGGCGTTACAAACATGAAAATTTACACTGAGATATTCTTTCAAAGATAAAGAAACGAGTGCCACCGATTTCAAAAATTTGGATTGGTTCGGGTATATTTCTAAAACCAATTGTGTTACAGGCATGAAAATTTACACTTAGATATTCTTTCAGAGATAAAGAAATACCACTGTTACCGATTTCAAAAATTTGGACTGGTTCGGGTTGACGCCATACAACTTCTAGAACTTCTCTGGAATATTTCTAAAACCAATTGTGTTACAAACATGGAAATTTATACATAGATACCGTACAACTCCCATTACCCATCAGAATTATTTCTAAAACCAACTGTGTTACAGATAGGAAAATTTACAATTATATAGTCTTTCTAAAATAAAGAAAAACTAGCTATTCCCGGCGTAACATTCGCCGGTGTAGCATTAGCATTATAAATGAAACAATTTATTTTATTTATTTATTTTCTTTATTTTCTTAAAAAAAATCAATGTTTTACATATTTTTTTATTACATAATAAATAAAGAAAATAAACAAATAAAATAATAAGTTTCATTTATAATGCTAATGCTAGACAGGCGAATGTTACGCAGGGAATAGCTAGTAATTTACAATATTGTATTTTTTTTATATTTTTTATTTAGGTATTTATTTATTTATTATAAATTAATTTTGACCGCTAATAGTTTTGAAGAATACTTTTATATAAGGCAGCGTTTATACGTTTTTGAATTGTATTTATAACGTATTGTTCATTAAAGTTTGACATCCGACTTTGTTATAGAATATCATTATTTCTTTTTTTTAAATAATAGTGCTCGACACGCATTTTTGTATTTCGCAAGTTGAAAAAGTGAATCTTGCGAGAATGGGTATTTATAAACTTCTAATTTATGACAATATATTGAAAGATATACATTAAAAAATACAAAAAATTTAATACACATTTTTTTATTATTATTATTTATCATATATGTAATACATATTATTATTATTTATCAATACAAATACTTAGAATAATTGATTTACTATTTAAATATTTATATTTCATAAATGTTCTGAAATTACACTGTATATTTATATTTGTTTAGAAGTATTTATTATTAGTACTCGTAACGCATATTCGTATATTCATATTTTGCAAGTTTAGAAAGTGAATTTTGCATGAAGAAATATAGTATACTTTGCAACTATATTTGTTTATCTTTGATATATGTAATTAAAACTTTTGAAATAAAATTTGATGTGATTGCAATAAAATTTTTAAATGTAATAAAAATAAGTAAAACAAAACTATCATGAAACAAAATCTGATGTCTAAGCGCTCCCTAACAAATACTATTAATATTGACGTACATTTCAACAAAATGTGGCGAACAGAGATGTCGCTGGTAGTATAGATATGAAATTAAATGCATTTAAACTAAATACATACCACACTCACATTAAAAACACTTTAAATAGTCATAGACACGATTTTTTTGTTTTTTTATTATCATAATAGACTCAAAATAAAAAAACAAAAACATTTATTTGTAGAATTTATATTTTTATTTCACTTCTTTTAAATTTTGGTTTTGACGTTTTGGTATGATTAGATATGACCATTATAGTGAAGGTTATGATATGGTTATGGCTGTGTTAAATAATATCGAATCTATAGGCCATTTATTATATATTTAGGGGTAAAGCCATTAATTATGCTTTTTTTCTTATTGTTCAGTTTTTATTGACGCCTTATGACTATTATAGTTAGGGAGAAAGCCAATAATTATGCTTTTTCTCTTGTTCTTCATTCATCGTTATATTGTTATCCCGCTAGGGTCTCTGATGTAGGTAAGAGTAGTCTGTGACTTTTCTTTTAGAGTTTTTTAATTTTTATGTGTACTAAATTTGCCGTGTATTGAATTGGAAATTGGAACTTGATAATAATGTCATAACATATTTTGCTTTCTTGTTCTTAGCAGATCGTAAATTTCGGTTTATGATTCTCCATGCACAATATAATATTTACTCAATGCTACTGCGCATTTGAATTTATACTTTTGAATTATTTGTTAAAAAAATAAATAAATTTCAACTATTGGAATTTCTGAACATGGTTGAGGTAAAAAATATATTTTCTAAATTTACCATTTCTTTTACCGGTAAGTTTTTTTGCTGTAATATCGTGATATCGTAATATTTTAACAAAGCTATTTTATCGATATAATAATTATATTCAGATAATTCGGTTTTTGTCTTTGCTACTTTGTTTATTTTTTAAAATATAATTCATATAATCAGATATAATCAAAGCTATTGCTCAATAGGGGAATTGTTTTTAGGTTAATTTTAATTTGTTTTTGGTTTTATTTGGTTTTATTGTTTTGTGGTATATATCTTTAAATTAATTTGCACACTATCGTAATTCATAATAGTTCTAATAAAGTTGTCTAATCTAGTTGAAAAAAGCTTTGTGAAAAGTTTAACAGACGTTTAAGCGTATTAATATATAAGATACCAATTGCGAAAATTTTGAATGATAATCGTCGATGTTATACAACCCCTAGCACCTATCAGGAATATTTCAAAAACCAACTGTGCTATAGACATGAAAATTTACACTTAGATACTCTTTCAAAAATAATGAAATACGAATTTTACAGATTTCGTATAAATAACATATAATATAAAATAACAATAAGCTAATGAATTAAAAAAGACTTAAATGTAAAAAATTGAAATGGCAACGATCAGTACAACGATCAGTACAAGAACAACGATCAGTACAAGAATTGACTGAAAAAGTATTCTCGAATTTTAGGAATCAGTAAAGAAATTTACATGATTATGTGAAATGGCTATGTGAATTAACTATAAAAAAAAGATGTGACAATTCGTTTTATTAATCAGATAATACTGCATAGTATTCCAGGATGTCTATGTATACAAAACGATAGATACAGTTACCAATGAAAATAAAACTGCTGGCTACCGAGCAGAGATCCTTTATTTATTGAATTTGACAGCGTTTCTTCCTCTTCTTCTTCAAATTGATTGCGAAAAAGGCGAATGTATTTTTTTTTAAAAATACCGCAATAGCAAGGAACGTGTTTGCTTCAGCTCCATCAGACAACTCCCGAAAGATTGTTTATAAAGAAATAATTTTCATATGAGCATAGTTGAAGTTGTAGTATTGTTAATTTTGTTATCGTAGTGAAAAAAATATTAGAATACTTTTGATTAACCAATATTTTTCAATTCGATTCATAAGTCAAACTTCATTGAAGTAAATTCTATACATTTTGCGTTCGATCCTGACAACGTCGGATAACTTTGCAAGCATAACTTTGCTAAACTTATTTTTTGTCATTGTTAGTATATCAAAATTTTCTGTAAAAACAGATTAGCGTGTTGTTCTCCCAGCCATTGAATTCAATAAAAAAAAAAATTACATTGTCCACATTTAAAAATGTATTTTTACAATTAAAAATCTGTTTCAATTTAAATCAATTAAAAAACAAATATTCGAAAATATTGCCTAAATTAATTCTTTTTGTATTATATTTTCTTCAAGTCAGAATTAATTTCCGAAAATTACCTACAACCAATTAAATAAAATGAAATTTTTCAGTACAACAAAAAAAAAAATTCATTATTTACTCTTCAACCTGAATTAAAATATTTTTAATGGAACTTTCTTTCTGTTTATGAAATTTTCATTAATTAGTTTTGCATAACTTAATTTTTCAGATAATGTGTTTGATATTCAAATGAAAATTTTTTCTTCTTTATTTAATTGAGCTGCTTAAGGCGAAATAAAAAAAAATTTATTTTAAAAATTCTTCTTCTACCACCCACTTACTTACTTTGTCATACCAAATTCAAATTCTCTAAATATCAATTGATCCACGTGTCGCAAAGAATACATTTTATAATTTATCTTAACAATTATCTTCTTTTTTTTTGTGTTATTGTAAACAAATATTTTTGAAATATTTTCTTTTTCATGGAAAAAAAAATTATTATCAACTGATTTCATCGCCCACCTTCTTATATGTGATATCATTTCAGATCAAATTGCAAAAGGATTATTACAACTTCAAAGAATATTTTTGGTTTTTCTTTTTTGTTTTTTTTCTTTGGATTTGATGTAAAGCTTGTAAATGTTGAACTAAAAATTTTTCTCTATTCTATTCGAAATTTCACATAGAAAAGAAGAAATTATCTAATCTTAAGAATATTATACCTTTAGGATTGAAACAAAATTTCAGTATTCATATTTACTATAAAAAAAGGAGCACGTGGATGTAATAATATTTCCTCATTTGCTGCTTCAATGAAATAACAAAAAAAATGTCTTTATTAAAAATATAAAATTCATAAATTGAGTCCAAAAAGCACTTAAAACTTTTCTTTCAAGTATATTTTAATGAAAAATAAAATATCAAAATTTCATTTCAATTTAAAAATTACTTGCCATCAGATTGTTATGATCATGATATGACATAAAGACATGAAATAATTAAATTTCAAAATATAAAAAAAAAAAATGAGAAAAATAAATTCCTTAAAGGTGTTTATAATTAATTTTTTATTAAACCGAAAAAAAACAAATATCAACAATTTTTAATACCCTGTAAAACAAATTCGTTAGAGAGTTTAATTCTAAAAACATGATGACATCCTTAAGCAGCAAAAACATAACAGAGCATAAACATATTTCTTTGAAAATGTATTCATTTTAATTTAAAATAATTTATGTAGTATGTACATATCTACATATTATTATTATTATATTTTATGAATACAACACCATCGTGTTTATATTTTTGTTCTAGAAATAACTTGTAGGAATATTTGAATAAAAACAATACTGACAGAACAGGTTGATCGTGTAATTTGAAAAAAAATTTAAATTAAAATTAATTTAATTTAATTTTTTATAATTTTATTATAAAATTTAATATTTGGATGTACACCAGAAGCTTATGAATATTCTCCAATTATTGTTTAAATAGACAATTTGTATAAATGGAAGTTGAGTTACAATTTTTGCCATCTGTCATTATTAATGGTTTTCAAAAGCCAACATTATTAATTTTTTTTTTATAAATGTGACGTTGTTTTTGATGGTTTTATTTGCTACAAATCAGTAGATGCGATCAAACTGAGTTTTAACTTTACACCACGTTTTTTTTTTTAAATATTATAGTCTAGGATAAGATATTTTCCAATATTAGTTAAATACTGCGAAAAAATCTTAGCTAAATTATACGTTGTTTAGCAGTAATTGAAGTTTAAAATAGTATTATTTGTATATTTGCTTGAAAAAGAGAAACAATATTTTAACGGAGAAGATTATTACTTATTATTATCTATTAGAAGCCCATGTAATACAAAAAAAAAAAATGTTAAGGAGAAAATTTTGAAAGCTATTTCGAGTGGAAATAATATTACTTTCCATAAGACAGAAAATCAAATTTGTTCCAATTACAATACATCATAAATATTGAAACTGGTAAGCTAATTGCTCCGATCAAAAATTGTTTTTAGAGGGTCCGGATAGTGTTATAGCAAACGATGTTTTTTTCTACTAACACTATAATGTTGCTTCATTAATTCATATATTAACTCTCTATTATATCCTATCTCAATTCCTTCTTTCATTTTATGATTTTAACACGTTTATCTGTTTTATACTTTATTTTTATTTTTATTTTCTTTAAGATTGTGTTAAAATTTCGAAATAATAGCTATTTTATAAGCTTGATTGTATGAGCAACAATTCTTTATTAGAGAAATAAAATAATAAAATAAATAAAATATATAAAATAAATAAAATAAATAAAATAAATAAAATAAATAAAATAAATAAAATAAATAAAATAAATAAAATATATAAAATAAATAAAATAAATAAATGCAATAATACTAACATGCATTACCAATATGGTTGAAAAAGATTCCCCGAATATTTAGTGCTCAAAATTCGTCAAAATGTTGCAAAACATTATTGAGAACAAAATATTATATTCATTTTACATATAAAATGTAATGCAAACCAGCGTATGGTAATTTTTGACATAATATTATGCCTGTCCAGTCTTATATAAAATTCATAAACACCTTTCAAGTGGCTCAAAATAGCTCATTCGCTCATTTTTTTTTTTTATTTAACTTTTTTTTGTGCTTTTAATATACAAACTTAAAACTATATTAGCCTATAAAAAGTTGAAGAAAAACGGCTTTAATGGAACTAGCTACTATTAACATTTAACTTAATTATAAATTTTATGTTAATTCTAATTACTTAATAATTTGTACATTTATAATTATTATTGTATGGTTTCATACTACTTTGTTATATGTATAATAAATTGTAAAAATAAGGCTGAAAAAATCAATATTATGTCTTGTTATTTTAAATAAAACCTAACCTATACCTAGCTAACCTAACTAAACCTAATAATTAACCTTATCTAAACTAACTTAAACTAATTCTTAAACCTAAAATGTACATGTTTAATCACTATTACTAATTGAATGCGCTTAGTAACCACCAATATGCTCTTTTAATGTTTTTGTCTCTGTCTGGTATGGACATATCAAATTGAAGATTATTTCCGTTACTGTTGCCCAGTTCATATTCTATCGCTTTAAATGTGGCCCGTCTACTATAGTGATATAGTAAGGGGGCATGATTTTGGTTTTGGATAAAACCAATTTGGTTGTAAAATATAAAATGCTCCGGGGATATAAATCCTGTGCGCAAAGTTTTTTTATGTACTCCTCATTATGGTAAAATATATGAGATATTAAACCATTTTCTGGAGTATCTTGAAATATCAAACCATTTTTCTGGAGCTCTTACATAACGTTTACGAACGAGAATTATCATAAAACTGTCGATTCTGTTTGATTACTTGTACAGATATTTATTTGAATAAAAATCTTTATAATCGGATTCGGACTTGCGGTTTTTATTAATACAAACTCATATGCTCTTGTGGATTTCTTCAATTAAACTTGCACTAAAAATTATTTTTAAAATAAAATTTTGGAGGGATTTCCTTTAAATTTGTAAAGTCTAAATTGAAACGGAAAAATAACGTAAATTGTTCAATATTTTAAGTTGTGAAAAGATACAAATGTATAGGTAGTACATACATTTGAACTCTGTATAAATATAAGGACTCAAATGAAGTCATATCTTAAAATAAATAGACTTCCTTTAACTTAACGTTGATAAATCATAATGAAGTAAAAATGTAAATGAGGCTTAGGCTCACCTTAACCTATAGGATTAAAATACGTTGTCTTACCCTAACTTATTAATAAAGTATTAACGCATATAGTTGTTATAAAACGGTACGGTACAAGCACATTTTTAAATATAAATTAGTAATTTTATTTTTTCTTCCCTAAATTCCGCGTCTTCTTAGTTTAAAAATTCTAGAAGTTTAAAAAACATTTTGTCTATCATAAGTATTTGTATAAATCGAAATCAAAAACTGCAACTGGTTCATCTATAGTAGTTCTTAATACAAATCACTGAACCCAAATAAAATTCTAATTGTCTACCATATATCGAGCACCTCATTACACGATAATCATATGTGTCATTATGCGCATTTTGTAACCTGGTTTATGTCTTCGAATTAGCCGCCTCAAATGCTTAAATTTGACGATATACTAAGAAAAATTAATTGTTTTGTGAAAATAGAAAACTTTGTTTTGAATTAAATATTTAAATGAAGAGGAAAAAAATATTTTTTTAATGCTTGACCGGCGAATATTCCACCGAAAATAGATAGTATTATTATATTTCCCAATAATATAACAAAATGGTTGTAAATGCGTACAAAAAAAAAAATTCATTCAGTTTTCACCAGAATTTTATATGGAAAAAACTAAGTCAAAGAATTACGATACTAAAAAAAAAGCATAACTCTTAAATGGCTGATAATAGACTTCACATTCTATATTACGCCGATGCCCAATAGCAGATTACTTCTGAACTGTATTATATATATTATTTTAGATTTGAATTACATACTTTTGTTTCTAAACAACTTCTTCAAATTAAATAATTTAATTAATGTCAAGTTTGTATTAACCTCTACCAATAATTTTTCGAAATAACTAAACTTTCGTATGTGTGTAATTTACTTATTTTTTGTACTTCGTTTATTAATGATGATTTGGTTTCACCAATTCTGTGATGCTCTTCTAACTTAGCAATTGCCAACGTAAAATTAGATATATACTTCTTTATCTTGCTAAATCAGCTTCCCTTAAATGTTCTTGGAATCGCACTGTAATTAGTTTTTTTTAGTCCTATATAGTTTTAAATAATCTAGGCCTTATATTTTCTATATGCCAATACCGATGTTCTTTTTATCTGTTGCTAATCAAGGTAAGCTTTTAGCTATGCTTTGGCTTCTACTAGTTTTTGGAAATAGTCGAAAATTTTTCTTTTATTTTTACAAATATGGTTATCATAAAAAATATAGTACGTATTTCGTCTACTATACTATATCTTCAGTGTTTTACACACTTCTACTAGTTATTACTAATTTTAAATTTTGAGTAAAACTTGGGTAACTTTTAAAAGTAAATCAAAACATTATGATATTAAAAAAAATACTCATAATCTATATTGAAAACCTTACTTCCCGTATTACGGCTTCATTACAATCTCTAGAATAGCAGATTATTCCAAAATCATCCTGGGTAGCCTTCAATTTAAACTATATCTGCTGTTGATTCTAAACAATTAAACAAACTCTCGTCCCTCCAAATTACGATTTTATCAATCCCTACAATATCATATTATGCCTAAACCACTCTGTATAGTCTTCAGTTTTAAATATATACTCTTGTGTCTAAACAATTAAATAAAACTGCGACAGTAAAAAAAAAACTGTTTAAGATGTCTAACTAATATTGAAAACAAACCCTCCTACACACATTATACAAATACAACCCTCCCAATCATTGCAAAGTCAGATTATTCCCGAACCATTCTGTGTAATCTTAAATTCATACTGCATACTGTCATCTATAAACAAATTGGGAAACAAACAAACTTATTTAAATAGTTTTATTTGTTTACTTATAAAATACAATAAAAAATTGTTCTACTCTAATTTGCCCAATACAAATTTCGACTTTCGAAATTTCAAAAATTCTAAAAGAAAATTTGTTTTTTTTTGTTAATTGTGCATTCTTTACTGATACTCTGTTTTAAACGGCATAAAGAGATCCAAAATAAAATTTAAAATAAATTTAAATAGCTAGCTAATTTCACTTTATTATGGTGAAAATAACAAAATATATTCACTAAAAAACAAAACAAAATAATTTTAAAATTTAAAATTATCTCAGTATATTTATATTCTTAATTTTTGAAAAAAAAAACTTTTTTATTATTATAATGCATTTCTAAAATTATAATAATTAATAATAAGAAAAGATCATAAGAATTGAATACATTAAAGATTAGACTTTCATTAATGCGAAATATATTCAAAAGCAAAAAAAAAATGTTTGAAGTTATTTTTTTAATTTAATGTACCTAACCTATAAGCAAATGATTACTACTGCTACTACTACCACTACTACTACTACACTACTACCATATAAATAAAAAGGATCTACTTAGACCAACTGAAGCAATCAAATTAATTTTCTTTTGAAATATTCATATATTTACAAATTCTTAATAAAACTACAATCAACTTTTATTTATACAAAAAAAATATACGCAAAACGGATACTGAAAGGACCTTTAATTATGAAAAGAAAATTTTCAAATTGCCAGTTTCTTTCTTAGATTTTGGCTGCTTTACATTTTGGTAAATAAAATTTAATAAACAGAAAACCAATGTTCATATAATATAACTAAAGAATATTATATTCTAAAAATGAAAAGAAAATAAGGAAAAATGTGAAAAAAGGACGATTTCATCATTTCTTTTAATCTGTGCTGTTGGTTGGTTAATAAATGAAAAAAAAAAAAAATCTCATTTCTTGGGATTTTTTTTTTTTTTTTTTTTTTAATTTTACCAGTAGGAAAAACAAAAATATTTATTTAGGCCCAAAGGGATTATACCAATAAACAATTTTACCCGTATTATAAATGTTAGTAAGAAAAAGAAAAAAAAAACTGATATATTTAGTAAATAACCCACAAAACTACCACCACTACATACATAAAAGTTATAAAGTAATAAAAATATTAAAAGAACAAAAAAAAAAAAAATTCTGTGGTCAATCGACGAACTTTGAAAATATATAATGCTCATACATACAATAATATCATTAATTTGGACTTTGGGAAACAATTTAAGAAAAATTTGATAAAAATTAATTATTTTATAACATAACTTCTATTTACTATATGTTATTTATTTATAAGTCGATAACCTCAGAACTAGAAATTAGAGTTCTTATTAATTAACAATTTTAATGTTAGTTAATAATAAAAAATATTTATTATACATAATATGATAAAATGTTAACTGACTTAACTATCCGAGAAGGACAACTAGATAATTATCTTAAACATTTACATATAAAGCTATTAATATTTACAGATACGCACTAAATAAAAACAACTTTATCTCATGGACTAACCTGTAGAAAATATATTTTTACTAAAAGGTTACATCTAAATATGCTGTTCAAAAGATGTTCTAGTTGATAAACACTGAGCATCAGACACATCTATTTGGATTGCAAAGAAACACTAAATATTCGCAGTCGATATCATAAACCTGCCAAGAGAGTAATGCAAGCAGTGAAAATAACAACTATACATATGTAAAACTATGTAAAACCAAATAATTATTAAAGAACGTTGAAATGCAGTAAAAATGCCGACACTTTGAATTTTTTTAACTTCTTCACCAACTTTTAGTTTATTTATGGAAATCATGTAATTATGAAACTATAAATTGCTCAAATCTTAAGAGAAAGTCTTTATTAATAGTAATTGTTAAATAGTTGAATAATTGTAGATAAATTTTAAAATCAGTCAAATAATGTTATAATTAGGTCCGCCATTGCGATTTTTAAAATTAATTGCGCAATCGTAATGTTAAAATTAAAATCGCAAGAAGAGGCACTGTAATCTTTAAATGAAAGAAAACACGTGACTGGTCTGCAACACGAGATATTGGTTAGAAAATAGGACGTAGGAATTTATATAGTACCAATTGGTTAAAAAATTTAAAATTACTGGATTTGATTAAGTAAATAAAGGATTTGGTAGACCACGAAAGACTTCAGTAGTCAAAGATGAACTTTAATAGCTTTAAAGTATCAACAAAAAAATCGTAACATTAAATGTTCGAATAAGACTAGTACAATTAAATTTTATAGCACTTCGATTAGCACAAAATTATATTCTAAAGGCAATTTTAAAAATTTCTCAGCTTCATTGGGTATGGGAAAATTCCAACTTTACGCAAAAAATATGTCGTTAAGTGGTATTTTTGACGAGTCAGAATTCAAGTTTCATATAGAGGATGGGAAGCTACTAATAAAGTAGCAAATATGGATAGCTCCTTACCGTTGATTGAATTTAAGAAATACCTAACAAAACTGAAGATCGAACAACTTGAGGTTGCTTCAGCCGGAGTGATTTAGGTAAACTGGCATTTGTAAGCTCAAAAATAACGGCAGATGTATACATATAGATATCATGGAAAGTCACTTGAAACCATCAGCACCATTGTGATATACAACACCTACCATGTGATCTTTATGAAATTTTGAAAAGCTACATGAAAAACAGAATGTTTTATGTGAAGCAAGCACATTATGAATAAAAGAAAACACACACACACAAAGAAGAGATAAAATGACATAATATAAATTGATGAGCATCTGAATGATATCTCATGAGATTTGGTTTTTGGGAAGTAGTTTTTTGTTTTTCTTTTTTTTTTGTTAATTTAGTTTTTTTTTATTTATTGCCATAATACATTAAGAGTGTGTTAGGGCCTATACTATATCTGCTGTTTACGGCTGATATTTCAACAATACCAGATGCATAAAAATTGCAACTTTTTCCAATGACAGCGCTCTTATTGTTCGTCATCAGGACGCTAAAATAGCATCATTTAAACTGCAAGCAAACTTAAAAGATATTCAACTATAGCTACAAAAATGGAACGCAAAAGTAAATGAATTTGTTAATTTTGTTAATTGTTTAATATATAAAATATGTTATCTCTTAAATTTTTTTAAATATCACTTTAATAATTTTATGTATACTTTTTTTTTACATATATTAAAATCGCTTAACAGTTATTATATATTAATTAAACAATAAAATAAAAAAAAAAAAAAAATCTAAGTCAACAAATATATCACTTTTAATTTAAAGAAAGTTACTTGTCCTCAAGTCCTCTCAAATAATATAATCATCCCACGAAAAAATGACGTAGAGTACTTAGGTATACACTTAGAACAAAGGTTAAGCTGGCGTAAACATATTGCCAGTAAAATGAAACAGCTTGATATCAAATTTACAAGTATGGACTGGCTAATGGGAAATAATACACAGTTATCATTATCAAATAAGATATTAGTTTATGAAGTCATAAAAAAATATATTAGGACATATGGAATTCAGCTTTGGGGTTCCGCAGCTAAAACTAACATCAATATGATACAAAGATTCCCAAACGTGTTAAGTTTAATCGTAAATGCCCCTTGGTTGCCATATTGAACCAGCTACAGACTCAAATTCATCTTCGGATAGCCCAAATCTTAATCCTATTGAAAATATTTGGGGTGTTATTAAAATGTTTAAAATGTATTTATAAACAGAGAGTATAAAACTAGCCTGAAAAGTTAAATAGCAATAAGAATCTAAAACGATAATTATTATTGATACAATGAATTGAAATTAATGAATTAATGAATTTAAACAAAACTAAATTTAAGATCAAAATAAAACTAAATTTCAATCAAAAATTAATAATTATAAGCAAATTGATGTTCAAAATCCTAAATAGTTTTCAGTAAAATGATATTATTATATGATAAACTATTATCTACAGAAGACTCTATGAATAAATTACATTATATTTATATGTATATCTATAAGTTAATAAATAAATAATTTCTAATATCTACAGATACATATTAAGGAAACCCTTTTTATTTTATTCCAAAGAAAACTGTTCATTAATTACAATTAAAATTATTACACAAAATTCAAAAGCATAATGATATACCGTTGAATTATGGTAATAATGAGAGATAATCATCAGAAAATACTAAATAATATTAATTTTAATTTAATTATTGTTTAATGTTTTCATCTTATTGTTATTGATATCATCCTTTTAACACCTATACTGTTGATGTTGTTATCTTTATATTGTAAAAAAATGATTTATGTCATATTTATTGATCGCTTAGAATATAGTGTTAATATAACTTAAAACTATACTTAGAGAAACTGTACACCTGTTTGTATGAGGAACATAAACTGAACAAATAACACACGTATGTCAACGTTATTTGCCGCTCATTCTTGATCCTGACTGAACAGATCAAGATAACGTTGCTATTGTTGGCATATAAATAAAAAAATTAAGTTTCAATCACTGATCGCAAACAACTATTATCGATCAATTTTTTAATGAAAAAAATCATTAATAAGGAGTTACCGTAATATCGGATAAAGTCACAAAAGATCCATAAATTTTTAATTTATACAAAAAAAAAATAAAAATAATAATTATTCTTAATCAAACAAATTTTCGCTCATATAAAATAGTTAACTATCAATTTTTATCTTTGTTTCTTTGTTTTAATAGTTACGAAATAATTTTAATTTTTTCTATTACCGATAATTAATAGTTACATAGCCATTTTTATTTTTTTCGATTAAAAATAATTCTTTTTTCGATTGAAATAAAAATCATTTTCTAATTTTGAAGCTACTTCAAACCATATCTACTTGAAAATTTGCATCGAGGTAGCACTAAGTATCAAAAAAGACTAAGTAAGAGAAAAAGATAAAAATTGAGAATTAACTATTTTATATAAGCGAAAATTTTTTTGATCAAAAATAATTATTACAAATAGTTGATATGGCAAAAAGTTAAAGATTAACTCTTTCAGTATAATTTTTTTAATAAAACTTATAACAGTTACAGTCTATGGTTTCAATATTAAATTAGATTAGATTTAAGTCTATAGTTCAATCCTTATATTTTTAGAAGCACAAAAAATATAGCTTGGATATTAAAAAAATGCAAGAAAAAGAAAATAATTATAATCGTTCTGCTATAAAAAAAGTATGCAAGAGGCGAACGATTAATCAAAATATTAAATGATTAAACAATTCATACGTAGTGGTGAGAAATAGTTAAAATAATTTACAAAACAATATATTAGTAACATAAATTAAAAATAGCAAATACTAGAATAAATAGTTGAAATTTATTTAAAATAAAATCGATAGAACAAAAACTAAAATAATATGTTTAACTATATGGAGCCTATATTATGATATTATCTTCAATAGATTATCAGTCTCTTCAAAATTCAAATGTTGTAATCAGATCTTAACTTCTGAGAAGAAGATTTAATGTTTGAATATTTCTGATATTTTCAGGTACTTTATTGTCGCAGAGACCCGTCATAAAAATTTCAAAACTGATTTTTTTTTTGGTGATTAGGAATAACTACAATTCGAATTGAAATAATTTGCAAATTGTAAACACCAAATGATTTAATATTCCCAGATCTAATAAAAAATATTTTTAGAGTTTTGCACAAATACAAATTTCTTATAGGAAGAATCTTTCTCTGTATAAAATGTGAATAAGTTTAAAATTGGAGTCAGACGCCTTGTTTTTACAAATCAAAATATTAGTTGAACTAAACAATTTTTTTTATTTATTAATATAAATGATAAGATTATTAATCATAATTCATATTATTAATCGGATTTTTATTTTTAATGATAAATTAAATAGTTTAATATATAATATTAATAATTTAAAAATATAATATAATTATTTTTTTAATAGTAAATAATTTTTTGCCACTAATTTCTTTCTATAATGGTTGTTGCTAAACAATACTAGGCTGTACCTTTACTAATTTCCTAGATTTTAGGTACGCTTCATATATGGGGAAAATAATATTGGAACTGGTTCTGATATTTGCTTGACAAAAAAACTTTTGGATAATCACCAAGGAATATGAACCTAGTAATCTCACGTCATAATGGTAGACTCAGACATTTATCTTTCTCTGTAAAGACTTCAGTGCTTTGGAATACGTTGCCGAATGTTATTAGATTTGCAACTTCTCACTTTAAATTTATTGAACTTTGTTGGGAGCATTTCAGGCCAAAATCGTAGTTTTTTAATTATTTACCTTCTTTTATTGTTATTTTTATTTTATTATTTATAGATTTTAATTATTTTAAGTTTAAAATTTATGTTTTAACACAAAGAGAATTAATACTTTTTAAGAGAGAATTGTAATTTACATTCTTGATTTCTAAATTTATATATATTTTTTTCTATTTTTTTTTTCTTTTCTTTTCTTTTAAGTTTGTTAATTATAAAATTGAGTTTTGAATTAATATTTTAATTTTAAATTTTTTTGTTGAATATTGGAACAATCTGTGTTAAACTGTGTTAATTGTGTGCATCTTAAACATACTTGTATATACAATTGTAGAGACAAATCTTATGTATATTGAAATTTAATAAATTGAAATTGAAATTGAAATTGAAATTGAAATTGAAATTTGGACTTTCTAGTTAAGTTAGTAATTAATATATAGTTAAAAGCAAACATATAGATACCTAGATTATAATTTGTTGTAAAAATTTGCTATCCACAATCAATAGCCATAGAAAAAACTTTAAAAGCAATGATATGACTATGTCAGATTAGGGATAAACTATAGAAAGTTAAATCTATAAAATTGATCAATAATAAATCAATAAAGTTTCTAGACTTAGATTTAACATCCAACGCAAACGACGTCTAAGCTATTCCAAATTCAGTAAATGTAATTAGTCGTTCAATCCTACCCCCAATTGTCTCATTCATTGGTCGTTCAAGTTTTAATTGAAAATTTCGGTAATCTCGTTTTAGAATTCTTAAAAATCTACATAACAAAATAAATTTCAAATTTGTCAAATTTGTTTTAGAAGTTTTGAATTCTACTTATTTCTGAATTCAAGCAACAACAAAATTTTTTGTTTCTTAAAAAAATGAAAAAAAAAATGTTAGAGCTTCAAAATTTGAAAATTTTAAGAAACCTGTACATTTTTAGGTCTATTGTCCAAAGTACATATTATCTGAAATACTATACTAAATATCAAAATTCAATATCTTGATAATTTCAATGTTGAATTCAAAAATTTCAAATTAAAAACTTAATCCAAAATCAAAGCCAAATATTAAAAAAAAAAGTAATGTAAAGACATGGCCTGAAAAAACCTGATATTGTGTTCAAAGGCCACTTAAATAAAGTTATAAAAAAAAACTAAATATTTATATTAATCAGAATTTTAAGTCTTAAATTAAAAGTTAAAAAAATTTATCAATAGTTAAGATTTCAATTTTAAAATTTTTCTAATTAAAAATTCTTTTGGATTAAGAATTTTAAATTTCATCATTTAAATTGCCAAAAATTCTATAATTAAAATTCAAGATTTAAAAATTTAAAATCATAAACTTATTTTCAGTTTAGTATTTTCAATTATTTGAATACTGAACTGAGCTGAATATAACTGACATTCAGTATTCAAATATTTTTGTTAATAATAATAATTAAAAATTCGTCACAATTTCAACAAACTCTAAATTTATTGTAAATTAGATATTCTATAATTTTTCTAAGTTTAATATTTAAAATTATGAACTCGTAAGAATATTACAAATTGAACTGAAAATTTCAAATGATCATATTGATATTAGATTTATTATTAATTCAGAAATTTAAAATTCAAAAAGAATAAAGGCTCAAATTTATATAGGTGAATAGATTAAGTGTCTTCAAAATTAAAAATTCTAAATTATGAACTGAAGATTTTAAATATCTATCTAAATATAAAAGTACCTATCAAATTCAGAAAATACATACTTCTATACTCTAATTTATTAAAACTATATTTTTAAAACTTACAACAATTTATTGAATCCATAATTGACCTTATTATTTCGTTTCCATATTCAAATAAATTTAAACTTTGATGAATTACTAACCTAAAAAGAGAAAAAAGAGAAAATTAAATAATATTAAATATTTTTCTGAGCCAAATGCTTATTGGCAGTTGGCCGTTGTATTGATGACAGGATTTATTCTTTTAATAAGACTTATATTAAATTAAATAAAATTAAATATTCTATTTAAAGAATGGTACGTTAAATTTAGAAGTTTATTTATTGATAGTTATGTTAATTATTTATTTATAACAAAGTTAAAGAAGTTAATGGTACTTCATAATATAAAGGATATTAAGGATAAAATACATATTTTACACATAATTAATATTGATTGTTTAAAAAGACATGCATACTCAAATTTCGACTCAACCTTCAAATTAAATCATTTAACTTTGTTACTACTTAATATCCTTTATGATATAAAAAACTATTGATATTAAATAATTATTTAAAGAGCAGTCTAATGCACTCACTGCACTTTCCAGTACTAAAACATTTATAGTAGTAGTAGTAGATATTTTCCGTCATTAATTTTATTGATTGAAATTTTTGAATATTGAATTTAGAATTATTAAACTTTTAACTGCTAGGTAGAATTTTAATTAATATTTTGATCATTTGTGTCTTTTGATGATATTTTGTGTCTTGGAATTAGTTAACTTAAAATATTTCTAATTGATGGCGTATTATAAGCGTATAAATTAAAAATAAAAATTTGTCATTTTAAATTTGTGAAAATATCCATTAATATGATGTCCAAGGAATTAGAATTAGTCTTTCATTAGACACACGCTCTTAATACAATAATTCGATACCTTTGACTTACCGATAATACAATCCGAAACTTGATACAAACCGAAAATTTAAACACACTAGTTATAGCATTTGCAGACTAGTTATAGTCTTATTTTATTATTTATTGCCTTAATTGCAGTGTTATACCGGGTGTTTCAGAGCATGCGTATCAACTTTTTAAGAGAGGAAGGAGCCGTTATTTTAAAATTAAGAAAAAAGTTTGTTAACTAAATCGAGGGTGTTCTATCGATTAGTGGTATTTGCAACTTTCGGAAAGGACCGCAAATCGGGTTTTTAAGATAAAAAATCGCCCAAATTGGTCGAAATAGAGATTTTCAAATGGAAAAGAGTACTTTTTTATGCAAATTCGTATTCTAAATCAAAAAACAAGAAATTTTTTTTTTTGTTATTTTTTTTTTTTTTTAATTTTGTAGAAACCCAAAACTGAGATAAAAAATATGATAACATGAAAAGCAAATTAATTTATAAAAATGATTATCATTAATTTTAATTTACCAAAGGAAAATATTGAGCATTTTTATTTTTTGTCGTAGAATCTGAATTTGCATTAAAAAATACCCCTTCCCATTTGAAAATCTCGATTTCGGCAATTTTTTATCTTAAAAAATCGATTTGCGGTCTTTTCCAAATGTTGAAAATACCACCAATCGATAGAGCACCCTCGATTTAATTAACAAAGTTTTTTATAAATTTTAAAATAACGGCTCCTTCTCTTCTCAAAAAGCTCATACGCATGGTCTGGACCACCCGGTATCAGCAAATGACGATATTTTTTTATGTCTCTATTTATGAAATATCTCTTGTGGAATATCGCAGAATTGAGACTGGTGTACGTCTACCTTGCCACATCTTTCACATCTATTAGAGACGTGTACTTGTAATTATTCCCTTGTTTTCTTTTGAATACTCTTCCCGATATATGTGAGCTGAATAATCATAAATTTTCTATAGTACACAATTTAGTTTATGCATCAGACTTGGCATGCCACATTCTAACATATATATTAGGGACGACTATTGCTCCACTTATTTTCTTCTGAATACTCTTCCAGATAGATATGAGTTGATTAGTTCAACATAAATTTTGAATAGAATACAATACAGCTTATATATCAGGTTTACTTTCACATCTATTAGGAACTGTACTTCTCTTGTTTTCAGCTGAATACTCTCTCTTTCTGATAGGTATGGGCTAAATAATTAAATATAGATTTTATAATTCAGCTTATATATCAGACCTACATACCATATTTTCACATTCATTAGGGACGAATACTTCTCCCTCAGTTTTCTTCTGAATACTGTTCCAGATAGATACGAGTTGATTAATTCAACATAGATTTTGGATATCATACAATTCAGGTTATATATCAGGCCTATATGTCACACTTTTGTTCACCGCCATTAGTTTGTCTTTTACAGCTAACTCAATAATGTATTTTAATAATAAAAAAAAATAAATCAAGTACAATAAATGATTTGTGCAAAACTCAAATTCTCTCATAAATTATATTTTTTTCTGACATTTTCTAAATGCATTTCACATCACAATTCAAAATTTGAATAAAGTTTTTTAATTTAAATTAAAAATTCACATAAAACGATTCCATTAAAATATTGTGTTACCCTCAGGTATATCCTTACATTTTTAATTAGGTATTGAACAATCTAAACAAAAAAAAAAAATTATTTTTAAAGTTTTCTTGACTTCTTCATTCATTTCAATTCGAAGATGACCTCAACAACTACCTCTTCATATTTCCTAACAAATTATTTAAAACAAAAATTCAAATTTAGAATATTCTGCTGCAAATACAATCGCACCCAAACCCATATAACATAATTTAATAATACATTTAATTTTGTTTTTGTTTTCTTAACAAAATTATCCTTCTTGAATTTGAAAGGATATCTTCTGGGCATTTTTATGTTTGAATAAAAAACTAATTTAAAAAATATTATTATACCTATATATATATATATATATAATTTTTTTTTTTAATTTCTTAAAACTTATTACAATCCTAACATTCTTATATTCCCATTCATCTTTTATTACTTTAATTCCTACGTTATAAATTTTGATTAACAAAACAAGTTGTTAGCTTTTAGCCTTTACAAGAAATAAACAAGACAAGAAGAATATCATAATAAAGGAATTACAATCGCATGTAAATATATTCAAATAAAAAAACAATAAAAACAACAATAAATCAAAAAAAAACAAAAAAAAAAATAATACAGAAAAGCAAAATGAAAAACCAACTGAAGACCACCTACATTCGAATAAAACCAGTAAAATTAAATAAATGAAATAATTTTATAAACTCAACTGGGATAACCACATCGTCAATACTAACTAGGTATTGTTTAAAGAATAATATTTCAATAAAGTTATTTGGTAAACAAATTTACTATAATGGGGCAGCAGCAGCAACAGCAGCAGTTGTATTGAAATCGTTTATATAAATACATACATCAGATGTTTCATAGAATTTTTTCGATTGGGTAAACAAAAAACAAATAAATAATTTTATCAGATAGCTTAGAAATTTAAATAAAAAAAAAAATGTTAAAAGTGAAATTCTCTTTGCATAATATTTTGATAATAGTAAATTGGAAAATATTTCAAAGCTTTATATTTTCCGGAAATTTTCTTTTATATTTTTTTGCATGATTTTTACATTAAAAAGAAATTTTTTGAAAATAGTCATTTGAAAATTGGTTACTGATTTGATAGTATAGGCATATATTAGAGACATTCAAATTCGGACAATTCGTTGATCCGTGAACTTGATTGGAAAGCGTGTATAATGCATATACAATATGATTGTATGTTCGGATAAGAAGAAATGTATTAGGAAATAGAATGAGAGGGAAGAATAAGTTATTGATCAGGGTTTTGTTTTTTGAAAAGTTAGAAATTGTAAAATGGAGCATTTCTATCATTTCCGTCTGTTTGATATATATATAGAGATAAATAAATATATGAGATGGAAGCATGTGTCACATTTTATCAGTTCTTACAATAAATTAATTACCAAAACCAGTTTTTGACCACCAGGGCATTTCAACGGTGTAGAAATCACATAGAAGTATGTAAAGCCTTCCTGCAATGTATTAATTTCCGAAACCAGTTTTTAACCACAAGGAGCATTTCAACAGCGTAGAAATGAGCATTTTAAGCTTCCCTAGTGTTCCGCTTTAATTATTCAAAAAAATCCATTACTAATTTTAATAGAACCGATATCTATAGATAGACAGACTTCTCCAACATTTCAACGTATATTAAGAGGAGTAAAAGTAATCTGGACGATGGAGTTGTCAAGTGCAGAGTGTGATTTTCGATTTTATTAATATAACATAGTGAAGTTTGATGTGCTAGTTTAGGTCGAATATAAGTTTTATAGAATCTAGATTGAAGAAAAGTAGAGCTGAGATCGTGAAAAAAAATCCAAGCATTTGACAGGGTCCATTACTTATATCAAAAATATACTTATTTCACTATATTTCTCGTTTTGCTTATTCTAATTAACTTTTTATTTTGTGTTCTGCTAATGTAATTTATTCACCTTCATTTTGAGCCTAATTAGAGAGTATCATGTTACTTTTTTATTTTTTTGAAAAAATTTGGTTTGCAGAAATTTTGTTGAAATATTTGGCTCTATCGCAACGAAATTAACATTTAGCAATTAACTTTTAGGGCCATTTAACAAATGGGTATTTAACATTTAACTGTGTCGACTCAGGGTATGTAAATAAAAGTTAAAAAATGTTACAAGTTAGTAAGGCAATTCTTGTATTTGCTTTGAACAAGTAAAAAAGAATAAAATCTTATTTTGGGCTTATCCAAAATATTTTGTTTTGGTTAAATACCGCTTTAAATCTTTATTTTGGCTAAAATACAGTCACACCATAAGTGTAATCGAAAATGTCAAACTAAGATTAAATGCAAAAAAAACATTTGACGATCAAGCAAAAAAAGTTTGACAATGTTTATGAAAATGCTTTTGTTTCAATTGCATTGCAAGTCATTTTTGCAGTTTGACTTTTGACATTTGCTGTTTGTCACAATTATTTTTGCAGAAATTGATTTGATCTGTTTACAAAGAAATTTTCACTAATACGAACAAAAAAAATTAGAAAAACAATTAAAATTCTGAAATTGTATTTAGAATCTTCACATATGAAAAATGTTTTGATACCAATAGTTTCCAACTACATTAATGTGTTCCGTGAGTTTGATAATAAAATATTTGAATCACTAACGAATCAGTAAAGATTACATTCATAATCATTTATTTTGTTACTTAGTGTTGTGTTTTTATGTACTTCTGATTAAAAAATTTAATTGAAACGTAGAAATTACAAAATCAACTACAACTATTTAAGGTTAAACATGAAACAGGCACGCCTATATTAGATCAGATTAGGCATATTCACAGATTTGTACAGAAATAAAAGGAAATGATTTTCTAAATATAATTTGATTTTTGGCCCACTAGTTACTACTTTTTCTAGCACGGCAATTTTCTTCATTTATATATCCAATTTTAAACTCTCCATTTGCAAGTAATCCTGGTGATTGTTTTCTTCCATATCTTTGAAAATACTTAATTGCTCTTCACTCGAATTTTTTCCTTTTATTCGTGGTGTTGTTTTGGATTTTTCAAAAGTAAAGGATGCTTCAACTGATTGACTTGATTTCTAACGAATCTACGAAAACTTCCTCTGGGCCCGATACTGTTTGATAATGTTTATTTTTCATAAACTGTATCGAATTCATCAAAATATTGGATAAAACTTCGCCATCTTCCAGTTCGGTTGTTTCTTTTTTTAATATGCTTAAAAGTAGTCATTAAATTTAAAGAAAATTTTTTTTGCATTGAGAAAGGAAATTCAACATTTTCCCTGATTATTTTTCGATTTAATTTTTTCCAAACAGTTGATTTGTAATTTAACCTTATAGTTATCAATATTTTTGTTTTGTTTTGTTGTTCCAAATGTTCCTCTTCTAAGTAGATTTCACTAGAAATCGCAAAATAAATTTACAATTTGTTGGAATTTTGTAATTAAAAATAAATTTAAACTGTAGTTCAAAAATAAATTATAGCATTAAAAAATTTTTTTTTATACTTAACATGATCCCAATCACTCATTTTCCAATTTTAACAAAAAATTAAATTTAACGCATCTAAAAAAATTTATTGACTAAATAATAATTTCAAAATATACAAGTGACATTTTCGATTAGTTGATTTTTGTTTCCCTACACAATCGATTACACTGCAAAAGCAGACATCCAAGTTTGACCTTAAAAAATGGCATGACTAAAATCAAACTACATAACCGATTAGAATACAAATGCATATGCCGTTAACTTGACATTTCTCAATTACACGTTAAAATAACTACTTATAATACTATTGTGTTAATACATGTTAATACAAATACAATTGTACAACTTCTTCATTTCAATTTAAAGCTAATTTTTTCAATATTTGACAAATTTTTAAATCATTCTATTTATTTTTGTGTAGGACAGTTATAACATAGTTTTTTAGTTAACTTTAACTTCAAAGTACAAAATAATTTTCTGTTCGTGTAATTTATAGAGTTGTTTAATTTCTGATATAAATTTAATGATATATTATTTTACTCAAATTTGTTCACCATTTTGCGTGTCATTTTTGCACAGGGACCATGCTAATCTTAGTTTATGTTCTATCGAAGTAAAGCATATTTGCAAGAGGTGTGAAAAAAAACATATATATATATATAAAAAACATTAAATTAATAGAATTTAAAAATATTTTTATCTTACTTTACCTACTTTGTACTTTCAAATGAATTTTCCAATACCATGTAAATATTATTCCACATCTATATGTAGTCGTCATTGGAAATACTATTAAAAAGTAAACTAAAATCGATAAGATTAAAATGAAAATGGTAAAAGAAAATTCGACTTTTATTTAATTCAATTAAAAAAACAAATCACTATTAAAACCCGGGAAACATGTCAAAGACCAATTTTTCCTTATAATTCCGCTACTGATGTTATTAACTATATTTACAAGCTTTTGTACAAACATTTACTATTTATTGTTAATATGACATGAATTTACATTCAAATAATATCCTTTTTGGTATAGAAGAGTTTTTCTAAAATAAACTTATTCCCACTAAAGTTATTATTTCCTCCGCCCTCTGCTCTTTTAAAATATTTTCCAGTTAAGTCTTATGTACAGTGATTTTTGTTTTGTCAGAATTCGAAAATATTTTAGTTCTAAAATGTATTTTTTTCGAAAATATAAAATAAATAAGTAAACAAAATGTTGTTTCCTTGTTTTTTTTTTTATTATTTTTATTTCTCATGTTTTTAAAGATTCTTGAGTAAATAAAAAAAAAAAAAATACAAATAGAAAAGTTTGTTACTTTGTACACATTAGATACTCCTTCATATTTACTTTATACTCATCTTAATTGCAATTAAATTTTCTCAAACGAAGAACTCTTATTTGATGTAGCTGTTCGTATTATTTTAAATGAAATTTATTGGATGAGGTGTAGTAGCACTTATTTTTACAATATATTTATATAAACAACAAGTTGTAATAAATTTAAATATGTACTTGTCTAATATTTACTAGTAAAAATTTTTTATTTATTTAAAAATTTTAAATAATAATTTTTGAAAAAATAATTTTTTATTTTTATTTTATCTTAATAACACTTTATTTTTACTGTGTTGATTTAAGGAAATTGTTTTTTTTTTGTTTATAATTCTTTTGAATTCATAAGTGTTGTCATTATAAGTAACTTCAACAAGAAATTATTTTAGGTTTCTCTTCAGAAACAACTAATTAAGCACATATAGATGCAATATACATACTTATTTAATAAAATGTTATACAAATTGTATTTAAAAAAAAAACTGAGATACTTAAAAATGGTTCTAAAACTAATTTAAAGTTATTTAAAAATTATAAATATAATTAAATGTTGATTATCAGAAATTTTTTTAACTTAAAAATAAATAGCAAAATAATGTAGGTTTATAAAATTTAACTTTAAAAAAAAACGGTGGTTTTAATTGAATTACAATAAATAAACTTAATAAAAATATTAGGCAATTTAAATTGTCGATCATACGAAAATAAAGAAATATGTGCTTAAAAGTAGCAAATAACAGTAATTTAAAAAAAATCTATATAACAGAAAAAGTTTCAATTAAACTAACATGCCCTCTGGATTGGATTCGAACCATCAATTTCTGAATGGTATTGTCTGACACAAAATATTATATCGGTAATACGCTCTTGAAACAATTCTTTACGTCTAAATTTTTCACAGTCTCTCTAGTTGTAATTATATTTTTAGAATAGATTAGATAAGATACTTTCGAGAGGGGATTTGGCTTCTATATCACCGCAGTTGCAAATGGGGTTATTGTAATTACATGAATTAATGCTATTAATCATCTGAGTCCTTAAGGAATACCTCGTTTAGTGATCACACTTAGGATATCCTTGTATGGTATGGTATGCTGGATAGCTCCCGTTATTCGAGAGCCATAAGGCTGTTTCAAAGTAGCGAAGCCTGCTACAAGTGAGTCCTTCAGACAGCAGATATTCAATAGATTCTTCTAATATTCACATATTCTGCAAAATTTGTTTTTGGTTATGACCCATTTTATAAAAATGCTTCTTTACTAGTGGTCTGTTAATTATCCTTGTCATGATACTCATCTGTTTCCTATTGAAACTTAGATGAGTTTTAGTTTTCTTGAGCGAGCGTTTTGGCCTGAGCATTTTGGCTACACGATTTCCAGGAGCGTTGGTCCAAAAATCGTCAGCGTTTTGATTCATCCAAGCTTTCAACTCCATATTAACTATGCCTAGAGGAACGGACAGAATGAACTTGTTTATTTGAAAGGCATATATCCGATGCTTTTCTTGCTAAATAGATAATTTCGAAAGTTTCGTCTCCTGTTATGTCAGAATGTCCAACATTACTGTGACTTTATTTGTTTTGCCAGTGTTTGAGGTATTTCGAAACAGTCCTATACTAGTTTTGATTTCATTATTTCTTGGGAAGCAGTTGTCGAATTGTGCTATCGAAAGCGGATCATTCCCACTCATGGCATGAAATTTTTTGGATATAACAAAAATTCAAAAACCAAATAAAAACAAAATATTTTACATGTCACTGTTTATGTAAAATTTCTTAAGAATTGAATTTAAAAGTTGTTAGGGTGTTCATTCCATAGTCCTACTTATTTAGGTGGCCAACAAATCATGTAGGTCCTGGGCCTAAGCCTAACTAGTCCTCCATTTTTGTCGGTCACGGACGGATTCACTCTTTTTAAAAATACGAGATAGTTTCATGTTTGCTGATATTTTGTCTCTCCAACGAAGGTTTGGTCTGCCCCAACATTTTGTACCTTCGGGTTTTGATTCGAAGGTTCTCTTGGTTGGAGCATTTTCATTCTAGATGTCTCTAGATGTCCGAACCACTCTGTTGTCTCTTAACTTTAATTTTCATAACTGCGTTCACATCATTACAGGTCTTAGAGTTGAGCACCTCATTTAATAACCTTGGAATTATAAAGAATTGAAAAACAAAAATAAGAGCAGTGCACCTTGGTATATAGTTTGGGCTGTAGGGTATATCTTTTTGTGTATATGCCAAAACAAAAAAATATTTCAGGGCAGAATTTGTTTTTAAACTATTTCTATTAAACTTCACAAATTAAAAAAAAAAAATCAAAAATTTATAATTAAAACAAATGTTAATTTATACTTAATAATTATTAATTAAATTAATAATTAAATAAATTTTTATATAACAAAATTAAAAATAATAATAACATTATGTATTTTTATTTTAAATAATTGTAATAAGTAGTTTTTGAGGTATAAGACTTAGATATAAGACCGTACTATTACAATGAAATGTTTGCTTCAAGAAACAGTTTTAACTTTTTAATATAATTTATTAAATACAAATAATATAGTATAATCTAATATATGCCGGCATTAAACTATAATATCTATATATAGACTACAAGTTTTTCTTTTACTTCTACTATAGTAAACTACTTAATATTTTTTTTAATTTACTAAAATATTAATACAAACATAAAAATTTAAAATATTTACGTCTCCAAAATTATAAGCAATCAGAAAAAATATCAAGAAAAAAAAGAAATAAAGTAATAATATTAAAATCAAGTACCCTGGTTAACCAAAATTTATTTTATTTAGCTACATATATGTATATTTTACTAAATAATTTTACACATAAAAATTTAATTACAGACAAGTTTCAAAATAAATGAAGATACATTATATAGTCTTACAGACATGGTAAGGTAAGGTTTATGTATTTTTCCATCATTTTTAATTGAAGCAATTGAAATAAATTAAAATTAAAAAAACAAATGTATATGTAAAAGAAAATATTAAATTAAAAACAAATCTTATCTGATAAGATATTAAATTCTAATAAATCCTTATATTAACTAGATTAAAATATAAGTATAATTCAGATCTCTTATTTTAAATTAGCTATACTTTTTCAACAAATCGGATTTTGATTTGGATTTAAAATAAAATTTTTGATTCAGAGCTCTCAAAATTAAATATTAAACTGTTATAATTTGGAAAAACTGTTATAATTTACATTACTGACACTTAAGGACCACTATATGGCCAAATATAATAATCACAAAGCTAAATTCAAATTAAAGTCCACAAAAAATTTGAATTATTAATGTTTTTATTGTTATTATTGTTGTTTATATTGTATATGAATATTGTATAGGTATACATATATATATATATATATTGTATATATATTGTCTATATATGTATTGTGTATATTGTTATTGTATATGTTCTATATTATTATTCAAAATCTTTATCTGATTTGGATGTGTTAAAAGAACACAATTATCATGTAAAAGAAAAATTTTGTAAATAAACGAACTAACCAATATGTAATTAAACAATCGGTATTCAGTTTAAATTAAGATGAATAATAATAATATTCATGAAATTCAATTTCATTATTATTAATAGTCATTTATAAAAAAAAATATGTAAATTACAAAAAAAATTAATTTAATTATATAAAAAACAACTTGCGTTTTTGTTTTTGATTTAAGTAAATTAGTTGCTGTAATTTTAAGTAACAGTTTGATCTCTTAGTTTATGTTATTATTTCAATCTGTCAGTTATCTATGACAGTTAAACCTTATTTCCTTATTGTAAATGATTTCTTGAAGACCGATTCTGACATAACTTTTAGTATATATTTAGCTTTTAGTATATAAACTCTTGAGCTGCACTTTAGAATGATATACAACGCTTCACTTTTTTGATAGCTTTTTTAAAGAGATTTTTATCAGTCCTTGGTTTTACAGTTATTATTTTGTATATACGAAACCATTTTGCTTAATAATAATAAAAAGTTATAACTATTAATTAGAAATTATAACAAGAATATTTCGAAGATACTTAGCTCCAAAAATATTGACCGGTCCACCCCGAGTCATCCCAAATATTATATTTTGAAATTTTGAATACAAAAAATCAAATCAATAATAAATAATAAACACAAAAAGTTCAGATCTAATATTTATCTTTAAAAAAAATTACTTTTACATCCGAAAAACACATTAACAACTGTTAAAATCACAGTTTATACACTGACTTACCTGTCAAACTTGTTTTTATATTTACGATATGGAAAATACCGTCTGTTGATGATTTTTAAAGCTTCCTCAAGCAATTTGATTATCGAAAATTTGTTGAATCCGTAATGTACCGTTATCCAGAGAATTCCCACTCTGCTCTACTTGAAATTATTAAATAATATTTTATAAACAGCCTCACAAATTTGTCACACATTAACTCTTTAACCAATCTAAACATTAAAATCTAATCATAAACAGTTTGAGAATCATTTTTATTATATTAGTTAGTTTTTGGTACTCCATCACCTCTTTATAATATTACATTGTTTTAAAAGCATGTCATAATAATACTTCTAACAGGAATTATTTCATTTTGGATGAACAAAATTCATTTAAAAAGCAATTGGACAAAATATTGTTATTCAAATGAAAATTTTGTAAATATTTAACAAACTACAGACAACAAAATATAAAAAAAAAAAATTAAAAAAAAAAAAAAATATACAAAAAAGCATTAAAAAATTACATAAGAGATAACAAAATACTATAGTATGATATATATACACATATATACATATATGTAATGATATATTCTGGAGGACATCATACAATACAATGCGAATGAAAAATAAAGAGCAAAGAGCAAAATAAATGTTTGACAAACAATATTTTTATATTGTTAAGCAAAACATTGTTTCATTTTTTTCGTTAATTTTTTCCCAAAATAAAGTCATAAAACAAAAAAATATTAAATTTTATTTAACTTAACAAAAAAAAAAAACAAACTCAAGTGAACCGAAATTTAATATTACAATGTAAAAGTAGAGCATGTTATACAAAACGTATTGTTAAAGTATTAAGTTTAATTCTTCAGTCTAAAAAAATATTCTATTGTAAATTAATGCATAGTAGATATTATGAGCCCTATTTGTTACAGACAACTTGAATATGAATGAATTGGTATAACAGAATAATGCTAACGTGGGAAATCTCCGTCCTTCCGTTGGTTTACCGTAATGTCGTTTCGAAGCTAATTGTTCGTATTTGCAAGGCTTAGTTAATGGTGAAAATGGAAAAAAAATTAAAATATAAGTAATTTTCTTAATTTTTAAATTTAGTTGTAAAATTATTGTTAAACAATAAAAAATAAATTTGTTTAAAACACAATCAAACAAATCAAGAACATTACTTCCCGTTGGTTGAAGAGATGAGAAAAAATTAATCTTTAAAGAAATTTAAAATTTCATTTCATGATTTCATCATTAATTTGTTATAACTATTTGTTTCTGCCCAAAGAATCAAACGCGTTTTATTATTTATTTATATTTTTTATATTTCACTGAAAATTTTCCAAATAACTCAATAAACAATGAATTGTATTAAATATTAAACACGGACTGTAGCATGTTCTCTGAGATTATAAATAAATAATGAGTCAACAAATATTTAACATTCGAGTTTTCCAATTATTCTATCAAGCATTTGACAGCTCATCTCGTTTACCATATAATACCAATATACTGGGATATGAATATAATTAAGCAGCTGAAGCAATATTTCTCTAATATACTTCTATCCTTTATTTTAAAAATAACTTAAAAATCGATTTAAAAGACTAAAACGATAAATATGGAAATATTTTTGAACTTCAAACTTACCTGGGGTAAAAATAATAAATTAAAAATTAAAAAATAAAAAATTAAAAATAAGAAAATGCATCTTCTCCAGAAATCGGTGTGAAAATGCTGGAGTTGTAGTATCTTATTTCTAGAAAAATCCCATGAAAGGGTTTTCTCCAGTCTTTGTTTAATTTTCACAAATGAACGTTAAACGAAGAAGGTGTTAAGTGACATTTTTTAAATCTCGAGAAAAATTACATTTAATATTTCTTTTTTATATTATCATTTATTCAGTTTTGTATGTATATCAGTATAAAATTAAAACAAGTTTTTAAATATTGGTGTGTTTACAAAAAAATTTGAGTCATTTTGAAACATCACAATAGCTTCCATTTTAAAATCCCTGCACTTAACACGCTCTTCCACTAACTTATGCTGTAAAAAGGTAACAAGTTAACATATTAAGTACAATAAGTAAGTTGTAAAAAATTTGTATGTTCAATATACATAAAAAATAATTTTTCGTGCTTAAAATAAAATAGTTTATCAATTTTGAAACCATTTAAGAAAAATATGAATTGGTAATGTTTTTTTAGAAAATAATTCCGTAATAAGACACAAAATAAATTATGATCCAACTTAGAAATATAAATTGGGAATTCCCCATAGCTAAAAATAAATAAACTTTAGAGAATCAAAGAATTATAACGGTGTTAACTTTTTTCAATGCACACTATTCGAAAAAATTTTTGTTTTTGTTCTACAAACCAAAACAATTTTTACTCTTTGTGACTCTTAGTAATTGTATGAATGTGTTGTGTTCACATACAGTTTCATACACCAACATTTTGGTCTACTTTTTAGCGAAATATTTACGAGTTAGTGCTAAGGAATCTTAACACCTTCTAAAACCGTGCAAAGTATAGTGTTGTTCCACTAACACTTTCATATGCATACCAAAACAGAAAACAACGTTAATATAGACAAAATCGAATTTTATATGTATAGAATATGACATAAAACTTTCAAACTGCAAAAACATTGATTTTGAAAAATATGCCACTTAACACCTTCCTCTAAGCCCTTCAAATTATTTGATTGATTTGACACAAATTTATTATTTAATACATACATACCTCGTTTTATGTAGTTTCACTGCTACTTTGCTATTCAATAATTTATTATTAAACACAATCTTAATTTTATATACCTTTGAATTCAGATTTTGTTTTTTTTTCATTTTCAGTTCAAACCGATTTAGTAATTTCTGATTATTGATTTTTGTTTTTTTTTAAGTCCTAAAAACTTGGTTTTCCTAAATCGAATATTTTAATTGTATGTGTTCTAATGCGGTCCTATTTTAATTCAATACAATTAAATTTAAATTTTTCCAAGATATTCTGTATGTTAACATTTGGTAAAATTTTCCACATTATTATACTGTTATTGTATCTATCAACAAAATTCTTATACATAATATTGTCGTATCACGTCGGAAATCACGACAATAAATTAAACCCTTTTTTTATTTTGCGATTAAACTCTTCATTTCCAATTTTAAAAAAAAAACCCCTAGTTTACTTTTTTATAATTCCCTTTATTTATTAAAATTTTATTTTATGTGATTAAAATTGACACAATGTTTTTGTGTTAAGGTTGATTCCCACTTTGCGGTTCAGTCTCAGTTCCGATTTTTATTTAAAATGATTGAATGTAATTTTAATGTTCCTATTCACATATTATTTCAATTCAGTCTCAGTTCAGGCGCCGAACCGCATATTTCTACTTTCGTAAAATTGTTTTCGCATCTTAAGCTTTCATAATCAATATATTGCGACTAAATGCGGAATTCGCATGTGATCAATATCAAAATGTGGATATGTGTTAAATTTTTACAAACCTGTAATGTTAGACAGCAGTCAGATACAGTCATCGTAAGAGTATCCTTAACCCTTTCAGACCCTTCTGAAGCAACTGTGAGATGTAATAAAATGCTTCTATACTGTATAATAATTGATATTTCGATTTGTTAAGTTATATACAAAAAAATATATAACCTTAATATCTACCATTTTATAAATTTTCATCGCATCAAACTATTTCAAGTAAATAAGCAATTATACCGAATTCGGAGACAACAAACCTTTCATCAAAAAACTTAAATATTATAAACGATTTGGCGATGGCACCAGCTTTCGTACCGAAAACTCAAATGTTAAATCAAGTATCTATAACTCTGATTCAACTGATGTAAAATCTAAAAAATTTGATAGTGAATTGACTATGCTTGACAACAACACAATAAAGCGTGTGGAATTTGTTTTGACATTATAATGGAAAAAAATGGAAAAGAAAAATGTTTTGCTATATTACCAAATTGTAATCATATCTTTTGTCTAGATTGCATACGTAAATAGAGGCAGGCGAATCAATTTGAAAATAAAATCACTAGATCTTGTCCGGAATGTCGAATTTCGTCAGATTTTGTGTGTCCTAGTACATTTTGAGTTGAAAGTAAAGATGGTAAAGATAAAATGATAACTGAATATAAACAAGCTCTTGTCAATAAAATTTGCAAATACTTTTGAAGGTAAATATCCTTTTGGAAACAAATGTTTTTACAAACATGCTCTCTTCCAAATGGTGTCAAAATGGATGTTGGTGGAAGGCGGAAAGTATATCATCATCACCTTGGTCTAATGAAATTTTTCTCAGATATTGCATTTTTTAATTTTATTAGAAATCGCGATGTTCCATCTTTAATTGAATATTGGTCAAATTTCGATATAGAAGATAGTAATGATACAGATGGCCCGTTGATATGAATTAATTTTGTTTTAATTAAAAAAATCTATATGCAAATTTTTCCTCTTTCCATAGAAAAAATAATATACATATATGTACTAATAAATACAAATAAATACATCGTGTGTGTATATGATGTAAAAGGTTTGATTAAAATAAAAATTACAAGCTTATATAAAATTAAAAATGATTTGAGTATTAAAATACTAAATACGGAGAGTGTATTAATTCAAATGTTTCTTACTGTAAGGATTTTTATAATCTCTAAAATTATGCAATATTTGCTTCATATCTTTGAATTCTCTGTTATATATATATACACCTATATCTATTTTTAGTCTTTCTTATATTTTAATAACTTTAAAGACCTTCAGCTATACTTGTATTATATTTATACCTATATTGACATAACCTAACATAACCTTCCCTACCATTTTCACTTTAACAAATTTTCATTTCTCTAATTTTTTTTAGGTATCATTTTTTTGGTATACAAGTTTAACAAGATTTTTTAGAGAATAAAAAACTAAAAGCGAAAAAGAACAAAAATAAAAAAAATTTCTAATATTTTATAAATTTTTATTCGTTGGGGTTGTCATAAACATAAATCCTTACAAAAAAATAAAAATAAGCAATGCAAGAAAAAAAAAACAGTAAAGTCAAATTCTTCTTTGTGGAATTGTTTCGTTGTGCAAGTTTTGATCAAATAAAAAAATAAAACTTTATTTTTGATCCTTTAGTTCAGTTTTTTTTTTTTTTATTGTTGTTTTAATTTAAAATGGAATTGCTTAGGTATAGAGCTTAGAATTCAAGCAATTAATATGAACAAGGTTTTTATTATTGGTAAATAGGTTTTTTTACAATTGTAAAAATAAAAAATAGAAGTCGTATTATAGCTTTTTAATGCTTTCTTTTTTATTTATGTTTGAAGTTAGTTTCAAAGAATATACCGTATAATATATATATGCAATTATTTGCTATGTCATGTTCAATAACCTGACTTTTTTTCTATTTTATTAATGGGGTAAACAAGTATTAAATTGATTAATAGAATGGTGGATGACATATAACGTGTGTTCTTGTCGTGCAAATACTTTAACGCTAAATGCAATTTTAATTTTTAACTGAATTATATACCTTCACATTTTAATAATACACATATGAATTATTGGAAAGGTATAATTCAGAAAACAAATACCTGGTTATTGAAAATTGAAATGTCTCATGTCAACATACTTGCTTAAGAAAACTAAATTTATTTAAGTTTTCAACAAGCGAAGTAAATGCGCATTATGTAAGCACCACTAAATAGTCAAAGGTTTCAACAGGGAACAGATTCGCATATTGGTATATGTATAATAACTGGTTTAATTCGATGAAGCAATCCACATAGAATCAGCCAAACTGAAAAAAAATTGTGTAGAAAATGTAATGTATAGGGTAATTGAAAATTTGTCTGTGAGCGCGAGATCTCTACAAATCCATTAGACTTAATTACTTGTAATAGCATTCCCCGAATAATGGAAGCTGCCTAACATTACATTTACAAATGTCCTATTGTCCTAAAATCATTAAATTAGGTACCTTCAATAATACAAAAATTTACAATGAGTCAATAATTCAGTTTGCAGCTGCTGTATAACCATTCTTAGATTGTCTTTATTGCTAAGTGATGCTAAGGCTTATTTAAACTGTCGTTTCTTATGATTATACTATACATAATTTTAACGTATATTTTTTACGTACAATTTTGGGTATATCAATAAAAATCATGTTCTTAATACTTTTTTATACTATCAACGTTCTAATTATTTATTTATTTATTTAACAGTGTTTTTTTAATATATTTTCTACCAACTTGTTTTATCAAAATAGATTATTTTATTTTATGAGAGGATATATTTTTTTAGTTATATATTTATGACAACAAGTTAGGTAACATTATCTTTTCATACATATTCAATTATTAATTTTGTATACCACAACTAATTAAATGCGGAAGACTAGTATTATTATCAAGCACTACGCTTTCTTAAGTAACGTTATTTAAATTGCTACCAAATTTTACTCCCAATTAGATGAGATTAACTATACAAGATCGAAAAATCCATAAAGTCCTTTTTTTCGATTGAAAATCATCAAATTTGGAACCTCTAACTTGAAAAAAATGCTATACCAACTGACTTATCAAATATATGTATATATCCACTATCCATATATATGAATGCAGGATTAATTATCTTTAATTAAAGAATAGTTTTTATTTTGAAACAGTGGGAGTGTCACTGTAATAATAATCACTGTCACAACACTAATTAATAAATAATTAAAATCAACAACCCCATGCGTAATAATTTATTTAAAAATAAAAATTAAATTTAGTTTTAATTCTAGCGAGGACAATAAGAAACACCCGTAATTTGGTCTCAATTTGATCAATTAACAGTTTTCTATGTTAAAATGTATGGTAATGTATACTAATACATGAACTGAAATTTTAAATTGAAATTTCTAATTGAAAATTAAAAAAAATTTTAAAAAAATATTTATGCGGTTATGCTCAAGTCCATCGGAAATTTTGTTCGAATAGAAAAGTTCATTCCGCATTCGAAAAAACTCGTGTGCTGAAGCCTATACCTCCATAAATGTCAAAATCATATGTTTCGTAAAATATTTTTTGTATCTAGTAAAGTTGATACGTCTATTTAGGTAGGTACATTCATATTTAAAGAAAACAAATGATTATTTTAGAAATTCGTTTTGTGTTTGCTCAGTATAAAGAATTAACTCAGAAGTAAAATATATCAAGAAAACAAATTTTTATTTCAAAAAGTATTTTTAAAAATAAATTAATAATTCAAAATATTTTTTACGCATACCACATGTGAAATTTTTATCATTTAAATGAATAATAATAAAAATCGGTTGTGATGGTTGAATGAATGGTTCAGTTATTTTTACAGCTCAATTTACAGATTAAAAAAACTGATATGAGCTGTAAATTATAATATATTTAGAAAAATAAAAAATATATTATTAATTTATTACTAAATATAAAATTACCAACAGCAAATGTCCAATTCCAGAATATAAATTTTATAAAATTTAACTTCTGTGTCTTGTAATAAGAAATTTGAACACCAAAATTTCAATAAAGCGATACAAATAATGCTTTACCATCAGAGATATTCTTCCTCTCACCTCATCATATACTAATCGATAGCTGATATAAATCACTTCTAGATAATTAAGTCTAATAGATTGATTAAACATTAAAAAAATCGATAATCTCCTGACATCTTTGATGTTATTATAAGAACAAAAATCATTAAATTTCACTTAAAAGAGTAAGCATGTTCATCTGGATAAATCTGTTAAATAAAAAAACCCAAATAAATTTTCTAATTGACTGTAAAGGAGCTTACAATTTTTGAATCAACATTCAATTTCTAGAATAAAACAGGCCAGGCATATTATCTTCTTCAAAAGAAAAGTAAAATATTTTTTTTTTTTTGTTTTTTTTTTTTTTTTTTTTTTAATTTTAAATTCTTTTCTAAAAGTAATCAACAGAAATTCTTTTACAAAAAGTTTTTCCGCAAATTTTCAAATAGATGCCTAAACAGTGTGTAGGTTTATATTATGTAATATATTTTTATTATATATATGTATATACATAGGCGCATTTATATAATATATTAATTTTATTTTATTTTCTTCCATTTATTAAATAGGATTTAAGTTTTTTGTTTTTCAAAATTTCATTGATGTGGATTTTCTTTTTGTGAACTGTTGTTTTATTTTCTGTTTTTATAGCTAGGTAATTCATAAGTACAAAAAAAAAAAACAAAAACAAAAAAATAGAAAACTCACTTTAAGTAAATCTGTATAGGTTTACCTAGATACAAAATTAAATATAGATTTAAGAATGGAAAATCCACTGTAAAATTATATTTCCTTTTTTATTGTTTATTTTACTTTTTTTTATTTTTTTTTTTTTATTTTATTTTTGTTGAAAAAGACATTATTATCCTTTTGTGAAGCTTTAGATTCAAATTTGAATTTTTATTATCACATAAAATAGTCATTTAAGGGTGACAACCTTAAAATGAATAAAGTTACAACACTCTGACATGAAAATAATGAAAATCACTTTGGGTTGAAAACAACAACAACAATAATAGCAAAACCAAAACAAAAAGAATGAAAATAAGAAAATTTATTACCAACACATTTTAATAAGATTTTTATTAAAATCAGTGGTTTTCAATCACAAGCAGTCTTTTAGAGAAAACCGAAAATAATAAATAGAAAAATTTAAGATTTATTTTTATTTTATAATTTTAATATTTTAAAATAGGGTCCCACTTTTTTAAAAGAAATAATGAAAAGTATATGATACAAGGGCTTATAGTAATGAATATGTGTAATTCAATAATAATAACTACTGTTTTAAGTTTGTACATTGATATGCTTTAAGACTTTTGAGACTTAACTTAGCTTCCATTTTGATATTTTTAACACTATAAATTACCCCTGTTCTGAGTTTTAGCCCTTTGATACTTATTGTTTTTCTTATTATTTTTCTTATTATTTCCAAAACATGAATTAATTACAATTTCATGAATTTTATTTTGCTATAATGTATAGCCTTACCTTAATATTTTGATTCAGACAAAAAAAAATTTATCTAAATGCGGGGTTAGAATAAGAGACATTGGATTGACTTTGATAATATTCTGGTCAATTAATTTTTTATAAGCTCTTCGTACTGAAATAAGTAAATAATTTTCGGTTATTTTAATGAAATAAATCTGAATATAAAACAGAACTTATTAAATGAAAAAAAAACTAAAATATTAGAGAATTTAATGAAAAAAACTATTTTCGACAACATATCCATCAAAACGTCACTGTCGTCCGATATTGTTTCGGGCTATTTCAGCAGTTACCCTATAACTTAAAAAAAAAAAAAATCATGAGGTTTTATTTCTCAGTTCCTCAAGATAAATGCAATATATTATATTTCATGTAAAACAAAAAAAAACAAACAATCAAAGAAATGTTATTATTCAGAAGAAAAGTTTAATGCATTAAACTAAACTATGAAAAATTATATTATAGACCTTTAGAACAAAATTGTAAGTATTATAGAGAATCTAAATAAACGAATAAATAAAAAAAAAAAAAACCTATAACTTTTTTAACCAGTGTTTATTCTGCAAATGACATGAACTTAGCAAATTACAGTCATGAATAGTCCTAGCAAAATCTTGCTACTTGAATTTAACAAAACGTTTCAATTCAAATTTGCGATCTTAAATAGAAATACATTAGATTTGTTGTTATCTGAAGGTATAATTCGTCAGGCAAATCCTCATCTTCGTAAAACGAAATATACGATCTTCAATTGGAAAGAAGTCATCAAATATAAAAAAAAAACTAAAAAATACGTTATATCAGGTCTAGAACCTACATTATAGTAATGTAGCTTTGGTTAAAGAACTAAATCAAAATATTAAAACTGAAAAAGCGTATTTTCTATTAGACTTGTAATACAGTGTTGTTTATAAAAAATAACAAAATGTTGTATAACATTTCATAAATATCACAATTCATCGGTAATAATAACTTTTAACAATTAACCGGTAAAACAGCACACTTTGGAGTTCGTTTTTCTATCACTAAAAAAATAAATAATGCTATAGTGGCTTCAGCATTTAACTATGCAATTAAATTATGTTGGTTGAACTTTTTTGTTTTCAAATCAAAAGTAATTCAAACAATTTTAATTATTTTTGGTATGACATTATATTTATAATGCATTATTTTTTAATATACCTAATGTATTATTTGAATGCATTACTTTTAGTAAATAATTCAAATATTTAATTTTAATGCATTATATGGAAAAATAATGGATTATTTTAATTCGTTACAAAATACTGTTAATGTAAAAGTAATGCATTATTGCAATAATATATTAGTTCCCATATCTCGTATATGGAAGTTATTATTCCAATTTCTTTTGCAAAACTAATTTTCATATAATTGTAAACAGTTTTGATGTCACATCTTTTTGTTTTTTTTTTTTTTATTAAACTTTATTTTACTCATTGTACAATCTTATAATTACTGAGCCTAAATAAAGTTTACAAAAAACAGCTTTTGTGATATTATTATTAACATGTAAAGTAATAGTTTGATTTTTATATTAATTTATGTTATATAGTTATTCATATTATTATTTAGTTTTAATTTACGTAATTTCTTATATGAATCTATTGGAAAAAACCTGGGATGTAAAAACCAATATATTCTCGTATTATTTAAGATAAAACTTAACCTAACTAAACCTACTAACCTAACTAAACCTAACCAAAACTGCTTAAACCTAGTTAAAACGAGAAAAAAAATATGTATTTGTAATACTTAGTGCTAATTATACGTATTTTCCACCACCAATAGTCTCTTTTTATAAATTTATCTTTGTCCGGTATAGACATGTCATATTTCAAATTTTCTCCATTAATGTTGCCCGGGTTATGCTCTATAGTTTTACATGTAGCCCATCTACTATAGTGATATAGTGTAGGGACATAATTTTGATTTTGAATATAACCATTTTTATCCAAAAAGATAAAGTGCTCAAGGGCTATAAAGTCTGTGAGCATAGTCTTTTTAATGTACTCCTCGTTGTGGTAGAATATATGCGATATTAAACCATTTTCTGGAGTTTTTTGTGCGCGGTCATAATGTTTTCGAATCAATTTTATTAGAAAATTGTCGATTCTAATTATGTTTGCTTCCTTGTACAAGTATTTATTGGAATAGTAATGTTTGTAGTCGGAATTAGGCTTTATATAAATATTAGTACATACTCTTATACACTTTCTTTCAAATTTTTGTAGTTTTTCCATTAAGCTTGCACTGACGTTGTACCATATGGGTACACCATATGCAAGTGTTGGCCTTATTAATATCTGATAACATATTATTTTTACTCTAGTGCTTACGTTTTACGTTGTTGTAAAATAGTTTTTTTGCCATCATGAAGGACTTATTGCCTTTAGATATTGTGTATTTTATATGCTCGGAATTTTTATGTCACACCTCAAGTTACCAATTTCTTGTTGTTAATTTTGGAAAATGATCCACCGAGGGACCTCAGTATCCACAATCAAACTCAAAATTTCCTGAAGGAGATTTTATAACAAAATAAATAAATTACAAAAATTTATTTAGTAAATTTCTATTTATTCAGTATACTATATAACAAATATCTAAAGATCTCTGGTTCGTAACTGAACAACACACTTTTCTTTTGTTTTAAACTGTTATTAGGTAGTTTGTTCTAAGATAAAAATATTTATTTATATAGGAACAACTTTTTTTCCAAAAAAAAAATTTTTTAAAGAAATTTTATGCATCATTAAACCAGATTTATTTGAAAGTTTGCAAAGAAGCCGAACATTATCTTCTCTATAAATAAATATATTCAAGTTGATTGAATTTACTTATTTTTGTTTTTCTTTTTGTTTTAATGATACAATCAATTTTCATTAAATTTTCCATTTACGCAAAAAAAAAAAAAAAAAAAAACAGGTGTATATAATTTGTAAATTTACGTATAGTTAAGTATCTAGTCATTGAAAGACTTTTCAACAACAAATAATTTACAATGTATTTTCTAGTTAAACGAATAAAGTTTTAATAAATTAATTAAAAAATTCACTCTTATATTTATGTTAATGAAAGTTTGGAAAATTTGGAAATTATTTGTATATTGAAAAACTTCGTTGCGAAAATTTTCTTTATATATTTTTATAATATCGGAAATCAACGTTTTCCAAAAAATAATAATGGTATAATGGTGATGAAAACATTGACTTGACATTGATTTTGTTGTTGTTGATTGACTTTTTTACTTACATTGTACCATATAAAATAAATTTTGAGTACCATATTCACTTTAATAAAGATTCAATATAGTTTTTTAATAATAAAGTTTTGAATAATTATTTTTTTAATTAAAAGCAGAAACAACAAAAATATAAGAAGCTTATTGAATACCACCAAATTAAAATTATTTCCAAGATATTGTGGATATTTTAAATTATATTTTATTATATACTTTTCGCATAAAAGCTTGAAATAATTTAAAACAAAATACATAAAATTTTGTGGCGCAATTTGCTCTATTTTATTAAATTTATCGTAGCAGTTAAATTAACAGTAAAAAAAAGAGGAGAGCAACAAGCAAATCAATTGTAGCAACAACTATTAGGATATTCTCGTTGCACACGAATTAATTTATATAGTTAGTAGTAGCTGTCGGCGATTCGTCGACACACTTAGGTCATCCATTATGATACCACGGGAGCTTTCCTCGCATAAACTTCCTCGTTGAACTAGTTTAGGCTTTTTATAAATATATCTGTGTAGATATACGATGTAATCCGATTAAAGACGTTATTAAGGTAACCCAGTGAGTCCCGAAAGAATACTCCTAGATGGATTTTTCATATGAATAGTACACAATTAAATAACTTTTGAATCTTATTTCAATTAAAATATCTTAAACTTAACTTTACTTCATTAATCATACAAATTCATGAAGAAACAAAAGACGCAATAACGCCTAATATATATTGTAGAATATCATAAGGGTATTATAGGTAGGTAATAATGTAATTTTAATATGAAATTATTATTATTATACTATTCATAAGACTGATTAAATTGTATTTAATCAAGTAGTATATGTACAGACTTACATTGTTAAATTTACTTAAATAATGATATTTATTCTATTAAATCGTGCGACTTGAATATTTTAGTTAAAATTATAGTAAAAACTATATTTAATTTGGAAATTAGTAAATTAATTTCCCACTTGATAAACGTGTTATTTCTTTTAATTTTAATAAATAAAATAATAGATATAAAAATATGGGAATACTAATGGCGATTACAAGTGATTGAATGCACATTTCTATGTTAACATTTAGGCTGCGTAAACTAGTATTCATCGATAGATTATATTATTCGTAAAATACTAGGACTTTATTTTGAGTGCATTGTTATTCTGATGGCTTTGTGCACACTTTCATAGTTGAGACAGGCTTAATAATGCTTAAATAAATTTGAAATTTAGATTAAGAGTAAAAGTTTTTTTTTTGGTATAAACAAATTAGCATAATATACCATAAATTTTATCGATATCTATTTTTCTAAGCTATATATCAGTTTTTCAATTTTGTATGACAAATTGTACTTAAAATGCTACATATATTTTTTATTTAAGTTATTTTTTATTACTCATTAAATTAATTGTAACAAAATCGTAATTTAACTAATAAATAAAATTAAAAAATTAGTTATTTATTAAATTTAAGTGTGTATAATACAAGTATGTCTCCTTTTCATTTTAAATTAAAATGTCGGTTTTACTCAAATTCAAGATTATATATTATATTTACGAACATTTATATTAGTTCTGTTCTAATCTATATGTTTACTGTACCCTGTTCTTATTTTAATAATCTCTCTATTTTGCAATCAAATCATTCAAAAAAAAATTCTTATGAACTCACTGTCACAAGACAATCGACCCCCCTTACCTTTATCTTATTTTCATAAAACTTCTGTTTGCAAAACAATCTTATATATTAATACGCTTAAACGTCTGTTAAACTATTATTACAATAGCATTGTTAAAATATTACGATATTACAGCAAAAAAACTTACCGGTAAAACAAATAGTAAATTTAGAAAATATATTATAACCATGTTCACAAATTCCACAAATTGAAATTTATTTATTTTATTAACAAATAATTCAAAAGTATAAATTCAAATGCGCAGTAGCATTGAGTAAATATTATATGTGCATGGAGAATCATAAACCGAAATTTACGATCTGCTAAGAACAAGAAAAACAAAATATGTTATGACATTATTATCAAGTTCCAATTTCCAATTCAATACACGACAAATTTAGTACACATAAAAATTAAAAAAACTTTTTAAAAAAAATCCCTTACCTACATCGGGATATTCTAAAGTTTTTAATGTGGCTGTATGCTGTATTTAGTTTAAATAAATGCATTTAATTTCATATCTATACTGCCAGCGACATCTGTGTTCGTCACATTTACCTACATATGGCTATTTTAATATGTTTTTAATGTGGGTGTGGTATGTATTTAGTTTAAATGCATTTAATTTCATATCTATACTGCTACCGACATCTCTGTTCTCAACATTTTGTTCAAATGTACCTCTCTATTAATAGCCTCTGTTAAGGAGCGTTTAGACATCAAATTTTGTTCCATGAGAGTTTTGTTTTACTTATTTTTATTACAAATTTTATTGCAAATTTTATTGCAATTATATCAAATTTTATTTCAAAAGCTTTAATTACATATGTTAAAGATGCACAAATATTATTGAAAAGTACACTATATTTCTTCACACAAAGTCAAATAAAACAAAACAAATACGCAAAAACAAATATAAATATTAAGTGTAATTTCAGAACATTTATAAAATATAAATATTTAAATAGTAAACCAATTATTCTAAGTATTTGTATTGATAAATAATAATAATATTTAATACACATTTTTTATATTTTTTAATGTATATCTTTCAATATATTGGAATAAATTAGAAGTTTATAAATACCTTTTCTCACAAAATTCACTTTTTCAACTTGCGAAATACAAAAATACGGATGTCAAACTTTATTGAACATCATTTATACCACAATTCACAAACGTGTAAACGCTGCCTTATATAAAAGTTTTCTTCAAAATTATTTAGCGGTCAAAATTTTAAATTTGATTCAAAAACAAATAAAATTATTATTAAATTATTATATTATCTTATATATAATTTTTTAAATAACAATAACAATAATAATTACATATTTAATACAACAATTTATAATACCATAGGTATTATAATACCGGCCTACCTGTTGTGAAAATAAAATTTTAATATAATATGCAGTAAAAAGTACTTTCAAAATAAAACAAAAAGAAATATAATCCTGAAGTAGGCCTGCGGATTTATTTGCATAAATAAATAAATACTTAAATAAAAAACTTAAAGAAAATAGTTATAGAATATAGATAGATCAAAGAATATTGTAAATTATAATAATTACAATAGTGAAAAGTGCTTTCAAAATAAAAAAAAAAAATAAGAAGTATATATCTAGTGAAATGAAAATAACAAAAAAAAAAAAAAATATAAACATAGTAAGATTTTAAACCTATATTGTATTGATTTGTAATATATATTGTGTAATTGTTAGAATTTGATAGCGTTTTTATTAATCTTATATAAGTTGATTTGAATAAAATTTATAGGTACATACTACATAGAATAAAATTTTTTTTTTAAGTTGTTGTAACTAGGTAGATATATAAGGTGTTTTTATTTTATAAATTAACAGGGTAACTTTTCGGTAAGTCTTTATTTTTTTTTCATTTAATATATAACTTTAACTAGGTATTAAAAAATCATGGAAATGCGCGAATATATGCGAGAGAGGCGTAATAACGAAACAGCAGAAAGCAGACAACGTAGGCTAATTTCTGATAGAGAAAGACAAAAGCGGAGACGAGTTAACGAAAATGCTAATCAAAGAAGTGATCGCCTGTCTCAAAATTATGTGCGGAACAAAAAAAGGAAAATCGGACCAATTATTCCTAATGCCAATCAAGAAGTAGCCATAAACGTTGAGGAGCATAATGTGGGAATATTTTCGAATGATTGCCAATTTTGTAAAGCAAAATATTGGCTAGCAGAATTAAATACACAAAATAAATATTCAAAGTGCTGCCATGGTGGTAAGGTAGCTTTACCACCTTTCAAAAATCCACCACAATTGTTAAATAGTCTTCTAACAGGAAAAACAGCAGAAGCAAAAAATTATAGAGAACATATCAGAGAATTTAATTCAGCATTGGCTTTTGTTTCGATGGGTGCTAACATTACTAAGTCACCAGGTTCTGGCCCTTATTGCTTTCAAATACATGGTTCAATATACCACATGGTGTCTCCGTTGTATGCAAAAGAAAATTGCAAACCAGGATACGGACAATTATACATATATGATTCCGCAGAAGCAACAACTAGGAGATTAGAGAACGAAAATAATACTCTATGTAACAAAGATGTTATGTTCAAATTGGATGATATGTTAAGAAAAATTAATCCTTTTGCAAAATCTTCCAAACAAAAGCATAATATTGCTACTGCCAACCAAACCAAGAACGTTAATATGATTTTTTTGAAAGATCCAATATTAGATTCACGTAGATACTAACTATTACCGGCGTAACATTCGCCGGTTTAGCATTAGCATTTTAAATGAAACAATTTATTTTATTTATTTATTTTCTTTATTTTCTTAAAAAAAATCAATGTTTTATATATTTTTTTATTATAAAATAAATAAGTTAAATTGAAAAACTTTAAACTATAATTGTAAAACATTGATTTTTTTTAAGAAAATAAATAAATAAAATAAATTGTTTCATTTATAATGCTAATGCTAGACCGGCGAATGTTACGCCGGGAATAGCTAGTAAAAAAAATAATATACAAGAACTCACATAACGTAGACATATTGTTAATAGAATGTTTCTACTATTCATTCGTATTTGATATGCAAAAAATAAAAATCTCATGAAAAAACAAAAAAGGAGGAAAACTAAATCTTTTTTGGCATATTTCGCTATGTCTTTTAGTCAACGTTTTGTAAGACTTAGTTTTCAAATCCAATCTACAAAGTTTGTTTTTGTTTATTTTTTTGTTTTTTGTTTCCATACTATTCTTGCGGAAAAAGAACTTTTCACAAATTTTGAAATTTTCATAATTCACCACCCCTCTCATCTAGCTAAAGAGACGATTACAATACTTGTTTGCTATTTAAATTCGTCCTTATCACATAACTATATTACATTTTTTTACACTGCTATCGAATAGGCTGTATAGTAAGATTGAATGTAGTATGTTATACGCAATTTATAAATATAAAACAAACCATTGATTTTGGGAGCAAAGAGATCGCAGAGAAGGGTACGCTGAAAATAATTAGTAATCTAATCTGGTTAAAATGGAATCCTTTAAACAATAATTTCTTAATATATCTACATAACATACCTATTTAAATTTCTATTTGCAAATTTGCTATTGAAAAAAGTCGAAAATCATCCAAGGAAATATTTTTATATTAAAATACAAAATTTTTTTTTATAAATCATTATTAAAACAGTAACTTTTAATCCCTTTCTTCTAAGAACATTTTGTCTTAATTTCAAGATTATCTTTGATGACAGAATTACCCTTAAAGAAAATAAAAAACTAATAGAATTCATACAAAATCAAACAAAAACAAAGAAATAAAATTTAAAATTACAATTTTACAACATGAATTATTATCAGGATGAAATCCACCTTCATTTTTTATTTTCCAATTTTCAATTAAGTTTATAATTTTAAAATGTCTTCTTCTTTGAAATAAAAATTGACTTTTATTGAATTTTTATACATATTTAAATATATTGCATTGAAATTATCTATAATAAGTAAACTGGAAAATAAAAAAAAAAAATTAACAATAACAAGATAAAAGTATACCATTAAAATAGAATAATAAAACGTAGGTTTTCCGTTCCGTTATTTCTGTTATTTCCGTTATTCCTTTTTTTTTGTTTTTATTTTTCCTATAAAATTTCAACACATCTATATAATACATACAATCTCTAGATTGTAGATCCTTAATGATAGAAAAATATTGTTAAATTTTATGTGGGTACAATTTGTCCACTATTGTGTATGAACATCAACATAATTTGTATGTATGTATATTCACTTAAATTTATTCAAACGAGAATAGAATTTTAAATTTTTTTTAAAAAAGAGACAATATGTTTTTAATGAACCATAAATTACTACTTCTTCCATTTATTCATACCAACCCTTGTATTTATATAGTATCCGAAAAAGTAAAAAAGAAAACCAAATAAAAAAATTAAGTAAATAGAAGTCCAGTATTCTGACATTATACCACAAATAAGAAAAATTAATGATTACCGTTGTATTTTGCATATTACCAAAATAAAAAAACAAAAAATAAAAAATTGTTTATTTTCTTAATTTTGAAATTTTTTACTTCATCAAATTTAAAAAAAAAAAATTACAATAAGTTTTTTAATAGACTTTTACTGATGTACAAGTATAAAATAATTAACAACACTAACCCATTGAATTGCTTTCTTAATACTATATTAACCAAAAAAAAAAAAACAAACTCTAATTTCGAATTTAAATTCACTCAAACATACAAAAAAAAAAAATAAATAAAATTGATATGCGGTCAGAGTATTTTGGAATTTCGATTTGAAGCTAGTTTAAAAATAATGGTAGTAAGCATTCAAAGTTTTTTATTTATGTATAATTCATTTTTTAATTATCTATTTGAAAGTCTTAAAGTTTTTTGAATATTCGAAATAGAGTATATAGAGTAGGGAAAATTTTGTGTTCAGTAAAGAGTATCTGAGAGATTCTGAAATTTCAATACACCAAATAGGAAAATTACATTAAAAGATTTGGTATAGAGTAAGGTCGGGTATTGTGGTAGTCCCTTTCTCTTTTGAGTGATATTGATACCGGAAGGATACCTTATTTTATGCTCAGGAACTGCTTTTATTGTATATTTATTGTTTGTGCAATTGTCCTCAATTAAGTTTTATTACAATTTTTTTTAAATTTAATTTCAATTAGAAAGCTAAAAATTAAAAATAACTCAGAAATGGCCGATTTGAAAAATTTACGTAATGTGGTATACGTTATACTGGTATATCAACTCATAAAATGACACTTGGGTTGGAAAACTCAAACCCAAAATCCTCGCATCAAAATCTCTCAGGACCAAATTGCAAAAAAATAAATTGCGCCAAAGAGAAAATTCGGAAAATATCCAAAAACAAAACTTCCAATGTTTTTAAAACAAACAAACATTATTTTTTCCAACTCTGGGAATATCATATTTTTTTCAAACCTCGAGAATTTTGTTTCTGGAGCGCATTTTGTCTGGGTGAATTTTGTCTTTGGAGATTTTGTTTTACCAGAGATGTTATCATAAGCCTAAAGTCCAATGAAAACGACATGACATTGTTGTCCTAGACTGTCGACATAGAATGTCGCATAGCAAGTCCAACGAATGCAACATTTTCATTTTCAAACAACAATTCAAAAAAGCAATAAGAAAAACATTTTTAATTTAATGATTTAGAACTGTCGAAATGAAAATATTGACAATATTCACGACAATATTGAATTTTTATCAAATTTTTGTCGCCGCTTTTGTCGTGTCATTGTTAATACGTCGTTTAAACACATTTGTTTAAAACATAATTTGTCATATTTTGTCAACGAAAATGTCGTGTCGTTTTCATTGAGCTTCTTGGTTCACTGCTTATTCTATCCATGGGATTTTGTTTGTCTCCGATAAGGTTACACTAATTGTAGTACTAATTTTTTTCACTTATAAAAGTATCTGACTTTAACTCTATGATAAGGCAGACACAAGGCGTGTTCGTAGTTGCAGTATAACATGCGTCGGTGTCTTGTAGATTTTTTTCTTTGTCACTATGAACAAAAACACTTGCGCAGGCGCGCAGAAAATTGTTTAGCAGTCATTCTTGTTCATAGAAGCTATTCATGCACAGTTCATTTATATAGTAATATTATATTATTTATAATTATGTTATTATATATTTTTACATATATTTAATATATTTTAATATATTAAATATATATATTTTTAAAAATAGTTTATAAATATTATTTTTAAACATATTTTTTTTTAATATTTAATATATTTTAATATACATATTACTTGTATATTAAAATATATTATAATTATTATATATTTATTTCAATATATTTATTTTATTATGTTTATAGTTATTAGATAATATTATATTATATTATAACACATTTATTTTATTTTAATAATTAATTTTTACTTTTTACTTAAATATTTTCTCACGATATTCTTATTTATTACATGTTAAATGACATGCACTTTAAAAATCATTCTAAAGCAGGCGCACTAAAATATCTGCACAATCTGCCCGACGCTGACGCGACACCGATTACTATGAACACAAGCGCCTGCTTTTCATCTGCACAGAATTTTTGATGATATGCAACTACGAACAAAAAATCTGTTTTGTTGCGCAGGCGCGACTACTACGAACACGCCTTCACTCAATGTTTTGCTAATATAAAGATACAAAGCCAAAATACAATTTAATTTATCAAAAGTATTTTTTGCGCTAAGTGAAATTTTGTATTTAAGATTTTTTTCATTTAATAGACAAAATATAGTTACTAAAATAGTTAATTTAATAATTAAAAATTTAGATTTATTAAATACATATTTTTCTACGATATAAAGTGCAAGCTAGTTGTCAAAAACTAAGCTACTAAACAAGTCTAGGAGCTTCAGATATCTAGGTGTCGTAATAATTGTATTTAAATATCTGAAACTATGATAACCTCTGGATTAAACGCCTATGTGATACAACATGAATCAAAAAATATTAATAGGTTTCTTTCCGTCCTATTCCCCACTAAAGTGGTTACAGGACAGAGTGATGTAAGCTTTATTATAATCTGCACCAAAAAGTGTACAACAGATAAAATAAATGCTGAAAGTTTTAGGTATCTATAAGTCAAAATGTCAAATTCAAAGCAATGAATACAATTCAAATCTAATACAAACCCGATTACTCCACTGAACAATACAATTTGAATCACATACAAAAAATTTGTATTATGTTATTTACATTTAAAAAATATCAAAGAGATTTATATATAAAACAGGATCCCACCTAATGATGATGAAATTTTGATGAAATTTTTAGTATAATTAAATGCATTTACATTTCCAATTTTATCTCACAACATTTCTGAAATTTTATTGTCAAAATTCAAATCTGTAAATAAATTAGTTTGGGTTTAATATTATATATGCATTGAATTTGTTGAATTACAATATTTTAAAATTTTATCAGATTAGACACAAAACATATTTCATTTCAGCTCTTACATATACTGATACAGAGCAAAACCAAAAATAAAGATCAGAGAAGGATACTAAATCCAATGAAGATTGTCAAGGAAAACAAATAACACATTTTGACATTAATTTAAATTCAAGAGACCAACCATTTTAGAACAAAACCAACACGTCTTTAATATATAAAGCCACCAGCATGTCATATTTTAACCAGTATAAAATGAAAGGTATAAAATTTTATCAACCATAAATCGTAATGAATTGCAAATATTAAAAGAAAATAAAAAAGTTTTAATCATAGGAAAAATATCTTAAATTTAAAATGCTTTCAAAAGAAAATCTAGTTTTTTTTTCTTTAAATTTGAAAATATTTTACACCATTATTTATATTGCACTTGAATACTCACAGAATTACAAATAAAAAGAATGAGGAAAAAATACATTTATGTTGACTTATCAAATTTTATTTTAAAATTTAACATAAAAATTTCCCATATATTTTTTTTTTGGACCATAAAAAACAACTGAGAGAAAACTACACGATTATCGTTTCTATCAAATCTATATAAAAAAAAAAAAAATTTTAAATATTTTTTTTTTTTTGTTATTTTATGAAATAAAAATAAATTTTGCAAATGTGACAAATGAAAGGCTTTTATGGAATTTAAGTATTTCAATTTTTTCTGTCATTTTGTATAGTATACAGTCATACCTCGTCATACATAATTTCTATTAATTATAGAATTTCAGTTTATATATCTGGAATTTAAAAATCAGATTTGAAAACTTCAAGTAGAGCCAATTTTTAGAAAAAGTTAACCTATATACGCCGCAATAGACGTAAACGAGCATTATATTCTGTGTAACAAATTTTTTTGTTCGGTGTATTGTTTTTATCATAGGCCCAAGCCAATCATGTTTGCGAAACAAGCAAAATTGTTTCAAAATTTCTATGAACAAATGTTTTTTCGACCGAACTCAAATGTTTTTTCGACCGAACACATTACCATACAAAGCACCGAACATTTCAAATTTATATCAGTATTTTTGCATATAAGTAAGACATTAAACTATATTAAAAAGTTTTTATATAAATGGAGAAATGTCAAAAAAAAAATAATTTATTTTTATTGAATGTGAAAAAATAACTTTTCAAACTTGCAAACAATTTTTTTAAATTTGTATTTTTGATTTCTATTTTTTAAAATTATAAATTCAAAAAGAGATGTTTTCGTATTTGTAATTTAATGATTTGATCTCTATATACTCATATTTCGGTTCTTTTTTTTGCCCCAACCGCACACATATCTTGGTAGGGCTATTGAGTCATATTCAATGAAGCCCTGCTAACCTTTCTCTCTTATAACTAGTCCCGATTACATAAGTAGAAAATGATTATCGTAATAATTTAAATTGAAAGAGTCTATTGATGTTATAATTTCCTTGGAAGTACATTCCAAGGACTATATTTGAAAGAAAACAATATAATATATTATATATATATATATATATATATACATAATATATTATATTGTAGAATTTTGCATTTTAATTATGTGAAAAACTCGTGTGATATCGTTTTCTTGAGTCACAGCCCCAATAGATAAAATGCATTTGTCAAAATTAAAAAAGCAAAAGTTAATATAATTGCAGTTCGAAAAATAAACTCTTGGTAAACTAGTAAACTATTCATCATATCTCATTGTCATGGCACCGTATCAAATAAATTTTTATCATAAAAGGACGAGTGCACTTAAAAACTAAGATTATAGAAGATTTACCATAGTCTATGCAATAAAAAAACATTTGGTTACAACTAAGCTACACATATTGATTACCTAATCGAGTTATATGAGGAACTGGGAAACAATTGTTATATGTAGAATAGACTATAATTTTCTATATACATATACAAAAATGTATGTTTGTATATAATATGTATATAAGAATGGTTGATCCAAAACTCCTCCGAAATATATTAGGAAATTTCAACAAATTTTACCGCAAGGTAATTTGTTACATGAAATTGATCTTATGACAAATTTGTACTCTGGTATTCTATCAAAAATAAATAATGGTTTTGTACCGTTTTTCAAAGTTAGAATTTGTTCGGGTAGCTGTCATACAACACCTAGAATTCGTTGTATCTTTTTTCTGCTATTCTATCAAAAATAAATAAGGGTTTTGTACCGTTTTCCAAAAATGGGGTTGTTTCGGATAGTTGTGATACAACTATCACAATTCGTTATATCTTTTTAAATTCAAGACATTTAAATTTCCAATAAAACTCGCATTCTCGATCATGAGAGATTCACGGAGGGACTTTTGTTATATACTGTAGAGTGAATTTAAGATCATCATGTTTGACCAACCGACATTTTTTATGTTTCTTGTTCAAGGATGGGTTTACCAAAGCATTTATTTATTCTTGCTCATGAAAATTAAACTGAAAATGTTGTTTATAATAAAATCTTGCGGTATACGGCTATATTATATTTTATCATCAGTCAATTTAATTGGTTTATCGTATCCTTTTGTGTATTATAGTTTTTTGCTTGATATCCTTTTGATTTTTCCTCTTTGTCTGTTCATCTTTTTTAATATTTTTTAATATGTTTTATTATAAAATTGTTTTTCTGTAAAATTTTCTGCTGATTTATTTTGAACAATGGGAAAATCAGAGCAATATAGATGAGAATTAATAATGTAATAAAATTAAAATGTTAACTACTAACAGTTAGCATAAGTTTTATACTAACATAAAATTGATAATTTAATATTAGTGTTATCGGAATAGAAATTTTTAAAATAAGTTTTTAAATGACATACAAAAGACAAACAATAGCTTAGTTGTAGAAAAATAATTCTAATTTGTTAAAATATTAAAGTTCTAATTGAAATTTGGCTTACTTGCTATTATATTTTTAAAAAATAAAAAACAAAAACATAAACAAATAAAACAAATATCTAAAAACTTTAAATTTTCTCGTATAATTCCGACTCCGGATAATTCCGCTGGTGTGTTAACTTACAAAAAATTTGTAATTATAGTGGTAATGATTGCTTTAGAAAATTATGTTTATCAAAAAAATTTGTACTGAGATTTATACATTGTTAAAAATTAATTTCCTACTTGTTAAAGAATTAACTTTATACAATATATTTAAAATTTTATCTCACAAACCTTTGGAATTTTAATTTTAATTTCCAAATGGTGTATTAAATCTCCAATATTGTTTAATTTTTGAATTTTGCACCATAAAAAACCTTAAAAAATTTCAATTTCAAAAATTATTATGAATTATTTGCAGTGAAAACCCGGTTTTACTGTTCTTTATTATATTAACCCTATAAATCACAGAACTAAAAAATCAAAAAAATAAAATCTCAATTTTTTTTCTTTATTTGATAAATAACTGACTATAATAATATAATCTATAAGTTGTCAATAACATTAAAAAAAAAAAAATAGAAAATAAATTGAAGAAAAAAAAAATTAAAAAAAAAATTAAAAAGAAGAAACATTTTTTTTTTGAAAATTTTCTATTTAATTTTATTTTTATTTTATTACTTTAGGTTCAAGGATATATATAGAAATGTTTAATCCAATAATAATATAATCTATTTTATATAACTTTTAAAAAAATATATATATATTTAGAAGGACTACAATTCTGTGTAGGTTGAACATTTTAATGAAAAAAAATATATTTTTCTACTTACTTTATTCTGGTGCAGTAAAACACATTGAACGTGTTTAGTAAATCTGACGCCTTATTCTTATTATATATGTATGTTAGAAAGGATATTCAACTATAACTGCCGACTGAATTTATTATTTTTATTTTATTACTGTAAAACTTTTTTTTTGTAACTTGCGGTAATTTTATGAATAATTGTGTGAAGAATAAATTTTTTAAAAATATATATACCTAGACCTACATATTATTATCGTGCAAGGTAGGTCTAGTAAATGAATTTTTAAATAATAAAAAAATATATAATTTAAAAGAAAAATTAATATAAGTATAAAATAAAATGGGATTCGTTTAAAATTCAATATCAAAAATTGTACTCCAAGTTTAAACTTAAGCTCTATATAGCCTTGCAATGTCGAAAAAAAATCAGGTCTTAAGATATATTCGACCTATACAAACTGCAGTTTGTACTTGCAGCTAAAACATTTGAGCTAAAGAGCTAAATTTCAAAAAATGTCATTTTCACTTTTTGCAGACTGTTAAGAATTTTTTCGGTTCACTCATTGCAACATTTAACAGTTGATTTTTATAGAATAAATAATATATTTATAGCAGAAATAAAGTGAAAATTTTAAATTTTAATAAAATTATATTAAACACTAAATTTAATTTATAAATTAATAAATTATTTTCTCACTTGATAACGGTTTTACATTTTTAATTTTTAATAAATAAAATCGATATAAATATTCAAATATCCATTCATCAAATAAAAAAAGTTTTGTTTGGTTTTTATAACTCACATATTGGTTTCTATAGAATTTGTATACGAGCTTTAAAACTTTTCAAATCAAAACTAGATAGTCTAATACTATTATACGTACTGATTATCTTTTAATTTGAAAATTTAGCATCAATATACACCAAAAAAATATTTCTGTCAAAAGTGGAAATAACGACTTTCGAAATTTAGCTTCTAATTTGTGATTGAACAAAAAATGTAATACCTAACAAAAATTTAATTGTAAATCTAGAAAAATTTAATTTTAATAAAGCACAGAATTTCAGATGTCTTTGGATGATGTTTTCGATTATCAAGTTTTCACTTTTTCAGTAACAAAAAGCATTAAACTAAGATTAGCCTATAATTGGCATGGAAGCTGATGATCTTTGTATACATGTTGTCCTTTTTTTAAAAAGTTCATGGATACGATTTATTGAATATTTTCTTTTGAGCTTATTGTTAGTGATTTTTCGAACATTAAGTATAAGGGTACTTCATTTTTACTCTATTATTTAAGTATTTACAAATTAAATGCTAAAAACTGCTATACTATTTTCAGAAACTGGGTCTTGTTATAATGTTACACCATTGTGATAAAGCTTATTCAGGAAAATAAGCCCCTTTCAGACCGAACTTAAGCGACCTAACAACAATATCAAAAGAATATATTCAATATATCGAATCCATCAATTTTTTGAGGAATAAAAAAGTTGGACCAATCTGAAAAAAATAGTGCCGAATTTGAATTTAAAACTCTATTACTCATAGTCTTTGCACCAGATTAGTTCCATTAGGAACACGAAAATAACTAATTTTGTTTTTTTTTTTTTTAAGATATACTATGTAAGTATTCCGGTATATTTTAGACAAAATAATGACAATAAATTAACAGTTAGATATTTCGGTATTTTTTCGAAATATTCCAGATTTCCAATAATAGTATAGCAAATTTAATTTATCTCATAATAGTTCTAGAATTTTAATATGGTACAACATCCCATAACAATATTAATTTCGATAAAAATGTGTCTATGTTAAAACACTTTTTTGACTGTCATTTTAACTTGTTTTGTTTATCCTACGTAATATTATATATTTTTTTTTTTTTGTAGTTTTTGTTTTATTTATTCATATACATATTAATATCCTGTGAAATATTAAAATAAAAAAAAAGTGTGTATACGTAATGAGTTTGTATACTTTAATAAGACTATTTTAGTTGATTTTTAAAATGTGTAAACCTATCACGTACTTTCACATGTATACTTTATCTTTTTTCACGCTGATTTTTTGAGAACGTATATTTCGCTTAAAAATTAAGTATGTTATGTACGTACAAATAGGGCTTCAAATCAACAAATTAAATTGATTTTTGATTTTGGAAATTCTTATAGATTTATATGTAAATTGTAAACATGTATTATTAAATAAAAAATACTATAAAAGTATATTATTAAAATCGCACATGTTTGTTAATAAAAAAAATTTAATTATTTTTATTAATTAATTATTTTTGAAAATTGATTGGTTTTTTATTTTTTTTTTAACTGTAACCAATTATGAAATTTTAATTATAATAATTATATCTTTTTTTAAACAGCAGCATGTCAATTAAATTGATTTTCTAAAACAAAAAAGAAAAACAATTTGACTTTAAAGTGAAATACCTATAGGTAATGAAATGAAATTTAAATTTAAAATTACGTAATATAGATTTTAGTAAATAAAATAAAATTAAAATAAATTAATTATTATAAGAGCTACAGCAAAATGAAAAATGTTCTTTCAATTATGGTATGGAGAATATAAAAACATTTGAATTGGACAAAATTTTACCATTTCTCAAGTTTTATCTTTCTTTTTTTTTTAATTAATTTGGAAGATTATTTTATTCAAAACTCAATTTTATTTATTTTTGAACTTATTCTTCCAAAAATCAGTTATACAATTTGGCCTTGCTTTTCCCAACAACATTATTGTTGTTCTACCAGAATCAACTGTTTATAAATTGCTTAACTGCCTAAGATATTTAAAATTTTTACTCTGAATTATATAATTTCAGTGCATAAAAATAATTTTATTAAAATTTATGTATATGTATGTATATAATATGTATACAAATATATATACATCCCTTGTTTTTTTAATGTCTATTAAAAGTTCATAATCACATTTAATCAGTTCATAAAAAAATTTTCTCAGACTTTTTTAATATTAAAAGAAAATGTAAATAATTGCACAACAGTACAGGGTTGAGGCGAGTACAAAACACTGAAGAAGTCTGCAAGTAGTATACGAAATACGCGTATCTGTATGATAAGCATATAAGTAAAATTAAAAGGGAAATATTCGACTATTTTCACTATAGTACAGGGCTTCTGATTTCAAATGATATTTATTACTTTTCACATGTTGATATAGGAGAAATAGCTTAGTATTTTATTAACTACAAAATGCAATTGATAGTTTTCTTTATTTACTTTTTAAAGTCCACTTCTAGTCGTCCAATTCTAGCAGTTTCACTTAATGTAAATTCCAAATTATATTACATTAACTCTACTATCAAAATTATGTTCAAAAATTAACTCTACTGTCAAAACAGTTGCACATCAGTGTTATCGATTAACTTCCAAAGAACTTTTTATTTAAAATTCAACACAATTCTCACTACTCTATCACCCTATTCAACACTTAAATTGGATTTAACTTAAAACAGCATGACAGTAGCCGAAAATTACTGTTAACCCAACATTAACTTCTAACTGTGTTAATAACAAATAATTTCCATTCCCTACAAACTAAAACCAAAAACAAATTCAAATAAATATGAACGAAACATCCTGTATTTAAAAGAAAACGTATTCAAAAATAACTCAGATTAAAAATATTTAAAATAAAAACCGACAACTTTCGTTCAACCTTCAAAGATATATTTCAAGGATAACCGCATTAATTTATTTTAAATGAATTGATAATTTTTCATAAAATAAAATAAAATTAAAATAAATTGATTGATGACAAATAATTAAAAGACAGATTTTATGAAGTTCACTGAACGACAAAATTTAAATAAATATAATTTTGCAAATAACAACAAACGGAAGGTCAAAATTAAATGTGAACCGCAAAATAATATGAAGGATAAATATTTTGAATGTCAAAACTGTTATAAGAATATCAAAACTGTTAAAAAACAATTAAAAATGGATACTTGCACAACTAAAAAATTAATAAAAGGAAATGCTAAGATGCATAGTAGCTGTTTGAAGATACAAACTGAAGAGTAAGATAAAACTGCGGACTGTTAAATAAGTATCCAAGTCTCATCAAAGTTCGATGAGTTGAGAATTTAGAGGATAAAACTGAAAGGTCAGTCGAAACAAGATACATGGTATTTATTTATTTATTTTAACACTTGATCCTACAGATAAATCTTTATAGGCCAACTTTATAGGTTCTTTTCCCTTTCGAAAATACATGGTATATAAAAAAATATATAAATATATATACAAACCTGTCAGATGATATAGACTAAGATTGTGTAGGCTAAGATTGAGAAGAGTTGCCAAGTATTAAGGAGGAAGTGTATAAAAAAGGCCAAAGCTCAATTTGGGCAGTAGCACAATCTAATTTATTTTAGAAAAATTAATTATTATTAGACCAACCGGGCGATATAAAACTGGATCAGCCTGAAGCAGTTAATGAATTTTCATTATTTAAGGCGTATAAAGGAACTCATTTTATTCTCTCATTTTTGCCAGTAGCACCATCAAAGGAAAAAAATTAAAACAAATATTTTTCAAATAATTTCGAAATTATTTCCTTTTGTTTCTAAGAAATTAAATTAAATACATTTTTTTTATATGAATGATTTTTAATCCTTATTAAATCTTTCATAATTATCATACTGTGATAATTTTAAAACATTATAAAATTAAATAAATGTCTTAACAAATCTAATATTAAAAATTATATGTTCTCATTAAATAATAAAAAACCGTAAAAAAAAACAAACAATTTTTTTTTTCTATTTCTATAAAATATAACATAATAATTTCAATGAAAGGACATTCATTTCTTTCATTGTTAGAATCAAATTAATTTGATATTTATTTTTAATAAATTAAAATTATCTCTATGATCTCAAAATGACATAAAAATATTCCGCGGTTATTTTAGAACGATAATAATAAAATTTTAAAATGATAATAAAATAAAAAATTAACCCTTTGACATTCAACGTATCTGGAAGAGGAAGAAAGATTCAACGAAAGTGGAAGTATTTTCTTTATTTATGCTTCATCATGGAAAGCAAATATAGCCAAACTCGAATAGCACCAACTCTCATAAGCGCACAGTTCTCTTATATTCATAAAATTTTAATGTTTTATTAATTAGTAATAAATTATTTCATTTTTTGTTAAAATTATTTTTTATTGTAACAATAGCTATTTTTAGGAGTTGTTTCACTCATTATAACAGTATACTTGAACTTTTCAGGTAGCTATTTATAGTGTTAGACTAAGAAAAATAACAAGGTTAGTTTATGTATTTACATTGATACATATAGATACAGAGGTATATCACCATTGTTACTTACTTCTATAATAATTACTATTACTTCTCGTAAGTTGTTTATAATAACAATAATTATTTTTAGGAGTTGTTTCGATAATTAGAACACTATTGGAAGTAAAAAATTTCTGATTAAATTTATAATTACATAAATTTATTTTTATAGTCATTTTCTATTGGTTTATATAAATATTTAGTGCATTGTATATAAGACTCGATAAGGACTTTCCTAACAAATGCATTGTTTAACTATAGCTTGTCTTAAAACCAATTTAACCGCAAGGTTATTTAAAAAAAAAAAAAATAGATGGATATAGACCAGCAAAACGATATAACTTAAAATGCTTGAAGATGTACAGCTGATGAATTATTATTACAACGTTTGCTATGCCGGTTATTGACCCGATATTATACAGATAATTCAGATTTTCAGCTAAGTAAGTTGTATCGTCAGCATACGGATATTATTGATGTAAGTTCCATTTATGTTAATTTTTTTATAGATACCATTAACAGCTTGTTGAAAAATATGTTCTGATTACAAGTTGAACAACGATGGTGACAGTATGCAACCTTGATAAACACCTCTATTAATTTATGGATTGTTTACCATAACATCACGATTGATTTAAACTTCTGCAGTTCGGTTCCAGTAGAAGTTTATATTTCATTGATAGTAAGTTCATTTTTTTATGTTTGATAAATTTCACATTTAATTTATTTCAAACAAGGCTTTTCTTGTTTCTCTTGATTACACTACATAATGTAGATTACGCCGATTCACGTTTATTTTTACATAATATGAATTAAGCCTAGTTACATCAAAAATATTAACCAGTTAAAATCAAAAATTCATTGAAAATTAAACATGTTATTTTATGTGACTGTAGCAATATAAATATTTTTATTGCATTATAATTCGGTAGTGAAAGGGTTAGTATACTCCTACCATTACCTAACTTCAGCAGAAAAAGAGTTGACAAAAGACATGATAGCAAAAAAAAAATTGAAAATAAAAACAGAAAAAAAGAACATCAACATCATTATCATTATCATCTTCGGGATCATCTTCATCGTCCTTTAAATCTTTTTAATGTAATTTATTTTATTTCTTTTTCTATGTTTATTTTATAATCCTTTTAAAAGGATTTTTAGAAAATATTTTATTTATAAAATATATATTATTATATTTATATTTTCTTATTTATTTTCTTATTTATTTTTTTATTTAAATGTCAACCATGACCTATCCGGAGGCAAAACTGTTCATAAAGAGTCAACAGGAATAGCAAAAGCAAATCATCTTGTATCGTGTATTTTTTTTTATTTGTTTGTTATTGTTATTGTTATTCTTTTTTACAAAATAAAGTTAAAAAAAAACCAAATAGAAATATGAAATGGCTTAAACCAAAAAGAAAAAAATAGCAATCCAATCCATAAAGGATAAATTTTATTATTCTTTGTTATATCCTTTTTAGTGGAATATAGTATAGGAATATTATAAGGAATTCATATTCACAAAATATAATATATTAGATTTAAAGATATAAAATTTAGATTTAAAAAAAAAAACATAAACAACAAAACCAAATAAAAAATTGTTAAAAACAAACAAAACAGCAAAATATGCAAATATTGTATATAAGGATAACGAATATTCTAAATAGATATATTTAGTCTTTTCTATCGTAAGTTAGAATATTATTCTTCTACTTCTCCTTCTATTTAATAATATTGCTTCTCTCACAACAATTGTCGTCCATTTATTTCTTGATGCAGCTGCTTTTATATATGGTTTAATGTATCAATATCTTCTAGCCTGGCCTCTGGGAGAGCACCTTTAAAAATGGGATCATATTTTCATATATATTTTGTCTCTTGTATAGGGATAGCTATATGAATAACCTGCTATTATGACATAAAAAAATATTCAATGTTTTTTATCTAAATTAGTAAAATTTACAATAAATACAAAACCATTTTCATTAATAATTTTCAATTTAAAAAACAAAAATTTTTATATTATCCGACGGGGAGCCCACTTCTATCAACTTCTAATGAATACTGAAAAAAGAAACTGGTGGATACAGTAAAATTTTTGAGACGAAATTAAAAAAGTATGTAAATTGTTGTTGTTTATTTTTTTTGTCTGAGCAAAACCTTTGATGGTGTTTGTATTTAGTTTTTGGTATTAAATTTTTCAGAATATTCTTGTTTATGTTAGTTGTGTTTTTCTCAAATTTTATTTTTATCAAAAAAAATGTATACACAAAATAAAAATAAAATTTAAAAAAAAATCGTAATTCGATACATTCCGGAAAAATCATCGTGTGACTTGGCTAGAAGATAATAGAGGCATTGTATATGGATACATAATTTTCTAACATCATATTCAATATTATAATGCCGTAAATCAACTCTTTTCTTCTTATAAATATTTTCTCAAGAATATTAATAACATTTGATGTGTAAAATATAATAAATTAGAAACATGCTAGAAGACGTTATTAGTAATAACGAAGTTTTTTTTATATGGTTGAACAATTTTTAAATTGCAGGTGTATTATAGTTGTTTGATATTAATAACACTGTCAAAATAGAATATTCGTTTATGCACTATTGATAAAGGATGAAATTAAAGTTTAAAATATCTAACAAGATATGTTATTCATCTGATCGCTCAAAAGCTTATTCAATTGAATAATGAAGTTTTATCATGCTTGAATAGTTTTTTTTTAGATTGGAGATTATCATAATTAATTAATATAGAGACAGGTCATAGTGGTAGGTCACAGGTTGGTGGAAGAGATCATTGTTGTTGATTCTGAAAAACTAATTAGCACTTAATTGTTCTTTTTTTTAAATTTAGCAAAACATTAGCTCCCACAAACGATACCTTTAAACACAGCTGGGACTGGGACTAGTTGCAAATTGTACTTATATGTTTTGGTTGTTTAAGTGATCATTTGTTCAAGGAATTAAGTACTTGAGCTACCCTGTGCTAATAAGAAAGTTAATCAAATCACCAAATTTGGTTCTCGCAATAATTACTACATTGTTAGGGAGGATCTCACTTAAAGTCATGAATTAAAGACAGGTATATATACAATAAATATTTAGGAATCATTAAAAAATATTAGTTTAAAAAATTATTTGAACAGATGGGGTAAAACAAACTAAATGGTTCCAATGGTCGAAATTTAGTTTTATATAGACATTGAAGATATTGGAGATTTTAATTACTTATTAAACAAATAATGATGCAATTATCCAAACGCAATTTTAACAGGAACGACAAGTCAACAAAAATATATGTATATCTTCCTGTGAAGACCCTAATATTCCACAATTATCTGAATAACAAGTTTTAGACGCTTTTAACGCTGGTAGAGTAAATAGTAATTTGTCACTGTAATACTTTCTTTTTTAAGGTTTTTCTATTAAGCAGAGAGATTTTCCAATTTCACTACCCTTAAAAGTAAAATATAAAAAAATTATAACTTGCTGAAAGCCTAATACCAGTCAGTTATGCCGTTTTTCAGCTCATTTGCTTTCTATTTACTCTATTGATATCGTTACAAGCATCGCTTACGAATGGTTGTATCAGTAAACGTGATGGCAATATCTTACTAAGTCATTCGTCATCTCATTATTACTGGTATGCTTGAATGACCGAAAACCGAGAAGAATATCACTAGAGATCCTATAATGTCTTCTGCTTAGATCTTCAAATATTTTCACAGAACTGTGAAACCATCGAAACTGACTGTATAAAGATTTGAATGTCATGATTCCTGGATTTATATGGTTGTATCAATAGGTGACACTTCGTGTATCGATGGAACAAATTTCACTATTGTCCAAATTGCCGCTGCTTAGAAGGAGCTAATACAATTTACCAGAATGATAGTTTATCTAATATATTTAAATTTTCTATGAACAAAATAATAATTCACTAAATCAAATTATATAATTTTTAAACAACTCACGTTTCAAAATTAATTTGACATTCTATAGAATAGATATTATATTCTAAATCTTGCGGATAATATTATAATACCAGATAGATAAAAAACAGAAAAGTTTACATTTGAAAATAGAGAAGACAACAAAAAAAGACAGCAAAACAGCAACACAGCACCATAAAACAAAAAATATATCAAATAACTTTGAATACATCCTTAATCACATCACAAACACGCAATACACTCATACCTTTTACGATCCATCACATAAGTAAATTGTATTTGTACATTTAGATTTGCATAAAAAATATGAAATTTCATTTCATTATTTAAAGTTTTCTTTTCTTTTGTTGTTGTTTTTGTTATTTTGTTTTTGTTGCTTCTTCTTTCCTAACAAAATTACAGATGCTTGTGTGTGATTGTTAAAAAAAAAGGATAAACAAAATATTATGTATTTTTTTTGTTTTTTTGTTATATTTGTAACTTCATAACTTTGTTTTTATTTTCAATATTATTTCGAATTTAAAATGTATGCTACTTACTCTCTTAAATGTAGAGTTACATCTTATCATATCATTTTGATGACTGAAAGCTAGATATTTTTTTGTAGTTGAGAATTTAAAATAACAATATTAATTCACATGAAGGATATTCGAAATAATCCTGAGCAATATACAGTATAACTATTTTAATTTTTCAAGTAGTCTGTACTATAGATAATGGGTAACTCATTCTACCAATTACAGTCTATCAAAATGGTAAAAATACTACCATAGTTGTGAGGCACACTGTATTTAAATATATGATAATAATTTTCGTATATCTTATTCCAATGTCAGAAAAAAATTTCATTCAATTTGCATCAGTTATCTGTCCAAAAAAATTATTATTATGGTGATTCACCCTGTATACATATAATATTTACGTTAAAGTAATTCTTGTACCTACTTTTTGTAAACCTATCAGTCGAGATCAGTTGAAATTGCCATAAAGAAGGCTTTATTTTGAATTGGAACGGACTAGAGGAAACAATGCTGTTGACAATGCTGAATACAATACTTCACCCCATCTGTGATTTTTTATTTCACTAAAACCAATTAAATAATTCAATTACAATGAGCCAAGAAGATCTCACTATCCTAAATCGGATCACATAAGTCCCTGTAATTCATTTTTTGTAAAAAGACTAATATTAACCAGTCTTTTTAGTTTTTAATTAAAAATCACATTATTAGTATTAAATTGAGACACTGTGTTATTAACAATATAATTTACTGATGAGTTTTCATTAAGTGAAGTCGATAACAGATTTGATTTTGTCCCAAATTATTGTTAAGGTGATTTGGGGTATCATAATTAACCTTATTTAGTCTAAGTTCGTCAAATTGATAACTATTGCTACTCACCTATTTACCCTACCTACTTACCGAATGATAAAAAAATTTAAAGATAAACTAAATAGTGGTTTGATTTGAGTTACAGTTAGTTCGAGAACGAAATTTTGTTTTTAATAATCTCTCTTTTTTTAAATACCGTTTTTTAGTTTATTTTTATGCTGAAAAATTAGTGAGGAAACCAGTCAACCTGTTTTATTTATAAAGTGTGGGATTCACCTATTCACCCTTTGCTTCAGTGTTTTATCAATTGTTAAACAAAATTTTCTATAGACAACATTTCAAAAGCAAATCTATATGAGACAAGATCTTATTATCCTTCAAATAAACTAGAATCGGTAATTGAATGTATTGAAATGATGGTTTTCTCTAAAAGTATGCTATGAGAACAACCTTTTTCTTGTTCATCTTTAATAGGAATACGTCTACCTAATTTGCAATTCGCTGGGACTGAGTAGGTTCAGTTTCAGTTATAAAACTCAGTTATACTACTTTTACATTTCTATGCGATCCAACTATATCCATAAGTTACGTGTTCTCTTTCTCACCCATTGAATTATATTTTAAACATTGAAGATATTTCTGATATTTTCACTTGGGATATGGTACCTATTTTACATTTTCTTCTCAAAATCGCCTATTCAGAAATCTTATTTCAAGATTTTTTCATCAAAAAAAACTAGTACTGAAGTTAGATTTCTGAAACCAATTTTGAAAAAAAACTGGAAAACTAAAAAATAGATTCCCATCAAAATAAAAAACATTGCAAGCCACTGTCATTGAATTGTACAAAATCTACACTGCATGAAATGAAAATTAAATTATTCTATATAACATACACCATCTCCATTAACTCATCAGCAACATCAGTTAAATTCTTTTTTTTTTTTTATATCGGTATACAAACACACGAGTATCTTTAAGATATTAATATTTTGTATTGCATGCACTTAATATGGATAGTAAATATTCAACAGTCGTCAACAACACTGATGACACAATATTCTAAATCGAAATGAATATTATACGTGACTTTAATAAATTTAATTGCAATAATGGAAAATCTTTCAAAAATTTAATCAATGTATATATATGTATATATATATACATATATATACATAAAAAAAAATTTTGTATATTATTGTACAACACGTTCTTATTTATGCACTCTACATTTTACATACATAGTAAGATTGTAATAAAATAACTAAGTTAATAAAACTGCATTTTTTTTTGTTTTTTTTTGTTTTGTTCTTTTTAATGTCTACAGCAGCAGAAACTATTTTTTGAAATACAATTCAAATGCATTCATATGCATTATATTACGAAAAAATATTAAAATTATGATATGTGATCTAAAATTGAAATAATTTTTGCTAATTTAAATAAAAATTAATTTCGAAAGGAATTTTAAAATACACTGTTTATGATCCTTTTGGAATTTTGTACTCATCCAAATAAATTACGAATTATTTTTTGTTTTTATGTTAAATGAAAATATATTTGATTCGATTTGGTAATACGTAGTAATACAGATTTTATGAACTAACCAATAATATTCAAATCATTTGTTTTTTCAATAAAAAATAATAACTAAAGGTCATTTAGCGGTTAATTTTAGATTTGACGGTAAATTTATAAAAAAATATACTAACAACAAATTATTATAATAACTACAGACTACAGCCCATAACACTTACTTGTAGTAGTATCTTATTTCTTTCAATATTCTTAACATTCATTGTCTGGTTTGATGAAAAATACTTAATCTGTCTGTAATGTAAGATTTTAACAGCATGAAAATTTGAACAGAAATTATTTTAAAGTAATTAATTTTTCTGTTATGTACTTTTTATTTTAAATTACAGTGTTGTGTTATCTTACATTATTTGTCGCCATTATCAATAGCCTAAAGCCATATTTCTGATTTTTTCTGTGATTGTTTTCCAAACTGTAGTGCTTTCCTATTTTATCTGAGAATTTCTGGGCCAACATAATTTGGCTTCTGGTAATTCTCGAATAAGTCGAATACGCTCTTTACGCCATTACGCCAAGAAAACCAAATTTATTTTACGTTTAAACACGAACCACATGACACAAATAATAATGCTTAGTATGTAGTCAAAAAGCATTTACATTTGACTTAGGCGAAAATACCTTGCGTTCAATATGACATAGAAGAAGAATCTATTGAACATCTAATCTATGAATACAAGGGTCTCACTTATTACTAGACTTTTCCATTTCCTAACAGCATTCGATGAGAGTTGTCAAACAGAATCACTAAATCAAAATGATTTAACGACACAAATATATAATTGCATTGCTACGGGTAATCACAATAAGCTCATTTGTGCTGTATATGGGACGGTGAATAGGGGTCCTTAGCTCATGCTGAAATATAATATAATTCAATCTAAATATATTTTATCATTCTTCATATCCTATAAGTAGGTTTGTGGTTGTGCGTAAAATTTTAATTTCTGGAATATTTGCATATCTTTGAAATACCGTGACAATTTACAATATTTACCTACAACTTCGAAAAACTATTTCAGAAACGTTTTATGATAACTTTGTACACATCTGTTTTACATTTTGACTACAAATGAATTAATAGTGCAATTAACCAGAAGTAGGCTATTGTAAAATTTTTGTCTCAATTGCTTATATTTGTTTATTTTATATTATGTTTTCCAGCAAGAAAGTCTATCCAGATGCATTCCTAATTATTTTGCAGATTATCTTTAAATAATTAAAACAAACAAAAATTTTTCACTTATACAATTACAATATTAGATATAAGTTGTGGGAAAGGATTTTTTTTCATTGGTTTCAATCTAAAGAGAAATTTCAGGTAACGACCTAAAGTCACACAAATTTTAAACATTTTAGATGTCAAATCTTGCCCTGCTATGACACATTATTTAATATTGTTCAATTTCATCATTTACTCTTTGTAATTCGATGTTTTGCGTTCGTGATACACCTTGTCTACATACCTATTTATAACAGAATAAAATATTGTTTGTAGTTAAAAAAATATAGTTTGTAGTCATCTATTTGTACTGTTCTAGTTAAAATTTTGAATGTCACAAATACCATAATACAAATTGAAACACTTTCACCTCACTTTTTTTATGTATGTAGTCTACAGAAGCGAAGATACTTGGTTGGAATGTGTTTGGAATTGAATTTTTTCATTTCAAAATAAGCAAGTTTTGTTACAAATTTACTACATTCCAGCTTATTTGTCTAATTGTGCCTATTTTCTGGCAACGACTGCTACTTACATGCCAGACAGAATTTACGCTAATTTAATTCAATTAATTTTATTTATCTCAAAATAATTCATTCGCTACATGGGGTCTGAAATCCATAATAAGCAGCACATCAATAGCCTCATATATAACCTGTTTACTCTATCCGATTGCTTGTGCACGCAAGGAAATGATTTAGGGACACCATTCATTAGATTCAGATAAACTCTCACATTTAACCATCGAAGGGAATAGAATAAAAAGAATAAGTAAAAAAGTTGAATAGTTATAAGATTAATCCGAAATCCCAAAGTCAAAATCCCAAAATCAAAATTCCAAACCCAAAATCCCAAAACAAAAATCCCAAATTTAAAAATCCCAGTATTAGAAAATCCCAATGTTACAAAATAATAAATTTAATGCATTTAAAAATTAAAAAACCCCCGCTACACATTTATTGGAACCCTGTTTTTGGCGACGGCAGGGAAACGCAATTCGGCACATATTTTGTAATTTGAAATGTTTTCTTTTGGAATTTTTTTTTTTTGATTTAGGAGGACTATCGATTAAACAAAAAAAATAATTTGTGTAAATAAAATAAATAAAGCATTAATAATAATGTAAGGAATAAAATATATGTCAAACTAAATAAAAACGAATAGTCGTAATAAATAATATAATTAGACACGAATAATATAGTATAGTTTCTAGAATATATAAATTACATTTAAATATAATAATACCAGAGGCACCTGTTGAATAATTATATAATTCAAGTTGAATCCAAATTTAAAGTTTTAAAAGAATAGTAATTGACGTGACATAGCCTTCTCACGATAAAGCAGAAAGCATGTTTGACATGTTTTTTTAACCATACAACTTATTATTTACATATTAAGAGTTCATTTAGGGAAGACAAATAAAATCGTAAGGTGTTTACTGCGCAGGTCCTTAAATGCTTGTCTATTATAATTATAGATTATATAAAAATAAATTAATTATTCATTTAATAACTATGATTAATAAACTACAAATCAATTAATGCTACGGGCTGTGTCAAAAATCACCTACGCTGCCGTTTATAAATAAAATAATTTAAAAACACTTTAATATAAATTAAAACTTTCTATTCAAATTCAATCTAGACAGTTTTCACAAATCAGTACCAAAAAAATTCTAAGGTGTTTCTACGGCATTAACTATTAAATCCCTAGATTCTAAAAATAATCTATCCATCTTAAAAACTCATTAGATGATTCAATTATATAAATTTTATTTCTTTGTTTTTTTATCTTCCATTATTTTTTTGTTAAATTTAGAAAAAACAATAGAAAAATAATACCCCAAGGAAAAAAGGACATCAAAAATTATTATTTTTCTCTTTGTTTTGTCTTTGTTAACAAAAAAAATACTCATAGTAACATTCCTTGGAGCCCTTTTTACATCAATCAACTTCATAACGAAAATAAGTCGAAAAAAGGAGAAAACAAAAAGAAAAAAAATCACTTAAACAAAAATACTTAATATCAGAATAGATTTCAATCTTTAATTTTAAATAAAGAAACATCTATTTTATTTATAAATTAATATTTAGGTATGTGTGCGTGACTTTTCTACGGTGTTGACATTTTGATTTTATTTTAATTGTTAACCGATTCGAATTGCTATAGCTAGCTATTTGTTTTTTTTTTCTATTAAAAATAAATTTTAAAATAAAATTTCACATTATTTCGAAGTTATTGCTAATGACATTCTCAATGTAAACAAAATATAATATTAAAAATTTTCTTTTCGGAATGAAAATATACATACAATGAGTTCCAAATTTCCAAATAAATTGGAAAATTTCTATTTTGTTTTTCTTTGTTTTTTTTTTTAAATTTTATATTCGTTTCAATATTTCTATTATTAAAAAAATATATGATGAGAAATTGATTGCTTTTTCTAATACAAATAGATAAAAAAAAATACCCTCTGGGAAGTATCTGGAATTTTACAATGAATTCAGAGGAAATCCTAATTATGTGAATGTTATTTTATGATCAATATAAAAAATAAAAAAATATACAAAAAAAATACTTTTTAAATTCTATTTAATTTAGGACCCTTTACAAAGTATATATTCAATATATCTCTGTCTATAGTCTCTAATCGGTAGGACCCATTAAGCAGAAAAGCAACAAAGTGGCAAGCAATGAATTTAAATCCTACTTGACAATAAGCGGTAACAAACACACTCCTAGGTAGAGTGTAAATATTTCTTTATCACCTAATCGATGGAACACAACAATAAACGAACAATTGGACAAACAAAAAGTGACATTTTTCGATGACAAGCAAATTTTGTGGAAGATGAAATTCGTCTTTTCTACCAAACTCTCCTCTAATTGGCGGTACAATCCCAAATAGAGTGTAGATATCTTTTGATCATTTAACCGACCGAACGTAAAAAATAAATGAAAAAAAGCGATCTAACAAACAAAATATAATTCAAAGCTGTGTGGACTGTTGGACAAGCAAATGTGGTGTTGTCTCTTCTATTGTATGATGTCTAAACTAATTGTATAATTTTTATAATCTCTATTGTAAATTACTAATTATATTCGTTTTATATTTTATTATTGTAAAATGGTTTTATTGTAAATTTTAATATTGTAATTTGTAAACACTTGAACTAAGTAAGAATAAAAAAAAAATACATAAATAAATTCAACCTGTAAACTAATCAAGTACTTTGTGAAATGATTTTAAAAAACTTCATTCAAAATACAAACAAATCTTTGATAAAATCTCATACTCCAAAGACGAATAGAAAAAAACTAAAAAACAAATCTCTATATTTAATTTTCGATATCGATTCAATTATCGATTCCATTATCAATAATATTTTGCTAATCACCTTCAATCCAATTTAATTGAGTTTCACCCGAAAAAGAGTCTACCCGAAAAAGAGTCCTAAATTGTGGCTGTGCATTTATGTGCAGTCGAAATAATAAAATAAAATTAAATTTCAATCTCAGGCTTAATTCAATTAAATCTGTAGATATTTGTCTTTATGTTCCACATTGGTATTCACCGGAATCGTTTTTTTTTATAAAAGTTATTTGTTTGTTCAAGAATTTGGGTTTAGTTATTTAGTTTCGTTAGTGTTGAAATTTCAATTATTTTAATTTGGAAAATTTTAATTTATTTTAATTAAATTTATAAAACTTTATAAAACTCTTGAATTCCAAGCCTGCGTATTGGCAATTTCATAACAAGTTTTTCTTTCGTTCAATCCCACCTTTGGTATGATAAAAAAATACTTTAGGTACTACACTAACACTGTAGGTGAAATTCCAATCCCTTCTGAAAAGGGAACAACTAATTTTTTCCTGTTTGATACTACGACTTTCGGTACGAACCTATATAATTGAGAAAATTAAAAAATATTATACTAACATCAATACTTAAATCCAATTCCGCTCTTGAATCTGTGACCAACTCAAAATTTCTTCGTTATTGATCTAAGACAGCTATCTAGCCCATGTATACCATAAGTATCATAATCGTATTCTACTGCTTTCTTCAATCTGATCTTTGGCCTACACTTTTTTGATACGTGCACCTCTGGTGTTGGACTTAAAACCCATTTTTATCAGATTACATTATAAATGAAACAACCAACATATTTTAATGAACAAAAACTAATATTATATAAATAAATTAACAAGGATTTTCAAAGTGTTATAACTTGCTTTTTTCTTCAAAAAATTGTCAGGAGCTTTCGAAGAATACATTTTCGTAGATTATTGAAATTTATTACTAAAGTGAAACGGGTAATTTTTTATTTTTCTAGTATATCAACTTTAATTATTTAATAACTTAAATTAAACGCCTCGAGACATTTTCTACACTAGACAAACGAAGATGCGAATGTAATGACAACTCAAAAAAATGTTTGAAATCTCAATCCTACAATAAGAATTTATTAAATTACCCTATTTTTCATTTTGAACTTCCAATGTTCAAAATTTCATTCCTAAAATCATAAGTGATATATAATACATATATATAACGTTGAATATGACTTACAATTAATTTGAATTTAAATAAGGTTGTAAATAAATTAGTGAAATTGTCTTTATACAAAGATTTTCACGAAACAAAATTCTTAAATTTGATTTAACAAAAAAAAAAACAGTAACAACTGATTTATATAAATATACTATACTATTGTATGTACTGTTTGTATGAACAATTTAAATTCAATAATGTTTCATATTAGTTTAGAAAAAATAAATAAAATATATATATATATGTATATATATATATAAGTACATATACATATTTTTTATTTATTATTTATTTAAATATAAAAAGAATTGATAATATTGAAAAATATCAGAACATAAAAAAATTCAACTTGAAAATATCTAAATTTGAATTTTTATACATCCTTTCATAATTTAATATACATTTTTCCTTTGTTCAATAGAAGAGATGGAATATGAAGGAAAAATGTTTTTCATTTTTTCAATTCGAAAAGAAATAACAAAAAAATCAAAAAAAGGTTCATAAAAATTATATGACTTCCATGATCCTTATTTATATAGGAAATAATATACAATATAAGATACATCAATGTATGGGTTATTCACCATAAATTTTGTTTCTTCTTTTTTTTTTTTTTTTAATGTCACTTTTTAAGCTATAAATCATTTATTTTAATTTTTCTTGAACAATTTTAAATTATCTACTGTTTGTGAAGAAGCAGGTTTTTTGAATTTTTCCTCGAAATCTCTATTTTTTTTGTTAATAAAACTCAGTACAGTTTAAAATTTTTTGTAATTAAAATTGATTAAATAAAAACTTCTGCTTAAAATATCCAGTATTATACCACTACATTCCATAAGTAAATTAATGGTCAAGCTGTAGGGCAAGTTTTAATTGTGCAATAAAAATAAGAGTTTTTAGAGTGTAAAACTTTCACAGCCTTTTAAATTGCTTTCCCCGGTTTTCCATAATCCCTAAAAGCTTTTCTGATGATTTTCTGTTATCAGAAATAAAAAAATATTAAAAACTGGGGATCATTTAACCAATTAATCAAAAATAGTATGATATTGAAAAGCAAGATTTTGACATAGTTCAGATTTTGAAAAGCAAGATTATAAGATACAAAATTTCGGTACACTTCAATCTTTTTTAATTCTCATATAAACTATAGTTGTAATGTAAATAGAGATGTAATCATATCATAAATAGATAGTTTGAGATTGTGTTGTTGGTTCATGAAACAACGAAACCAACAGGAGAGCAGCGGGAAACAAGCAAACCAAATTAAAAACTTGAAAAAAATAATTTTTTACTACTATTTTTTATTTTTCTTTTAAATTTATAATTCAATAGCGAAGGTCCTAAAATATTTTTTTTCACATAATTAAAAACAAATTTAATTTCCTTTTCCAAAAAAAATCCTCGAAAGACTATACGGCGATCATTGCTTCAGAAGTTATGAGATATTTTGTCACCACACTTCCTGTTTTTTACAGTAAATTTTTTTATTTTCATTTATTTTACATTTTGTTTGTTTTTTTTACAAATTTTTATTTTATTCATTAAAAAAAACAAATGAACATGCAAAATCGAAACTGAATTTTTTTCTATGTACATATGTACATATTTCAATTTGATCATAATCATAATCATAACATTATCATTTCGCTCTGCCTACTACAGCCATAAAATGTTTTAACAGTGTTTTTGAGCCGCTGCAAAACTTATTTTTCATCTCGAGACCTTTTAAAAATCTATAAAGCATATATACGACCCAAGCTCGAGTATAACTCACATTTATGGGCAGGTGCACCAAAAACCGCTTTAAATTTTTTGGACAAAGTTCAAAAACCGCGCCATTCGTCTTATAGGCGACATAAATGTGACCTCATCCCTTATACCACTTGGTCATCGTCGTATTGTTGGAGCACTTACTCTATTTTATAGATATCTGCTTGGTGTTGGCACTTGTTCCGAGGAATTAAAATCACTTCTTCCTCCTCTTAAGCAATTCAATCGCACAACACGAGAGGCATCAAGTGCCCACCCTTTCACAGTGGAAATTCCGAGATGGTTTAAGTCCGGCTATGGAAATTCTTTTATAGTAAGAACATCCCGATTGTGGAACCGCGTCCCAATCGAAGCATTCCCAATGAGAGAAGGATTTTTTATTTATGACTTACAGAGGTTTAAGACGAATATTAACAACATTGTTCGCTCTTTCCCACAAAACTTTTCTTCTTCCTTTTTCTTTCCTTTCCTCTAACTATCCTTTCCTTTTTCAAATAGTCAACGGTACGCAAGTACTTAAAGGTTCAAAACCTAAGTTTTGGCTATAATATAAAAAAAAAAAAAAAAAAAAAAAAAAACAGGTCAGAAAATTGTTTATGTTACACACAAAATGATTGTTATATTAAAAAATGAGAAATTTAAGAAAAAATATTAAGTTGGCAGATCGGCTCTGCCAAAACAACTGGGCTGGGCAAAACAAAAAAAAAAATTATTACATATTTTGTCATTTAGTAAATTTATGATGTAAAATTATTTAATTGGAGGGTAACTTAATGATTTCAAATTAACGCAGGAATATAGGGTTAGATAAAACAGTGAACAGTTTTTTTAAAATTCACAAAATTGTCAAAATGTCTATATTAAATTTAAGTATGTAACAATGATTTTTGAAAATAAATCATTTTTTTTGCTACACTTTAAAATAAATTTTTTAAATTCTCAAAATAGAAAATACTTTTTGTTTTTGTATTTCTTAACATACGTACATATATGTACAATCACTTACAATCATGTTTTTTTGTTCAATAACTTTTCAATCACTTTCAATCACGATTTGGAGGCGAAATGTGATTGAAACTGATTTTTTTTTGTTCAATAGACGTGATTGAAAATAATATTTTCTGATATTTTCTGATTCCACTCAGAATTAAAATCACAATCATTGATTGGAATTTAATGTCAAAGTCAGTTTTGAAAATTATTCTGACGCAAAATATTCGGTAAAAATTAATTATATTTATTTTTTTGAAAAAATATTTGAGAAAAAAAGTTTAAAATATTTTAATAAAACATTTTTAAAATTTAAATTCAAATAAAAAATTTTTTAAATTAAGTTTTTTAAAAATTTTCATCCATTTTTTTTATAAACAAATTTTGAAATTTCAAAAACACAAAAATTTGTTCAATAAGAAAACTGGATTGTAAGTGATTGGAAATGATATTTTTTTAACAGGATTTTGATTGGCTACTGATATTTTGAAGATTTTGGATTGCTTTTGATTGTAATTGATTGCAATCAAATGTTATTGAATGAACCTATATTTATTTTGTTTTTGGCGTTCTAATCGCACAGAGTTCAAGCCGATAAAAAAATTTAAATGATCATATTTACATATAAAAATTCAATTGCAATTGATGACATAATCTAAACGCGTTTTATAACAGATTTTGTTAACTACAATTGGAATTCATTTTGTTAACTACAATTGGAATATGAACACATCCAATTATCGCATCTATTATGTTTTTATTCTCTATGATAATTCTATTATTTCTTTTATGAAAGAGAGTTTGTTTGAGTTAAAATATAATTTTGTGATAGAATTTATTTAAATGATTAAACCGTGCGTGAGCATGGAACATTCGACTAGTTTTATTAAAAGCAGAATACATGTATAATGTCTTGTTTTTCACTATTTCTCTCTTTATTCATTTATTTATTTTCATTATGTGCTCTTTCTTGCTTTGCTTAATTTTCATAATTGATATGTTGTCAAACCTCTTTATACCTCCACATCTATTTAAAAATTCTTTATAGCTGTTGAATTTAATTTATTAATTTGAATTTAATTTATTAATTTGATTTTGTTTTTGGTTGTATTTGGACTATGTATTAATTTGTTAGGAGTTTTTGCCCCATAAAGTAGTTACAACTGGGCTACAAAATAAATCATTCTTTAAAGTGATTCCCAAATTAACATTTTCCAAATCAAAAATTTAACGTATTTCGATGATACGAAAAAAAAATATTAATTTCTATAGAATACCCCATGTGTAAATGAATGCGAGCGTGAAAATATGTGTATTAAAAATTTGTAACAATTGATACAAAAATAAAAATCAAATTATTATTATATCCTGTAATAATAATCTAAAGAAATATAAAATTTTTGTTTTATTTATTTTTATTTACATATGTGCATATGGCTATAAGTATTATTTACATATGTATCGTTATTTACCTGTGCGAAATTAACCAGTACCAGGTTTATGAATTACTTTACATGTATTCTTAATGTTCTATACATACATAGGTAACATTTTCTTTTTATGATTTCAAATTCAATTTTATTTTTATGAGAGAAGAACGTGATAATTTTAAAGTGAAAATAAAGGAAAAAAAAGTAAAATGAAAGAACTTTTGATTAACTTGTCATAACAAAATCGAATTTTATTACAAAACACGAAAAAAAAATGTGTTAAAAGAAAATAAAATGAGATGAAAAGGAATAACACAACGACAACACATACGTTATTAAATCAAACTAAAAAATGTTTACAATATAAAAATTTATATTTTTATTTTTATTAAATTATTATTTATTAATAAATTAAATATAAATTTGATATTTATTTGAATTAATTACCGCTAACAATTATATATATATATATTTAATCAACTTTTTCTATTTTGTGTTGTAAAAACATGGAAACTATCTTATTTTTCTATTTTATTTAATTACGATATTAGTTAAAATAAATGTACTATGCATTAAGATTAGAGTAATGTAAAATATAATACCTACCACTACCACAGACGTCTGTACTAGAATCAAATATTATAAGTATGTTGCAAAAACAAAATACGCCAGAAAATTTTTTTTTTTGGTAGAGTTCTTAAAATTTCAATTTTCTACATTTAGAATATTCCGTTATACATAAAAACAGTAACACAACAGATTGTCATTTTTTATCTACTATAATTTTGAAGTTTTTCTGCTAAGTTAGAAATGCGTAGGAACAAACTTCATTTGCAACATTTTGTTAATCAAATTAAGCAATATTGTCAATGGTTTATGAAAACCACTAGTAGATACGTCTGTAACACCCAAAATTAAGATGGGTTTTTAATTTAATTGCTAAACATTTTATTTAAGTGTAAAATATTTTGTTTGTTGTGTAATTTATCGCATTTTGACGTAAGAAAAAAACAGATCAGTGCAAACAAAATTCCTAAATTTCTATTAAGGAAATGTATTTATTTCACACGGAAACACGTTTAAGTTATCAAAACTATTTGCTGAAATTGGAAAGTAAAGTAATAAAAGAAATGATTTTATTTTTATATATATTTACTCAAAATATTATTAAAAAAGTGTTGACGTTTACAAAGAAGAAACTATGCCTAAGATTTTTAAAACTAGTTTGGTAACCCGTCATAAATGACGGAAGCAAAATAAATTTTAGCATTTCTTTCCTCCACTAGAGTTTTCATTTCAAGTTTAAGAAAAATACGTTTTTGCTTACTAATTTATCACACCTTTATTTTTTTATTATAACACTTTTAAATACTATATAAACCGAATATTTGTAGTAAGGTGCATAATTTTCTATTCCCTAAGGGTCATTTACTCGATCATTTTAACGACATCTTATTTGCCATCATTGAAAATTTCTCGTATAATTAAGAATCTAGTTAATCGTGTTAATATTCAATAGCTGCGTAGTTTAGCGTCAAAGTTTGACAAAAAACGATCGATATCTTCATAACAAAAAAAAAATTGTGTTTTACCTACATAGTTTTTGTGATGCTGCGAAATTAGTTCTATTCAAATAACTTCGATAAAAAATTCACAATATTTTGTCGAAGTTATTTCACTTTAAGTTTTAATAAATCTATCGAACTTATTTAATTTTTAATTTTATGGAACCTTTTTTATTACGAAATAAGTTCGAAAAATTTATTGAAATTAAAAATGAAATAAATTCGACAAAATTAAAATTATGTATTTTATATATATAGTTTTCTGCATTTATCTGGATGGGTGGATGAATGTTCGACGGAACGCTTCGACACATATACAAACTGCAATATATATACAAATTGTAATATCATGTAATTGCCATAAACAAAGTTTCGGTTTTTTTATTATTGCTTATATATGCCATCTGTCATCTGTCATCTGTTATCTGTTATCTGTCATCTGTCATCTGTCATCTGTCAGATGTCATTTGTCATTTGTCATCTGTCATCTGTCATCTATCATCTGTCAGCTGTCATCTATCATCTGTCATCTGTCATCTGTCATCTGTCATCTGTCATCAATCATCTATCATCTGTCATCTGTCATCTGTCGTCGGTCATCTGTCATCTGAAATCTGCCATCTGTCATCTGCCGACTGTCATCTGAGCGTTCCGTCGAACATCCATTCATCCATCCATCCAGATAAATGCAGAAAACTATATATATAATATATTTCATCGAACTATAATAAAATTAAAACATCCCAATCTAATGTGAAAAAATCCCAAGCTAGGGATAAGATATCCCATTTATTGTGAAAAAATGTCCATGTCAGGAAAAAATACCACCAGTAAAGAATATTTACTTTTCTTGTCGTATTGAAAAATATTCTTATCGGCTATACCTGTTTTGAATATACGACATGAAATAATAAACGAATGACAAGCCTATAAAAGCAATAAAATATATATAAATACATACGTAACACAAAAAGTTTAAAAATGGTATGTTAATAAGAAAGTATATGCAATGGATTTAAGTAAAGAAGGGGTAAGGAAGGATAAATTCAAAACGACAGCACAATAAAAGTAGGTTGGGATTTAATCACATGGCCTTTCAACAGTAGCAACAAAAAAAATATCAAAGCTTCGTCATCAAACTTTAAAGCTTTCGTTAAAGCTTTTTTTACTAGCTAAAGTTGCTGAAATTATTCCCAAGATATTTCTTATAGTATTCTAAAATGTTTAGATCATAATTTGAAATGCACCTTAAGATTCGGTCATCATTGAAAGAACTTCGTTTTTGTATTTGTAGCAAAATAAGTGGAATTACATTAAATAAAATTTTAACTTTATTCAAAAGTGTGAAAAAGCGTATTAATCTCGATTCGAGTACAAAGTACTGAAGAAATTTGTAAGTAGTAGAAGAAATATGTGTCACAAGCATATTTAGTAAAATTGAAAGTAAAATACTCGACTACTCGTATTTTCAACAATTATACAAATTTATTATAACGCTACAAATAGGCTTTTCTTGCCAGAAAGGATTCAAATGGAAGTCTACTTTTGAAACGTCCTCTAACCTGAGAATAGTCTTTTAAAATTCATAGTTATATCAAATTAAATATAATTCTACAGATGCTAGAGCAGCTAAAACTAAGACAAATACTATTAGAATATCTTCAAATCCTCATACAAATAAGTCTACGGTTCCAAACATAAACTCTTGACCACTCCCATTCCCAGCGTTATCCAAGTGCCAGATCCCGAACTTTAATTGAGGTTTTTCCTAACAATATAGGAATTGAGAGAAGTAAAACTATTGATTACAGGGTGGATTAGTAATTGGTTCTTCGCACAAGTGATCACCTAAAACAACCAACAACAACAACAACAAAATAAGTCACTCCGTTCCATTGAAAAAATTTACAAAAAATTTATATCTATGTGGAACACATAAATACATTTCGTCATACATTCGTAAACACATTTTCGTCATAATAGAAACATTGTCCTGTGGCTGCTCTAACCCTACACATTCATCTGAAATAGATTGAATTCATACAAAATGTTACTGTACTATACAAAATTCTGTTAAAGTGACACTGCATAACGGTATGCAATACAAATACAATACAAATTTTTCAAAGATATGAATGTAATGAAGAGTATTATCTTAATAGGATTATACTCCGTTTAAAATATTCATTCAAATTAATATTATACAATATAGAGAATTATCGTTATGCAGACACTACAACACCAAAGTCTAGCTAACTACAATACAGAAATAAAATCCTTATAGAATTTCAACTTTCAATTGTGATACTCAAATAACTTTAAATAGTTTTTGGAAATTTGTATGTGAAAACAAACAACTGGATGAAAAATCCTTCTAATAATCATCAAAACAATTTTAAAGAGACATAGACTTTCATATACAATACGATTTTTATTTTTTATTGGGAAACGAATCTCAAATAGGATTTCAATAAAAATTTAATACTTTGAAAATTACAGAATTTATTCTAAAAATTTATAGAAAATGAGAATGGTGAAAAAATTTGTACAAAAAAAAAATTATGTTAACTCAAAGAAAATTTCGAATACAAAATTGGAAAATTAATCTTTAAAGAAAAGAAAAAAAAAAAAAAACAAAATTATATAAGGATCAAAATATGCAAAATGTATATTGTAAATAGATAAATAAAAAAAAATATAAAAATTAAAATTTGCTTAAGTCAACAACAATAAATACAAAATTTAAATAGATTTTAGTCCTTAAAGGACTCTAAAATTGTTTATTTCTTCAATTACCAAAATCTCTTCTTTTGATCTATGTCACATTGAGAGTTTATTATTTTTTTTTTTGCTTATTTTGATCAAATTTTCATCAACATTATATTATTAAAGGACATCTGTCCAGTTGCGTATAAAATTAAATCCAATAATTTATTTTTTGTTATTGTTTTTTTTTTTTTAGTTTTTCCGAAAATTTTATTCTTTGATTCAAAAATGTTCTATTTTTGTTCAACAAAACTGATATTTACGTATTATATTCTATTGAAATGATTTTATACAACGTTTTTAATAAAATCGTAGAATTGAATTTGGATTTTGAAAAAGGATATGTTAGAAAAGAAAAAAAAAGGATATTTTGTATAAATTAGGTATTAATAAATGGTATCATTTCATTTTGGGATTTATTGTCTATGTGATGGAATAAATTTGCCCCGAAAAAAGAGGCAATTAAAAAAAGAAAAATTTAAATTGAGATATTATGATAAAATTAAAATCAAATACTTTTTTAAGCTCTTTAGAAAGAAGTAGTAGAGATAAGATAAAAAGGATTTCCACAAGTCAATTAAAAGGCTATTATTGAAATTAATTGTTATGAGCTATGTTATATTGGAATGTTTGTATTTTTAGCTTAAAATTTTTCGAATTCTATTTTTTTTTTAACTTTCAATTTTAGTTTTTTTTTCTCCCTTCTTGCGCTTTGACGTATAATTACAAGATTGAGGATAAGACACTTGCGACTGACGCATATAAGTTCTTATTTCACTGGCCGACAAGAAATGTACCTACATGTTCTGTGATGGCCAGATGCCAGTCATTGTTTTAGCAAATTTTTAAAGGCCTGTCTACGCTACAAAAATCCAAGGAGTATGCATGGCATCGGAGGGTTCAATACTCCGCTGAGGATACTGAGCCGCCACTGGACCATATTATTCAATTCACCAAATATATCAACATCTTCGATGAAATCTAAATGTTTTTGTTTTTTGTCATTCTATTTTTCTTTTAGTTTATATAATTAACTATATTTGTTTATTTTTACATATATATATGGCCTAAAAAGTCTTACACAGTTCAGCGACACGAAATAAACTTTATTCAATTCACTTCTTGCGTTTCACCAAAGATTCAAACCTAGAAATAAAGTACAATCATTTGTAGTTTTTTTAACATGTTATCAGACAGAAGTTTTTTAGCATATTAACAAAACATTTTTAAATGTCTATTGTTTGTAATTTGGTTCAGTTTCTGATGTTTTTATATAGGATACATAAAAAAAATATGAAGTCATATCAGACATAAACACAGTACTGATAAAACAAAATGAACAGAAATGATAATCCCTACAGCATCTAACTTCATTTTAATTAAATTCAATTTATTTGACTATCAACAAAAAATTTAAAAGAAGTGCAGCTTTACTGCGCTTTCAACTATAATTTTGAAGTTTTTATGTACAAGTTAACAACATTTATGAACAAATTTAGGTTACTATCTAAAGCCTATTTTTCATTGGCCTGTATTATAATTTACCTGTATATACTTTTATTTACCTGTATTTTGCAGAATTATTTGATTTTTATCAATATTATGTAAGGCTACACGTTAATTTAGTTAATTGATAATGCAATGCAATAATTCCTTATCTGATGCACGATAACTGTTAATTCTATGGACAAAGTTTATATAAGCCATCATAATTTTTGAAAATTAATTATATGTACATTTATGGGTTGGCCACAAAATCCCAAGTATAAAATACAAATACAAGACCCCAGAATCCTACTTTTTGCTTTTATCTAATAACGGCCTCATAAATCATTTTTATGTAAATATTCTGAATAAAGGAGATATTTCCTATTTTGTGGCCAAGATCGGCTACAAAATGAAATACCTTTCAGTATCGTTTGCCTTTTTTATTTAAGCAAACGATACTACAGTTAAAAGAGAAACAGGCAGCTGATAATATGGGGAAATGAAATGCAGGCATATGACAAACATATGCCTGGCATATGACAAGCATGACAGGCATATCAACAAACTTAATTTGCAATTTATCTATTGCAATATTCTACGATACTATTAAAAATTAAAGTCGCGATAAAATAATGTATCTGATGTGTATGTTCCTCTGTTTTTGATAGGGGTAGATTGTTTATACACAGTAATGATATACATATAGGTAGATGTTAACTTCAGTTCATGTTTTTTACTTCTTTAAAAACATTTAATTTAAAAATGTATACTTACGCAAATCATGAGAGATAATTACCTGTAAGAGAAAAAAATATAATTAATTTTTAATTAATTTTATTTTTTAAAAATGTTTTAGTAAAAATAAAGGACTAATGATCAATAATTTTAACATTTAATATAACATATTTACCTAATAATAAAAATACACCAGGCTGAAAATTTTAGTTATTGCATACAACATGCTCAGTTATAGTATACAAAAAAAAATTTTTTTGCTTTTTTTGTTAGGTATACACCACTTATACGAAAAAGGACACATAATATTGAGTTCAAATATTTCTCATACGTTACATTTTTTGTTTGTTGGTAATGTAACAATAAGTAACTTTTCATGCTTATCACAAGCAAACAAAATTTATGAAATTTGGAGTGCCATCTGGCGTGTGGAATAAATGATCTGTGTAGGTACGGATAGCTTACCTACATTTTTTAACTATATTTAAAAAAAAAATAATTACTTCTTGCTTTTTTATAATTATTTAATTTTACATTAGTGTGCTGACTTATGGTTTTTATATTGTTTTTATTTTAGTTGTAATATCATTAGCAATATTAAAATACTCTGTACGAGCGATTAAGCTCTCTTGAGATATAGAAATTAAATAAATGAAAGAACTCGAAAAATATTATCAGGCTATTTTTTTTTTTATAGTTGGTAGAAAAGAGAAAAATTTACCTAAAAAAAAGCTCAGACCAAGTTATTGCACAAAAGAATACATTATTAAATTATTGAAATTATTTTAAATAAAAAAAACATAATGATTGACTCTTAAGTTTTAATAAAAAATAAATTGAGTACTAGAAAGTATAATTTTAAACTACCCTAAGTACAATATAAACTTCACACCAACTTAAGAATTTTATAAAATTTTCCATAAATTTTAACCCATTAAAAATTAATTAAAAATTATATTAAATTAATTTGATAAATTCAAAAAAATATTTACTAAAAACTTACTTCATAACAAAATAGTTTTATACAGGTTGAATTAGAATTATCGAATCAAACGAGAGATGTCGACTTTCTTGTTTATTCTTTTTATTCACAATCTTTAAAATATATTTTAAACCGATGCAATACTTGAGATGAAAACTTGATAAACCCTATGTTAAGGGTTTTATTTAAAAAAATGTACAGGTCTACCGGTGAACCTCTGTGGTAGTCTTGTATACATTATGATACTTGTCTACTAGTATACATTATGTTACTTGTATACATTATGATACATAGTTGCACAACTATTGTATTGGAATAAGATTCACTTTCTTACCAATATTTTTGAGACTGTCAGTAAATCTAAATCGTTAGTATTTACGAAACATTATGATATGCAAAGCAACGAGCGAATACTAGATACTAGAGCAGTATGTAGATGCTATAGAGTTCACAGAACTTTGTTTTGGAAAAATTGCAGTGTTCCAACATTTAAATGTTCTTCCAATACAATTGATAGAAAGAATTTTTACAGCAACACTTTAGTTTCAGTTTAGGATGCGAATCAATATATTTTTCAAAAATTTATATTAAATATAATTTCTTTTGCATAAATATTGTTTCTACAATTCGAACTACAATGCAAATGAATGTGAAAATAAATCATATCTCTCGTAAGTAGAACAGTATTGCAATTTAAAAATATTGTAAAACATCGTGTTTAAATCGTTTCACTGGTTTTTACGCTTTCATATCATCTTTGAAATACTTGCTTGACATAAGTGAATAGGACTTAGCAAGTATAAATCTGAGTTTTATGAAAGTGCATAGTGCGTTTTTTAAGGCAAATAATATAGATTTTATAATATATAGTTCATAATAATGATATATAAATATTTTGCTTTATAGAGTGGAGAAAAAGAGGAAAAATTAATAGTTTGATACATCGAGAAAAGAAGATAAATTGGTAAACCAAAAATAAATGCTCGAAATATTGTAGATATAGTAATTAGTATAAACTTGCAGTACCGTACGTAATTAAGCACGCAAAGGTGATCTACCTAAGTTACTGTCAATAACGTAAAAAAAAAAAAAAATCATTTCAATTTTATTTTTCGTACTCTATAATTTTTTTATTTATTGATTTATCTTATACAACAACCGTAAATGTAATAATTTATTTGAAAAAAACACTAAAATTTAAATTTAATAATTCTGGCGTGTAAAAAAAAAACTATACATTAGTGGGTTGCGGTAATTTGATAAATTAATATTTTTCTATATTAAAATGTATGTATATATACTCATAAATGAGGTGAAATCTTATATTGAAATTTTTAATTGAAAATTTAAAAAATGTTTATTTTCGCTTACGTCTCCTTTCAAATATCTATCATTTAAAAGAATAAAAATGAAAATCAGTTGTGAAATGTTTCAGTTATTTGTTACTTTTTTCAATTTACAGACTAAATATAAGGAATGTAAATATTTTGGAATGATAAGCAAACAAAACAATCGCTTTAGAAGTTATAAGACTTGGACAGTTTTTAACACCTCAACGACATAAAATAAAATAACAGGTTCTTCAAAATGATATGATTAAATATATTGATATGATTTTCTGAAGGTAGTTGAAGCAAAAAAAATTAAAATAACTGAAGCTAAAAAAACATTTTTTTTTTAGTTAGTTTATTTATTTGTGCTCAATTCAAACATATTACAATATCTTAATGTAATAAAATAATTAAGAAAAATAAAATAAAAATTAAAATTTAGAAAAAAATAGTTATAGTTCAAATACATATAGGTACATACTATATTATTAAAAAGTACATTATAGTATGTTATATTATATCAAATTATTATTATGGTAGTTCTAAATACAACATTTTCTTTAGTTTTAATTTATTTAAGGAAAAATCAATAGAATTTTTATACTCATTTAACAGACATAAACCTTCTATTAACTGGTTCATATTTTCCACAGTTAGTTCGGTTCGTTCGGAAACGAGTATTTGTATTTAAATGGATGTGTTTCAGCTACCAATTTTCCTATCTAGAAGTTGCATTCAAAATACAATAGCAAAAATAGGGAACAGTTCTTCGAAATTCCAACGTATTTAATTGTAGTAGTGTTAACCGGTCTGTATAAGAGAATAAAACGAAGAAATTTTTTCTGGATTGCTTTAAGTCTATATCGATAATGATTGCAATAAAAGCTGAACTTGGAGTCACCAACTATTCTCTTATTTATGTAAATTTATATAAAAATCGTTCTGGATTTGTACTAATTTAAAGAAAAATTTTTTGATTGTAAATATGAGAATGAATAATTTTAAAACTTAAGCTAAGCTAAGCTAATATACAAGATTTGAACGACCAAAGCAGGTCTAAAAGGCTTTAATGGTATATGGACCATATTTTGAAACCTGGCAAAGAATTATCTTTGTTGCTGATAACATTATAATGGTGTTTAAATGAAAGTTATATTAATACTGTTGTCTAATAAGCCCTAAAATATTGGAAATAAAAACGACTCAGCACTAAGTTTATGTTTATCTAAGCACTAAGTTTATCGTTTAATGCTCCCAAGTCACCCTGTATACTATCAATAATAATATATTGTAAGTTGTTAATAATTCAAATATTTAATACTTCAAACTTTATATTTTTTTTTCTGTTCTTTTGTTTTTTTTTCCAGAATGAAAATATTTTCAAATTATTATAAACTTTTTCACTTCAATTTACTCATTAAAATTAATTTCAAACTTAAAAATTACTATAAACATATTATAAAAGTTTTTCCCAATTACTTTGAAATTTTTCAATAATTCAATAAAAAAACAAAACAATTTAAAAGTTTTTTATTATACCTATATAATTTTTTTTCTAATAGATTTTTAACGATTTCAATTATATATTTACTAATATCTATAAGATACTTGAATATTCTTTAATATAAAATTTAATTATCAATAAATTACCACAACAAAAATAAAATTATTACAAAATAAAAAATGGAAAAGATATCAACTGCATTTCATATCACATTTTCATTTAATGATCCAAATGTTAGCCAAATTTAATTTTTTTGTTTTTTAAAAACAACACCATTACAATAAAGCTAAAATTGCTATTAAAAATATTTTCTTTACATTTTAGACTGATACACAAAAAAAAGGTCTTAAAAAAAATGTTGCTATTTATACACCCTCAAACAAAAAAAAAAAAATTGGCTAATAGTCTATTACGAAATGTTTTTTGATCCTTTTACGTACATATTATTCCCTATATGATATGCTGTTAAGGATAATATAAACTCCCTACTGACTTTTTATTTGTTTATATCGTATTTTTATTTTCCATTATCCACAAACATAAACACACAAAAAACAAAAATAAAAACAAACAGCCGCGAAATAATTTTTTTTTTTCGTCACATTCAAAACTGTCACATATTTGGTGGTCCTTTTGTTGTTGTTGTGGTAGTTATTGTTGTTTCGTTTCGTCTTTTATGTTGTTAAGTACAAATCTTTTGGTTTTTCCTTTCTATTGTGTTTTTTTTTTGTTTTTTTTTTTATTTTTTGTCGTAAAGGAAAAATTACAATTGTATAGGAAATTGTCTATAATATTTAGGATTTTCTAATCTGGATGAGATTCAAATTAAATACAAATATCCTTGTTGAGTATTTATTTACGCAATGAAAAATCATTATCAAAATTTATAAATTCGTTATGGAAAAATCAAATCCAAGAGGACAAATTAAATTTCGAAATTTTTATTGAGAATAGATACATATATACATTTAATTTTGAGAATCTGTTCATGTGTAGAAAATAAAATTGGGAAATTTTAAAATCTTTTCATGTGCGTGTTGTCCTTGCTTTTTCGAATTAGAAGTTAAAGACAAAAAGATGTATATGTATTGTTTAATATATTCATCGCGTGGGTTAAGATTTATTGTATATCTTCAATATACTTAATTCAATTATTTTCTTGATTCTAATTTTCTATAACTGTATAGAATTTGTAATTATATAATGATAAAATGATCTATGTTAGTGATAGTAAAAGATCGAATTTTAAATCAAGCAATGAAACCTATACTAAATATAAATGGTTGCTTAATATAAATGGTTAAATTAATGTAAATATTATTGATGTCATAACTCACGCTAGAATTTTTATGTTTCGAACAAACAAATCATGACTAAGACTTGATTAATATTCTACTATATATTATAATATTCATCAGATACTCTACTTGTAGACGTAAGCTTGCTAAAATTGTTTTTCTTCAGTAAATATAACATCAATAATTTGTTAGTGAAACACCGACACTATTACTAAATGAATATTAAGTAAATAAAAATTCTAGGAACATGCTTTTAGTAGACAAATATGGCCTAGTGTTGGTTATATTTTCTAACTACTAATCCGAAGTTACCTGATCCGAAGTTCGAAATCCACCCAAGGTCTCTTGCTTTAGTTTCTTATTTATACACCGTCAAACAAAACCCAATTGGTTAATCGTCTACTACGTTAATCTAACTTTTTGACAATAGAATAAAAAAATATATATGTATATATATATAATTGTAAGATAATTTTTAAGTATAATATGACATAAATTGGTATGTAATGAGTCATTATGAAGCATATATTATTATGTAAACATCCAAATAATTTAATGATTAAAGCCAAGTCTACTATTATTCCATCAGACAATAAATATAGATCAATTAATGATCAACTTTGATCATCAATAAAGTAAAATATTTTATTATTTAAGAAACTGTCCCCAATGTTGTTGGAGAAAAGATGTATAAGTCTAATAACCTACTAACTAACTCGACTAAAGTACTAACTAATGTCTAAACTATACACATAATGTGTAATAATAGTGAAAACAAAATATACACTGAATAATGAAAATTCCATCAAAGTAAATTGGAAATATTTTTGACCATAATTTTTTTTATAGTTATATCTAGCATAATCGAAGGATTTGGAAACTGATTAGTTCTTCTTATACTAGACATAGCCTACCACCGAATAAATAATATAAGATCCTGAACATTGTCCCCTTCCGTCACTCTTCTTCTAGCAAGCATTATAGGAAATGGGGAATAACCAGGTCGGACAGTATACATATGAGAATAGGAATTGATCATAGCAGAATTTCAGTTAGTTTAGCTATTTTTTTTCATTTCATTATTTGGTCAATTCTAAGTGCAGTAAATTTTATTACAACTGTTGTTAATATGCGATCAACAGGCTCATTTAATCGAATACCATTATCTGTATGATCTGTACATATATTTTACTTTGATTGTCCCTTTCTGCATTAGTTGGTACTATTTTCCTACAACTATTTTGAATTCTTGGTCACCCAGAAGTTAATATTCTTATTTTACCAAGATTTAGAATAATTTGTTATATTAATAGTAATAATTTATACTATTAATAAGCTATTGTGCTATTATGATTTATTGCATAAGATTGTATGATTAATCTATTATCGTAACATTTTGTCTATCATTAACGGATGTTAGTTAAGTCAAATAATGTTTTACAAGATTACTATGAATAAAATTACTTATCAGAAATAGCTATCTCCAATAACGTTTCATTCAATATTATAAAAATATTAGATTGGTATTTGGATATATTATTGGATTAATTAGATCTTATAGATTTAATGGATGAAAACGTTTTATACTAAATTCTGGTTTGATTGAACAGTGAAACTGTATGTGTGTTTTAAATGATTAACCAGTTTATTTATCTATATTTTGGATGTTTGTGTAATTGTGTTCCCTTTATTGAACTTATATTTAATTCATTATTTATTGATTTGTTCCATGTGTACCGGTCTAGTTACGTCTACCGGCGTAGTTTGATGTTAGCATTAAATACAGTTGTAATGTAGTCTTTGCCATACAAATTATAACACATTAGCACATCAATGTATAACAATTTTCTTTCCTATTTACCGTGAAAATCAGTGATACTGAAATTTTCCTTCTTTCAGGTGTAAACTTGTAAATATCAACTTTAATATCGGTACGTGCCGAAGAAAATGACAATGATTACTGTGATGAATTTTTCCCGGGAAGGTGGAAAACTTGTATATCACTGACGATGATAGTAAACAACCTTATGATATGCATATATATATAATGATTTTGTTTATCAACCAGTTAATATCCATTTCTCAATTAATTACATTGTATAATTGTGTTTTTCAGATTAACTTTGAAAGTAGTGGTAAGCTGAAGGACTTTTGCAAATTTTGTCTGTGGCAGTATTTTATTGGTTAAACATACCAGAGGACATTTATTTTTTTAATTGGTAAAAAGTAAATTTAACAAACCTGTTTTAATTTCCTTAATTTATTTACTTGTTTAACAGCAATTAATTTATTTACGCGCTTTCTGAAGGCTAATTTAGTCAATATTAATCTCTTACTACTTTGGACGAACATTTTTTTTTTTACATTTTAATATTTACCTGAATTACGTAATTTTCTACTTCCTGTGAAATTTAGTGGCTGGATAGCTTGAATTTAGTAGCTGACAATTTAATAGAATGATATTACACTGCTACGTGTGCACAAAATTGTTATTCAAAACTATTTACATGCGATGACATGATGATGTCATTTGCAAAACTGTTTGAATAGTCCCCCAGCTTTTTTTGAAATTTTTCGCTGTAGATTCTAATTGTCTTCCTTAATTTACGTTATTTGCAGATAATGTTGTATTATATTAGTATTGCCTAGTCAAGATAAACATGATTTATTTTTAACATTTTTGATTGAAAGTGTTGCAAAATTTCTATCTTCGAATCGTTTGCAGTATCATCCCTTAATTTGTGTTCTGTAAGACCAGATGTGCTTTAAAATTACATTTGTAAGTAAACAACTTTGCATTACGGAATTTGGTTAGTTTAATGGTTTGAAACCCCAATACTTATTTTATCATTTTATGTTTAATTATTAATTATATGTTTCATTCTTCTACATTAATCGTATATCCAAAATGTATACCAAAATTTTGATTGAATAAATGAAAATAAAATTTTAAATCTGTAACTTGCACAACTTTTCGATTGCTAACTAGTGTATACGTTTTTTTCCTTATGTGAAGGTAATAAGATTGAATTTTGCACTACATTGTTGTAATTAATTCTACATTTTTACTGATGGTACAACCATTAATTGCATTTTGTGTTTTATTAATGCAGTTTTAAGTTTTGATGTTTAACAGGCTCATTGAATTTGTATGGGATATACATATAAGATGAACCCTATGATAAGAAAAACTCATTGCGGTCATTTCATTTGTTGTTGTCATGTTCGAAGTATAAATAAAATATATAATATGATCAGTTACCAAATGGAACTCAAAATCAGAAAGTTTTGTATATTATAAATATAGTTCGGAAGTTTTAATAAATATAATTCGGCATCCAATTGTATATAATTTAAAATTGTTTTTATAAATAAAATTCGGAATTAGGAAAGTTTAATAAATTTGTTTGGTAACCATTGAAATATGAACTAATTAAAACTGTTCTTGTGGGTAAAATTGCAAGTAACCGAGGCACCGGCAGAAGAGAGATATCATGTTTGAAATATTTGCTTCAGTGGGAAAACACCAAATATTGGTTTCGAGCTGCAGCTGACATAGTTAACATCGCTATCATAGTATTTGTTGTGATAAAGCACACGAAGAAAAGGAAGGAGAGAAGATCACTTGACTTAATTTGTCAAAATATATTTAAAGAATAATCTTCTGTATAAACTATAAGATTATATAATAATAGTAAATCTGTAGCGCTGATAAAGTAACTTTTTAAAGTATAATATACCAGGTTAATATGCCACTCTTTGTCAAAATTTGTCTTAGATAAAAAAAAGCTGTGACGTTTTTTTTTTGTTAAAGACCAGATCTACTGAACACGAACATTTACAAGAACAATGGTATTTTCAACATGCCACAACATGCCTTTGTAAACATTTGATCACAATATCCCAAAATGGCTAAGAACGACTTTGGTTTTTGTCAAAAAACGGTTAAATGACAACGAACATTTAAAAGAAGAATTTTTTTCGTACCTCAACACATATTCGACCAATATAAAAAAAAATATAATTTTTCTCACTTTTATTATATATTTTTCTTATTTCGCTCGTCAAAATAATCTGATAAAAGTTAGACAATTTTCAACTTATTTAGAGTAATTTTTGCAAAATAAATGAAACTGAGATTGAAATTTTTATTTTACGAATGATCAATTTAAAAACTTTTCTTTTTAGCCGAAAGGATGTGACAACAAAATGAATCGAATTTTCATGAAGTAATTTTTTTCTTTTTTGTTTTCGTTAACTTTATTCCTCAAATCACTTTTCTACATTTTTTCTTCTATTTTTTCGTCACTTTATTTTTTTTTATGGCCTCATCAGTGACGTTATGGGCGCATAACTGAAACAAATAATAAAAAAAAAATAAATAAAAAATAAAAACTTTAGAAAAAAATTTTTATTTGTCGAATTTTGATTATAAATTTTCGTTTTTTTATGGGTCTTTATATCCTAATATAGAGCCATAATGTCTTAAAGTTTTCTTTTTCATATCTAAAGTAAATATTATGCAATATACCACACATAACGGGACCATTATTTTTCTGTTTGGTTATTTAGACACCCGCCCCGTTCCATCCATTTGTTAAACCACAAAGAAAAACCATACTTATAGTTGATGGTGGGTACAAAGTCAAATTTGAATTTTTTTTTTTGTTAAAATAGAAAATGAAATAAAAAAAATGTTTTTCTTTTTTTTTTTAACAAAACCAATTTTAAAAAAGAACATTGGAATTTGGAATTATATGTATGTACATATTATGTAACGCATGTTTTTTGATTTGCCTTTTTAATTCTTAATTTTGACTTCAGTTGCCATGACTTTTTCCCTTGTCAAAATCAAAATGAATGATTTTAGATAAAGAAAAACCACATAACAATTTTTCTTTTATGGTAGGTATGTCCTTCTGATATTCGAAAAAGGATAACAAAAAAGAACTGTTAAACTAGGATTTATTTCGAAATTTTATCTCTAAATTGGTATCACAAATTGCACAATCACAGAAAAAAAAAATAGCCCGAAATAAAAACAAAAAATTAATAAAAAAAATAATATTTTCTGTTTAAAACAGAATTTTTCTTTTGAAAAGGATTACTTTGAGCAATCATAGGACACTGTTAGATTTTGTTTTTTCACTCTCGTTTTACATTTATGTATTTATTTTTCTTTTCTGATTCAAAATCACCATCATTGTATGAAAACTCTATCAGTGGAGAATAGGGTGGAAGAATGATTGAAAATAGGTTTTAAGAAAATTGCAAAAAAAAAAGGTAATTCATAAAACCTCTGTAATTCAAAATTCTCCGAAATTTAATTTTCATAAGTACATAATAAAAAACAGTTTTCGCATCAAACAAAGTATGTACATGTGAAAAAATAAGTGATTTAATTTGAAAATTTTTTAGGAATTGGTATGGTATTAATAATAAAGCTGCCTTTTGAGAAGATTTTATTAGAATTAAATTTTTGAAATGAATTTTTGTCCCTACGCATTTTATGTTTTGATTTAACAAAATATAAAAATTTAAAATTTAAAAAATATGATAAGTCCTATGCGTATCAAACTTTTCAAAGCTTCATAAGATAAATATCATCATTATCTGTTTATACATTCTGCTCTATATTGTGCAACTGTCCTTCATAGATTATCCTGGCATTTTTCCTTTACTTCGTCAAGCTATATTGATCTCGGTCTACCTCTTGCTCGGGTATTATACCTTGGGTAATGCGCCCGGTACTTTGTTCTTTGCTAATTGATCTTCACTACATGTCCTACTCATCTTAGTCTATGCGTTTAAATAAATTTTATAATATTCCGATACGATTTTTATACTCCCAAAATGTAATGAAATCGTAAAATTTAAAATAGAGCCTCTACCAAGATGTATATCAAAAGATCTTTGTACACTATTGTACCAAAATGCTTAAAATACGTAGTGGAAACAATTAAATAAGAGCATAGTGTGTAGCGAAAGAATCTAGACTACATTTTGTATGCGTGTTATAGATAAAGATACCAGAATTAATTTAATTATAGATTAGGATATATTTTCGGTGGAAAAATAATTGCCAAATTGTAAAATATATTTTCCCGCCGAAAGTATGTTCTGACGGATGAATCTCAATATTAATTTTCATGTAACCAAAAATAAACCAAAAGTAAATTAATCGAATGATTAACAAAAAGTCTGATTATTACCGATTTATCTTACAAAAATACTATTATAATTTAAATGTCAAAATGCATGTATATATTTATATTGTCAAAATTGTATTTCAAAATGTAGCAAAAGTTTTATTATATATTTTACAATGAAGTTGCTATATAAAGTTTTAGACGGTAGCTGAACTATTTAAGCTGTATTAAGGTATTCCATACTGTATTTTGGAAGCCCCCCATTATGATTATCGATTGTTGAGTCCAGATCTTCGTTTGATATAATCTGATATTAAAATGAATTCATCTGTACGTGTTTGGATTAAGTTACCAGACTCATCGAGTTACATTTTCTTTCAGTTTCTATTATCAAGAACAATCATAAGCTGAGATCCATTAAATTTCTCACCAGGAAATGTGATTTAGTAAATTTTATATACATATTTTTATTTATTTATTAAATAGAGATAGACAGTAAAAACTGGTATAAATCTCTTTTAAAATGTTATTGAATACAATTGAAGCTTATATCTAACTTATATGTAATAATTGTGGTTATAATAACTTCTAGTCACTTTTTTTATTTCAAACATTTAAAAAACAACTCTCGTATAACGTGGTTTCTCGCGAACTTCAGTGATTGTGTAATAAATAGGACAATATTTTGCAATTTTTGTGGATACTACAAATTTAAATTATTATCAGAACTGCTTTATCCCATAGCTCCATACCAAAATCTATTGAAACCAAAATATTATATTATTAGATAAATATTTCATTTTAATATTAAAAACTTAAGCCTTGACTATAACAGTCTTAACTGGCCTGAAAGCGGCTTATTTCTTTGTAAGACTATACGAAGTTTCAGATTGACAATTTTTATAATGAACTTAATAATTTTTTAGTTATTTCAAATAAATTCGCTGAAAAATAACTAATTACGTCACTAATACAATCACTTTTTTTGCGGTCTTGTCTACTGTCATGACTATCTATATAACTAACATTAAATTCAACTTTTTATTTCTTATTTTTATTTTTTCATATTGGAATAATATTTAATTCTCAACTTTAGCATGAATATATATAATTAGTACTAAAATTTAGATTAAGTAGGTATATATAATTGTATCACTTAGTGATGGCTCACATCTGTAATGAAAATGGCCCTTAGTTTCCCCTGCACATTTATGTTCAGTAGAAATAAAAATAATTAAATTTAAAAAAATTAATTTTCCATTGTCTTGACTTTTATATAGCCAATGATTTCGGAAAGTAATTTTGTCTGTCATGCCAATTACAAAGGGTCTATTGTTTTTGGGGCTGAAATCAAATAAAAAAAAATTGCTTTGATTTTTTGGAAAATTGAAAAATTTGTAGTTCAATTCGAAAAATCTGCAAGAATTCAAATATTATAAATTATCTTAACAATAAAAATGCCATCTAAGTTTACACAGGACGTAATTTTAGGTTTCGTATTATACAACAAAACAGTCAAGACAGTGACTGTTTTATGTGGCGTTAAATAAAAAATTATTAAGTGATTTCACAAATTTATTTAATTTTTTTACTTTTATTTTAATTTCATTTTAACTTTTAAATTTAAAATAATAAATAAATGTTTAAGATTTCTGACATCATTATGCTAAATTTCCGCCTGTGTCCAGTTATCGTCGCGGTCGGTTGTGACAGCTAAATAGCCAATCAGAATAAACCGTCAAACCGATTTTAGGACACGCCGTAAAGATAAACGAACTGTATTTTCTCCATGACGGTCAAATCGTTTATAGTAACTGCGATACTGTCATAAGTTTATAAAAACGTCCTAACAACAAACATTTCTTTTGGCTTTTTATTGCATTTATGTATTTTTTATTTTTCTGTATTTATTTAAGTTATTAATAGCTATGGAACTGTTATAAACGTCATATACAATTCTATATTTTGTTTTCTCATCCAATATACAATTCTATTATTTGATTTATATATATATATATATATATATATATATATATTAAATAAATATAAATGATTAGTGAAAGGAAACTCAACTTTGATTCCATAATTTAAGCTTGACTCGTTTATTCACATTAACATACCTTTTTCACTTTATTTATAGATAGTAATTATATATTTAAGGTATTTCATCGCCTGATTCACATTGTTGAAACATTATTCTTAAATTGATTTACTCGAAAAGTCATAATTAAAAGTTATATATATGGACTTTCATAAACTTGCAACAGTACAGTATTCTAAACTAAATTTGAATATCATCACTAAAAATTTTGGTATTAATTCGCGCTTCATGTATACAAAATATCAGCGATAAAAAAAATTCTATTGATTGTTGTTGTTTCTGTTTTTGTTTTTCGTTTTTTTTTTTTCAAAAACCGCAAATAAAAGTTTTAACATTATGACATCAAAACGGTTTTCATTTTCAGTTTATGTTAACCAAATGATAAAGATAAGATTTTCTTTTTTCAAATTCAATTTTATAAGTGTATACGTGTGTGTGTAAAAGCCTATTAAAAATTTCCAGTTAGCTAAATAAAGGAAAAATTTGTTTTATGCATTCATATCTTAAAAGAAAAACAGGAAGGATCCATGTATATTCTGCCAATCGACTTTTATGGGTTTACTTAATAGGCATATAATATTTTTTTTTTGGTCACTAGATATAACAATTTTTCTTTTGTTTAACCAAAAATAAAATACTCATAATTGTCAGGATAAGAATAATAAAATTATAGCAAAAAATAAAAAAAATAAAAATATACTGAATTTCTTTGGGATGGTAATAAACATAATTTAAGACTGGTAATGATGGTAAAATTATGTTCTACCATTTATACAAAAGGTCAATGAAGAATAACGATAAGGTAAAGTGCGTTTAAATGGGTAACCTAAAAAATATTACAACAATTCTAATTGCATTAAAAATAATGAAAAGAAAATAAATTTTATTTTATTTCCTGTACCAAGGATCAACTAAGGAATCAAAATATAAAAAAAAAACATAAAAACGTACAAAATTCGTTTATTATGAATTGTTTAATTTTATTTTAATGGTTTTTTTTTCTATATTAAGAATTTATTAAATAAAATTTATAAAACAAAATATAATTGTCTGAATTCTTTTAAAGTACAAAAATAATACAAAAATAAATGAATTTTAGAGAATGATTCTGTTCATATTTTTTGATAATAAAAAATAAACTTTTGGGTATCTTAAAAAATAACAGTATAACTAAAACGTGACTTCTCTGATATGATTTTTCTGATTCAAATTTTTCAGATCGGATTTTTCTCTCAATTAAAATCAGATTAATTTTATAACATTTTGTTTTCATTGGTTTTTTTTTTTGGATTCATGTTTCATGTTAAAATGGGATATTTTGTGTAAAAACAATTTGCCAAACTACAGTCTGAATTGAATTTTAAATTAAATTAATCCTTCGTTTCGGCATTTCAAAAATCCATAACTTGGTTAATAACTTTTTGAAATTTTTTTTTTTTTTTTACTTAAAAGTTCAAATAATTGAAGTATACTTCAAAACTAAAATAAATTGGAAAATTGAATAGAAGAGCATGAACTATTATAGTTTGTTAAATTCAAAATTAATGCAATTATCAGGACATTCTTATATAACTGAAGATTAATTACTCAAAAGTTTGATAGAATATATTGCAAAACTACTCAAAATTAAATAGAAACATGTGGGAAAAATTAAATTGAATAGCTGGGATGTGAATCATTTGTAGAACCTTAATAATTATTATCATAATTACCTTTTAGGTCTGTAGTTCAGTATTAACGTTGATTTTCACCCTAACTAAAATGGTAAATAAATTATATGAATATGACCTGTGTGTGCAACTTACTTCCCTCACCTGGGCTTGAATGCTTATATTTAATGAAAAAAAATGTACGCAAACAAAGATGCAGGAAGAAAGTTACTTTCTAAATATCGATATTTGTAAAATAGAAATTAACTAGTATTCGCCCCATCCTCGAAATTCGAAGAAGTTTGATAAAAAAAATTGTACTCAATTTCATTACATTAAATAGTTAGACTAGATTAGATACCAATTACGTATAAGTCTTAATAAAAATAAAATAAAATATACGGTTTTTGAAAGTTTTCTATTGTATTTGTACATATCAATAGAATATGAGCTAAATGAATAATAAATAACAAAACTAATGAAATATTTCAGTTATGTAGATGTAAATAGATCTCAGCTCTGTAAAATAAAAGTAATATAAATCAAATAAAATATAATATAACTAGAAGAAACCCCCGAGTACATACCCGGCCGAGAAAAAGAAAGGATTTGTGAAACGGCACAATAAAATTAAACATTTGACACGTTGAAAGTGTCTGACAACAATATATAGAATAGTAATATTAATAGCAAACCACAATAAAATAAAAAATCTTCAAAATTTTAAGTTAATATTAATTTTAAAATAAAATAAAAAAATATCACATAGCTTTAAACTTTTTTTATAAGATTTAATTTGTTTTTATTATTTTTTTATTTCGCGAGAGAAGGTGAAAGCCTCGAAAAATACTAAGCAGACCGCGCACTTTGCTATGTGGAACACTAACCCACTAAAACCACCGAAACCCTTTACCATAACGGATATTATCAACCAATTAATTGATTATCGCGTTAATTGGGAAAACGTGTTGCAGAATGTTATTAAAAAATAGTTTCCGATAATTTTATTAAACCATTAATCATACCTATGTTAGTACCGTTTCCTACTTATTATGAGTGAGCTTTAAAATTCATCATATAGGAAACAATTGGATTAAATGAAGTATTCTAGATCTGGTATGCAACATTGTCATATTGTCAACCTCCCGGTATGCAACATTGTCAGTTACAGTGTAGTTGTCAGTAGTTTTCCCCTGTCTTGGTGCCCTGCTAGAATTTTAATTTTTAGAGCAATGGATTGTGTAGAGCTGACCATGGGTGAAGGTAGGTTAAGGGAGATAAATTCCGACTAGTGGAAATGTTTGACCTTGTGATTCATTGGTTGATATTGCATATGTAAGACTTACTGGAAATTGATGTCTAATAAATTGTTATAAAATAGTTTTCGTTCTATATCTGATATTTTTTTTTATTTTATAAATAAAAAAGTCAATTTTATCAAGGTTAACATAAAACTATGAGCAATTTTTATTTTTTTGTGGTTTACTATTAATATTATTATTCTATACATTGTTTTCAGATACTTATCATATATACATGTCAAATGTTCAAAATTTAATTGACTTAACTATTCAGGTGCTCAAATTAAGATATACCTACAAAATTTTTGCACAAAAAGATTCGGAACAAAACCGATCAAATTAGAACTATTTTAAAAAATCTACTCAAACGATCAGAGCATTTTTGGAAAAAAAAGTTAAATTAACGGAAACTACTGAACACAAAATTTTTTTACTCTAGATTGTTCTAGCTCGTTCTTGAAAAGTTTATTGAATAAACTTAACATTTTACTGAAATATTAACAATTTAGGGAATGAATATATTTAATTTTTTTATTGAGGTACCTTAAATGTTAGTTTGGTACTTACCGACAGATGGATTTTTATGTAGATTTTAATAAATATTACATTTTCGTTCTTATAAAAAAAATAATTGTCACAAAATAATTGTTTTCAAAAAATTCAATCATTCCATTTTCGAAGTACTTCAAATTATTTCGAAATAATTTTAAATTTTAAATAAAATCATATAGATATACCTCAGATTTGGTATACGGTTTAATGGAAAATCAGCTTCATTATAAATTGTTTTCCAACATTTCAATTTATCCTGTGTACAATAGTTTATTTTTATTGATTTATCTTCGACAACAACCATATATGTAAAAATTTATTTAAAAAAAAACATTAAAATTAAATTAATTTCTGGCGATAAGTGAGTTGCGACAATTTGACAAATTAAAATGTTTTTATTGAAATTTTAAATTGAATTTAATTTTGCCGCGTCGCGTCTCTTATTGAATATCTATTACAATAATAATGAAAATCTATTGTCAAATGGTTCAGATATTTGTACTGTACTTTTTTCAATTTACAGATTAAATATAATGATAATTTATTAGTAAAAAGAAAATTGGCTTTTAATTGGTATAAATTTAATCTTCCTTCATATTCTACTACTATTTCCACTTCTAGAAGCGATCATTCAAATTATTTTTTTTGTTTTATTAAAGACAATAAATTCTTTTATTTTTAAAAACCATTTCAAAGTCGGTGTGAACCTAGAGAATTTAGATTTGAATATAAACTTGAATATTGCAACATTGCACCGATTTAAGTGAAAACTATTAAGTTTGGGTCTGTTCGGAAATTAATTTCTAAAACATATCTAACAAGCAGCACATTCGTTAATATAAAATTCCCATTCTGCAAAAACAGAAAGTTCAAAATTTCTAAACTGCATATTTTTTCAAAGCTCAAAAATTTTAAACTGCAAATTAAATTTTTTAAAAAAAATATAGAGCAAACTTGCAGCTATACAAAAACAATATTTTTGTTTTAGTTTAATTTTGCAGTGCATACTGCATTTCCGAACAGACCCAATAATTAGTCAATAATGATATTATTATAATTAGATCTATTGAGTGAGGTACTAATTAAACAACATTAAATATTTAGATATTTTAATATCAGTTATTCTAAATACAATAAAATATTGTATATTCTGTATCGGGATCAGTACGTCTATTACAAAGGACTCTATTTCAAAATACTTTATTATTACGGAAAAAACTGTATTTGATATACTGAATATATGTCAAAAAGACTGTGTTACAAAAAATTGTTCTATAATTGTTAATCGTGTAGATGAAAAAGCAAACATGGCATTATTTACGATTTCTATTCCGATAAAATTTTGAAGCTTGATTTAAAAGTACATATTTTCGAACAAAATTATTTAATCTTATTTCTCAATACATCAAATACTCAATGTCAAATAGAGTTTTGTTTTAAATAAATTTTAATCAATTAAAAAATTTAATGTTTACAACAAAGCTAAATAATATATTTGAAAACCAGTTGTAGTAGTTTTTTTTTATTTTTCTTTAATTGCGAAATGATCCAAATTGAATAGTTTAAATTAATAATTATTAAATTTATTGTAATAGAAAATTATGAAAAAAAATAAACTCTAAGATATTGGGAAAAAACTCTCTAAATTAAATTATATTTTAACAATGATAAATATTGATGAAAAAACCATTAGGTCATTAGATGCGATGAAAATTTATAATGGCATTAGACAGCAAATATTTAAAAAAAAACTAGACGGTTTGATTAACAATATTCTACATCGAAATTACAACCAATTTATATTTTATATGAGCATTAAAATCATATGGAATAGGCATTAAAGTTTCACCGTACTTATATTAATAATCAATTTGATAAGCCGATTATACAACGCTTAACAACTTGAAAAATTTACAACATTTGATTGATTAAGTTAAATAACATAGTATATATCTTGATTTAAAAATCAACGACAATAAAAAAAAATTTATGATCATATTATGATAAATATTAAAAATCTAGGTATGTTTCACAATTTTATTAATTATCTTAATTGATTTCGGTTATTACATCCTCATCACAAAACTGATCAGCCATATATAAAGTTTTAATATTTATTTAATTTTAATAATGTATCACCTCTAGAGCATATACTATAAATTATACTACCAGTTACCGTTAACAATCTCCATTTGAACGTTTATGTAGCCTCAAATATTTTAGTTATTAGCTGATTGATATACATTGGAAGTGGAAATAACATGACGTATCGAAATTAAAAAAGATTTTTTTAGTAAATATAGATATGTGGTTTGTTGCAGAGACTTTAATTTAGATTTCCGTCTGCGTTTTTTGAAATCTTAAAAATTGTCTATACTTTTTATATGAAATACAGTCTTTGACCTTAAAAACAACACATATAAATAAACTATGTACGCATTTTGAATGTAGTTCTATAGGAAAAAAGCTTAAATTAAATGGATTGACAATGTTAATGTTTTAAATTATGAAGTTCTTCGTAGAATTAATAGATATATCATTAATGGAATGGCAAGTATTTTATTTTTATTATGGCAAGTGTAAAAATTTAATATATGAATTTCTTCTAGTCGTCGTGCAAGAAACAATCGAGAGCATTAAAGGAATTTTCAGAAAACATATCTAATTGTTACACAAAATTAGAAACTGATAATGTATATCCAAGTATCGGCGATTTAGTGCAATGAAATGAAATGAGAACAAAAGAATTTTAGCCAGTGTTATAACATTTAAAGTATATGAACGCTAACATCCAGCATTGACTAAGGTGAGAGATATGAATAAAAGTTGAAAACTCACTTGTGACAATTAAGAGTTAAATTAAAATAAAATGTCCATACCAAAATCTCAAAATTCAAAAGTCATAAATTCAAATGTAATTAATTTAGTGTTTTCGAATTCAATCATTTTGTTTGTATCCAAAAGCAACTACGCATAAAAATACTTTGAATTTAATTGAAAACTTTGATTTTGAATTAAACTCTAAAATCTCACATATATTCATTATATCCAGCATATCCAGTCAAATGAAATACAATGAGAATACAGGCAAATGAAATACATGCATATGGATACGCTACCATTTTTGTATAAAGTTTTAAAACTTTTAAATTTCAATAACAAATATTGATTTACAATATTTTATATTTAAAATTTTATAAATCTATTTTTAAATTTTCATCCGTTGTCCATTAAAATATATTAATAGATTTCAGAGATTTAAGTTTAAAGTAAATTTCCTGCTTTCATTCTGCACCCTATGAATTGAATATTAAATAACACTTTAATTCAGAATAACATTTTAGAAAATAAATAAGAAGAAAAACAAAAACAATTTTACTATATACAATTTTACTACACAAACAATCACAAAGATTTTCTATCGTCATTTGAAGAGAATAAAAATTTTCTGGTTCATTTAATTTCAAAATGTAACAACTGCATCTCTTGAATTCATTAATGCAGATGACCTATTTGTAAAACATTTTATTGCACCATTTTCACCTTGTTGATCATTTTTCTCTCATTTTTTATTTGCTTTCTTCTTTTTTTATTTTGTATTTATTTATAAAAAAAAAAATTTTTCTTTTGCAAAATAGGAACTTAGAAATGAAGAAAAATTTTTTTTTTATAAATTATTCAAATATAGATTTTTTTTTCTCTTTTTATATCACAATAAAATACTTACGACACGGATCAACTCATTTTCGAGAAGAAGAAAAAAGAAAAACAAATTAATTTTAATACCTCTGAGTTCTAGATAATTCTGTATAAACATGATTAAGAGTAACTAACTGGTGGTGAGCAGTAGATTTATATTTTTATTCAAATTCAAATTAAATATTTATAGCAATGAAATACCACTTTAATAAGAGGCTTTTAAATATGAAAAAAAATATATATATACATATATATTTGTATTAAAGAGAGTTGGAGAGACCACTGCTCTTATTTATATCCTTTAAGAAATGAAAAATAAACAAAAAATTCAAAGCAATTCTAATAAAAATTGTTCTTTTTTTGATATTTCTTAAATAAAACTCGTGTATATTATATACCTCTCCCCCTCTCACCCACTCTCTTTCACTCATTACATTTCTAAGGTAACACTGCTTTAAAGCTTTTCAAAATCCATTAAAATATTTAAGCACTTTGGTATAATAAAAAAAATTCAAGATTTTCAACCAGAATTCTTCTAACTTGCAGTCTCACAATGAATTTTTGTGAACACAAAAAAAAAATAAACCATAACCAACAAAAATGAAAAAAACAAAATAAATTTTTGTTTCATTTTTTTTCCACTTTTGAAAATTTGAATGATTTACAAAATTTATGTTTTCATCACATTTTCCATTAAATATTCAAGCATTTTCATCAGAACAAAAAAACAAAAAAAATGAAAAACAAGAAAAAGAAAAAACAAAATAACAAAAAATATGTGAACTGTTTATCGTAAAAACATATTAAAACCAATCATACATATGAAAATATATTATTAAATTTTTATTGTGAAAGTTGATAGTCTAAAAGGTGCTTTGGTAGGTATTTTGGTAAGTTTGTTTTTGTGTGGGGACTTATTAGAAATTACAGCCTTATTTTAGTCATCACTGCCCTGTAACCCGATCTGTTCGTCATAGTTCAATAATTTAAAACTATTTAGATTTTGTTTAGAAATAACAGTTAAAGCTTGAGATGGTCAAATAGGTAGAAGCGCAGAAATCAAAATTCCATCTATGATGTTGCCAGCGATGGGCTCAAATTATATAGAAAATAAGATTTCATATCTACTACTAGACATGTGATACGAACGTTGATACGTTGATACTACAATTTATTTTGCTTTTTTGTCATAGTACTTCCAGGTTGACATGGCTTGTGGCGTTTGTGTTGACTCTGCGGAGGTTTATTTCCGCCGGAAGCAGTAATTATTCATTCCAACGTGTGTAAGATTGGCCTCTTGCTATTCTTCAGTTGCTTCTACCTTAAGCTATCAGCTATTTTTCTCGCCCGACTCGCAATGTGCCATAAGTTCTGCCAGGTAGAATTGACTAATTTTTTTTAAGAGTCTCTAAATCACATTCAAATCGTTTAACATTGAAATGTTCGTACGATGTGGGGTACAACGAAACTCTCATTGTTCTTCTACATAACCATAGCTTAAACTTTTATATTTTTCTCCTATCTACATATTTTGTTGCCAACGTTTCTACAGCATAGATTGGTATTGGGAGAGTACAGGAGCATTAACTAAATTTTATATTTTTACTATTGCTCCTACCTTCCCATATTGTTGTTTGCAATCTTCTTCTTATTTTGTCAGTTCAGCTTCCAGATAGAAAAAAAATATTTAAGATCTTTTCAGATAGAAAAAAATATTTAAAGCTAGGACCAACCTGCTTTTCTTCTAAAACAATATTTCATACTAAAATTTTAAATATTTTCCTTATTCACTCTCCTCACCTTCGTACGTACCTATATGTATTTTATTTACAGATGTCTGGACTTCCATCCGAGTCACTACATCTTTTATAAAGTTGATCTATAGCCAAATTATAACTAAATATTTTTTTAATAAAGTAAACAAATAAAAAATTTTAATTAATTTAAACTTAATTGAATTGAAAATTTTAAGAATTTGGAAGATTTTTTGTAAAAATATCTTCATAGGGAATAAAATAACGGTTAGCTTTTTCCGGCAAATGTATCCTCAATTTCCCGATATTATTTTGTTATGGACATAGAATATTATAGGAATTATCCCGCTAACATGTTGTAACCAAGTTGATATATTTTGCACCAGCAATGCGTAGATTCTGCAGCAATTTCAAACCAATAGAAGTTGTAGTTAATTGTCTAAAAAGTGCAACATCAACCTTTGGTTCTTTTCTCTCATTGATTTTACCACATTACCGAGTCGCATTTACGATAGTTGTCGAAATCATAGATGGATACTCATAGATGGTTTACCAATGTATGTGATTATTTCATAGCGTCAAACTACAATATGTTGAATTGATTGATATTTAACATAATTATTATTTCTTTCAAGCAAAATTCTTATCTGACGTAAGTTTAATGTAAACATGTTCGATATATCGATATAGGTGGGTTACCGCAACGAGGTTTATTTTATGATTTCAAAAACGACCCACTTAAACCAATAACAGTATTTTTTAAAATATTTACTACCCCTTAAAATGAAATGACAGTACCAAACTGTTTGAAGCTTGATTCGATATATCAGATTGGACTTTTTAATGGTTATACACTATTTTTATTTTTGTATTTTACAATACAGGAAAATTCATTTCTTTATTTACTTTAGACATCAAGTAGATAGATAGATAGATAGATAGATAGATATACTTATAACGGATGGGATGCGACCCCACTGTTGCCGCAGCAAATTTTATTGTGAATAAATATTAACGTTAACATAAATGTAAATTCAATTAAGATATAGTATTCGACATTATAATATTCCACTCTTACATCAAAATACAGCCAGTAGAAAATTTGGAAATTAAATAGAGTTAACTAGTTTTTAACAGTGTTTTATACGGCTTAATTCTATCCTATAAGTGTTAAGATTTGATATGTTTATTTTTTTCTGTTTTTTTACACAGAGTTGAAAAAGAAAATGGAACCTTTTTATACCGGTTTGTACGGAGAGAATATAACTTATAAAAATGTGAATCCACTTTTTTTATATTTACCATTACTAAAATCTACATTTACCAGTACTAAAAAATAATGCGTTACAAACTTGAATTCAATTTCTATCAAATTTTCTCGAACGTACTTTCTTTATTATTAAAGGTGTATATTTATGGTAAACAGAATACGTTTTTAATTTGAAACATTTTGTTATTCAATTAAATTGAAAATGTAGTTATATTAAGGAAACCATTTTTATTTTGTTTATATTTTTTTTTTTTGGTTTTGGTTTCAAATGTTTTTTTTTTAAATCACAAAATACTCTAATTTGCAATGATATTTGTTTTAAAATCAAATTTTTTGACATTTATTTCTTGTTAAAATTATATAGAACATAGGTACATGTCAATCAAAAAAAAAAAAACAAAATTAAAAATTCTTAAAATTTAAAGCAGAAATTGTAAATCCTGTTAAATAATTTTAATAATTTCAAAGCCTTCGATATACATCAATGTATGTGTATTATTGATATTTTTGTTTTTTTTTTTCTTTTTGTTATAATTTAGTTTTTATAAAGGTGTGCATTAAGGTTGAAAGCCTTGTTACAAAGTGAAAAATGTGAAAAATAGAAAAGAAAACCAATAAAATATATTTTAATGTTATAACACTATAATATAATATTGAAGGACTTTGTAAATAGTATTGAAACAGTTTTTGAATTATATAATACTCATATGCTGTTTTATTTAGTTGTACAATTTCTATTTTGTAATAGATTGTTTTTGTGTTTAGAATGGTGTTAACCTTAACTAGTTTAGGTCTATAGTAATCGAAGTCTAAAGTGTTCACTAAAATGACGATATTGAAATTGTGTGCAATAAAGAAGACTTGGCATATTTTAAATCATTCGCTTTCCATTTAAAATATTGACCTGCTACAGTTGTGATCTCAAGTTCGTCAAGTGGAAATCTTTATTTATTTATTTTTTTTTTACAAATTTTTGTATGGAATCCTTGTTGTTGAGGTACAACTTCAATGATTCAAACACTTTCTATTCATTTTAGCACTACCTTTTATGGAATATGTCAGTGTACGATAGTATTCATTACAAATATCATCGAAATCAACATCAATATCAATACGACAACATTAACACCAACATCAACATCAAAATTAACATTAAAAATTTAAACTAACAATATGATCGATTTTATCCAGACATGGATAATCATTCAAAGGAATCTACTTTGCACTCTCGTATATCAAAAACTCTTATATTTTAGGAAGAATTTAAATAAGTTTATTATAAACTAACTGGTCCTTATAATTTAAAAAAGACCTATACAATGTCTCTTATTTTTATCTTTTATGATTAATTCGAAATTAATTAGCTCAATTAGCTTAAATTTTCAAAAATTGCACTGCATCGCTAACCTAATTAAAGAAGTATGAAACATATCCAAAAATTTGGATTTCATGTGATTGGGGAGGTGAAAAAAATTCCCCAAAAAAAATCCACAGTAAGAAAAACACCACAAAAGACAGATATCTAAAGACAAAATGTATAAAACAATGTCCCAATGGACATATTTCGGTTTTGTGTATACAACAGCGGTTATGTAAAACAAATTCGTTTTCCAACTCTGGAAACACGAGGTTTTTCTATTCAACAGAACTTGCGAAAAAATTTTTTTTTTTGGGATTTCATCTTTGGAGATTTTACCTTTGGGAAGTTTTTCTTACTTAAAATTTTGTTCTTGGGGATTTTTAGAAGAGGATCATCAAAATAAATTTCAACTTTTTTCAAACATATTTAATATTATTAAATTTAACAATATTCAACCCATTATTACTTCGGACCATTTACTTCATGCAAGGACTACCATATAAAAATCTGTGAAATAATCAAGAACCCTGCACCAAATAATTCACTTAATTATGAATAATTTATAATTATAAATATATTAATATAAATATTTTAGATATAATTAATTAAGTTAAGATATGAGTAAGAATTGAAATAAATAAAAAAAAACCCCATTGAAGCTCAAAATAGAAAAGGAAATATCCCAAGGTAGCTCGGAAATGTACTGAGAAAACTGCAATAGATTACCTACATAACTCTGGAAAATGAAAAACATAAAAACATCAACTACACATTCATGCTCTGTGTAGAATTCGAAGCAGAGATCTTCTGACGTTTTGATAGTTAGGTATTATAACCACTACACCATATTATAATTTAAATAGTTGACCTTGAACCATTTACATGTAAAGACCAAAACAGCTCTGAAATCTATGTCATTCGAGTAAAATTAATTGAAAATATTTATAAAATAATTAAAAATTTTAAAATACAATTCCTAAAAAATTAATTAAATAAATTTTTTTCATTTGATATGATCCAATTCGTAATGATACAATGATAACTAAAATTGAAAATGTATTTTAAAGCTGAAAATGGTTTTATTTATTATCATTAATATTTATTAAATTCAAAATGAATTTTCTAACCTCACCAAATATTATTTTCATACTATTATTTATATTACGATATAATTCATCTGTTATATCAAATTTGGTAAATTTAATACCTGTTGTAATTACAACTTTTGATAAAATCCTTTTATAATTTCGCATAAATATAAATAAATTTTAAAATTGTATTAGAACCCTTTTGAAAAACCATATATCTACTTAAAAATTTTTATTATAATTATTTTTTTCAACATTTAATTAAAATATATTTTTGTATGTATATAGAAATAGTATTATAAATTTATGACAAATTTATTTTATGTTTATAATACAAAATCAAAGTGATGGCATACATTTACAGCTATCTTAAACTGCTACAATACTGAAACTTAATAGGCCCAGCGACTTCCTACAATACCCACTCAATCGTTATCAATTCCACTAGTAAACTTTAGATTTTATTAAATTTATAGTAATCTAAAATCAGTATCTTTGAGATATTTCCTAAGATGTAAAACATAATATACGCTCCCAACTAACTATACCTACTTCTTGTCAGAATTGTGCAATTGCAAAGAATATGTTATTTTAATATTATGTGAAGTTTGAACAGTGAGTGATTACATTCTTAGAAATTCTACATTTTAACACTCACTTTTATGCATTTTTCACAATTTAACATAAGCATATTACAGGTTTAATGTATCTCTATGGAATTGCAAAATATCCTAAAGTTAAACAGAATAACTGTATGATTTATAAGTATAATAAATTTTCATTATTTGTACGTGTATCTTTTTTGATTCAAAAAATGCACCTGGAATTTTGGGTAAATATTATTTAACATTGAAATATTATATACAATATTATAGTTTATGTATTTAAGTAATTTTATATTATTAGTAAAGTTTGTATTTAAATTTATTTACAAATGAATTAACATTTTAGTAAGTTTTATTTATTTCGATACACATACTCGCATACAACCATTTATAATATTTATAATTGTTCTGTGATTTTGAGAACATTTAAATATTCTGACGTTTATATTATAATTTATTAAAAATAATCTTCAATATAAATTTAATTTTAATTTGATATTATCTTATTTTGTATTTTATTTTTAAAATTAAATAAATTAAAAATTTTTGTTTACACATTAATATAATATATAATGCTAATATAAAATATTGCAAGATTATTTTAAATGAAAATATTTATTCTACGATTATAGCAAAAATGTTAATATTAATTTTACATATTAGATTCTACTATAATATTCTAACACTACTGGACCTTTTCAGTAAGTATTATAGTGTAGTGTTAAACTAGCTATAAGCCTCCTACTTCTGGTTTTAATTCTTATTGATTCTATAACTTATATCAAGATGCAAAAAGATGTAAACAAAAAATTTAACGAAAACCTATAAGATTACAATTAAATAAAATAAAGATATTTAAATTTATTTATTTCATTCAAAAAAGATATAATGTTTATTTATATAGACTTTATTTCATTATTTATTTGCTCACTTAATACAAATACACAAAAATGCATTTGAAACACTCAATTAATTTATATATATAACATTTCATTAACTCCTAATTATTCCTTTCTATACAAATCTCAATCTAAGAATTTTTTATATCCGGTCATTTTAACTATCAAATCACATCACATTATGCAATTATCAAATGTAGAATTATGAAAAATTCTTTTGTCTGTTATGTAATGATTTCCTGTTATTAATTTTCCGAAGTAATTAAAAAAAATGGTTTTGTTGCTCATTCAACATTTTGTATTATCATAAAAATATTAATCATTATACGTATTATGACCTGGATAAATTCTATAAGTTATTATTAACTATAGTATGTTACAGTACAGATCGAATTTTAATTTTATTGGTAATTCAATAATTTGATACAAAGCTTGTAGATGTTAAGATGCCCAAAAATGAAGCAAATAAATTGTGAAAATAATTAAGGACAATAATAATGGCATAAATAGGCAAAATTGGTATATTTGATCAGTAACATCTCGTGTTCTAATCAAATAAAAACATTTCTTAAAATTTCAATTACATAACTAAGTACATCTTATTCTATTATGTTATGCCAGTGAATGCTGGATAAGTTTGTTACCACGTACTGATCCACGCTTTCTCGTTAGTGTAGGATTAAAATTCATAATAGAATCTGTTACTTGACAGGAATAATTTTCAAAAAAGCCTTCTATTTTCCGCGGTAAAATGAAGTGAAGGACTGTGCAGACCTTAACGCACTATAAACTTATATCCTTTTATTAAAGTTAAAACTAGCCTTTTGGACTGACATTAATACAATTTTGGATCTCATTACATCTGGTGTCTTTGTTGTGTTGGTGTCTGGAAAAGACTTTTATGGCGTACTGCGATTTTTTTTATTTAAACATTTATGATAAGGATTTTGATATCCCTATGAATTCCAGCATTGCGAACATATTAGGAAGCATTGATAATGTTTCACAACACTTTGTTTTTAAATATTTAGATAGTTTAAAAATGAAATTCTTTAGCACAACCCCATACTTGAATACTGTATGTTCAGAATGGCTTCAAAATTCATTGAAGATTAAAATTTTGCTATTCGCCAAAAGTGTAGATGTCAATTCAATTAGCCAATACAGCTGATTGTATTTCAGTTCTAACTCTTGTTTTTTTGCTTAACAATTCATATGAATAACCAACAATAAATCGATAACCTACAATATAATTCATATTATCAGTCCGATTTTTCCATTGATACAATAATTTGACCACAAATCTTCTACATAAAGAATTTCAATTGTTCAGCCAAAAAAGTGGAAAACGGCATATAGTGTGCTCTGTGCTCGGCTTCATTCTTTTGGATAAAGCATCTTGGAATGCACTCTGATTGAATAAAAAAATACTGAGCTGAATAGTCAATAATCAGAGAGAATAAAGAAACACGAAGCATTAGGTTTGACACTTTGTCCTCGATTTGTCACACTTTGAATTAATAAAGAAAAATAATCGGGCCAAATCGTACCAAATCGTTTTATTTAAGTTCACGTTTTAAGCTTCGAATAGTAGCCATATTACTAAGTAGATGAAATGAGCGCGTACAAATTAAAAATAACAGTTATCTGTCAAATCATATTAAGTAATCTTAGTCAGTCAAAACAATGCCCATTGATGTATAACTGTTATAACACAAAATAAATTATAGTTATGTCATTTCAAAATGCATAATAGTAGCTTAAGGTAATGTAATTAAGATATTAAAGTGCATTATTAACAGGAACAACCACGGGCATAACAATAACATAACAATAACAGCCACGGGCATAAACATTTAAAATGAAGAGGATGCTAAGGTCTAATTCAATATTTTAAGATTTTTTTTTGAAAAAAGGTGATAATGTATCCAAAGAATAAATGAAAATCATATCACAAAAATTAAACAGTGGTATCTGTAGTACAACCAGATTAAATATTTCGGATAAATATTTTCAATTCATTTAAAAATTCAATTCAACCTTAGACTTATGAATATAAATTTAATATTTTTATTTCAATGATTTTTGGGTTCACTATAGATTAGATTTTTAAGTCTACGTTTATTTGTTTTTGTTGTGTTATCTAACAACTTCCACTTAATTAATTTTATATTAATAATATAAGTACATAATATATACATTTTTTTTATTTAAATAAAATTATTTATTAATATTCAATAAATGATTTATGAATATATTGTGTTGATGCTAAATATATACAGGGTGTATACCAACTATCACTTTCACATACGAGTAGATCAGATTCTACAGCTACTGAGTAATATTTGTTCAAGCGGTTTAATTTAAAAAATTTTAAATAACCGAAATGAATGGTCTGATCTTGAAAATGACATGTTGTTAACGTAGAAAATCTAATCTTGCCTTTTAAAATCAACATTAACAAATTGTTGAAAGAAATTTAAAATTTTGAAGTGTGAAAGTTTGTAGGTAAATGGAAAAATTATAATGCTAAGTCTATACTTTTTTAAAACCATAATAAAATTCGCTTTCATTGCAGAAGTCTAATTTAGTAATTAATATTATAATATTAATCAATTATTATATATTATTATAATAATAATATTATAATATTAATCAATTTAATTTAAATTATTGAACTTAAAATTAAACGCTAAAAATAGGTATTGTTCAATACGACCCCACATACAAAAAAAAATATTGTTACCTATACAAACTTAAGACGCACATTAACACCTTCGTTCGTAATTGTCTTCTTTTCTTGGTTTTATTTTCTTTTCCTAGCCAAACGTACCAACTGGTATAAAATGGTCTATAAAAATGGTATAAAATTGTCTATTTATAAAAGAAATCATGATGAAGTAATAATATTGCATATTATTGAAAATATACCTAATTCCATAATGATTGATTTTTCTAGGTATTCAAATTTAAAAAAACAAACAATGAGAAAAGGGTTTTTCCTTAAAAATGTCCTAAACACTGTCACATTATTTCTTATAGTACATGCTGAGTGGCGCAGTAGGTAGAGCGCGGACCTTTCAACCGGAAGGTCCCGGTTTCGATTCCCGATGAAGCAAAAAAAAAAGAGCTGGTCTAGTACCCTTTGTCATTGGGATATAATAAATGACAAAAAATAATTGAGAGTATATAATATAATCTGGTAACAAATTAAATAAAATGAAACTATTCTTTTTAAGAAGGCTTAGTTCCTGACAATAGTAGTAGTTTTCCACATTTAATGAGTAGATAAGCCAGTAATTTGTTAAAATAAATACTCAAATTATTATAGATATTGTAGTGTAAAATTGCAGTACCGTACTTAATTAAGCACGAAAAGGTGATTCTACCTAAGTTACTGTCAAAATCATAAAAACAAAAAAAAAAAAATAGATAACCGTAAGGTAACTACATAAAAATTTAATCCATATTAGACTAGAGTGTTTTTTTATTTTATTCAGATTTTGTTCAACTGTCACGTAATACTTAATTACTGGTAGGATGTTGTAAAGCCTTAAAACATTAAATCACATAAAAATCTAAGCAGAGATAGGAAAATAAAAATATTTGAAATCTGTGTACATGAAATTGAAAATGGCTTCGCGAGCCAGTCAATATGACTATTCATATACAATCATTTCTGAAGAAGTATTTCAGAGCAAAATGTAATATCTTATACCAAATTGTTCTAGGTCGAACATTTTAAAATAATAAACTAAAATTTTTTTTCTAAATGTGGTTTTATGCCTAAATCAAATAGAACATAAAGAAGCCATATTTTTATTATATTCCATCTTAAAATTTTCAGTTATAAAGCCATGAATGTAAAGTTGAAAAATTAATTCTTTCCAACCACTTTCTTTTTATATAAAATAACATAAAGCCATGTTATACCTCGACTATTATGTTCCATGTGATTAAGCCGTAAATATCCATAACCAGAGTATAATTTATAAGATAAAACATGATTATGGTTTTATTCGCTCTTTCGAGCAGCAACAAATCCATTATGGTTTTAAGTGTTAAGGCTTTATGACACCGCCACCTAACTTCAACTTTAAATCAATGTCATAATATTACAAAACAACAATAATATAATATGAAATTAATTTACTGAAAATAAATGTGACAACAACTTTATTTTAAATAAAACACTAATAATTTTAATAACATTACTCCTATCTACATTATATTGATAGAAATCACATAAATTTAATTTAATTTTTTATATTTTTATATAACCAAATATACAAAACAACAATAAGACAACATCAATACAAAAGCAAAAAAAAAATAATAAAACTATACACGTGTTAAAAAATAATAGAAATAATAATAAAAATTTGTCTTTTATAGTATTCTTAAATAAAAGGACTTTAAAATGTTCTTTCCATTTCGTTCTTTATAATATATAAATAAATATACATTTATATTATAACTATTATCTAAAACAACAGGACCACAAGTTTTAGAACAAGAGCAATACGAAAAATCTATTATCTTCGAAATAGTATCGTATAAAAATTAAGAACAATGGGATAAATAGAAAGAGATGGATATATTTCATTATAAAATTTTGTCATCAAATTTGCTTTTATCTTTTAATTCATATGTGATTCACTTCATAATTGCACACAACCCTAAGATTTGTTGTATAATGTGTTATGTGATAAAAAGACAAAAAAACATTTTTTTTAGTATTTAGAATATTACGCACATAAAAACAAAATTTTTTTTGTATTGTTTTTATAGTTAAAAATGACATAAATACATACTACCCTATCTTGCTTGTATTTGTTAAAAATAAAACCCCACTGGTATAGAAAAACGCTACCCCATTGATATTAACCGAAACAAATATGTACACTAAAATTCAAAATCTTCGTACATAATTTACATTATACAAAACAAAGAAAATCAAAAAATCGATTTTAAATGTATGAAATCGAATCCCTCACTATTTGGTGAATTAAAAATTGTTAAAAATAGTCAAATATTTTCATTTCAATTTAACTAAAAATGCTTATTTTACAGATATGCGTATTTTGTCTATTACTGGCAGACGTTCAATGTTCTATACAATTTTTTTGTACTCGGCATTATCTATCAGGGTCTTCATAGTGCATAGGACATAAAATAAACTCGTATGATGCTTACAAAAATTGTTTATCTTGTTCGATTATATCAATTCTATACGTACTATATATAATATTGTGAATTGTATTTCATACACCTTCAGTATGCAGTCAGATTTTTTGAAAATGACAAATTTCATAAATTTGAATAAACAGAGAAATATTACAATAGTCTAGTACCTACAATGCCAATTATTTATACTATTGAACTAAAACTGTAAACCTAGAGCACTAAATATACACAAATTAAATATCTAATACAACATTATATTATATTATAAGTTTCGCGGTTACAGTATTATGTTTATGTCATGCAATTTGAAAGTTATAACACGAAAGTTATAGAAGGTATTAGAAAATCGCTTGTCGATTCGAACACTTTGCACATTTGATCTAATTTAAATTTAAAAATTTGATGCACCAAATTGCAGTGCTGTCGAAGAGATAATTCAAATGCCAAGCTTAATTGACACTCAAATCAAATATTGAGCTAGCTCACAACTGAGTTGAACATACAAGCTCACAATTGAGCTCACTAACAAGCTCAATAAATGAGCGACTTCATAATTTCAGCTAGCTTATAGATTGAGCTAATTGTATTTAACTCAACCATAAGATAGCTTAAAATTTGAGTTGAAATTTGCGTCTGCAACTTTTCTAGTTATTAATAGCCTCTCTGAAATATTACAAGTTTGTGAAAATTAATCAAAATATACAAATTCTTATGGAATATATGTACGCGGAAAGACTAGTGTTGGTGAAGTGGATTTACTTAATTGTTGAAATAGTGGTTTTACATGATTTTTGGATGTTACAGCTCCAAATGCTTGGCTTGTGGTACTAAAAAAAAAAACCGAATTTAACTCAACTTTATTTTCAAAGAGTCTGTCAATACTTTAACATACATTTTATTCTAAATAAGGAAAAAAAAACATTGAAGACACCAGAAGATAAAACAATAAAATTCTATCAAAACTAATCGTTCACAAAACTAGTAACAACAATTAAAGAAGATGTGCCGAAGTAAATTGCAAATCTTCTATTCGAATTCGGTGATTAAAATGTAACAATTATTTTAAATTATATTATTACTAAGCGCATAAACATTTTTGGACTTCGTTGGCAATCGAATTAAGACCTTCCAGTTGCAAGGCAGAAAAAATATAACTACTGCACCACCCAGGGTGTGATTTACCAATTTTCCAATAATTGTACACAATTTCATCTAATACCCTTATATAACAGTTTTACATAGCAAGTCTAGGACCATATGTCTAAGTGAGGTTCGTTTTTAAGTTTTTGGTATCTTTTACGTTAAATCTACGAATATAAAGACGGTAGCGTAATTTTTCTTGATTCCAGAAAATATGGACTAAATAAATAATAACTAAATACAATTTTAAATAAATTTAAGTACACTTTTATTACTACTCTTATCCAGAGCGCCCTCTAGACAAATTATTGAATTAAATTTACTTCCTAAATGAATTAGAAATTTTTGTTTTATCGAGTTCATCGCGATATGAAAATGAGGTGCTATTTTCATATTGCGATGAAGTCGATGAAATTGTATTGTTCCATTAACGGAATTAATCCATGCTGCTCATTTAAAACTAATAAATTAACTAACAAACCATCAACTGTAGTTTGATTAGACTATCTTTCAAAATGTCTTGTAGAAAATAAACTAACAGTTTTTGATGTCACACATCATTTGATTTCTCAAACTAATTTCTTCAAGCTTACCTATTTGTTTTTGATTCTACTTTCTAAAAAAATATACAAATTTCACTATTTTTGGTTGGTAATGTTTTGAAAAACAATATTACGAAAATTGTTTATCTGCGATACTAAAGGATTAATTACAAAAACAACCACACATTAGAATGCTAAATTAGATTATTCTATATAGCCTCATTGCTTTTCATCTAAAATTAAGATTAATTTATACTCATCAGTCATTATTCTAATCTTGCCATCACCATTGTAGAAAAACAAACAAAAAATTAAAAAAAAAAATATTTTTTAAATAAATTTAAGTAAGTCTATTCAATTTTCTCAGGATTGTTTTTAATTTTATGATAATTAAAATGAAAGGTTTAGTTAGGTAGGTGGTTGTACTTCAAATCTTATTGTGAAATTGTTTACTAATTATGTTTTTTTTTTATAAATTGAAGAAATGACTTTAAAAATATCATGTGTATAAAATCAGATAATAAATTTTGGTTGTCGTCTGTTATTAATAACATCAGGACTTGCACGGAATAGAAACTATTGGAATGAGAATAAACATCTTAGTTTCTCTACATATACCCCATATTGATTTTGAATGTTTTGACTATTTTACTGTGTGAAACGAAAATATAATGTCCTATCAAGATAACATTGGTTAAATTTATCAAAGTTTAATTGAAATAAATATTATTGGTGGAAGTATTTGGTACATCTGAGCACAACGAGAACTCTTCAGTAAGCATTGTAGTGTCTATAATAGAATTAAATATTGTTTTTTGTGGGAGTATTTCATCCATCTTAACACAATTGAAACTCATCAGTAGGTGTCGTAGTGTTTATAAACCACATAGACGATTCCTGGTTTTGAACTATGATTGATCCTAGTAATTTTCAAGTTTTTTTCTTATCGATTACTGGCTTTTAATCATTTAAAATATTGCAATAGCTTACATTGTACTAATCAGAGACATGGGTTTTTTGATAAACCTATCTGAATTTCGTAATAATATTTTTTAATGACATTATGAGATAGTAAATAATTTTACACCGCATTACAAAAATGATTTATTAACTTATATCCTTTGTTTCAAAAAGCCATGTAATATACTTAATATGATATGTTATAACTTCGACAAAACCAGATAAGCAATTTAAAAATCTTTTAACTAATAGTAAATCAAATCACAACTATATTGGGGTGTATATGAATTTGTTCTTCAATTTTTTTTTTTGCCTCACAAGAAAATAACTTGAATTAATTTACTTTTACTGATGTAACCCTAAACCATTTAATATCAATGCATGCTTAATCCGCAAAATATCTGCGAATTCATCTAGATATACTATTATTTTGAGAAGCCATATCGAGAATAAAAATCAAAGACTTATGTTAAAATAAAATAGCATATAATGTCCAAAATGTATTTCAGAGCTATGTAAGAAAAACAAACTATGAATATATTATAATAAGGCTGTATTAAAACATATGGTGGCAGCTTATAATACAAAAATATATGTAATAGAAAGTTTTCAGTCTAAAGTCTTAAGATCACTTGTAAATGCACGATAACGTACGAAACTACCATATTTGAATGGACTTAAATGTTTAAGCATTATTTGTTTGTTTGTTTGTGTAATGTAGCATAAATAATTTTGGAAAACTGCATCATCATCCAACATCATCCAAATTAATTGGCATTATAAATACTACAATTTTTGTTTGATTTTTGTCTGTTATTCATAACATCGCATGTCCTGATGTCGCAGAAGTCAAGAAATCTGTAGGCTGAAATTGTACATCAGATTGAGGAGATACATTTGAAAATAAATAAAATATTTTTATATATTTTTATTTTATTTTTTAAATTAAAACCATCACAATTAATAATAAGCTAAACAAATAAAATATTTAAAAGACAATGGAGAATTGATTAATTGATCTACTTTCCACATATCAATATTCTTAAACCAAAAATATTTACTTAACATAACTAATTAAATTCGTATTTAATAATATGATTGTTGTAAAGAAAAAAATCATAAATAAAACAATAAGAAAATCTATGTCTTCTTATAGGTTTTTGTCCTTTTACCAAAATTCACTTAACAAAATAAACATTTTGACAAAAAAACCTTCCGCAATTAGACATTCACCAAATTGATTTTGGCAATTCTGTAATTTCAGTATCTGTTTATAATAATTGCTCTATGGAATGTAGACGGCTATTGAATGTACTATATATAGGAGAAATTTTGGAGTTGGAGTTGGACATTAGGTGTACCTGACGTCTACAGAAACAAGTATATATGCTTTTTACACGTAAACCACGTGATATTGAAACCTTAGATTTTAAGACACAGTGGAACATTTCTAAAGCGTTTTGTCGTCTCTCTTTACTTTTCTAGTAAAACCCATGTTTTGAAATAAATTTGTGCGAGCATGGGACTATAGTCTTCGGTCCTAAAAATTGCAGGCATACCCCGACAAAAAAATCATACAGTACATAAATGTGATATTATTTAACCGTCTGGCCGCAGATTCGGCGTTTGAGAATTCGGGACCAAAACTTTCACAACCGGTCATGTATCTAGAACCAACTTGATACCAATTTTTGCAAAAAAAAATATTGTGAGATCCAGCGTACCAGAATAATGAACCGAAACCTTGAATATAAAGATTTAATATAGTTGATTTTTGCTTTGCGAATGTTTTTTGGTAACTCTTATTTACGTACACAACATAGTGTAGGTAAATAAATGTTTCCAAATGTCCAAGTGCTAAATGTTCATTTGTTCATCTTTCTTTTCGTCCATTTTCCAAACGTTTTTTTGTCAGATAAGTTTTTTCGAAATGTCCTTTTGCGAAGTGAAATTTGCCAAATGTATTGTACCCCTTATTATCACTATGCATTTCACTAGAATACATAAACCGAATCTATTATATTTATCCAGACATACTTGAAAATATTTTCCTATTAATTTTCACATTAAATATAAAGTAGTTGATTTTCAAAATTTTTGAATTTATAAATTTTTATTAGGTACATACTTTTATTCAAAAATAAAAACAAAACACAAAAAAAAAATCAAATTACCGAAAAATTTCATCGAAAAAAAAATTTAATTTATTTTTTTTATTTTACTCATCAATTTCTAATGATCAAAAATCAAATTTGTATGTTACATTACATGAATTCATTTTATTTTACTGTAAAAATTCATGCATAAATAATATATTGTACATACTCTTAGTCTTATATGACATAATATACATAAGTATGTATATAATGTAGATCGATTTATGACAGGTTTCATTAATCAAGTTTTAATAACATTTCAAATCACCATCAGTCATAATAATTTTGTTGTTGTTGTTGTTGTTGTTTCTATTGCCTTACTGCATATTTAAAAAACAAAATTTCATAATTTTATTTTCTCTAATTTGTTCTCTCATAACTTTAATAGTCCTTGCAGGCCTCTCAATCCATAAAACTTTCATATATTATAATAGAAAAAAAACGAAAGAACAAAAAAAAAATATATTTTGTGTATTTAAATACCTTTAAGAAATCATATCCTTAAAGGAAGTACACAATAGTATCATAAAATGGATATATATGTATATATATATATATATATATATTTATTTCTTTTTATGTTCGGAGACAAGGCATCGATTCAGATGAGTTGAATAAAATGTGTTGCTTTAATTTGACTTTCTTCTAGTCTTTTTTAATGCCACGATTTGATCGGTGATGGTTTTTTTCTTAATATAAAAAAAAAAATATTATCAGCAGGATGCTACAATTCGTAAAAAATTACTATAAAATTTAAAAGGACATTCTTGTATTTTTTTAAATGATTGTAGAAAATTTTTATTTTTATATTCTTATTCGATATGTCGAGTGGGCGGCATGAAATAATCCCACAAAAATTAAATTAAATAACGCAACAAAATATTTAATTTTTCTGACATTATTAGCAACGAAATCAGGGACGAATGCAACAAACAAGATATTATCCGTTAGAGTCGCAACAGATAAATTAATTGGAGAGATCTGAATAAAACGGTAAAACATTAACTGGCAATGAATAATTAAAAAGGCTGGAAGACGAAAAAAATACGGTATAAATTTTGAAGATCGTGATCACAAAATTAATGTAAAGGAACACAACGTCTAATTGAAGTAGAAGAAAAAGAAAACGAAATAATGTTTTTTAATTTTATATTTCAATTTTTTGTAACAGTAGAGTACACTAGCACTATACCATTAACTTTTGTTTTGCAAAATGGACAATAAATAGATGATACAATTTCAGATATTACTTGTCAAGCTACAATGTATTGATTACAACATTTTTGCATGATAAAAATAAAATATTTGATAAGGTTTTAATAAAAATAAAGAAATTGTTAGCAAATTTTTTTATTCGACCCTTCCCCCAAGCCTCTGTTACTTATTTATTAAAATTCTGTTTTTGTAGACGACAAGTAAAAGCATACAACAACGTTTTAAGTTAAACAAATAAACTGTAAAACAGGTTGTTTTTAGTCGTAAAATGCCGCCCCAAACCCTTCCAATTTATTTATTAAAATGCTGTTTTTGCTGACGGGGCATGTAAAAGCAGACAGTAAGATTTTAAGAAAAACGCTTAAGTCAATTCTTTTTAATGTGGGATACCGCTTCCCAAGTCCACCACACATTATTTATTAAAACTCTGTTTTGTAGACTGGCATAGTAAACGGCAAGAGTTAAACAAATAAATTGTATAATCTAATTTTTTCGTCTTCTGGACGTTGTATACCCGTTTTTCCAAAACTGGCGAAAAAAAAAATTACTTTTATTAATATACAAAATAAATTTTTAAAAAAGGACTATCTAACAAAATAATATTACAGCTCTTTTTAGCTCTAGCTTTTTAGCTCCCTAACAAAATAGTTAAATAAAATAACGTCTTCGAAAAAATGAAATAGTACCGCTCAGAAACGAACTAACATCTTATAAAAATGAAATAACGTTATTTTTTATTTCATTTTTTACCGGCATATTATCCAATACAACATTTTTCGACATTATTTAATTTCTGAGTGTGGCGTTATTTCATACCACCGCATTATAGGTAGATATCCTGAAATTGAAATTTTTATTTTTTAAAGGAAATCCATATTTTTCGAACATAATACATTATCTATGAGTTTTTAAATCCTTAAAATGTTATCCTTGTTCTTAAAAATTTTTCCTCATTTACTTTTTCTATTTTAACTGTTTTAGATGCTATTTTATTTCATGGAAATGTCACGAAAATAAATTTGTTTTTTTTTTTTTAAACCACCCACCAACAAAATTTTCTCCAAAATACGTATGTAGGTGTAAGTATGCATTAGTTTTCTTTTTGTTTACATTTTATTTCTTGCTATGATGTATAGATAAATTCACCATCTAAATGAATTTGTATATGGGATTACTTGTATTACTTCGAACAAAATTTTATATCATTAGGTATATACATTAACACATACATTGAAATAAAATTCAGTAAATGAATCCTATTTTGACATATTTCTTACATACGTGATTTATGGAAATTTTGACAGGTAACGATGGATTTTTTATTTTGATGGTAGTAAAAACACAAAAAAAAAAACTTTGTAAAATATACGTTAGAAAGAGATAGAATTAAAAATAGAATAAAAAGGATGATCACGTTATGAGAATATTTGCGCATATATAATGATTTGTCACCTTCCAAAGTTTTGTAATTTTTTTTTTTTTTATTATTCAAATTTTGAATGTTATTTTTACCATCTTTTATGAATATAAAATTATTTTAGATGATATTTGAGTTTTAAGATTAAAATAGATACCGTGTACTAATACTATATAATATTAGTGTATAGTTAGTTTATGATTTTTGTCATCATACTATAATAATTTGAAATACTAATAAGATAAAAGAAATATAGTATCAGGATGTATAGTTGAGAGAAAGAGAATATGAGTTATTTAAACATTTTATATCATATGTGACACTTAATTTATGATTATTTAAAAAAAAAAAAATAAAATAAAATAAAAACAAATAAATAGATGGAATGAAATAATGTTGAACATATTTTTTGAAAGATACGTTGAAATAGACTATATTAATATTATCTATATACACGAATACAGTACAAGCAGTAACAAAATTTTATTGGTGTGTGACATGAATTTAAAATAATTTGGTACATACTTGGATATTTTATAGGCTTTTTTTATGAATTTTTTTCCATTTGTATATTATAGATAGAAGAGAATAAAGAATTTTTGAAGAAAATTTTTATTGTTTATTTAAAAACTCCCTATAGTATTATCATAAAATTTGATTTATCTTATTTGCTATAAAACTAATGGGAACTAAATTTCGTTTTTGTGTTTTTTTTTTGTATTTTTTTTTTTTTTTTTTTTGGTATAGAAAAAGGACTATTTGGACAAATTGTTCTAAATATAGGAATAAAATTGTTAAAGAAATTTTCAAAAGAGTGAATTAATAATTTTTGATTATTCATTGTACTTTATTTACAGTGGTTATAATTTTATACTACGCTCTGAACAAGTAAATGGAAAGAGAAGAAAAGAAACAACAAATTATTATTTTATTAAGTGTTACTTATCTATTTTTTTGACTTAAAGATCATGTTAGTCTTGTTCCAAAAAAAAATGCTTTATGGCTTGACCTGGCTCAGCACCCATACGCATGTCATTAAGATAAATATTTTGCAATATTTTGCTTTGCAATTTCTTGAAATGACATTATGACCTCACATAAAAGCAAATACTGAACAGATTCGGTTAACCTTACTATTTATTATTTCATTTTTATTACATTTTTCAAAAAATCTAAACAGATCGTGTAGACCATTATTATTTTCAAAATTAAATCAACTAAATTGATTTAAATACGTTTATTCTAAAAACTACAGTCTTCAGATGCTATAATGTTTAAATATTATACATCATAATACTGAGTTAACACATTAATTTCAACCCATTTTCTTCCATTGTGCTGATTTCATATATATATGTTATTAGAGAAGGTGTAGCTAAATGGAGGTGTAATTACAAATTGCTTCTTGTTCTTAGTTTGACCGATTTTCATAATATAAATTTTCAACAAATTGATTTTCTCAAGTACGAATTTTCTTTAGTTTTTATAATTCAGCTCAATTTATTTTGAATCTATATATCAGTTTTAAAACGAATCAGAATTAAAGTAGCAGAAATTAACTAGACGTTTGTGAATTAATGGGGGGCAGGTGTAAAAAAGGTGAAGTTTTATTTATCATTTTTTTTGCAGCACTATACCGTATCCACTAATGGATTTCAATACTGTTGATGAATAAACCACTATTTTCATTAAATTCAAACATTATACTAAGTTTGATTGTATAGATACATGTTTCGGTAGCATATAAGGTAAAATCAAAAATAATTTTTTTGGTAAATAAATTAGACTTATCAATATTTTTTTTTAACCTATACCCCATCATCCCCTAATTGATCGACTAAAACAACCAACAACAACACATAGGGCACTCGAGATGTGGTATCAAAAAGTCACAATTAAGTGTCAATTATTGGCTTTCCAGAAGAAACTGGAATTGTTACTTCTACCTACCTAGACCTACCGAAAACCTACTAACGAGTGAGAAATTATTCATTAATTTCAAAAACTATATAGATTTTATTTTCACTATTCGATGAAGGTTACTGGTGAGCTTATAGTGCACTTGAAGTTGAATTTCTATGACTATGTACAGTCCTGATATTCTGAAGATAGTATTCACCTAAGGTCATATAGGTGAGTTAACTGGCCAAAATTATAAAAAAAACAAGAAAATTACATATGTATTAAATATACCTACATACCTAAGTGTTCTTTTACCATTCGTTCAAAATTACTCATTTTAACTTAAATGAATACTGTTTATTACAATTCTATTCCAAATAAGTTGGGTCTCAATTCTATTAATTTTTGTATTTCATTTTCTTAAAAAGAGCTGTGTAGCTCGTGTAGAGTATAATGTATGTGATTCTACCTATAATTCTTGTAATTAAATATTAAAAACAAATATATTCAGTACAGCATAACTTAAATTTTAACAATTAAGTATAATAAAAATTTTATATTGTTTTAACAATTCAATAACAAAGATACAACAAAAACAACAAAACAAATTCAAATTCAAATGATTGGACAAATACATTATTTTACAAGTTTTTTTTTTAATTTCTCACTGAATATATTTTTTACACTCTGAATGGCAAATTATTATATAACAGTATTGCTGTATTCATTATAGGTTCTACTCCATTCATATTAGCACCTGCATTATGTATCACCTGCATTATTTGACAAAACGTTGGTGTTTGTTTTTAGTAAGTTATTACTACTATTATTATTTCTTTATTTACTATAATTAAAATCATAATAAAAGCAAGCACTAGCTACCGTGACATACGTCTTATATTAAGTTATATCTTATATAATGTAAGTGATTCATTTGCAATTAATTCTTTATAATGCATAAATTTTGATATTTAATATTTTTTATGAATATAATCAGCTGATGTTCTGTGATTTAATTGAAATGGTTTTTTTATTACCTTATTTTGTATTTTTGGAATTTTGTTGATATTTTTTAGAAACGTGTGTTGCCCCAAATTGCTATTTCATATTTAATGGTGCTATGAAATAGACTATAATAGATAAATATTTTTATTCCCAACTTTTCTGAGTAGTTCCCAACTTTTCTGAGTAGTTCAGCTATTTGTTTGGTCTTCAAAATTGGTTCATTAACTTGTTTGTTCCAGCTTAAATCTGCTTCAACCCAAATAAGAAATAGTTTTACACAAAGCTGGGTAACACCTGGGATACACATTATATCTTATGCAAACAGTGGCAGAATAATTATGTTAACGAGCATTTCCAATTCTATGTTGTAATTATTGTTATATATAATTAATCTTAAGATTATTTTTTTCTTTTTTTTAAATATAATTTTAATATATTTATATGTTTAATATTACTTAGTTACTTATTACTGTTAATAGTTATTTTGATAGATTTAAGCTATATTTCTATTTTTACAATAAAGTACAAAAAAGTCTTTTAAAAAAAACAAGTAAAATTAAATAATGTTTATAAAATAAACCGATTTAATAAATAATTAATATTGTTTCATTTAATTTTGATTGCTTTAACCTTACATAACAAATTTAGGTACTAGAAAAATAGGATTTACCTCATTAAATTAACATGAAGTATGAAAGTAATAATATTAAATACTTAAATTAATGTGACGCTCCTATTATAAAAAAAAGTGTGCCACTTCGACAATACTATTAAAATGATAGTATGCATCTATCAAATTTATTAAATTAATATTATTAAAACTATTATTATATTAGGATATACTATTAAATTATAATGTGATTTACAGGACAATACTGTTAAAATAATGGTACATTTCAACTATTAATTTAATAAGATTCAAATTGTTATTTTAAAACTGTATATCCCATTGACGAATTTTAATAGTAAAATCTAATTGAATTAATAGGAAATAATTTTAATTTTATAGCATTTTTCCCTGAGTGTAGATCGTCGGCAAATAGAAACGGTTTTGCCAATAGTCAAAATTGAAAAATAGATTATATAGCATGAAAATAGTTTAAAAAACTTTAAACTTAACACAATAAAAATGTTATATAAGCAATTACTATTATATAAAAATTCCAAATTCATCTCTCATTTATTAAAATTGTATGGACGAAACAAACAAAATGTAGGCCAAATTTTTATCTCCCTTTATTATATAGTATTCCTCCATTATACTCCTTCAAAGGTAGATATAGGATTTTTCCATGGGAATTGAAAATAAATGTTAATTTTGTTAAAATTAAAAAAATTTTAATTTTGTTAACCACATTATATCCAACCCTACACTATTACTCATACAGCAATTCAGCTTTTTCAGTAAACTTCCAAAGTCTTCAAACACACTTAATTTACCAACCAACGCTTTCGAAATATTAAATTCGAAAATTATTCTTTAACATTCTACTACTCCTTGTACATGTAAGAAAATTGAAAAATTTTATTAATATAAAACCACCACAACTCTCATGAATAATGAATTTATTCAGTTGATTATTTTCATGAAATGTTTCTGTATATGTTTTTTAGACCTATTCAACTCGGTATGAATTTTCAAGTTGAATTCAATGAAAAGAACTCACATTGTATGCTGTTTCAATTATCAACGAAATAAAAAAATCAGTTTTTAATCAATTTCAAAAGAATTCGATACAATCAATGTGATACGTTACAGAGAAAAACAAAAAGGATACATGAAAATCATTCAAAAGTAAATTAATTTTTCTGTTTTTTTTTTGTTTTTTCTTTTTTTTTTTTTTATAAAATAATAACTTGAAATTTAATAAAACTTCTATCAGTGAATTGATTTTGACTTGAAATTAATTTATTTTTGTTTTGTTTTTTTGTTTTGTTAATATATTCAATAATCTAAAATCAAAAATTATCATGAATCAAGACTATTATCCAAGGACATATTATTAATACAGATGATCCTTATTACAATTTTATGAATTTACAATTTTTTTTTATTCTTTTCTCAACTAAATTTAATGTTTTTCTATGATTAATGTTCCAAAAATTTATACAAAATATTTTTTAATAATTTTTTATGAAATGAATCAGCTATTTTTTTTTTGTTTGATAACCATTTGTCGGTTACTCTGTAATAAAATAAAAAAAAATTCCATTACAGAATTAAAAAAAAAACACACACACACATAAACAGAAAAAAAATTCAACAGATACTGTGTATGTACAAATGTTTGAATAAAAAATAGCAAAAAGGGAAAATTTTCCAGGGAAAATCATTTTAAAAGGTTTCGAATTTTAATTCTATTTTTGCAAATAAAAAATAAAAAAATAAAATAAAAAATTCAAATTTTGATTTATGAATATCTTTTCAATTTCAAAATATGCAGAACAAGAAAATAAAGTCTATACTGAAATTCTATTTGAAATCCTTAAAAGAATTTGTACGTTCAATACTTTCATACTTGCATAATTTTCAGACTAATGTAATTTATGTTGGTGGAAGGGTAATTGGTTAATCTAATAATTTTATATATACACAGGTGGGTTCCATAAGAATAGGGTGTTCTACTAGATACTTATAGTATAGTAAAGTACAAATACGGTAACTGCGTAAGGATTCTAAAAAAGCCAAATATAATCATATTAAGTGATATTTACAGATGAAAAAAGAGATTATATTAAACGCTCAATCGGAAAATACCATCTATAAAACTAGTTAAAAGTCATGAATAGGTAACAAAAAATTGTTAAATAAAATTATTATTAACCATAGACTTGTAACATTGTACAACAGCCGAATAAATATTAATTATAATCTGACAAAGGTGGTTTAACAAGGGTGAACTAGTGGACTATTTTATCTGCAAGACACCACATCTGTGTTATGTACAAAAAAAATATGCCATACCCAAATATTCTTTATTTTGTTAATGTAAAATTTGAAGTTTTTTACACTTTAATGTAAATTTGCGACTTCTTGTATAATGCGACTTCTTCAATCTAGTACTGGATGGAACATTTAGTGCGACGAGCGGAAGTAAATACGGCACTATATTTTTCAAATCTGTTCAATTACTAGAGTATGCTGACGACATTGATATCATCGTCATATCGTAATGGAAGATTGCCGAGGCTTTTACACAGATTGAAGAACAAATGGGTCTGAAAGTAAATGAGGAAAAAACAAAATATAAAAATAAAAATGCTTCTCAACATCATATTGGTTACTGATAAACACTACTGTCACATATAATTTCAAGGTAGTTCAGGAGTTCACCTACCTTAAAACCAGCATTCATCCGACAAACAACATCAATATGCAACTGTACGGCGAAGAATAACCCTTGCAAATCATTGCTACTTCGGTTTGTCAAAATATCTCGGATTAAAGCTCCTATCCCGAAGCACCAAAGTTTATATTTACAAAACGATATACTCCTGTTTCTGCACTTGGTGTTTTGGAGAAGAAAATTCTTCGCCGGATATATGGTCCCGAAAACAATGATGAGGCCTGAAGGAGAACATATAAGACGTGGAGGTAGACCAAACCTTCATTGAACAATTTAAGTATCGACAGATGTTGAAACAATTTCGTATCGTCAACTGAACCGAAAAAATGGAAGATGTTGAGGAGTCAGACCCACGATCTACATGGTATGTTACCCACATAAGTAAGTAAATAATGTAAGTTTACATAGTATCGCATCAAGTCAAGACTACCTAATTATATTTTTTGTACTGGACATAATAGAAATTGTTAAAATACACTAAAATGGAATGGGAAGCTTTTTTTTAGTCCTTTAGGCTGTCCATACAATATATAATTTAAATTTGGTTGAAAAGATGTTTGACAACGTTATTATATAATTTTCCTAATGCAAAAAAAATCGCAGCGATTGCAAAATCGAAAACAAAAATTTTACGCATTCATATCAATGATCGCTATAACCGAAGCCTTAATGCCTGAAATACATGTGCAGAACTATGCTTGTATCGCAGCAAAAATAAATTAGAATATATGGTTTTATATGGAACCAATTACATGTAATTCTGCACGCAGTGAATTTTGATGCAAGATATCTCTATTTGTAATTTTTGCTGCACAGCGGCAGAGCTACCAACACGAAAGATTGTAAAAATTGTCATTTTACTCATACTAATAAAAAATAATGACAAACGTCATAAAAATTATTTAATATTTACATATTTATTATTGTTTTTTGTGGTAAATAGGCTATGACCAATTTTGTAAAAATTTATTTCAAATTAGTTAATGGAAGAAAAACTAGTTAATTTGAAATGAATTAAAATTTCTTTAGTCCATAGTCTAGATTTTTTTTCTTTTTTGTTGCAACATTCATCAAATTGTTAAAATATTTAGATATAGCAAAATATATGCACAACAAACTAGCATTAATTTATTCATATAATTATATTTTGTTACAATCATGATAGTGACAGATAACAAAATATGTAATTAAAATTTTTTCAAAAATTATTAAAACTTTTATTAAACACTTTTAATAACTTTTAACTTTAAAATTTTTCAAAAATTATTTTTGTATTTTATTACTATACAAACAATTTTTATGTGTATCAATGGCAGCAATTATCTACATTATTTCAAAACAAAACAATTTTTGAGAGATAAAATATGCATATGTGTCTGGCACGCAGATATACATGCATATCTGCATGCAGCATGCATGAGAATTCTGCACATGTATTTTCCACTTAAAACACTTCGAATTGCCTACTTCTAAGACGCAAGCCAGTAAAATTTCAAATTAATCAATATTACTTGAAATTCTAACCTATTTTTGTCACAATTAATATTAGTCCTCCCATTACGTATACACTCTTAAAATAATATATATGTAAATACAACTAAAACAACAACCTAAATAACCTTTTCTGGATTTGGATTTTGATTTGAATTTAGCTTTGTAGCTATTATATTTGATCATAGAGACGCTTAAAGTTTCAGTAAGGTAAAATATAACAGTGCCCTCAAATTTAAACAACTTAATTTTGTGATTTGGGAGCTGAATTCATTTATTCTGTTTTAAATCTAAAACCAATTTATGGAAAAAAACATGAATAAATAATACAATTTTTTGTATCGAATACTTTGCAAGGTTTGCTTGTACAAAATTTTACAATGTAAAATTTTATTAATAAGATTAAAAAGATTTTTAACCTTTTTACTGCTAAAATACATTATAAAGGATTTTATTTATTTGTGTTCCAGATTGTATAAGAAAACGATGATAGTCGATATATATTTTATATGGCTTACAATTTGGTAGTGAAAGGATTAATAAGATTTTATGAATTGTATTTTATTACAATAAAAATAAATGAATTATTAATGTAATTACAACGACGTTATTTCATTATTTGAACAATCTGTATCCTGCAATATTTTAAATTTAATTTAAACGTATACTTTGAATATTTTCATCCACTTTATACTGATATTACTTAGGTGATAATAAATTTTCTAGTTATAAATCATATAAAACGATTAATAACTTATAATTATTAAATCTAAACAAAAGACACAATATTTTACACCCCAGCAACTATTAATCAACCTTCGTACAATATAGTAATATTTTTTTTGTTCTGTTATGCTTTTTCTTCTGTTTGTCTTTTTTTTTGTAAAATTTCATTTTGGAAAAGTCTAAAATCATAAGATTTAAAAAATTTATGTTATACCAGAATATCAGTAAAAGAATTTTTGATGATGCAATTTTTGGTTTTTCTAATTTTTTATTTTTGTTGTTTTTTTTTTGGGCTTTTTTATGTTGTTGTTGCAATCTTGCATAACGACTTTTATAAGGATGTGCTGAATTGTTTTTCTAAAAATCTTTTTGACTTCTAGCAAACTTTTTTAATTCATATATTTTATGCTACACTATGAGACTTTATCATAAATATGTACGCATATATATAGGAAAATTTTTAAGGAGTAAAAGAGCTGAAGGTGTGAAAATATAAATTTGATTTTTTTTTTAATGTTTCCTGTCAATAACAGGATGTAATTGATTATAAAAGGAACGAGAAAGAAACGAAAAAGAAAATTGAATAAAGTCAGTATATTGAGGTAAAAAATATAAATATGAAAACTCCAGTAAAATAGAAAGACTAAAAGAGAATGTGTAATAGAATACGAGTAGAATAGTATAGAGAAGTAGTATAGGAAAAGGAAACGTTTTGTTTATTAAGATAAAACTTGTTTTTAACATATTTGCTATTTGTTTTTGTTGTTTTTTTTTTTGATAAAAATATAATTTATGTATGTATAATCACTATATATTTTTGTTCAGGAAATTAATTGGATTTTTGCATAGATATGTGGTTTCAAAGCTTAGTTTTCAATTTTAAGATAGAAATTTCTATTTAATTTTTTTTGTCCTAAATTCATTTAGAATTTGGAACAAATATTTTTATTTTTAATTTATATTTTTGTATAGATAGGTAGAATTCCAGCTTCTTATATAAAAACATTTTCAAGGTATATTATTGTACAGATATCTAGGCAAATTATTAGTTTTACAGGTTTGGAGCACCAATATTGGAGTAAGTCAAATTTGAATATTTCTGTTTTAAATAAACAATTTTGTTGTATTGATTTGCAGGCTCGCTGATCAATAAACAAATAAATAAATATAAATTTTATTAAATTATTAACATAAGAATAAGTTATAAAAATATAATTTATTTTGAATGTCCTCCACATTTGTAAATGCAAACCCTGCATTTAACCAAAGCGTTGTTCCATACCGCTCTTACTGTTACCCACCATAGAGTTATACATTCTGCTACTTGCCAATTTACTGAGTGGATATTTTGACGATTTAAACTTTCTGTTTAAGTAAAAAATTCCCAAACATAAATAAGCAATTTATGAAATTTATATGACTCTTAACAAAATGAAACAACTCATTAGAACTCCAGTCGAATCGGTGGATGTTTTTGATTTAAGAAAAAAAATGTCGTATAAGATTAAATGTTGAATGCAAAAATGTCGAAAAAAAATGTTGACTTTCGTGAACTTGTCTCACGTAATGAACAACGCTTAGAGAAATTTTCAAAGAAGTCTAAGTCCCAGAATTTGAGGTCAAAGCCCTAGAAAATTTTTTTTTCCAAACTTGCCAGACGTAATTAAGGTGCTCTAGAGACACTATTGGAGAGGTCCAGTATCCCAGAAATTAGGTATAATATATTCTGGAAAAATTGCTATACCTCCCTTTTTGCATCCAACAGCGGCTATGAATAAAAATAATTAAGGTAAATATTCTGGAAAAAGGGATATATCCCCCTTTTTACATCCAACAGCGGCTATGCATAAAAATAATTAAGGTAAATATTATAGAAAAAGGGATATGTCCCACTTTTTGCATCCAACAGCGGCTATGCATAAAAATAATTAAAGTAAATATTCTGGAAAAAGAGAATAGCCTTATTTTGAATCCAACTCTAATGCCTCTCCTAGTTCAGGATCTTGCATATACACTTGCATAAGTATTCTGGAAAAAGGGAATACCCTGTAATATTTTGATTGGCTGTTTTTGAATCCTACTCTTTAATTTCCTCCAATTATTTTTATTACATATACATTTCCTGTCACCCCACACCGCCGCTAAACTTACTTACTTTACTTAGGTGGCCAACAGACCATGTAGGTCCTGGGCCTGACTCATCAACATCCTCCATTTTTGCCGGTCACGGGCGGATTCTCTCCAGTTGAAGATTCGAAATTGCTTTAAATCCGCCGATATTTCGTCTCTCCAACGAAGGTTTGGTCTGCCCCGACGTCTTGTACCTTCGGGTCTGGAATCGAAGATTCTCTTCGCTGGAGCATTTTCGTCCATCCGCTCTAGGTGTCCGAGCCACTGTAGTCTCTTGACTTTAATTTTTGTGACTACGTCCACCTCATTGTACAGCTCATAGAGTTCGGCATTATATCTTCTCCTCCAGACCCCATCGTCGTTTTCAGGACCATATATCCGACGAAGAATTTTCTTCTCGAAGACACCAAGTGCATGCTCACTTGCCTTAGGCAGTGTCCATGATTCTGATCCGTAAAGCGAAACCGGGAGTATGAGCGTTTTGTAGATTTGTACTTTGGTGTTTCGAGAGAGGAGCTTTGACCCGAGATGTTTTGACAAACCGAAGCAGCAACGGTTTGCAAGGGTTATTCTTCGCCGTACCTCCACATTGATGTCGTTTGTGGGATTAACCCTGGTTCCAAGGTAGGTAAACTCCTGAACTACCCCGAAATTATATGTGCCGACAGTGATGTTTTGACCAATATGATGCTGAGAGGTCTTTTTATTTGTCGACAACATATATTTTGTCTTATCCTCATTTACTTTGAGACCCATTCGTTTCGCTTTTTCTTCAATCTGGGTAAAGGCCCCGACGACCGCCCGTTGTGATCTGGCGATGATGTCAATGTCGTCGGCATACCCTAGTAGTTGAACAGATCTGAAAAATATAGTACCGGCCGTGTTTACTTCCGCTCGTCGCACTATACGTTCCAGTACTAGATTGAAGAAGTCGCATGATAGTGCATCTCCTTGTCGAAATCCGGTCGCGTCTGGAAATAGTCAGAAGTGTTATTTCCAATCACCACAGCACATCTTGTGTTTTCCAGTGTCATTTTTGACAATCGGATGAGCTTGGCTGGTACACCGAATTCCGACATAGCAGCATATAGCTCACTGCGGTATATGCAATCGTACGCAGACTTGAAATCGATGAATAGGTGGTGTGTATCGATTTGAAACTCATGGGTCTTCTCCAGGATTTGTCTAAGTACGAACATCTGGTCACTTGTTGATTTTCCGGGGCGAAAGCCGCATTGATAACTGCTAATAACAGCGTCACAATAGGGCTTCAGACATTCGCACAAAATGTTGGACAGGATCTTATATGCAATATTTAAGAGGGATATTCCTCTATAGTTTTTACAGGACATGGCGTCGCCCTTTTTGAAAATGGGGCATATAGAGCTGGTACTCCAGTCATTAGGCATGCTTTTTTCCTTCCAGATGTTGCCAATGATTTGGTGCATGCAGTTAACCAAAACATCGCCTCCAGCTTTAAATAATTCAGCTGGGAGTCCATCAGATCCAGCAGCTTTGTTGTTTTTCAGCTTGCTGATGGCTTGGCCAACAACCTCTACAGTGGGTGGCGGGGGGTTGCTGGTAACGACTGTTGCTGGTGTTGCTAGCTCTTGTTGTTGTTGTTGCTCTCCATTTAGCAGCTGCTGAAAGTGCTGCTTCCATGTCTCCAATATCCCCTGCGTTTCGGTAACCAAATTTCCCATATTATCTCTTAGCGCGTGTGTAGCGGGTTTATAGCCAGCTGCCAGTTGCTTGGCTTTTTTGTAGAAGTTCCGCACTTCGCCTCTATTTTTATGAGATTCGATATTTATGAGCAGAGATTTTTCGAAGTCCCGTTTTTTCCGCCTGATGAGTTTCTTCTCATCTCTTCTTTTAGCCTTATATTCTTCCTTCGCTGCTCTTGTTTTCCGTTGCAGCGCTTTTTTATACGTCTCGTTCTTCTTCAACGTTTTTGATGCACATTCCTCGTCATACCATGGATTTCTGGTGTTTCGCGGTTTGAAGCCAATTGTGTTTGCGGCTACCTCTTTGATGATACTGGCACAGTTTTTCCATTGATCATCAATCGAAGAATGGTTTGAAGGAGGTGTGGCTGTTAAATTTAGGCTAATTTGCTCTTTGAAGCTTCTGGCTAACTCGGGCGACTGCAGGCTACTAATGTTAAATTTGGGATTATGATGTGACTGCACTTTTTTAACATTAGATATTCTGGCTCTGAAAAGTGCTATAACCAAAAAATGATCAGAGTCGATGTTAGCCCCTCTGTATGACCGTACGTCCAGCACGCACGATGAGTGGCGTGCGTCAATCATAAGGTGATCAATTTGATTGGTTGTACGGCCATCTGGAGATAGCCAGGTGGCTTTATGAATATCTCTATGAGGAAATTTGGTGCTGCTTATAACCGTATTATGCGCCGCTGCAAAACTGATCAATCGGTAACCATTATCGGTGGTGTGTTGATGGAGACTATGTTTACCGATTGTTCTGCCGAAAATTTGCTCCCTACCGAGTTTAGCGTTGAAATCCCCTAGCACAACTTTTGCATCATGTTGCGGGCAAGCTTCGTATGCTTTTTCTAACGCGTCATAGAAGTCTTCTTTCTCTGTTTCTTCTTTTTCATCAGTAAGAGCATGCACACATATTAGGGTGATGTTGTAGAAGGTGCCTTTAATGCGGATTATGGCTAGACGCTCGTTAATTGGTTTGAAATCAATAACATTTCATCTTAGCCTGTCTCCGATTGCAAAACCGCATCCAAATATGTGATGTTTTTCGTGGCAGCTATAGTATATATCGCATTTTTGTTTCCTTATTATTCCGGTTCCTGTCCAACGCAATTCCTGTAACGCAGTGATGTCAGCTTTATACTGCGTGAGGACATTTTCCATTATGTTAGATGCACCTGGGCTGTATAGTGTTCGAACGTTCCAGGTGCAAATTCTAAAATCAAAATCCTTACGAGTTTCGGGTCTGTTTCCAATTAATCCATCCATATCCGAGGCTTGTTTTAAGTCTTTCATAACTATTTTTTTTTTTTTATGGGTTAGGTAGTTAACCTAACGCCAACCTCAATCTGAAGGGTTGTTTTTGCGCACTTACAATTTTGGCCTATCGTATAAGCGGATGCTGTATAGGATAGTTTCGGGAGGTCACCACGTGGAGGTAATGTAAGCACTTGCTCAGGAACTTGACAGTTGCGCACCTGGGTCAGCGACCGGTCAGATGTTACCCTGTTAATCCCAAGCCGGACCATCCCGCCGCTAAACATTATTATTGAATTTCTTATATTGTTTATGTACATATTTCGTTAATGATAAAAAAGCTGATTTATGTAACTAGTTATAAAATATACTAATAATATAAAATATAAAAATTTCGAAAAAAAATTTTTCAAAATTTTTTTATTCGACTTTTTTTTTCTAGATCTTAATAAATAATAATTATAAACAAAAAAAACAAATTGCAGAGCAGGTAGCACTATTAAGAAAGTACTATTGTACACAAAAAGAACATATTATTAAGGGTTCAAATTATAAAATATGTAAGTATTAGTGTAAAATTTGAATTAGTCGCAAGCGCTGTTTGCCGATATTTGCAAAATAAATATAAATGATTAGTGAAAGGAAACTCGACTTTTATTCCATAATTTAAGTATATCACTAAAAACAAATTTGATTATCAAAAACAACCTGATTTTTAACATTTTATTTTTCGTATTTGACTTTTTTTTTTCAAAATTTTTTTTTTAACAAAAAGACCGTCTCCCAAAAAATATATACATATAATATGTATACAATATGTACCTAATAATAAAGAAAAAATTATACTAAAAGTCATAGAAGAAAAAAAAGAACGATCGTTTATTAGCTTTTTCAAAGGAATAGCCATGAACATGACCTTATAAAGTATGCAAATACATATATCTAATTTATATTTAACGTCTAAATAATTACTTTTTCAGATATATATATTTGGATTTTCTTTTCAATTTGCTTATACATATTATAATTGGAAAACGATTTTATTCTGTAAATAAATGATAATAAAAAATCTCGAATTCGAGATTTGAAATTCGTGATTTTTTTTCGATATATTTTTTGTCAAGATTTTTTTTTCGAGTTTTTTTTTCCAGATAATGGGGTGATCCCTAATCAACAACATACAATACAATGAAAATGATGATTTGAAAAATTCAATGCTACTTCACAAAATATTAATTTTTAATGCTAATGAAAAAAAAATGCATTGAATTTATTATTTTCAGTGATAATGATAAAAATATTGCATTACATTTTTTAATGCATTGAGTTTTTTTAATCTATTGAATTTCTGAATTGCATTGAATTTCTTAGCTACATTTAATTTCTTATTTTTGATGAAAATGCTGAGATTAATATATCATATTGTTCATTATCACAATAGTTTTCACTCTATTTATACAATTTTTCTATGAAATCATGGAAACTATAATTCAATACACTACAACCCACTATTTTTATAATTATCATTAAATTCAATGCATTGTTGAACTTGTTATGTCGAATTCGTTTTAAATCAAAAAGTGTGGAAGAACAGATATGACTGTACTAAAATTTAGGTACAAATCTGATTATTTATTCTAAAATTAAAATTCGAAACTAAATTTGATGTTTTTTCATATCTATTAAAATTGAGTCATTTTTTTTTTTATTAATTCTCTTAAAATTCCATATAACTTCACACAATTACAAAAAAGGAAAAATCTTCAAATATTATAAGATATTTTCAAAAAACACATCTTTAATCAGTTTAATTTAGTAACCAAAATAAAATTACATATATTTTTTTAACTGCCATAAATATTTTTTTTTTATCGAATATTTTTCATTAGTTTACTTTAAATTTGAATGAGTCTGGTTGATAATCAAATGTGTCTGATAATCCCGAATTCCCAAAAAAAAAAAAAAAAATAACATAATTTTATTTATATACTCTGCAATCACGAAGACTAAACAGAATTATTCTATCTTTATTTAGGTCTATGTTAAAAATTAAATTGGTTACCTTTTTTTCTGTTTTTTTTTCTGTTTGTTTTGAAATACCTTAAAAATTACTTTCCACATCATTTCATTATCTATTAGTATCAGTATACATATTATAATATTCATCTAGAACCCAAAGAATATTTTAAACATCTTCTCCTATTGAATATATTTTTAATAAAAATAAAAACCTTTAACAGCAATTTATTTAGGGATGAAATCCCTGGAATCCTTAATAATTTCTTTACACGTATAAAATTTTGTGCAGACACATTCCACATTTTATATAGCAAAAAAAATATACCTTACTAACATCCATACGTAGATATTTATTATTTAGAAAATTGACTTTATTATTCTGATTGAAGAATAATTTTAATATAAATGAAGAAGCCAATAACCTTAGAAATAATATTAAAAAAAAGAAAAAAAAAATAAATCTTAAATGGAATGTAACGAATTCATAATAATGGAAAATATTTTACATATGACTACCACCTACCTACCTACACATTTATGGTGGTATAATATAAAATACAATAATTGTACATGGTACTAAAAACCAAATTACAGTTAAATACGTTAAATTTTTCTAAGTACAGTACACTCAAAATTATTTGTCCAATATTTATAGTATTATAATGGGTTATTCCCTAAATTCACAAAAAAAAAAACAAAATCCATAATGGCTTTTGCTAAAAAAAAAATCCACAAAAAACTATCTTAGTTACTGCTATTACGAATTTTACTTTATTATGCGAAATTCTGAGTTAGGAGAGATTTTAGAACAGCCAAAGTAGGCCTAAAACACCATAATAAAATAATTCCAAAAAAATTAACTGTTTTCAATTGCTTAACGCAGGCCTATAGAAATTTATCATTATTTTTTAAATGTTAATTACTTTCAAATTTTTGTTTTATTTCCACTGTTCCAATTTTTTCCTTATAGCCGACACAATAAGCAGAAAATTTTGTTTTTAATTCCTAATTTAAACAATTTCATTATTCAATTTCACCATATAATTTTTGAGTGATTTTTAGCTCTACGATTTATGGAGTGTTATTGATAGGTAGATAGAAGTGTTCCAGTTGCTTCTGTGAGCGACCTGTATTGGTTGCTATATGGGATATTGTTATTGGTTTGCTATATGGGATAATTTTATATATCATTCCCATCTATGTTATTGTGACCCATAGTAGAGAGATCAAGATCGAGAACCCATAGTAGAGAGAACCAAAAACGCTAATCTACGCTTTCAAATAAACTGGCCTATGATATTACCGTATTCATATGGTCTGAAATCCAGAAGCCAGTTTCCATACCAACAAGTTTTATGTACAAATCGGGAGGAAGGAGATTCAGGATCACTTTTAGAGAGTCAGTACGACATGAGCGCAAAACACCTGTGATTCCAGTTTCTGCTCCATTTTGTATTCTTCCAAGTTTAGTCATATTGTATGCCTTACCTACCGCTAGCTACCAGGTTTACGATCCGTATGTAAGAATCATAACACGGTTATATATATCCATAACAATATCTTAACTCAATTACATTACTATAATCGGGTGGGTTGCGACTCTACCCCGAGGCCACTACAACATATTTTGAATAATATAAATATAATTTAATAATATTCTGCAAAATTTATCTACTACTTCAAACTTGTTCAATTTCTATCAAAACTTGATTACCTCTTCATAAAAGCTCTTTATCTAGAACATTATCTTCGAAATAAAGTCTTTTCAAAATCTGGATTACCTCTTAAAAGTAAAAACGTAACTTTAACCAACTCTCACCACCCTAATTATATTAGTTTAATTTCAAAATAATTCTGAACCATGGCACAATTTCCTTGTTGTTGCCACTTCTGTTTTCAAATATTTCATATTTCTTATTGTACGAACATAATGCAACACTTTTCATAGGTTTACGATTGTAAACAATTGAAAGAGTCAACTAACTTTTCTGAGAAACTAGTCTCATGAAAATAGATCTATAATATATATATATATATATATATATATATATATGTTATGTATATACAACTAATTTTGTTTTCATTGTATTTGATTGCTAATATGTTGTACAACATTCTATAATATACTCATGTTATAATTTTCAAAAGGATGTACTATTTGTTACATTGTAATGTGTATCTATACACATAAATTATTAGAAAAGGATTCTCAATTTAATATACATAGTATGACATGGTATTTACTTGAATAATATTTTTGTATTTGAATAATTCAAATAGGATTTAATGAAAGAATATCTTTATTAAATCAAGAGTAAATGAAAATAAGGATGAAGCAAAAGTTGATGGAATGAATACAACTCATGAGAATGTATATATTATTAGATATATATATATATTATGCATAATGGAAATCCTTTTTGATTTTTAAATGAATTGTATTTTATTTACTTACTATGAAAATATTATATTAATGTGTAATAGGAATCCTATAAGATAATATTTTGCATTAGAAGATAAATTTATAAATAATAATAATTCTAGTGAGTCATAAGGATAATAAATTTTGAATGATAGATGATGAAAGTCAAGAATAAGGAACAAATAAAAATTTTATTGTCGGTTATATTTTTTTTCTTTAATTGGAAAAATCATCATAATTAATATCAGTGTCCTATAACCTCTTCAGTGTGGCATTGAACGGCAAAAATAGAATCAAATCACACATATACTTAAAATGTTTGCTAAAATTAATTTGAAATAAAAAAATAAAAGAAATAGCTAAGACTACAATTATTATTGTGTGTATAGTATGGATTATTCTATAATATACACAGAATAACTGTATATAGAATATAATGTACAATAATTTAATTTTGATTGTACGCAGTAGATACAATAAAAATTATGCATTGTTGTTAAAATTATCTAAAATACGGTAATAAATATTATTCTCTTCATTCTCTGACTAATTTAATTATTTTTATACTTGCATGATTAGTCTAGGAAATTTCTCACATTTTATGCTCAAAAAATTCTTAAAATTATAATTTATGAAAATAACTTGCTTAAAGCATTTAATCAAAATTCATTCATATTTCTCAGTGTTGAATTGATCTTTATTAGTTTTGTATCGTGCACTATCGTCCTTATTAGTTATGTATTACGACACATTTACCAACAAAAACGAACATACAATTTTGTCATTAAATTAAAAATTTATAATTTTGGCTGCAAATATGTTATATATATGGCAACATCATTCTTTAAATTATTATTAATATTATCCTTACAGGTAGGTTATAAATATTGTTCTCTTCATTTTCTGACAAATTCAATTATTTTTATCCATACTTGATTGGTCTGAGAAATTTCCCACATTTTATGCTCAAAATATTAATGTTGGGTTTATGCCAACACCAGCAGATATTACTGTTGTGTATATGGCAACACTATACTTTAAATTATTATTAATATTATACTTAGATATTAGGTGAACTGCAATATTATATTAAGTAATATTATACATATACCTGGTTGACTAATTCAATTCAGTCCTTAGAACTATTTAACCAATCCTACACTGTTTTTAGAAAGGATAGGTTTCAACAAACTTCTATCACCTTAAATTCAGGATTTGTTGCTAAAGGAGGGGGCGTTCTGGTGGCAATTAAGAATAGCTTTAATGCTATTGAGTTGTTTCTTCCCCATTGTGATTCACTTGAATTAGTTGCTTTAAAAGTTGAACTTCTTAATAAATCGCTTTATATTGTTTGTTGTTATATACCTCCAAAATCTGTTGTTGACATATATTCTAACTTTAAGCTTTCTCTTGACCATATCTCAACCTTAATGAATCCCTCTGATGAATTATTAGTTTGCGGTGACTTTAATTTACCGAAAGTATCATGGGTACATCACGAGGATGACACATATCTAATTCCACTTCAGATTAATTCTGACTGTGAATATACTTTACTGGATGGTTGTAATTTAAATGGTCTTCAACAAATTTCTTCAGTGACTAATTGTATGGATAGGCAACTTGATCTTATTTTTGTAACAGATTGGGCTAATTATACTTTTAGTGTTCCTATTATGCCCTTAGTAAATGTTGATAATTTTCATCCTCCTATATTTCTTTCATATTGTTATAATAGCCCAGTATTACCTGCTTATGATCTATCTTACAAATATAATTTTGCCAACGCTAATTTTTCTGCGCTAAATAATTTTCTTTTATCAATTGACTTTGATTTTATAGTTGAAGATGATGACATCAATAAGGCGGTTTCTAAATTCTACGAAATTCTATCTAAAGGTTTGGAATTGTATGTACCCTTGGCTCGTAATAGAGACCTTAGTTCTAGTCCTCCTTGGTTTAATCATGAAGTAAAAAAATTAAGAAATAGAAAGAATAAAGCTTGGAATAAGTACTTAAAAGAGAAAACCAATAAAAACTATCATGAGTTTGTAATTTTGTTCAACTCCTACAAACTGACATTAGATTTCAGTTATAACAACTATTTAATAAATGTTAGCTCTCAGCTAAGGATTAATCCTAAGTCCTTTTGGAAATTTGTTAACTCCAAACGTAAATCTGATCAATTTCCCGTCACCATGTCCTATAATGATGTTAGTGCTAACTCTCCGAAATCTATTGCACATCTCTTTAAGCTATTTTTCTGTAGTTCTTATTCAGAAAATCTCTTTGAAGTTGATGAAAATAATTTTAATCACATGATAAACCAACCTGAAAACCAAGTTATCTCAATAGATTTCTCTACTCAGAAAATAAAAAGTTATTTGAATAATCTCAACAGTGATGTATTTCCTGGACCTGACAAAGTACCATCTTTAATCTTAAAAAACTGTTCTGAATCTTTTGCGTTACCATTATCCCTTTTATTCAATCGATCGTTTACTTCTGGAATATTTCCACAATATTGGAAAAATTCATTTATTCGCCCTGTTTATAAAAAAGGTGCTAAAAATATGGTCACAAATTACCGTCCAATAGCAAAACTTTCATGCATACCTAAACTTTTCGAATTAATAGTTTTTGATTCAATTTATGATATTTGTTCTAAACATTTATCAATTAATCACCATGGTTTTGTAAAGAAAAAATCTACGGTTACAAATTTAGTTGAGTCTTGCTCACACTTCCTGAACACTATGGAGGCTGGCTTTCAGACTGATGTCATTTACACAGATTTGAGCAAGGCATTCGATTTACTGCCTCATAGTGTTATTTTATTAAAATTAAAAAACTGGGATTTCCTAAATTTTTTATAATGTGGATTAAATCATTTTTATCCAATAGATCTTATAGTGTAATGTTTAGATCAGCTTTTTCTGAATCATTTTCTGCCACCTCTGGTGTACCACAAGGCAGCCATCTAGGTCCCTTACTATTCATTATCTCAATTAATGATGTCAACAATCTCATTAACAATAGTAACGTGATCATATATGCTGATGATATGAAAATTTATAAAAAAATATCTTCATATAATGATTGTACTGTACTACAGAACGATCTTGATTCGTTTTTTAAGTGGTGCGGCTATAATAATCTTCTCCTTAATATTGATAAATGTGCTGTTATTTCCTTTACTCGTAGATTGATTCCAATAATAACTGATTATACTTTTAATTCTAAACTAATCAACCGAGTTTCTCATTTTAAAGGCCTTGGCGTACTTTTTGACGATAAACTCACATTTAAACTTCACTTTAATAGCATAATTAACAAGGCAAATTCTATGTTAGGTTTTATTAAAAGATGGTCTAAGGAATTTGATGATCCATACATTACTAAATCTTTATTCACTACTCTTGTTCGCCCCCACCTTGAGTACGCAAGCCCTGTCTGGTCACCTCACTATTCCACTCATATTAGTAGAATTGAATCTATTCAAAAAAATTTTTTGCGATATGCTCTACGTAATCTTCCCTGGTCTAACCCAATAATCCTACCTCCATACATAAATCGTCTGAAGCTTCTTCAAATGAACATATTGCAATCAAGAAGGGTTGTTGCAGATATCTTATTCATATCCCAAGTATACAATGGTGAAATTGATTCCAAAATTATAAAAGATCAGATTAACTCGTACATTAACACCAGTACGCGTTTTCGTATAGAACATCTTTTTAATCTTCCTTTCCATAGAACTAATTATGGTAAATTTGAGCCAATTAATAGAATGTTAATGGCAGTTAATCAATACAAAAACAGTGTTGACTTTTCTTTGAACAAAACCAGTTTAAAGAAAACCTTGTTTCACTTGCTTCCTTAGTCCTCCTAATTAATCTTGTTTTTCCGCTACTAATATTAACTAATTTGTAGTGTTATAATTAACTTTTAATACTTTTAATAACTTTTCATTTTCTCTTTTTTTTTCTGATGAAATTTATTTTATCTAATTTTGTTTTTTGTTTTTTATAAAAACTATGTTGTATTAAATTTCAAAGTAATTTAAACTTTAAATCATAAATCTTATTTGATACATTGTGTTAATTCAAAATTTTAATAATTAAATTGTATTATATTTTGTAAACTGTTTGAACTAAATAGTAAATAAATAAATAAATAAATATCAATCAATAGAAAATATGTTGCATGTTGAATATTGTCATAGCGTAACTATATGTAAAAAATAAATCAAAAACAACCCATCAAACACGACATTTAAAGTATCTGTAAAAGTTGAAATAATTATATTTAAATACCTGAATACCGAAACAAAAATTCACACAGATAAAATCACATTAATTTCCGAATATTTACGTTATATAATACAGGAAAAAAATTACATTCCAGCAGTAGCCCATATTATTACCCAATAGAGATAGATATGATATTACCCTACCAGATAGAGTTTGACGGCTGGGATAATCCGTATCCGATATCCATGAATATCCGGATTCATATCCATATTCGGTATTCGACCATAAATACTCGCGGTTATCGAATAGTAAAAAATAGAATAAAATTTTCTTAAAATAAGAAAAAAATTCTAAGTAGGCTTAGAAAAAATGTTTTTCTTCGCAAAAAAAAGTATCTTAGCCTTCAATCATTACTGGCTAAGTAAATCATTTGGGTAGTAAAAATTTTTAGTGCAATTTTATACTTCTACAAATATAATACTTATTAACTAATTCTTATTATTAGAAATTGTTATAAATTTAACCTTTAAATCAAGGAATTGAACAAAATCAAAGGTAATTAATTAGTAAATCTATTGAAGTATTGTTTTATAATTTAATCCACGGCACAAAAGATTGAAAAGACTCAATGCTTAAAGTGTCTGGTTTTTATTTCAAATAGTGATGGAAGCACGGGTGCAATATTAAATCATCTGAAATTGGTACACAAAATAATTTGTAAACGGGATAATGATGAATCTATTTTAGGGGAGCCAAGGTCCCAAAAAATTAAAGAAAAAACTATGATGTGTTTCGTTGAAAACTCGTATATTTAAAATGACTATCTAGCTTAATGAATTCAATAGAAAAGAAAGACAGGATGCCAATTTATTAACAGCAAAAGGAACGATGAATTTTCTGTACAAAAATTTAGATGGATGTAATGACCATATCTGTACTACAATAAATTAATCATTGAACGACGAATGAATGACCGAGAAAACACTACCATTATCGATACACTATGATGTCTCACCAATAACTCTATAGAACCATCAAAAATTGTTTTGGAATTCGCATCTACACTGTTTGGTATGAATCTTCTTCATCTATATCAGCTTCATCTTCGTCGGAGCATGTCTGTTTAAATTCAGATACACGAACTATACAAAACTAGATGCTGCAACAAATAATGTTAGTTGTGAAAATATTAATATATCCAACTTTGACATCAAAGATAACTTAGCAATATTTAAGAAAACAGATCAAAGGCAAGAAAAACTCCAAACATTATTTGAAGTGTTAACAACAATAAAACCAACATCAACCGTATCTGGAAGTCTGTTCTCTGTTTCCTCCTACTTTTGTGGTAAACTACGTACGCGTTAATTGGATTATCTCTTAAATTGTTTAGTTTTTCTAAAATATTTTTATATAAATCATAAAAAATTAATAAAAGTTTTGAAGTATATTATTTTATTTTATTTTCTAATTTATTTAATTATTTTTTAAATATCCGTATCCGTGGTTAACCGCCGAATAACTCGCGGATACTGAATTACCGGATATTTTGCAAACTCTACTGCCAGAAGAATTACACCTATTGTAGCCGTAAATTTGGAATGGATTCTTAAGCTTCTAATCTCCTTCCTAATGGTTCTCACCTGCTAGTCACGATGTATGACATCATTATTGAGAAACCAAGGCGCACCAACTATTAATCTCAATAGATTTGACTGGAAATGCTGTAATATTACAATATTTGAGTGGCTACCCCTCACAGTTGGATTCCGTAGGTTCATATCGGTTTCATGACAGCTTTATGAAGCTCTACTCTAACTCAAGAAAATATTTTTGATCCTGATGCAGTGCATGCAGTGCAATACCTTCTGAATGGTAAAATCATTAACTGAGTATGAAATTTTGAGCTTGGAATTATTTAATTTGAGCCTATTATGCTCAAGATGGCATCATATTTTCTGAGAAAGTCTACTCGAAGTTAAGAAGTTATTTTTGAACCTAACTTCAGTGCCTCAATTCTAACTTAATAAATTTTTTTGAGCCTGAGTTTAGTGCACTGTAGTACAGTACCTTCTGAATGGTAACCCCATGAACTGAGACTGAAATTGTGAGCTTGAAATTGTTTAAGTTTAACGTATCATGTTACACTAGGAAACTCTACTCAAATTCAAAAAAAATTTTTTAACCTAAGTCCAAAAGTAGATCAGTGCCTCAAATCAAACTAAATAAATTTTTTTGATATGATATGAGTTGAAGTAAAAACAACTAGTACGATAGACATGCTTTGTCCACCCAAATAGAGTAAGCTTAAGCAAACCCCATCAACCAATTTTTTTTAAATTTATTTCATTTATACTGTTACGTTGCAGTTCTCAGAACCTGTAAATTGTAGACAATTTAATTCTTTAAATTTCAAAATTTTCTTAGTAGCTAAGATTGACTGGTACATTATAGTTCAATTACATTATATATTATTAAAAATGTCCTAAATTTATCTTTAATGTGTACTATAATATGTACAAATCCTCCTACATTCCATTAAACATACTGGAATTTATTTATTTTGGTTACCCGAAACAAAAAAAATTCTAACATAAAAAATCAAGAGAGACGATATTTTAATAATTTGGTTTCCGGTTAATTTCAACTTTAATTTGTAAAAAGGGTCAAAAGAAAAAATAATTCAAAAAAAAAAAAATAAAAATGTCCGAAAAAATGTAATTTTCTTATATTTGCGTTAGTGTAGTAATGGTAATGATCAACCATCATTATCTGACCATTTTTAATAATAAATAAGGATATAAGATTATTAGAAGAAAATTTTTTCTTAAGAACTACAAGGGTCTTCTTTTAAATGTAATATTTTGAGAATTAAGGATTCTTTTATGACTGAACAACATACAAACTTCAGTGTAATATAATAAATGTATTCATTAAATGAAAATGTCTCTAAAGATTACAAAATTAATTCATAAGTTATGCTGTTAAGTTATGCTGCTGTGCCTTTTAAAGAGAATACAAAATTTTTAATATTCTTTTTTTAATTTAAACCCTTTTCTTAAAAGAATTTTTAGTTTCATAATTATTATTAAGTTCAAATATTTCCAAAAAGAGGAAAGAGTTTTAGAATAAAAGAAAAATAAAAATAAATAGAAAAGTTGTTAAAATATTTTGAAAATGTCTGCATCTTCCAGAACTATCTTCATCATTAAGAGGAATGTATTATGATTGAAAACTTTGAAAAAGAAATTCTCTCAAAAAAAAAACAAGAATTATTATGGATCCCGGATAGCATTTCACCTCCGATAAAGCGATCCTACTAACAAATTAACCACCGAAAATTTTAATCATAACACAACTTTTGGCTTAGCTTTCCATATTAGTCTATTACATACCACATACCAACCGGTTTCAGTTCTTGGGGTAACCATTCAGGTTGTACTGCATTACAATGCACTAGACTCAGACTTAAAAATATATCTTGAGTTATAGTTGAGGCATTTCTCTCATTGCTGCCACACATTTTGAAAGACTTTACTTCATTGCGTCATCAAATAATATATTACTTGTATACAATTACAAAGGAGACATTTTGATTCCACTTATCTAATGATGCGAATTCCTATCGTACTTGTGTATATCATACTTGTGTGTACTAAAAATGTAGGAGTACTTTATGAGGAATTTGGAATAGCAGACGGTGCAGTAATTTATCTCAAGAATAATCAGTTAATTTCATAAGCAGGGCAATCATCTTACCAAATCAATACACGCTGGGTGCCGTAATAGGTAATGCATCTGCCTTTCAAAAGGTTCCAGGTTCGATTCCCAATCTATGAAGCAAAAAAATGCTTTATTGGTTTTCGATCTGGTCTAGTACCCTTTGTCATTGGGATAAAATAAATGACAAAAATTAATTGAGAGTGTAATCTGGTAACAAATAAAATAAAATGGAGCTACTATATTTAAGTAGGCTTTGTCCCTGACAATAGCAGTAGTTTTCCAAATTTAATAAGTTGATATAGCCAGTAATTTTTTAAATAACTACTCGAAATATTGTAGATATTGTAGTATAAACTTGTAGTATATAACTAAACAGTACCGTACTTTATTAAGCAGGAAAAGATGATTCTACCGAAGTTACTGTCAATAGCATAAACAAAAAAAAATAAATTGCATTTTAATATACAATAAGAAAACTTCTATTGTTTTCAAAAGAAATAAAAAAAATTAATCAAAATTGCCATTGAAATGGTATCTAATAATATTAAAATTAAATCTCGGCGACTACATGAACATTTCCACCTGAATGTTACTCCTCGCTTTAACTGTAGAACGTACCAATTGTCATATAAAACGATATTTTTGTCACTTAACAAATTATAACATAACAACGTCTTCTTTTTCTCGGAGATGAATTGGAAAGTAAAAATATGGCGGTACGAAAGCCTGAGAGTCGTATTACAGTTATTAAGAACTGTACTATCACATAAGTGGCTACCTACGCACATTAAAAATGACAATGGCTTACCGACTACTTCATAAATTTATGTTAACGTTGAATTGGTATCTTAATTTTAATTTGGTCGCTTAAGGACATGATTTTAACAATAATTCAACATACTAGAACTAGAAATATTTGGTTGTCAATGTTATTGTTATCTACGGAATGAAAAATTCTGATATTGTTTTCATATTCGCTCTCTAGGTGCATGATCAGAGACGTGTTTAAGAAAATCGAAATACATATCATATTACATAATAAGAGATAATCCCCTTTTGCTGCTGCGCTACTGTGAAATGGTTGCAAAAGATTAACATTTCCTTTTACTTAAATATTTTTTGTTCGTGAATATTCGAAACTCGAAAGGAAAATACGAACGAAAACGAAACAAATTTATACAAATAGTACATATTAATTGCGTTCCTTTAAGCTGTGTTAACTACTCATGAGTAGATTATTAAAGGAACGTTCATTTTATGCTCATGAGCAAAACATAGCTAAAAACATTGATGTCAGTTTGTTTTGTTTTGGAAATTTATTTATCGAAAAAAATTTATCAAAAAATTCTCTTCTTTTCTTGCTGTTGTCTAGCTTTATTCATTAAATTTAGTTTTATATGTAATTATTTTTAAAATAAAATGGTTATTTATCATATTTAAATTATTTTTTTTCTTGAAAAATATTTCAATTTAAATTTTTGTTCATTCAAATATCAATGAAATTTCAAATTATAAATATGACACTAAATAACTATTCAGCACAAACATTTTTTATTCAGCACCTAGCGGAAACTAGTTCGTTACCAACCATTTTCTACACAAAAACAAGAGGTACTGTATCAAAAATGTGTAAAAATAGTTAGTTTACACAGTATATATGGAACACAGTAATAATGGAACGCTACTAATATAACACATTGTGCCATTTATAACTATAATAATAATGTAAAAAAATGTTAAACTTTGGAAGAAATTTTTTTTTAAAAAGTTACACATTTTCCATATTCTTTAAAAATTTTGGATAAAAAAAATATATACAATTTTAAAAATTCGCCAACTTCATATAACAAACTTTTTTCATATATACATTTGGGTGGGTATATTTATGTTCAATCAAATAAAATAAATATAAATAAATAAAAAAAAAAAAATGATTTTAAGATTATTATAACTTTATTTTTTATTTTTTTTTTGCAGAAATCGGATTTGGATTTAAGCCAAAACTTATGAATTTAGCTTTAAAATTTCTCTCAAATTTCAAAATATAAAACTGTTATAATTTGAGATGACTTTTTACATTGATAACATTTTACATTGCATCAATTGACACTATAACCGCCTCAATAATTAAATGTATTTTATAAAGCTATATTCAAATTCAAATCATTTGAATATATTTTCTAGGATGTGTTGTTAATGATTGACGAATAAATTACTAATCTTTGGGTTGACACTACGCAGCTCAACATATCCTTCAATTGCAATTGCAATTTAATATGATTGAATTGTGTATATTTTTTTAAAATTATTCATTGAATAATTTGATATTTCGTAGATATTGTATCTTTGCCAAATTGAAATTTTTCTAATAAATGACAGCTCAACTCTACAGTTTTAAAACTATCGTCTTTAAAATTGTGGTTTGATTTTATTCAAATTCAAATTAGAATTTCATTCAATTATTTGATGGGCACATTTCGATTAATTTGGTTACTTAAACTATAAAATTGAGTCTTTTCAAAAAGTTTTTAAGCGTTCTATTAGGTACACAACTCCAAGTCCAAGACACAAGTCCAAACCAAAATTCGATTTCAATTTTTGAAAAGAACACAACTTATGCATGTTACGGTAAGTGAATTGCTATTTTAATTTTTTGTGATACAATGTAGAAATAGGTGTAATTTGATGTAAGTAAAGGCCTGTTAATGTTTATCTTTATTTTTAACAAATTTGATGAAAATGTACGTTCTTTTAGTTTCTTTTTGTGGATATTATGAAGGAAAATTGTGGTGCATTTTAGCACATTTCCGTTTTCAGATCCTTCGCAAAATTTTTCAATCGTTTAAATATCGAGGCAAAGTCAAATATAACAAAGAATAAAAATAGTTTAAAAAATATTATGTTTTTTACTTGTTAAAATTAAGTTTCACCATTGAATATACTTATTAGCATAAAATTCTATAAAACAACAACCGTAAAAATAAGCAAAATTTTCTTAAAGGTACCGCCAATTGTCGAATTTAGTTTAAAACTGTAATTAAAAAAAAAATACAGTCTTAGTTTTCAGCCACAATTAAAGATCGAATAAAAATTTAATTGAAATAATAAAAAGATTAATTTTTAACATTTTTTATAAGTAAGTACTTGAAGAAAATTGTTTAATAACTAAAATGTAAATATTAAAAAACTACACTCCAACACACTTTCGTTTATTTACTATTCGTCTTATATCTAACTTAAAGTTATATTACTACATTCAAACTTACATCCTAACAATAAAAGAACAACAACAAATTTTAAAATTTTCTATTTTAATTTGTTAAAGTAGAATACAACAATTACCGCAGTTTAACTACACAACAAAATCCCAATTATTTATTTATTATCGGAATATATATATATATATAATAATATAATATATTATAAATACAAAATCATAACTTAATACTGAACTCAATTAGGATATCCCCTATAGAAGTGCATTACTCCTAATTTTATGAAAAAAACTGTAATCTGAAAAGTCTCAAATTACCTTATTTTGATTGTTTGTATTTAAAGTATATGAGGGGGTAAAACCACTTCAACAATATTTGCAAGGATATTCTGATAAAAAAAAAAAAACCAAAATAGCAAAAAAAAGCTAAATTTTCAAAGAAAGGATTACTAGTTAACTCTGTCAATTATAAGGTATTATCCAAAGAGTAAATTTTGTTAATAGTTATTGTTTGTAGGAATTTAATTTTGTTGATAGTTGTTTAGGGTAAAAATACAATGTCTCGATTTTTCAATATTTAATTCTCGACATGATTTCAAGTTGGCTATCTTGTATATTTGTTTAGGGGTTTTTATCAAGTTAATTCATGTATCCAATAAAATATTTAAAACGTATTCCAGACAAGTGTTCAAACTTCAATTTTAACTTCATTGCATTAAATTTAAAAAAAAATGTATTTTGTAAATTTTTTTTATATTCTGTAGTCTGTTGAAAATTATTTTGGTAAACGTTAATTAATACTTAAATAAATAAAAATAAATAAATATAATTCCAACACGAAAATAGTATTAACATATTTTATAAAATATTATATCTATATACTGGTATAAAAATAAAAACAAACCATCTATCAAATACATGTCGAATATTGGTAAAACATGTATCATTATTTCATCAAGCTTAAATTAAGTATATATCTCTTTAAATATGCGAAATCCGGTTACTTGCAAACTCCGATTGTGTATGTTAAGTTGTGTAGTCAAACCTATCACACTAAATATTACCATTTCGCAATAATTTGTTCCAAAAAATATTTGATGTGTTCGGAAACATTGAAGTAAATCAACTGAACGCACTTGATTATGTCGAATTTTTAGCTTATTCTCAAGTACACAAGATGCCGCACTAAAAAATTTTTAGTTATAAAAACAAACAAAGAAAAACAGAAAAAAGTCAAATTTTTTGAAAAAGTAGCAAATAAAAATACATATATAAAATGAAAATTCAGAGAAGAAAAAAACTTTTTGAAAAAGTAGAAAATAAAAATATATAAAATGAAAATTCAGAGAAGAAAAAAACTAAAATTTAATAAAAACAATTGATAAATAATAACAAAAACAAAAATGTGATGATAATATCATAATATCATAATATTATCAAGCTGCTTGTATTTTGATTTATTTTGCATAAATTTAGGAGGGTAATTTTGTGTGATAAATTTTGGTATTTTTGAAAAGGCAAGTGCGAAATACTATAGTAATAAATAAGTAACAATAGTAAATTTCTAAGATAATTTCATCAATTGATTTATTTGTCAGCAATTCAAATAAATATTTTTAAGTATTGCTATGTAACAAGACCAAGTAATTGTAAACTTACTTTTCTAATATTGAACAAATCTTATTATTTTTGTTACATTAAAATAATTTCTAGATTACCATCATCCAAAATCGAAAAGAGCCTTTAATCGAATATAATATTGTATTTAAACTATTGGATATTTTATAAAACAAATAAATAAATATTGTCTAGCAAAGAATAAAAATCTTTTCATTTAACATTAATTTATTAAAAGTCATTAAGAAATTTATTTAATTTTTATTACTCTTAATTTGTTCCTAGATATAAAATATATAAAAATATATTCCACGCAACACAAATTAAATAATTACATTGTAAGTTCTTAGTGCTGAATGTATATTTCTAACTAACTAATTATCAAATATCTGTATTTTATATAACTCAAACTAACACCAATACGTGTAATTTGATACTTAATTTCCCGCTAATATAAAAAATAAAGTTAAATTATGCCGTAAAAAATATTATAATAATATACGTAATGAAAACTTATACTGCTTATTTAATTATATTAATAAATAAAATAACGTCTGAAGGTAAATATAATTTAAATACTGTACTTAAATATAATTTTACTGACTTTTTAATTTTCTTCAAACATTGAAATCAGCAAACGTATGCATATATTTGAAATTAATTTCTGCTCAGTTATTTCAAATAATGTTGATTATAATACCGCCATTATTACAACAGTTTAAATATTGCTTTTCAAATTTAACTTTGCTTATTTAATTACATACTATGCATGTGTGAATGTAGATCTGAATGCTAACATGTATTCCACTGATTCTAGAAATTTCAAGAAAGTTCATAGACAAAAAATAACGGGAAAAATTAAAATCAAAATCCAATGTTAAAAAAAATATTAATTTTGATGAATTCACTACATTTAATAGTTTTTGTTCAATTATTGAAAACAAATACATTACAAACAATTATAATTTTTAAATTAACACATATAAATTTAAAATTATATCAACAAAATTATTTAATTTTAAAAATTTTAAAAATAAAATCCTTAAAAAATATAAACTCCTATTTAAAAGTAAAAGCAAACTATAACTACAACAACTAATTAAAATTTAACTACTGTCTGGTCAATACAGTTAATATTATATAAGCTACATAAGCCACATTGTATAAAATCGATTATTATAACAATCGATTTTATTTTATTATTTATTTGTTGTAGCCAACTTCATTATTGAAGAAATTGTAAACATTTCGTCGAGTTGAAATATATTTTATTTTTATTAAAAAATTTGAATTGAGGTTAAATTTAGGAATTAAAAGTCGAATCTCCTTTCACTAATCATTTATTTTTATTGTGCAAATATCGATGAATAGGAACATCAATGAAGATGTAAACAAGAATAATTTAAAATTAATAAAAGAAGTTAATAAAAATAATAAAAAAAATATATGAAAGTTTGGCGATTTCCAGAGATAGAGATATAGGTAGTGGGTTCTCACCATTATTTAGATTACTTTAAAATTAAAATTAAGTTCAGCTAGAATTAAGATGATAAATACTATTATAAGGGTTATTACGTAATTAATTATAGACTAATTTTTAAATTTAGTAAATAATAATTTATAAAATAAAATAATGATTATTGTACACAAAATTAACATATTAAGGGCTCAAATTATATAAATATCAGTATTATTGTACATTTTAATTAGTCGCAAACACTGATGAAGGAAATAAGTTGATTCCGAAATATCGATATTTGCACAATAAGAATAAATGATTAGTGAAAGGAAATTGGACTTTTAATTCTTAAATTAAATATATCACTATTAACAAATATGATTATTAAAAATAATTAACTAGGTTTATTTTTTATTAAACTTTAAGTTATATTTTTTAAAAAAATCAACAAATACTAAATGATCTGTAGAGCACAAATTCAAAGTAATATTTAAGTTTGGAATAAATATAATTAATAACATATTTAATTATGAAAGTGAAAACTGAAATAATAGTTTTAGGGCTTAAATCGAGATCTTACGCAATTAGAATTATTACGCAACATAGTTAAGAATTTGATCATATCTCAAAATCACCTAATGTGGGTCTGAAAGTGTTACAATTTCCGAATCGTCAGGTAATCTTAAAAAATAGAAATTCAAAAGTTTTTATTGCAAATAGAATAAAATGTTATTGATTCCGTGATACCACAATTAACAAAAGTATTCTATCTACTCAATCTTACCTACGAACATACATACGTTTTATTCTTACATTTTGCAAGACATTATGATTTTCAAACATTAATATTCTAAATATACTAATTTAGATGTATTTTCACTTTTATAATTAAATATATGATTAATTATTTATTCAAAATTTAAATATTAATATACACTTTACAAATAAGTCTAGTAAGTGAAAGTCTAGTAGTTGTAGATCTACAATGATTTTTACAACGATTTCCTGAACGCACCCTTGTACTTTTCATATTAGTACTCGATGTAAATTTGTGACAGCGGTTTGTTTACATATAAATTTAATTTATAATTATGAGAATATATGAAAAACAACTTTCTTTCATTTGTAACTACGTTCATAAAATAATTCAATCAAAAGTTTTGATTTAAATAATTACCTGTCCTTATCTCAGCTATTTTTTAAATATATGTTTTGACTTAAAAATGTCGAACTTGAACAAAAGAACAAAGAACCTTTTGACAACTTTTGATTACAAAATCGATTGTTATTATAATCGAATGTATATATTGCTTATGTAGCTTATAAAAACATGTATTAAAGAACCAGTAGTTAAATTTTATTTTGTTATAGTTTGGTTATACATTTGAATAGACGTTTATATTTTTTAATGATTTTATTTTTAAAATTTTTAAAAATGAATAAATGATAACTCAAAGTTTATTTTAATAATTTAAAATTCATATTTGTTTGCAATGTGTTTGTTTTCAATCTTAAAAATAATAATTAATAAATGAAGTGGATTTATTCAAATTAATATTTTTTCTTAACATTGCTTGGTTTATTTGATTTTAACAATTCCCGTTATTTTTTGTCTATGAACTTTCTTGAAATTTCTAGAATCAGTGGAATGCATTTTAGCATCCAGATACACATACACACATATACATATGTAATTAAATAAGTAAAGTTAAATTTAAAAAGCAATATTTTAATTGTTATAATAATGGAGGTATTATAATCAACATAATCAACATTATTTGAAATAACTAATAGTACGTTTTCAAGCTCATGTTTATGGATAAACATGTTGTTTATGATAAACTGGTTGTTTACGTAGTGGTTTTCCCATACAAATTTGCTGAAAATTATAAACAAGTAGCGAGGTGTTTATATCATAAACCACTTCAAAAACATGTAACCCATCCATGAAATTTCGATTTTTTGTCGATTTTAAATTTTTTTTTGCATGACCCTTGATTTTTTTGTCATAAATTCATTTTGTCATTTGTAAAAAAAAAAAAAAAACAAAAAGAAAAAGAAATCAAAATACCAAGAATAGATGAAATTATGTGAATTTGTGTGAAATTAGTTTAGCTTCAATTAATGATCATGAAAAAAACGAAAAATCAAGTGTAAATTCTCAATTATCATCAGCACGATAAATTGGACAATCTTGTATAACTTTAATAGAAAAAAGTGAAGAAAAATTCTATAGAGTTATAGAAATGATTGAGAAATTACAAGACTTACATGGAAAGTTAACAGAAGAATTAAAACAAAGGATATTGTAAAAGATGCATTTTTATTTTTAATTCACTTAATTTAATCAGTTTTATATATTAAAAATGTATAAATAATAAGGCTTTATATATAAGTAAAAAATTCAAATGGAAAAAGAGATAATAAATTAAAATGATGATTATTTTTTTTTATATAATTGTAAATTGAATATTTTTGTATTTCGTTTTTGAAAGATTCTCAGAACTAAATGTTGAAGTGAGTAAAGCGGGTATGGTAATAAACTAAAATGTGAATTATTTTATTTGTTTCTCTGATATTATCATTTTTTTTAAATCCTCCATATTTTGTTTTATTTTATTCATTTATCGTATGACCAATTATAACAGCTTAAGTTCTACTCAAAGATAATACAAAAAAAATTTTTATATAAACAATAAACAGCTGGTGGTTTTCCAAAAAAGCTTGTGAACACTTGACATTTGACTGGTTTATAAGCTAGTTGTTTATCCATAAACATGAGCTTGAAAACGTACTATAAGGATAAATTAATTTCATATATGTGTATGTGTATGTATATTATTGTATGCATATGTTTGCTGATTTCAATGTTTGAAGAAAATAAAAAAGTAAGTAACATTATATTTAAATACAATATTTATATTATATTTCCTTCAGATGTTATTTGGTTAAATAAGCAATTTGATTAAATTAATATATTAAATAAGCAGTATAGTATTTTATTTATATAGTTAGAAACATATTATATTTTTAATATGTTTCACGGTATTATTTAACTGCATTTTTTATTAGCGTGAAATTAAGTATCAAATTACATGTATTTGTGTTAGTTTGAGTTATTTAAAATACAGATATTGGATTGTTAGTTAGTTAAATTTTCAGATTCAACACGAAGAACTTACTATGGAATTATTTAATTTTGTATTGTGGTGAATATATTTTTTATATAATATTTTATATCTAGAAACAAATTAACATTAATAAAAAACAAATAGATTTCTTAATGATTTTTAATAAATTAATATTAAATTAAATTATTTTAATTTGACTTAATTTAATAATTTAAATAATTTAATTTTTACCTTTATTTTATTACAATTAAATTCAAATTTTAGAAGTCAAATTACGTACCTGAAAGAAAAATAAAAAAAAAATTAATTTAATTTTAAATAATTATTTAATTAAGTAATTTAGATAATTTTATTTTAGCAAATCCATTAGTTATTCTCGCTCATATTCAAAATTTAACTTAAATTTAAAGAGGTATTTCACTAAGTAGCTTATCTAATTTAATTTAAAATAAAAAAATAATCAGACTGTACTATAAATATTAGTAGCATGAATATTGAAAAGTCTAAATACGTAGTTGTAGATTTCCAAAATATGTACAACAACATTATGTAGTTGTTACTAAAAAGCTACAATAATCCATTAGAGAGAGTGAGAAAGCTAAATTATAAATAAAATAAATTGGATACTGTCTAATAAAATTAGGTGACGGATTGAGTCATAATTATGCGTAATATTAAACATTACTAGACAAGAGGCTACAGCCTCACTCCAATAGAAAGTGTCGAACTTCGATATTGATCAGATATTGTAGTTCTGAGATTTGGTTTTCTATCGCCATTATTTGCACAAAAATATTTATTATTGCTATTCTACGTAGTGTCACTTGTGTTAATTAAACAAATTTCATCTCCCAGTTCATTTCAACTCGTGCTTGCTACACCATTAGATTGTTTTTTTTCTATACTATCCTACTGATAAGGCTAAAGAATAAAATATATAAGATTGAAAAAATTGAACTGAAATTTAAATGAATTAAAAGTGTTAAATCAATCTTATTCAAATACACAGGATACCTGCTGCTTTATTCATTGATTCTAATTTACTCAATAAGCTTGAATTTTTGAAGGAATTTTACAAAAGATACAAAGCCTCCAAGAACTTAATATTTTTTTATATAAATACAAATTTTAGATATTTTTTTAATGTGTTTTTATATAAATGAATTTGTATCTATAGATTTTTATCACTAGATTCGTTTTTATCTTTTGATAGTTTATTTTTAGATTCATTTCTTCTTATATAGGTATAATTTTTGTTTTTTTTTAACCTAATTTATTTTTCGTAAATAACTTATTTATAACAAAATAAAAATAATTATTAACGAAATATCAAATTGACAATAACATTAACAAAAATATTTTTAGAATGTTTGTGATCCTTTCAAAAAAAGTAATTTTATGTTTTTCAAATTTAAACTATACTTCGACCGTTGCAAAATGATAGAAATAAATTGTAGCAACAACAATAAACTAGCCTTTCATTTACAAAATTACTGCCAAGTACTCTAAACTACTTTTCTTGTGACAATTGAATGCAAACATAAAAAAAAATCTAAACTTAATATTTATTAAGTTTATTATAACTACATATATGTAGTTGATTGTAATTAAATATATAGTTTTAGATTGTAACAGAGAAAATTAATAAAAATATAAACAAAATCTAAATAAATATCAACTAAATTATAAACTAAATATCAAATTTATAATCACTTTTAAAAAAACACAATTAGTTTTGCCTTAAATGATGTGTACAAACCATTACTATAATACCAACATTTACACTAACATTAATAACTAAGCTCAATGTCCTACACTAAAATTATTTTCAAAAATACCACTGCGAATATTTGCTGCAATATTGTATATCCTTAGGTGGTATGTATAATTTTATCCTTTTTGTTTTTTTTTTTTTGTTCCTCCGAACATATTATTCGTTTTTTCTATACATTTTTTACGGTTATTTCAGTGAAAATTTTCTAAAAAAAAAGTAAAAACCAAGTAAAACAGAGATAGAAAAAAAAATAAGAGTGAACAGCTTGAACCCAATATATTTTAAGTTGTTTTTGTGTTTTTATTATATTTTGTTTTATTTTTTTTTTTTTTAATTTTCTCCCCAGAGATTTTATTTTGTCTCTTTCTCTATTTTATGCTGTTCTAAATTTTTCTTGATCATAAATTTCACAGTTCCTAAGGACATTTTGTTTAGGTTCAAGAAAAGAATGAAAGAGAAAAAAAAAAAAAACAAAAACAAAAAACAAAAGTCTTTTCAATAACTTCCTACTCTTCTCTAACACTGCACTGGTTATTATAATGGACATGTGTCCTTATTTTTGTAGAACAAAAATTGACCATAAAATTATGTTTATAGCTTTATTAAACGATTGAAAATGTTTTGTTCTGGATGAATTATCTCACAAGAACTGAATAATAGACAAAAAGAAAAGCCTTTTGGAGATTCATAAAAATTGTATATGGAATATAACATTTCTATTGTCACAACAACAATATACAGGAATTAAAAATCTTAAACATGTTCTTTGCCTTTTCTTTTTCGTTGTTAATTTTTATATTTTTTTTTTTATTTTGTTCTTTTGAATTTTTGAAACGTAAAGGCATTCCTTTTATATAACATCTTTATTAATTTTAACAACTTTTTACTGACATTTTTAACATTTATATACATTTTTTGTTTTGTTTAGTGTCTTGAGCTGCCCATTCACAATAATTGTGTTGTAATCTGCGAACAAAAGACAAAGCAAAAGAAAGAGGAGGATGTTGTGAAAAAGACAAAAAGAAACGTTAATAAATTTATTGTCAACTATTTAATATTAAAGGACAAAACATTATTGTTATTGTAGCCAAATAGCTAAAGAATATTTTTGTAGTATTTTTAGAAAGACAAAAATGATCACACATTCTGTTCACACACACGTTAACACACATTTGTAAGTGCTTTAAAAGACATTAAGAAACTAATTGTTAATAAAACCGAATTCTTCCTTTTAACACAAATTCAAGATATTTCAATTTTATAAAATATATTTCGAAATTTCTATTTGCTTTTACCCAAAAATATAATTATAAATATCTCGTATCTTCAAATATTCTGTCCAAAACGAAACAACATTGTGAATATCATGCTCCAAAAATTCATTCATCCTCAAATTGTTCGTGTTATTATAAACCTATAAACAGCAAAAATATGACTAGGCTCTACTCAAACGAGAAATTGATCTCCAAAGTCCCAGTAAATATGAAAACGGAATACGTCATAGGGCAGTCTGGGCTCAACCGTATTTAACCTTATAATGTATAAAATGATGCAGAAAACAAAAAGAAAATATTCTTGGTCTAAGTGTGTTGTCGGCGTATTGCCGGAGCCACTTTTACCTAACTACCTAAGGCAAGATTCCATATAAACAGTATTAAAGTCATCAAAGGACTCTACTACGCTACGCAGATGACATATGAAAATTAGAAAACTTTAAATTAAAGTGGTTCTGCACGTAGCCACAAATCAGTACAACATGCAAATTATCACCGACACAAATTGTATGATTTTTCTTTTAGGCATCATCAAACGTTGGTCCGAAAAATTCTCAGATCTTACTTCATTTTACTTTATCCTACTTCATCATCAAAACCAGTCAAGTATGATGTCTTCATTACTTGACTGATATTAATCAAATGGAGTATCTGTTTCACATTTAGATTTTTATCGTGGATGATCCACAGATATTTCCATATTATTATTATACCTCACAGTCTTAAACTCATTGACTTACAATCATTATCTGATTGTTGAATAATTGCGACCATCTCTTTTATCACCACATACTCACCGGCGAAACGTTAGCCACTGCAATTTCAGTTTAAAATTTTCTGGTTGAAAAAAGCAATCGGAATAATCTCAGGACCATCGAGATGTTACAATTCGACTTCATCCTGCAGTATATGGCAGATTTGCACAAATTACTATTACGTATCGTGAAGTAAATTCGAATTCAAGTTTTTTCGACCATCACGTAAGTGTTATGACTTCATAAAGTATATCAAATCTGACAGTAATAATTTCAAAAATATCATTCCAGTACAAATCAGGCGTCCACAATTAACGAATTGAACAAGTGATATGTTTCGAGTAGCTATGTAGCAATCAAAGTTATATTATATAGAGCCCTGTCAGAGTAATAAAAGGAATAAAAGGACAGATCAGTTCTCATATTGGAATGTGTACATGAAATCATTTCGAGAAACAAACAATGAATTTTGTATGATCAAAATTGAAATATGCACTTGTAAAACGTGCTTGTGTATAAGAAACATTTTGACAGAGTAATTTGTTCTTTTATAAATTTCTCCAAATCTACTAAGCATATCTGTAAAACAGGGAAAGTGACTATGTCCAATATTCCTATAGCGTAGTTTTAAGCGTAACCACAATTACGTAAACCTGAAAGAAAGGAGCCAATCCAAATGTGTGACTTGTAATCCATTTTGGGTCGTATTAAATGTTTTAAAGATAATTAAGGAATTTCAAGTGTGAAAAGATATATTTGCGTCACGTTTAAATAGCCCCGACACTTGGCAGTAGACGAACCCAGTTTACAAAATAGCGACTTGGAAAAAAGTTCAAATCATAGAAAAATTATAGTGAAATTAAATAGTTTATAGTTTTCGACTAGTTGAATTTAACCTCTTTGATTCAGTCAGCAGTTTTTGTCAAATCGTGGTTAATCATGGGCACCATTATTTTCCTTCTACATTACTGATTGCGTTAGTTGTACCATTAAATTTAAGAAAAAAATCTAAGGATACTACAAGATTAGGTCCTTCCATTTTCAAAGCTATGGATTGGATTGAAAGTAGTTTAAAGTAAGTCATTGATGAAAATCCAGAAGGGAGTTGATTATCTCTCAGATAATTTTTTCAGAATTTCGTTTACTCTCTAAATATCAATTTTTATTTTAAGAAATTAAAAATAATGTGTAACATTCAGGAGAGTATTTTTTCTATTTTTTAGTAACTTACCAATAAATAAATGTTTTCAACTCAATAAATTTAAAAATTTATAAAATATAAATGAAAATAGGAAGAAATTAAACAATAAATTTTAAAACTCTAAAGAAACGAATTGCAATGATTTACAATTTATTTTTTTATATATAAAGGAGGAACAGTTCACAAATAATTCAAACAAAATTAACTTAAAAAATTATATGTCACCCTAAGGGAATTTCAAGTAATAGATTAATTTCTTACATTTCTTTTGTTGCATTTATTTTTGCTCCAAAAAACTTACCGTTTTTGAGAGAAATTGCCAATATTTAAAATTCCGATGTAAACAATTAATATTTTTGTTAAAAACATTGATCTACCCGCGGTTCCCTAACATTTTTTTTATAATTATTTTGATACACTGAAGCATCCACCTTCTTTACGTTACACACTAATTTCATGTTAAATGTGCCGCTCTTAGGTAAATCTACCGGTTCGGATGGCATTAAATCAATAATTGCATCTGCGCAACCTCTTTCATTTGTCATTTTCTACTCTACTTATCCAATTCCATTCTCTCCAAAACAATGGAAATCTTGATCAACGACAAGCTAAATAAATATCTTAATAGCAATGGTATAAAACATAATCGTCAATATCTCTTCCGAGCTCACCGTTCAACAGGTGATTTTATGTTTTTCCCCTACTACTGTTGTGGTTTTAGATATTTCAAAGGTTTTTGGACGACTATGACATATTGCTCTAATTGTAAAATTGCATACTATAGGTCTAGGTCCAATTCTGACTAAATGGTATGACAGTTTTCTTTCGAATCAGGCCTCTCGAGTTTCAGTTCAAACAATATCAATTGCTGTTGGTGTTCCATTTTTATCAATGATTTCCTTCAAACAACTTTCAACCCGATCCATAGGCTCTAATCTAAAGCTGCAGCTACCTCATTTTACGCTAAAAGAACAACAATAACCCAAACTTCATTAAGGGTTATCACGTGCTTGTATTCTTTTTGATTAAAATTAAAATATAATAATAAATATTAAAGTTTAATTAATGAAAGTTCATTGAGAGTATGCTCGTCACAGTATCACATACTGAATAACTTAATTTATTGGAATCTTTCTATACTTTTAATACGAAGAGTGTTATTCTTCCAAGCACTGTGATGACCTTGTATACGATACTCCTAGTCATATTCTAAATGATAATAATAATGAGAATGGTGACTCCCCGCGTGCGGTTAACACCTCCAAAACTAAAACTGTCTATAGCTACGCAAAAACTAACGCCATTCGAACATATTCTCAGATTTTAAGATGAAGGCTTACAACGATTAAAAAATTTAAATAATCTCGGAATACGATTAAATCAAATCGATGTAGCGGATATTTTTCATCTAAAGACCTGCTTAATATCTATAAAACCTGCATACGACCCAAGTTAAAGCATAAGGATCACCCTGTATATTTTAATAATCTAATGATTATCACTAAACCAATTTTTAATGAATATAACCATTGTTGTTTGATTATTGTCCAAAAACATTTAAGAGAAAAGATGAATCCTTTCACGTATCTTTAAATAAAATTGGCAGATTTTCAACAAAATTAGTTACAAAAAAAAAATTAAAATACAGAAAATATGTCATAAAAGAATGAAACAAGCTGCATTAGGTTTATGAAATCATTAGAGACAACTCGAAATATTGATTAAATTTTATTTTTTTTTAAAAATTCGCTATTTTCTCATACAGGATGGTCTGACCTTGACTAGCAGAATCTCGGAATATGATAGAAGGCATATTTCGGAACAAAAACTTGTACTGCAGCGGTTGATCCATTTTCAATCCTACCAAATTTTGAGCCTAAAGTTGGTTTTTCTACTTCGAGGCAAATTTATCGCAATATCTTCTAAACGTTTTACTGCAAATTGTTAAAAATAATTTTGATAGAAAGGTAATAAAAAATATTACAGTAACTTAACTTTTCTTAATCGAGCACAGCTAACAAACTGCTTCGAGGTGTGTCAGACAATAAGACAGGGCTACATTTTATCACCCACATTGTTTTTATTAATAGTTGATGACATAATAACAACTACTTGAATGTAAACAAGGGTAACGGTATCCAGTAGTTAATTTTCCAACATATCACTTACTTCAATTATGCCAGCGATGTATGTTTATTACCACATACGAATGGAGTTATAAATGATATGTGCCAAAAACTGTATGACACCAATACAAAAGTGCGAGCCTAAAAGTCAATACAGCTAAAACCACAATCATTCACAACCTGCACATCACAACATTCGATTATCCATGAAGAAACGCGAATCGAAGAGATGAATAAGTCGAATTACCTGGGCAGCATCATCAAAAAACATCACTAGGAAAACTCCAAGCGTATGGCAATTAGATGCCTCCGATGCATCCTAAACATCGTTGGTTACATACCATTTCCAACAGAACGCTATGGCAAAAAACGAATTAAACCAAAAATACGTAAAAATCCTACTAAAGAAATGGCGTTCGATCGGGTATACTCTAAGCAAACCTGACAACAACATCATGAAATAATGTTTCGATTTGAATCCTCAAGTTATACCCTCGCGTTGGAAACCCGAGAAAAACATTCCAAACAACAGTCTTAACCGAAGCAAATATCCAACAAAGAACGTCGCCACAACTGAAGATATTAACAGATAATTTTTTAAATATTTACAGGAGTTGTGATGAAACTTTTTATAGCTTTAATTTTTGAGTTCTACTTGGGCCCAAAGTATATTTAAAAAAAAAATTTACCATCAAATTAAAAGTTGCTTTATAATAACCTCAAAACTTACTTAAAGAACATAACTTTGTTTTTTTACACATTGAAAGGGGTTTCTGTTTCCCAATATGTGCCCAATCCTATCCCAAAGATTTACTTGTCAAGAACGGCACACTCTGTATAACATTAATACCAATAAAATCAAATGAAACCCGGAAAATCCACATGTAACCAAATAAAAATTTATTTCATGTTAATGTTACAATAGACATTTGTATTTTACTAGCTACTATTATTAACTAAAATTTTTATTAGCTAATTTTTTAATATGTTAACACCAAAAGTGAACAATAAAAAATGAAACTAGTTACAGTACTTTAAATTTCACCACAATTATAATAAGGTCAAATCCGTATGTACGAAACTTAACCCAAAATTAGTTTAAATTAAAATTCTTATAAAATGTCTACTCATAAATTCGATTACTAAACTGTTTCTTTATTTTTGGTTTTTGGTTATTTTATGTTTTTTGTTGTTTTTGTTATTCCTTTTGTTGTGTTATTTGTTTTGTAACAAAACTCTAACATCAGACTCCTTTTCTTTGCAACAAAAAAAAAATACAAATAAAATCAGGAGTGCCAAGTTTTTTATAATAAGTTTTTTTTAAGGATAATTTAAAAGGAATTTATTTTTATAGTTTTTTACCCTTGTAAGGATTACAATATATACATACACATACACACGTACATTATATAATTTATTTTATTTGGATAAAATATCTTTAATAAAATTGTGTATTTTTATGGTGAGCCAAAGTAATTTGCAAAATTTTAACAAATTATGTTTTGAAGCCATATAAAAATATTTTCATATTTCGAATGGTAGTACTATATATATGACAGGGTGGAGTGTTATGTTAGGTATAATATATGACAATAAAAACATTAAAGTCAAATAGTGGGATTTGACTTGCAATTTATTATTATTACAATTATTATTACATATACAGACAAAGGAACAATTTTTTAAATATTTATTTCGTTATTATAGTTAATATGGTTGGTTTTATAAAACCCAAGACTTCACCTCAATTTGTTTTGCTAAAGTAATTTTTGTTTTTAAAGGTCTAAAGTCAAGACAATGTTGAGAAGAATTTATTATTGATAAATTTAAAATGAAAATTTAATTATGAAATACACTTAGTTGAGCTTTTTAAAATATTATCAACTAATTTTATAAAACCGAAAATTTCAAAAAGGAGCGATAAATAAACACTCATTATTGGTGCTAGGTTTGTATTAATTTTTCAAAACTTCAAAAATTTCTAAAATTGTTGTTATACCATAATAAATCGAAGTTTTAAATGTAATTTTCAATATTTTCAATATTTATTTTTTATTAATAGTTCGAGAGGAAATAATACAGGAAATAGAATAAATATAGGAATTCTTTAGAATAAAAAATACTTAATATAACCAATAGATTTATTAGCTGAATATATAATAGAAATAAATAATATAGTAGGTATTTAATATACAATACATATTTATTTATTTTTATACAGTATATATAATAGTAAATTTTTAATAGCTCCAACCTTTACTATTATAAATACTAATTCTTGAATCTTGAGTATTAAATTATTACTATAAGAATATTCAAGTTAAAATTATATTATAATTTATTATCTCTATACTTATAATTACTCAACATCATAACCTTGACCAGGCTTTAGAATATAAATTAATCTTAAATATATACGCATGAATTCATATTAATTGAACTTTTCTATTACAAAAATTAATTGAGTTATTTAAAAATTATATAAGCTTTACATGAACTAAAACAAAATCCCAAACACATTCAAAATGTTGAAATAAATCAAATTCATTAGAGATTATATAACAATTCAAGTCACATTGAATCATTCACTCAACTTTTATCATTCAAATACACTCAAAATCAAACATTTTTTTTTTTAATTGAAATTCTATTATTATCCTGTATGTTTATATGTATATGAATTAATTTGTTACAAATTTAATGGACTGCATATAATCGAGATTTCTAAATATAATGTATATACCTACGTATATGTATATAATGTAGTAAAAAAAGAAAATTTAATAGTCTGGATCACTTCACATTGATCTTTAAGTGTTTTTCAGAAAACTTTTTTTTTAATAAATTTATATAAGTAAATAGATTGTAGGTAGTTGGGTACTTATAAAAGCAAAAATTATAATTAATGTTCAAAATTTCATAGAGATTATTTTTTTCTTATTAAATGAATTAAATTAAATGAATGTTGAAGCAACTCATTTATGAAAAATATATGAAAACTAATAAACGTTTATATTTTCTGCATTAGTAGTTATCTTTTATTAGTATTTTAATAAAATGAATTGATGTTGTGCATTAAAAATCGTATGAGAAAAACACTTTATCAAATATAATGAAAAATTATTTTCGAATTTATTAAAAATTATAGTCAGTGACTTTCAGATTTTAATCCATGTGGATATTGAATAACAACAATTATTATAAATCTACAATACTAGAGCAAGAGATAGACCAAGATTAAGATGACTGGACGAAATGAAGAACAACTGATGAAACATTGAAGTCAACGGATGGAGAACCGTAGTACAAAATAGAGCAGAATTGAGGAAAATTTTAAATGAGGTTGAGAGCGCATCCCGAGCTGTAGAATCAATAATTGGTGAATTAAAAATGGTGAATTATTATAAATATAATGTGAAAATAACTGTATCAATCAGTAATGAATACTGCAAATTCTGTGAATTGAATATGGAGACAAAAAGGACCTTGAATCTAGTAAATATCTTGTTTTCTCATAAAATCAGGATAGGTAGCAATTTTTATCAAACAAACACCTCAAACTAAAACAGTAACAGATATAGCTCTGACATGCAAATTGGAATGCGCAATATATACGTCTATGGATCGTGATACAATGAAGCCTTTGAGACGACATAAAACGATCACAGTGACATTGTTTTAAGCAAACTTTATCAATGATAAACGGTATGGCATGAAAAATAACTGTAAAAACCTTAATAATAACTTCTTCTGCATAATGCGTTTATTTCTTTCTGATCGTACAGAGTGTATATTTGTAAAATTAAATGTATACAACAGTAGAAAAACAAAATAGTAACAATCAGGTAAAATGTATACAAAATTAATGTACAGCTTAGGGCTACACATGAATCAATTAAATTTAAAATTAGTATTGAATAAAAAAAAGATTACAACTTATTGGTACGGTCATATTTTGTGGAGAGACACCTTTTAGTAAAGCTTTAAGATGCCTATCAGTCGCTGAAAATATGTCAGGAGTAAAAGTGTTTTAAGTCCTGTTTTATACTTTTTATTTACACTTCAGACTTATCAACCAAAAATCAAGAAAGGGAGACAATGAGACAACCACCATCACATGTGCTGATGACATGTCAATAATGAAATACCATGTTAACCCAGCGTATAAAATCTTATAACGCAGAACAAATAAAGTTCAAAAATGGCTACAGGAATGAAGAATCAAAGTGAATGGAACTATATTAACGCATATACACATGTCCGGATCTTGGATGCATGCACTTGGATAGACGTATTATGTAGAATACCCATATAGTAAAAGAAAGCAACTGGGCTTGAAGTTAAGCAAAGATGATTGGATACAATTCTACGTCATTGTACACTAGATAGAAAATTGTCAATTTATAAATCTAAGTTAAAGTTCTAAAGGTGATATGGACCTATTGAATTCAGCTATTGAAAGTAGTCAACAAATCTAATATTGAAATATTACAAAGATTAAAGTATAAAGACTAATGGCAAGGGTACCCTGGTTCACAAATAACGATATCTCACATCAAAATCAACCTCGATTTAATTTAATTTAATTTTAATTTTGTTTTATTATTTCAACTTTCATAAATTACACAGTTAAAAATTTAGGACGCTTTTTCAGGTAGGATGTGGGCCATCTCTCTATAAAATATCTTATATCTATTTATTTAATACTAATAGAAATAAAAAATTAAATATGATTTCAATCTAATTCTAATCTAATCTAAAAAAATAAGAAAATAGGAAAATCGACAGATGAAAACATTAAAGGAAGAAATCAGAATAGCTTACAAAATTGCCTGTTTGTGCTTCTTAATAAAATAGCTTACAAAATTGCCGTTTAAAACGGTGTTAGTCGGCTTAAGGGTCACAGCATTGTGCAACTACCCAACATATGTTAATCAACTAATTATCAACAGTCCATCATTCTAAATGAGTTCTTATATTTGGAACATGAAATTAATTTTACGAATAGTATACTAATTTCTGTTTAATTCATTTATCTTACAGGTACTCAATTACTATGATTTATTTTATGTTCTTGACAGTAACTTTGGTGGGATTACCTTCGTGCTGCTTAAGTATGGTACTACAGTTTTTACTACATTTTATTTTTGATGTTTTTCGAGGTATTTATTTATTAAATAACTGGCATATGAAGCCATTAAATGTGGAAAAAAATACTACTGTTGTTATGAACATAGTTTACTATTTTTATAAACTAACTAATAGTATTGTATATCATAACTAATACTATTGTTATGAACGAATCCTTCTTAAATAGCGTAGGTACGTAGTTTCATTTTATTTAAGTTTGTAGCAAAATATGCTATCAACTAGGTATTCCCGGCGTAACATTCGCCGGTCTAGCATTAGCATTATAAATGAAACAATTTATTTTATTTATTTATTTTCTTTATTTTCTTAAAATCAATGTTTTACAATTATAGTTTTAAGTTTTTCAATTTAACTTATTTATTATGTAATAATTTTTATTTCGGTATTTATTTATTTATTATAAATTAATTTTGACTGCAAACAGTTTTGAAGAAAACTTTTATATAAGGCTGTTTATAACGTATAAATTATGTTCATTAAAGTTTTACATCCGACTTTGTTATAGAATATCCTTAATTTTTTTTTTAAATAATAGTGCTCGACACGCATTTTTGTATTTCGCAAGTTGAAAAAGCGAATTTTGCGAGAAAAGGTATTTATAAACTTCTAATTGTGTTATGCCAATATATTGAAAGATATACATTAAAAAATACAAAAAATGTGTATTAAATATTATTATTATTATTTATCAATACAAATACTTAGAATAATTGATTTACTATTTAAATATTTATATTTCACACATCTTCTGAAATTAGTATATTTATATTTGTTTATAAGTATTTATTATTAGTACTCGTAACGCATATTCGTATCTTCCTATTTTGCAAGTTTGGAAAGTGAATTTTGCATGAAGAAAATATAGTATACTTTGCAACTATATTTGTTTATCTTTGAGATAAAATTTTATGTAATTGCAATAAAATTTGTAAATGTAATAAAAATAAGTAAAACAAAACCTTCATGAAACAAAATTTGATGTCTAAACGCTCCCTAACAAATACTATTAATAGAGGCGTACATTTGAACAAAATGTGGCGAGCAGATGTCGCTGGCAGTATAGATATGAAATTAAATGCATTTAAAGTAAATATATACCACACTCACATTAAAAACACATTAAAATAGCCATAGATACGTTTTTTGTGTTTTTTTTTATTATCATAATAGCCCTAACTATTTCAAAACTCAAAATAAGAAAACAAAACATAATAAAGCCAATAATTATGTTTTTTATCTTATTCTTCAGTTTTTATTGATGCCTTATGACTATTATAGTTAGGGGTAAAGCCAATAATTATGCTTTTTCTCTTATTCTTCATTTTTTATTGTTATATTGTTATCCCGATAGGGTATCTAATGTAGGTAAGGGTAGTCTGTGATTTATCTTTTTAAAGTTTTTTTAATTTTTATGTGTACTAAATTTGCCGTGTATTGAATTGGAAATTGGAACTTGATAATAACATAAAGGAAGTATAATGTCATAACATATTTTGTTTTTCTTGTTCTTAGCAGATCGTAAATTTCGGTTTATGATTCTCCATGCACAATATAATATTTGCTCAAAACTACTGCGCATTTGAATTTATACTTTTGAGTTATTTGTTAATAAAATAAATAAATTTCAATTATTGGAATTTCTGTACATGAGGTAAAAAATATATTTTCTAAATTTACTATTTGTTTTATCACTAAGTTTTTTTGCTGTAATATCGTAATATTTTAACAAAGCTATTTTATCAATATAAATAATTATATTCTGATAATTCGGTTTTTGTCTTTGCTACTTTGTTTTTTTTTTTAAATTAATTCATATAATCAGATATAATAAAGGAAGGAATATATAGAAGGAAGTATAATATAGAGAAACTATGCGGAACATATTTTGTGACGATTTTTTTTTGCTTAAAAAATTTTTGAAAATACCCCATACACAGTAGGACCTAGATAAACTCACTTTAAAATTTTGTAATACGTCATTTTAATGTCTTCGTTAACAGAAACTCATACAAAATATTGAACTAAAAATTTTTCTTTTATGCAGGTTCAACTGTATAGATTCTAGCTTTGAGAGAGAGAATCTTTAAAATGATTTTAATTTTTGTTTTTTTTTTTTTGTTTTTGTTTTTATGTAACATACATATAGTGTAGTAGCGGCAATGAGGTAATGTTGTGTATGTCGTATCAAATACACACTTGTTGGGTAGATGTAGAGTATACCATAATATGAAATGCATGGTGTCGGGACAAAATTTCAAAGACACAATTACATATTTAAAAAAATTAAATCCCAATTTAAGTTTTTATAAAAAATTTGAAATTATTTGGTTTTGTATGTACTTGTTTTTTCTTAATAAAAAGTAAGAATACTAAGTGGTTATGCTGAAGTCCGAAGCGGAATATCCCCGAAAAAAATTTCCGACCGAAATACGAAAAATATCAGTATTCTGAAATTCGACTCCAAAGTCTGTGCAGAAATCAATATTAAATGTTTTGGAAGATTTTTTTTTATTTCAAATAAAAAAGGCGTTGACAGTTTAAGTTTTTTTTTATTTTTTTTGTAAAAAGTTATAAATTTTTTAATAATTACATAACGTAATATGTACATAAATTAAAAGTAAAACTTATACATTTTTAATTACATATGTAGGTATATACAAATTAAAATTTAATAGTAATTTTTTGTTACACATTACATTTTGTTGAAAACGATAAAAGATATTATTCGTTTGAAGCGCTTTTTTAATTTGTAATTTCGACGGACTTCAGCATAACCACCTAATTCTTATATAAAACAATTCTTATAAAAATATAAAACAAAATCATATTTTGAAAGGAATTATTAATCAACTACAGATTTTGACAATTTCTTCCACATTTTATAATGATTAATAAAAATTTAAACATTTAATTGTTTTAAATATGAAATTTTGTCTTTATGAAATTTTGTCCACATGTAATTTTGTCATGGAACCAAAATGTTACATTTTTAATTCTATGGCTTCTTCCTTACTACCTTTTTTCTTTTTTTTGCCCACATATCACACGACACACATATATAAATTATAATGAAGGATTAAGGAATTACAATATTGTTATCAAGATCATTGAATCCGTATGCGATATACAAAATCAAGAGAAAGATTATAATTTATAAGAGATATTATAATTTACGCTCTGGGGTATTTTGGCATATAAAATATATTTTTTCTCTGGGGTTCTACGGTGAAGTAAAATTTAAGAAATATTGAAAAAATTTTTTTAGTTCCGCATAGTTTCTCTATATTATACTTCCTTTATGATATAATGAATGCTATTGCTCAATAGGTGAATTGTTTTTAGGTTAATTTTAATTTGTTTTTGGTTTTATTTGGTTTTATTGTTTTGTGGTTTATGTCTTTAAATTCAATTTTGTACACTATCGTAATTCGTAATAGTTCTAATAAAGTTGTCTAATCTAGTTGAAAAAAGTTTTGTGTTGTAAGAGCTTTGTGAAAAGTTTAACAGACGTTTAAGCGTATTAATATATAAGGTTATTTTTCTGTTATTTATTTCATCCGAATGAAAAAAATTATTGAACCAGGTCGAAAAATCCATAAACCATTTTTTACCTTCATCGAGAACCGAATCAGAGATCGTCCTCTTAAAAGACAATCGCTCTACCTATTAAGCCATCTCAGTTTTTATTTGTATTCAAATTGAGATTCTACTACTAATGCTAACTACAAAAAAAAATTATTCCCAAATGAGAAGGGTACACTGCTTTAGTACGGAATGAAAGTCTAAAACAAGAACATGCACAACAATCAATATAAGTATTTAAAGCAAATAATTAATAATGAAACTAAATACACAAATATGCTAAATACACAATATTTTAATACTAAATACACAAACAGTGTCATTAATTACAATAAAACTGGCTACATATTATATAAGGCAAAATTGTTTTTTTTGCAATTTAAAATTTAGCTTACTGTCCACAATCCCTCTTTCTAAATATAAAATTTAAATCAAAAATCCTAACTGGAATTTAAATCAATATTTTTATTTAATAGGAAAAAAAATTGAAATAAAAAATCAAATTGTAAACAAAATATTTTTCTAATTTTTAAATGATTTCTAATTAGAAATTTCGATATTTCCACATTCTTTACCTAAGTTTCAAGAGTAATTTAGTAAAAAAAAAAAATATTTTTCATAAAAATTCCAATTAATTTGGAAATCAAAATTTTTTTAAATAAAATTCTTTAACAAATTTTTCGCAATGAAAAAACTGTTATTTATATCAAATTACATTTAACCTGACCCATGTTTAACAGTTTTAACAGTATGAATACTATTATTTTTTTGTGAAATATTTGATTTATTTATCGATTGTATCTATTATGTATAAATATTTGTACATACATACATACATACATATTGAATAAATAATTCAAGTAAATTAACTTAGGCTTTTTTTTGTAATTTTTAATCAAAAAATTCCAAATACTAAAAACTAAACTAAAAAACTTTTCGTTTTCGTACTTAAAAATTTATTTTCTAGAATTTATTAGTAAAAAAAAAGTATGTAGTAATTTGTTTTTCAAATTGAGAAGTCTAGAGTATGATGCAGTAGTATGTTGATTTAGAAACATATTCATTTTCTTTTTTGTATAAAAACTTATAACTGTACAATTTTATTATGTAAAAAAAATTCCAAGAATTTTCATTTATCCACAATTAAAACTTCTAAAATATTTTTTTATTCTGTTGTTTTTTTTTTGGCAATATACATATATGAAGTCTTACATACATCAACAATAAATTTGTTCTAAGAACTTACAACTTTCAAAACATATTGTTTATAGTTTTTTGTACAAGTAAAAGCTTATTTTTTTTTTACGTATTTGATTAAGTTTTGTTTTTTTTTTTTAAATATTAGACATTGGACTCTACTATTTGTAATACCAAAAAACAAACACTGTAAATATACCACAACTATATGTAGCTATATGATAAATTTTCAAAGAAGCGTAAATGTAACTACTAATTCTTTAATGCCTGAACATGATATGAAAATGAAGAATATTTAAAAAAGGAATGCTTTAATATCGGGTTTTATCCACGTCCACGTAAAGGATTCATATTACTTAATAAAAATGAAATACATTGAAGACAATAGCTTTATACGTTTCGATTCTCTCCAAAGTTAAATGGAAAGTATAATTATGAAAAACTTTCGAAATATCTTGAGAGCAAAAGCATAATCTTAGATAGATAGTATTGATTTAAATCGCAACAGTCTACCATGATGACTTGCGCTTGTGAAAGCTCAATATAACCTTACATAATTCTGGTGAGGCTGATATTTTTGATCGAGAATAACACGCAGCTTTAATATACCCAAATCCTAACCTATTGATCTAGGATCTGTATTTTCTAATGGATTGAGGGTTTTCTTTCGAATCGTTCGGTTCGCGTTTTAGTAGACGGCTTCACGTCTAAAAACTTAATATAAATGCTGTTTTCTCACTTTCTTTTTGATTTTCATCAACGATTCACTCCAAACAACCTTCAATCTGGTAACAAATTGAATAAAATGGAGCTATTCTATTTAAGAAGGCTTAGTCCCTGACAATAGCATTCGTTTTCTACATTTAATGAGTTATTGATGGTAATTTTATAAATAAATGCTCGAAATATTGTAGATATTGTGCAGTATAAACTTGCAGTACCGTACTTAATCAATAACGAAAAGGTTATTTTACCTAAGTTATTGTCAAGAGTATAACAAAAATAAAAATCAAATCCACAGTTTTGCTAATGGCAATACTCTAGTGGTATTGTTATCATTTTCTCCGTAAATCTAAAGCTACAAATGCTGCAGTTAGCAATAGAAGACAAATACTGGTTAACATGATTAGCCATGATTTGACTAAAACTCCTGGCTAGGGCAAAAAAAAAAAGAGTTTAGTTTAACTCAAGTAAAACTCAAAACTCTCTTATTTCACGCAAACTTCCAGTATTTGAACTTAATCTCTTCTTCCAAGATGTTACTTTACAAAACACGGATAGTTTAGGCATGCGTGTGAATCAAAAATTTCTTTTGGAACGATCATATTTTTGATATCGCGCGAGGAGCTGCTACATGTTTAGATAATCTAGTCGATATAAAGTTATCTTTTTACCTTTGGAACTCATTAATATCTATAAATGGAACATAGTTCACACTTCAAGAATGTGCAATCATATTCCTTCTGTTATGCTTCCACGTTCATCAAGAAATGTTTCGAAATTTATAATAAATTTAAATGTATATGAATGCAATAACAGGCAAATTTACGATTTTCCCTATTTTTGGAAATAACTCAAATTAGTTAATTTTAGGTGAAGTTAAGTTAATTTTAGTTTTATTCAAAACAAGCAATAAATAATTTTTTTTTTTAAATATTTTTTCACCAAAACACATGGTGAAAGATAATAATAGTACAATAATTTTTAATCCATGATAATATGTGAGAACATTTAAGCTATAAATCCTAAACTAAAAATGAATCGAGACCCACTAAAAATACAGGATTTCATGGCAATCCACAAACTCACTGTAAATGTGAGAAATACAAAATGTATGAAAATCAAAGCCAAGAATTAGCAAATTCTGTTAAGCTACAACGGTATTAAAACAGATAAAACTACTGCTTTCAAATACCATTGTGTTTAGTTCGATGATGACTTGAACTGAAATAATCATGCAACTTAACTGATAAAAAATAGTCCAAAATAATTGAAGGAGTATTTAAAAAAAATTGGAAAGCGAAATAGTCTATTTCATAGCACGATAAACTATGGTATTAGAATTTGGGAAAACACATATGAAAGAAACATTTGTACAAAGAATTTAAAATAGAGCAATTAAAAACAACTTGGGTTGTTTAGCAGAACTTCAACTGATTATATTCCACAACCTCAACAATAAAATCTTAAAAATTCAGGACTTAAAAAGTTTAAGTCAAGCAATTCAAATATATATGGTATTAAGAATAAATACATAACAAGAAACAATAAATTAGTTGTTAATAGTTAACGAGCAAACCAACTGCAATATGTTGCTGAAGCACATTTACATGGATTGGAGCCTATAATGAATGCAGGAATTATGATGTTGAACAACCTGTCAGTGAATTTCCTAAATTTGTTTAGGAAAAAATTTAAGAAGAACCTTAAAGAACTAATATGTTTTCTATGTACAACTCAAATTTAATCAAAGCTAATATACAGGGTGGTCCGGTTTAGAGCAAAAATATTTTAAGGGTTGATTTCTTGGAGTATTTTAGGAAAAAAAATTTAAATATGACTTTACCTGAAAAACGGCAAGTCTGATATGAAAATTGTGTATGAAAAAGTTGTAGAGGATGATGTAACGCATCAACACAATAAAAAAAATATAAAAACAAATTTGCGATTTTTTATGAGACAATCTACGTTTTTTACAAAATTTTCAGTTGTTAAAAGCAAAATTTTAAGTTTGTGCACCTATTATTCAAAAACGGTAAGTCTGAAACTCATTTAACACATACCGTTAGTTAGACGTATTAATTTAAAAAAAAAAGTTATGAAGAACATGTAGCTCTAGTTTCAATTCCTTCAGAGCTGCTTTGGATATTGCTTATTCTTAAAATACTTCAAGAAATCACGACTTAAAATATTTTTGCTCTAAACCGGTCCACCCTGTATAGCTGTTGCAAAAGCTTAATAAATCTAATGAAAAGAAACATATAGTTACTCTTATGTGAAAACGAGGTAATGACAAACAGATATCATTGCAAACACCGCCGCGAAGAGTCACTTTTAAGGCTATAAACCTGCAATTTTAAAATAATAAACGGGGAAGTACAAAAGCTCTGAAGAGGTCGCTTTTCCCATAAAAAAAAGTAAAACTCAGATAACTAATGATATGGTTCTCTTTCTTTCTTTTTATAAATTATCAATACATATTAAATTAATAAGTTTATAAGTCATATATTTAAAAGACACTTTCAAAATAAAATATACAGCCAGACAGCTACGGCTAAGTCTCAGAATAGAATATTATTACAAAATTCGTCAAATTTTATTAAAATTATTTATTAAACATTTTTTATGTAAATTTTAAATTTAGAAAAAAAAAAAAAAATGAAAAACAAATGATTAAAAAAGGTTAGCAGATAATTTTGATAAAAATGAATGTTGTGGTTGTATTTTTAAAATTAACTTTAAAATTCGTATTAGAAAAATTCCATCTATAACAAATGTTCACTACACTAGATTTTAGCTATTTGTAAATATAAATGTACTTAGTAAACGATCTGCAAATTTACATTGTAGTTTTAAGATTACAAAATTTAATCATTTTGTATCTGTTAGTATAATAGTAACAAAGTATACCTACAAATATATTATGTACAACCATACCATACCATAAGTATCCATACCAACCAACCATAGTTTACGTTTACAATTTATCTTTACTATATATATTCTGTAATGTTATTTAGCACAAGTATATATTACAATAATATACTCTGCTTGCCTGCAGACAATGACAGTAAATGTTACTATTAAAATTTGTGACTACGAGTTGTACAAGATGTGCCTTGAGAAGTAATAACGGACTTTGCTTTTTTTGATATTAGCCAGCTCTGGGTTTTGGATACCTTGAATTTCATTCTACTTACACTTCCTCAGTCTTGGATTTTTTGAACAACGCTGTTTCAATTTCAAAAGATATTATTTCATTCTCTATTTACTGAAGTCTAGGTAACTTCAGTACCTTTTAAATACATGCTATTAGAATAAATACTAAAAAGAAATTTTCTATGAATTCCAAATAACTACATCTGATTTTGAGGTGACTCTATTTGTGCATTTCTATTGGAAAAGATGAAGGTCATAAAAGTGAATCATAAAATATTTTCATAATATAAAAGTGGGATTTAAGGTCAAAAAAGCGAATCATAAAATATTTAAATAATATAAAAGTGGGATTTTTCAAAAGATATGTGAACCACCCGATCCTGACTACAATAATTTGTTTTTATTTCGTTCAGTATCATTTAAATCACCCTGTGAATCACATCTTCTTTCTTGTCTTTTATTTTATATTATTTTATTTTAGTTTTAAAAACTTTTAATTTTCTATTACTTTTAGATTTCGTGGACATAACACTCGCCTACACCCTAATATTGCTTTTGTATTGTTATTTCTATGAGGCAAAGTTGCTTTCATCTTATCAATTTAGTTTTAATAAAAAAAGAATATAAACATTTTTTTGTTTAACTTTTTTTTCAAAATAACAAAAGATAAATGTAGAAAAAAGTTATTTCTACAAATTTGTTACTAATTTTCAAAAAAACAAAATAAGAAAAACAAAAATTCATAAAATTAAACTGTCATATAAAGGCAAAAGTAAAACTTTTTAATCCTGTCTAAATCTCTATATAAGTTTTTGTTATTTACTTGTTAGATGGAACTTCATAAGAATTCAGAACTTTTATATCAAACCATGAAATCAAATTTTATACAAAAAAAAAGAAATCTTAATCTCATACCACCACTTTCCAGATTAGTAATATTACCAAAATAAAATCCTGAAGTAATGTTTTTGTAAATTATAATTTGTAAAAAAATTAAAAAAAAAAAAATAATAACAAGGACTATTCAAGAAAATTTGTTTTAAGATTTATGTAAATTATAAAATAATTACCATACAAAATTGTTTTTGTACATATAAAGCTTCTGTTGTAGAATGATAATTATTTTCTTGGTATTTTTGGCCATTTAAATAATTATAATTTTTAAATTTTCATTTTATACAGTTACTTTTTTATTAATTATTTAAATTTTTGAATATCTTTGGTTATTATTAAAATTCCATTAATTAATTTGCAATTTTTAGATTTTATAGCCTCAAAAACAATTAATTTTAAAAGCTAATTTTATATTTATTTATTTATTACTTTTCTCTCATAATAGGGTATGAGTAATGAGTACTTACTCGAAGTGTAAGACTCTCTTTGATTCAGAGTGTGAGGCTGAAATATAAAAAATAACACAAACAGATAACGAATAAGGTCCCGTCTATTGTATAATATAGAAAATTACTTTTCTGTGTTGTGAGAGCCATACTTTAGTTTGTATACATTCTATAATTGAGCGTTTGATTACTAGGTTACTTAGATATTTTTAATTTGCTTCTTAATAAATTTCATTAGATAATCTGTCATGCTTGTCTACATGTAGATTAAATTAATTTAATTAGAAGATCAATAGTATCTAAAGATTAATAGGTTGGGATGGCAGAATAATGCAATCTAACAATTTGGCAAGTACGGGTTTAAATCACCTGAAAGATAAAAATCATGCCTTATGACTAGATTACATGTGGCTCAAGCGAAAATAAGTAAAATATCAACATCAGTCTAATCAATTACATTTTGACAAAAAAAATAAGGAATAAAATAAATTTGAGCACAATTTGAGTACCACATAAAAACTAGAACGAAGCTGTAAAAGATAAAAAATAGTCCAGTCATTGAAATATATATAGATGAGTGATATTACGAGCTAAGTGTAATGCAGCAATTTTGACAACAAATTAAAGCACTTATGCAATAAAAAGCTTTAAGTTGGTCATATGACATCGTAGTAAAGAAAAATACTCTTGGTCGTAGTGGATATTCTTTTAGTCGTATTTACTAATCCTAAATAACTATTTTAACATCTAAGTAGATAAGCTTTTAGTATTAAAACATCCTGTCTCTTATGACTGACAAGATTTAAAATTTAAAAAATTTAAATTGTACACAATTGCTAAGCTTAGCTTTATTTTGAAAAAAAAACTACAAGAATAACAGGCTTTGTTTTTTCACAGTTAGATAAAAAAAATAGAATATCCTGTAAAAATTGGTAATTTATTCACATAAGAAAGAGTTGTATGTATAATATACAAGTACGGACACACTAAAGTACTAACACACGTCTGTATATTTATGCCTGCTTATTCGTCATAACTATCATAAATAGTCTAAGCCACTACAGTTACCCACATAGCAGTTAAGTATTTTTATTCTACTTGGTTCATACTCTAAACATATTGTACGTATAATTTTTTTTTTATATACCTATTGCCAAACATTAGGTCGTATAATCTTTATACAAAAATTCATAGTTTGGCCTATCGAAGAAATGAATGAAAAAAAATATCCCTTCAGTATCCCAGAACAAATCTGCTTAAATTGTTCTTGAATCTGTGATTACTTGTAGTTGGGAACACACTTGTATAATTCTACATTTGGTAAAATTTGACAATAAATGAATTTCCACAGCTGGTTTTGATCCACTTAGGAATTTTCACTGTATATAGGAATAATCACTTGATGCCTCTCTTGTTTGCCGACGGAACAGTTTGAGAGGAAGCATTAATGTTTTAGTTCTTCAGAGCATTGTGTGCTCGTAACAAACATTAAAAACACAAAATATCACGGTAGTCGTTATATCATTTATTGAACTATATTTTTGACTGACCCATCTCCCACCTTAAAGTGGTATATGCGACGATGAATTTACTATAGAGTTTGTGTTTGTATGGCATTTCTTTTTAATTTATAAATCAATTCATAAATTGGTACATTCTGATGTAGAAAGGCTCTTTTGTGATAAATAAATTAATTAATAAAATAATAAAAGTAAATCAAGCTCGACTTATTGATTTAGATTCCATAATCGTAAAATAAAAATGTATCAAATTAATTGATTTCACTCTAATTTATATTACTTTATTTACATGGGTGTTTTTCCAAAAACCGTCTAAGCAAAGTTTTTAATCTGAATCCACTCAAAAACATGATTCAAAGTTTGTTTCCTGCTCGAGCTCTGGTACTAAGTTCCTTGGGAGAGCGATCTTCTAAAACTGCAAACAACAACAAATAGGTCACGCATACAAATAGGTAAGTCGTGGCACCAACAAGCAAAATTAAGCGATAACTTTTTATCCACAAGCAAGTGGAATAGTTATTTCCATCTACCTAGCTACATCCCCACCCTTCTTTACTGCTTCATATTTGTATCTTTTCACCTCCTTCATTCTGAATTTATCTATTAGATACTCGTGCTTGTTTGTTATTACAAAATATGTCATGTCAAAATGTTATAAACATTTCTTTAAAAATGTCATGCTTTTATAAATCAGAAGACCATTTGCATCACCCATCATTCTTCAAAATTTTACGTTTTTCAATTAATTTATTGAGATTACAAAAATTCAATGTAAAAATTTTTGGCAATTTTATTTTTTCATAATTCATACAAAATAACTAATTATGAATTCTATTTTTGAATTCATTCATTTAACTAAGTATCCTTGAAGCATTAAACTGAGATATTTCCGTCAACAACAAAATTTTAATCGAAATACGAGTATTATGAGATGAAAGTTTTCCAGTTCCATCATTTCTAATTTACTAATTTTATTTTCGACCTTCAAATACAAAGTTTTTTTAAACTTTAAAAATCTCATAAGCACTTCATATAATTGAAATTTTCTTGAGATTTTCTTTTTTAATATTCAGAAGTCCTAAAGGATATACAGATATACCTACACAATAAAATATAGATTGAAGAAAATGTTATATCTATGAGCATCATATATAATGTTTTTCATTTTTACTAACTATAATTTTTTTTTTCATTTTTTTGAGTTTATTGTTTATAAAAATTTCCTTTTCTTCTTGCTTTTCTTGTTTTTTAAAAATAAAAATATTTCAGTTTAATTTATCAATGCTTGAATGAATAAATTTCTAAATAGGATGTAAAAAAAAAATCACTAATGTTACTTATTCTACATAATGATACTTAACTACTTTGATTGTATTGTGTTGATGTTCTCAGGTCCATATACTCTAATAACTTAAAGGAAGGATACATTCATCAGTATTATGCGGTTGTGATAGACAGGGTATTCAGGTCAGTAGGTATGAGCTTTTGCTTATTAAGAAATTAAATTTATGTTTGAGTTAATTTTATTGATGGTTCTCATGATCACGATATCACGAAATGCATTTCAGAACTCCATAGGTTAAAAACGTAGTAAGAGAAATAATCACAGTAGCCATGGTTCAACTGATCGAGAGAATAAAAGATTTGTGTTATTTGATGTGCAAGCACTTTTTTCTAGCATACAAGTTAAAAGGCCTATTTAAAAATTATAAGCCATTAAATGGCTTAACAAGGATTCGACGGAAGCGAAACAACATCTTACATAAATCTGGCAACACTTTGTATAAACTAAAACTACATAATGCTTAGAGGAAAGTACGACAACTAAAACAATTATCCTTTTCGATTGAAACTATTCCCCATGGACATAAAATGGTAGCAAAGATTAATAGACTTCTGACCACATTTTTGAGAATTCGAGAACAGGAAAATAACAGACTTAATAATTATGTATAGATAACAAGTTTTCAACTTTATTTAAATTAATTTAGATAAAAATTATGCTGAGCTAAATAAAATACAAAAATTTAAAAAAAATTTGTTATAGAATTTATTGTAGAGTTTATATGATTGTACATAATTAGTTACAGATTAAAGTCGGTAATCCTGACAGCTAGTGCATGTAAATCACTATTCTGAATAATATAAATTATATTCAATGAAAACTAATATTAATAATTATGAACTACTTTAATTTAAAATTGTAAAATTTGTAGATATAGTTCCATAATTAAGGATTCATCGTGGTATACAAAATTTACTAGGGTAAAGTCTAATATTTTAATAAGTAGCAAGAACTGACAAAGAAGATAAGTTCAATAACTATTCAAAAAACAAAGATTAATTTATGCAAGGGATAGAAAATTCCACTTTTAATTGCCCAAAAAAACAGGTTTATCAAAAGTTATACTATTTCAAAATTCACCATTCAAAAGCCTTCTTATTGAAATTCCACTCATTAGAATCCCACTAATCAAAATATGGTTTGCTTTTATTTAGTTTTTCCTTGAACCCCAACCCCAGTTTTTTAAAATATTTTTTTTATCGAACTGTTTTTTTTTTTGCTTTAAACGCTATAGTTAGCTTATTAGTTTAAAACTGTATGATAGACACAACCCCAGGCAACATGTAATCCATAGCAACCCCCTATAAGCCAAACTGTCAGCGTTAAATTGCACTTTTTAATCGACTTAACACTTTTTTGTTAAGTTATAATGGGTTCAGTTTTCCGATCTTTGAATCAGAATTTCGAACATTGACACACTAATAAATTAGAAAAAATTTAAAGTACAAATAAGAAGAAATAAATTTCAATATTAATAATAGAAACAAGCTTAACGCCAAAGCTTTACCTTCAAATTAGTTTTCATGTATCAAAAGTATCTTTTTTTTTGGCACTCTACAGTAACTTAGGTAGAATCACTTTTTCGAGCTTAATTAAGTACGGTACTGCAATTTTACACTACAATCTACAATATTTCGAGTATTTATTTAACAAATTACTGGATTCATTAAATGTGGAAAAGTACTGCTATTGTCAGGAACTAAGCCTTCTTAAATAGAATATAGTTTCAGTTTTATTTAATTTGTTACTAGATTATACTCTCAATTATTTTTTGCCATTTATTATATCCCAATGACAAAGGGTACTGGACCAGGTCGAAAAATCCATAAAGCATTTTTTTTTTGCTTCATCGAGAATCGAACCTGGAACCTGGGAGGCTCTACCTACTGCGTCACCTAGCGTGTAATCTTAAGCAAGCAATTGAATTAGTCTATAAATTTTTCAATTGTGCTCAAATTTTTAACACGAATATTAGATTTAATGGGAATATATGATGAATATACATATATGCACAACAATTAATTTCGTATCAAAATGACCGGCTTCTAATCCGATTATCCGTAACCCCTTGTATCCGAGACTAAATTTCAAAATATGCCAAGAAAATTGTTTTTTCTAAAATACTCCAAATAATGAACCCTGAAAGGGATTCCGATCACCTCGGAGCTTACCATCTTGTATATGTATAGGTAGAATATAAAATATTAAGCTTGGTGTGTTTGAAAGAAAAGAAAGACTGTAAACAAGTATGATTGATATATTATAGTATATAGGTTATAAGAAAAAAGGTATAGTATAGACCAACCTGACTCAGAACAAAACAAATTCATAAATATAATCTGTTCTTAAGGTTGAGTTAAACCAAAAATGTAATTTAAAATGAAAAAAAAAGAAAAGCAATATTTCGCCATCCTTTAAATTTTATTTTAAATAAAATTTCATTTATAATATGTTTTTTTTTTTATTTTATCCTTTTTCAGGAAATTGTAATAACAGTTACAATATAACAAAAAAAAACAAAAAAAAAAAATTTTCTAAGCCTCTTCTTCATCTTTTTTCTATTTCTGTTGTTTCATTTTCCTTACAACATTCTTTAAGAAAAATAGAATTTATTACTTGAAATTGCTCATCATCATCATTGTGCCATTGAATGGATGTGATATGACAATCTTTAAGTATGCGTATTATTATACTCATTCTAGAATATCTAGATACACATAATACGAAATGAATTGAATAGAAAAAATTGAAAAAAAAAAATAAGAAAAAGAAAATGTATAATGAAACGAAAATAGTGATAATGTCCTTAAAAATAGAAATATCACATAAGAAATTGTAATATTTTATCTTACTGAAACGACTAAGATACTTTGTTAAGATTCCTTATATAATAATAATATAAGTACATATTTGAATTGGGTGCCATGTTTCACTTTGACCTACCTTACAAAGGACAAGAATTAAGTTTAATGTTTAATAAAACATCAAGATTCTTTATTCACACGTTATTTCCATGAACAATGGAAAACAACCTACTGCCAATCACAGTAAATTCATGAGCAAACCGAAACCAGTCCTGTTATCAAAAAATCTGATCCCGTATCTTCAATTCGGTTTCAGACAAAATCGTACTACAAAATTGTATTACACGCTGGATAGCACAGTAGGTAGAATGTCTGCCAAAAAGTTCTACGTTCGCTTTTGAAACAAAAAAATGGAACTAAGCCTTCTTAAATAGAATAGTTTCATTTTTATTTAATTTGTTACCAGATTATACTCTCAATTATTTTTTGCCATTTATTATATCCCAATGACAAAGGGTACTGGACCAGGTCGAAAAATAAGCCAGTAATTTGATAAATAAATGTTCGAAATATTGTAGGTATTGTAGTATAAACTTGCAGTACCGTACTTAATTAAGCACGAACAAGTTATTCTACCTAAGTTACTGACAAGAGCAAAAAATAATTCACCCCAGGTGGAACCGTCCGTTCTATTAACACTAGTTGAAACGTTGGAGCTCTCTCTCTCACTCTCTGTTTTGTAGATATCTTGTTGGAAATGACACTTGTTCTATTGAAATAAAATTAAAAAAGGCTACCTTCAAACAATTCCAGGGTAACATTAGGGAGAGCTTCAAGTACTTATTTTTACACCGTGGATTTACCAAACTCATAGCATAGTCAGTGAACAAAATCAATGAAATCAATTTAAGACAAATATATACTATTCGACAGCATTTGGCGATTTAATAAAAGGGTTCTAGAAGCTGTAGTACGAAGAACTGCTTCAAAAAAACTGGAAACTACTTTATCCTATTATTACTACTGAATTCTAATATTGTACATTGTTAAATTTACGGGTATATATTGAAAAGCTTGTACTTTCCCAAATGCGTACCTTGTGGAAACTTGTACTTTAACTGTAAAAAGAAGAAGAAGTATTTTTCTTGTAAGAAGAAGATTGTACTTTACCAAGTAGCGTGAATGGTTCAATGTTATATTTGTTGGTTCAAGATACACAACTGATATCTCTAAGAATTCGTTTTCTTTTATTAAGGCCACAAATAATAAAGATAAAATAGCCTAGTTGTAATCAACATTTTATTCAGTTTATTATAGCTATTATCCTGCTCCGTTTTTACGATGATACAATGATGCTAGAGGTGTTGTGTAATATTTTTATCATAAATAATTTTTATCGATTTGAATATTCGTTTGAAACTTCGTTTAAACAAAGTATGAAAGGTGTAAAAATATTTTCTATACTTCTGTTTAGGCATCCAAAACATTTCGCAGTATCTCACAATTATTTTGCACTTTAGGTAGAAATATTTTAATATTGTTTTTAGTATTTGAGAAAAAAAAATTAGAACAAAAATTGTACATCATACATGATCGTAAATTGGTTTTGGGTATTAATTTTTAATGTTAAATGGTTAATGGATTATAGTTGAGCAAATTAAATTAGACAAAATTTTAGAATTTGTCAATTTGATTTTGTCAAGGGCATAAATAATTTTTTGAGCAAAAACTGACAATTTCAAGGAAACAAGGACATCATAGAAAATGTCAAAACTGCAATTGCAAATATTAGTGATCACAAATACGGCAAACCTTAGTACTGTCACATGCATGATGCTATAAAAACAAATTGAGGTAAAATAGAAACAACTGCAGAAATATTCTGAGCGATATGCCTGAAAAATGGTATTCTGGTATCAGTGGTATGAGTTAAAATTTTACAGACCTTATACTAATTTTTTTAATATACTGTCTGGATTAATGGTTACAGCAAGCCCATCAGACGTCTATTAAAGACGAAAGGTTGCTACGTTTTTGTGCAATATTTTAAGAACTGTTAGAAAATAAATTTAAAAAAATGCTATTGGTATAGAGTAGGTATATTAGTCTATTAGTAGAGTAGATAAAACGTAAAACATAGGTAAAAAAAATATGTTAATACTAATTATTGTAAAGTTAAAAAAATATAAAAAAATAATAACAAAAAATAAGAAGGAAAAACACATTATTACGTAGTCTCTCTACTTTTAACAACCAAAACTTTCACGTGGCGGTTTAAGGATATTGAATTCAAATTGACTTCATGAATTAATTCTAATAATTTATGTAGGATGTACAATGGAATGTGGAGCATTTCAATGGTCCGAAGACTGTTATAATTGGTCGAAAGTATTTGGTGAATAAAATTGATATCTACAATTATCCGATCATCAAATACTGACTCTCAATAAGTTTTGGTTGAATCTATTCGTCTAGAGAAGTATGAAAGATTTAAATTATTTTCTTACAGGTTTCGCTGTACTTTACAAAAAAATGTTTGTTTAATTTTTATTTTCTTCTTTCGTTTTAAAATTATTTTTTTGTAAGATTGACACAATATGAATCTATATTTTATATTTTTAATATTGTGAACTGACTAGAAGAGGATTGGGGGAGCGAAAATTTTTCTATAAATATTTCTATATAAATTTTTCTAAAAATTTACAAATTTACAAAAGATTTCTGCAGAAATGGCCATTTACAGTCTCTCTAAAACCATGTAAAAAATGTTTATGCAATTTCGCCCTAATTTCACCATTAAAAACGTATAACTAAGTTATAATTATAGTTTTTCAGAAACAACTGGATCCATATTGAACTTTTAAACACCACTACTAATCGCCACTGGGTGAAAATTAGCACTTGCAGCCTCTTTAAAACAGTAATACATTTACTTCTACGTCTACCCTACTTCTACCCTCAAAAAGGCACAGCTTAGTTTTAATTAGTTCAATTCCACCTATTTCAGCCTATGATCCAATAGAGGTTAATAGTTCAAAAGTCAAATAAAGTAAGTAATATGCATTTACAACAAAACTTACCAAAACAACATTGTACATAGGTCCACATTCCGAAAGGGAAAATAACCTGGAATTGATCTGCAAATTTATCTGAAGACCCACTGAATAAATAAGCAAATACTGTTGAATAAGAACATGCGTAAACTAGGGCTAAGTGACGATCCAATCCATAGACACTGTCTGGAAGAGGAAGAAACCTCCACACATGTTGTAGGAGAGTGCCTAGCTCTTTCAAAGCTGAGACTCAGGTTGTTGGAAACACACTACATAACCTCAAAAAGCTTCTCCAGAATAAAACCCTCAAACATATTGGCCTTAATCAAAAGGGTCGACTTAGTTGAAGGAGGGCATAAAGGGCTAAAAACCTACATGTCGGTCCTGACATATTAAGGTCACCTCTGTGAAAGAGAAAAAAAAAATACCGTTGTGCATTTGATTTTATTCACTCATACAATAAAACTAAGTATGTAAGAGCCTCACGAACGGAAAATGTTATTCATAAGACCCACTTATATCATTTACGAGTATGTGATACACTCCACCAGACAACAATCATTATTTCTGTAATTTATCATATGAAAAAAAAAACAAGAATAAGAAAAAAATTTTAAATTTGAACTAAAATAAAAATTCATAATTCTTTATCCCTATTACTTTGATTCTATCTCTTTCTCACTAATGGTTTCACATTCATATTCTGAAATATTCGCATTAATTTTGACTTTTATTTGAATTTAAATTGAAAAATAATATAAATTAAAAAATACAACTTAAAATAAAATAAGATTACTAAAATATATTAAAAATACATAAATACATATTCTTTACAAAATAAAAAATAGAAGAAACTAAAAGTTTAAATTGAAATTTAATATGAAATAAATTATCTCTCAAAAATATTATATAAAATATTATATATTATGGTAGAAAATAATCATCATGAATTTTATTAATTTAAAAAATAAATAAAACTTTTACTATTTATAATTTTGTGAGTATTTCAATTAAAAATTGAATGATAAATATACATATATATATAATTATATGTATGAATTAAAAAAAATATATATATGTATAATACCATATTATGTAATTGCTTAAATAAAATTTAATTGAAATAAATAAAAATAAATATTTAAAGAAAAAACTAAACATGAATTAAAATTTTGATACTCTAAGGTAGAAACCAAATAAATAAAATATTTTTAAATTATATAAATAAATTGCTAAATTGTTCTGAATTCAATTTAAATAGAATTTTTAAATAGATATTCCTAGTATTCTATATATACATATATATTCACTAATTTATTCATTAAAATTATTGTTTTTATATTATGTAAATTTTAATTGATTATAATTTTATTTGTAAATATTTTAAATTTAAATTTTTAATTTATTATAAAAAAATGCAAGGGATGTTTTTTAATGATAGAGTATATTAATTCTTACAAAGTGTTAGATGATCATTACATTATTATTAATTTTAATTTTGTTAATTTTTCATTTAAATCAATAATTATAAGAATTGTGGATTTAATTATTTAAATTTTATATCGCTATTTGATTTATTTTATTTACGTTTTGATTTCTCTTTAAACTACAGCAGGAACTAAATGTAATAGTACTAAAGTGGTATTTAATAAAGTATTATTATAATCAAGAACAAAATAGTACTTAGGGTTGTAGAAAACCTAGTTCGGGAAAATGTGTAGTTATAGTTTAGTAATATTTTAAAAAGGGAGCGGGGGCCGTAATCTTGGTTTAATTAATTACAGTTTTTCAAAATATTGTTTTCAAAAATCTTACTTTCCAAAATTTAGTTTTATAAAAGCACGTTTCTACAATTGGTGTAATAAAATGAGGCAGCCCCTACTTTATAAATAAAATTGGTTTAATTGTTGAAAATATTAGAATATTTTCCCTTGAATTTTACTAAATATGGGAATCACACAGCTTTTCTAAAAACGAACAATGCCAACTTTTTGTTTTAAATTTTTTCCAACCCATGTTGTCTATTTTAACAAGCTGTGTTTGCTATAATAGATATATAATATATAGCCATAAAACGCAATTTACAAAATGAAAATAACACAAAGAAAAATACAACTTTGTAAATAAAGGTTTTTAGAAAAATAAGATTCAAATAAACAAGATGCATCTAAGACCAAGATGCACATAACTCATCAACAAATGTTTTAGACTTTCATTAGTAGGTAAAACGTCCCACTAAGCTTGAGTTCGTGCTCGAAATATTTTCAAGATGTGAGAGATGGCTTAATTTATTGTATGTTTTAATCTCATTTAAAGTTTTTTTTTTCATTGTTTGTGTACAATTTATATATGCAGTTTGTGTAAATCACCAGCAACAATTACTTTAAAACCAAAGTACTGTTTGCAATCTAGCTCCATACCCACGTCATACATGCAGTTTATTTCATAAAAAAAAAAGCATGGCATATCATATACCGATCTTTCAGTCCATATTGACGTTACTGTGTTATGCAGAAGAAGTTGAAGATTAATATCTCGTACATAAGAACAGTTTCGGCAAAATGGGTATCAGCGAAGATTTGTTTAGTTTACTAAATCCAGTGAAGATTTATTTAGTTATTGTTACCCCATCCAAGTGTTTATACGTAAATAAAAGTTGTGGAAAAACAATCAGAATGCAAAAACCAAAATCTGGCAATCTAAAATCTTTTCAATGGGATTTTCCTGAGTTTGGTCCCGACCCCCGGGTTTGAAATTTTTACGGCAGAAGACTGTAGTTCCAAAGTTGAACTCATTATACTAGAAAAGAAAAGATAGACAGTAAATCACTTAGAAAATCCTTTAGAACAGTACCTGTATTGTGTCTAAAAATCTCAGATTTCAATATCTCGTTGTTTATTCTGGAAAAAGCGTATACATTTGTTTCTGTATATTTCAGGTAAACCTAATATTCCGAATTTTGAATCCAACTCCAAAATTTCTCCTATAGATGAATGATACATTCAAAATAACCGTCTAGATTTTACAGAGCAATTATAAATAAATATTGAAATTACGAGTTTCTAAGTGTCAAAATGTTATTTTGCCACATATGACAACTCTACACGAAATGTCCATTTTCTAAGTAGAGTTTGCTAAAGGGCGGATACAAATTTCTTTACTTCTTTTTTCTTAAATAAGAAAATGAGATAGCAACATAAATGTCAGAATCAAAATTGAATTGAATAAAAAATTTCATAAAAGAAATTATACGTCTAGAAGCAGTCCTATATAATACGCATTCAGATTATTTGTTTTGTTTTGAGTAATAAATAGTTTTTAACTCAATTGCATTATTCCTTATTTAACAAAGATTTTTAATGTAAAGCATTTGTTAGTTATCGTATTTTGTAGTTATCAGATATTTTCTACGAATTTTTATGAATTTCTAAGAGAATAAAGACTAAATAATAAATAAAATAAAAACTAAAAATTTTTTATTGTAGTCGAATATTTTCCATTTAATTTTACCATACAGATACGCGTATTTTTGGTTCGATCGTACTAAGTCGAACAACAATATCTTTAAGAATCTAAATATGAAAATAACGCACGTAAAAGTGTAGGTGGAAATATTTTCAACACACAAAATTTATACCTTAATAATAATTTATAAATAATAATAAACAAAAAAAAAAAAAATTAAGGAAGCCATAATTAAAATTTTCAAATTATTCTTAAATATTTTAATTTCATGGAAAACAAAAAACAGTTTAATTATATTCATATTTTATTCCAATTATAATAAATATATTTCTATTAACTCCAACCTTTTATCTAAAATTCAAGGAAGATCCTTTAAAAATATATATACATATTTTATTTTCTTAAATTAAGTGATTTTTCTATTCTTTATGTATAGATTATAAATTAAAAATCTCCTTTTTTGCACTCTAAAATCCTTTTAAATTCAATAATAATTATTTATTTTAAATTCAAAGCACAATTCTTAAAATTTATTAACCATAAATATTCATATACATATATATATATATATATATATATATATATCTTCTATTAGAGGTAAATAAGTATTGAATAATTTCAAAAATTCTTCGAAATAGATAACAAATCTAAAAAATAGAAAGAAAAAAAAAATAAACAAAATAAAAATTGAAATAGGAAAGCCTATGAATTTTAATTAAACCAGGAACCAATAATTTGTATATACAATTTTTACGGTAACATGACAAAATTATTTAAGACAAAATTACATCGGACAAAATTACATAAGACGAAATTACATATGGATAGAATTTCATATTTAAAAAAATTACATTAAATGTTTAAATTTTTATAAAATTATATTATTTGGTTTTCTAATGAAGGTACTTTTTTTCTTAAAAACGATTAAGAATACTAATTCTTTTATTTATAAATTTAAAGCAATTATTATATTTAAAATATTTTTAGATGCATTGTTTATGAAACGCAACAAAACCGTTGCGATCCTTATTGAAACAAAGTGTTAATTTACTTTTTCTGCATTTAACAAATCCTAGTTTGCTGCATCCAAAAAATTTAAACGTGCATCTGGTCAGCATCCCAACCGACCAATGGCTTTAATTGTCAATTCTCGCATCTTTATAATATAATTTGAAGATTTTATCTTTTTCTTTTTATTTCTAATTTTTTGTTCAAACCTGTTGAAGGGCTTTCGCCTATCATGCATAGCTTTTCAGAAAGGCCAATTTTTAAATCTACTAAGGATAACACTTTGCTTATCGATGTTATTTAATTTTTGAGGTTGTGGTCGTTTGTACCGTATCCACGCATTGCATACTGATACATCTAATAAATGGTAAAAAAAACTCTCATATACCATTTTCGAGAGCGTTATATTATTTTGTATCGACCAATCATTGCATCTAATAAATCCACTCCTCCCATAAATTTATTGTACTCTTTTACTATGGAAGGACATTGGACATCTATATTCTGTAGAGAAACTTCACCAACAAAATTTGAAAGGAATCTAACTATTTTAGCATCTTTCCAGCATACTACAGTTAAATCCATTCCATCTACATTAGAAGTTAATTCATAACATTCACCTCGATCTTTCATTTTCCAGAATTTTTCTTCTGGTAATTTACCCGTTAGTAAGCGATTTTTTCTCACAGTTCCCAAACTATAAATTCATTTTTTATAAAGCGCAGCAACTATGGATATTGACGTATAGTAATTGTCAAAAAATATCTTGTAATTGACAGGCATTTTTCTTGTTAATCTAATTTAAATTTTTTCCAATTCTAACCGAAATTTTTCATCATTTTCTTGACCATTATATAGTTCAAAATTATATGCATATCCAGAAACTCCACATAGAACATAAAATTTATATCGCCATTTATGTGGTCTTATCCGGAAATATTGTTTTGTGGAACACATTTGCTCATCAACACAAACGTATTCTTCAAAGAGAACTTTCTGAAAATTTCTTGTTAAAGCATTTATTAACGGCCGAATTTTATGTAGACGATCGTGTGAAATATTGTTTCAAGGTACCATTTTGAAATTTACATTACAATGTAAGTATTGTCTAATTTTCTCAAATTGCCTTATTGGCATAGTCTTTTGTATTAACAAATCACCTAAAGTGCTGTTCCAATATCTTCGAATATTTGGTATTGGAATAACCGAATTTTGAATATCAGTTTTTTCTACCAAAAATAATCCAGGTATATTTTTTTGATTATAAAATAAATTCATCTCTAACACGATGTTGGTGATCATGTCGTCATCGAAAAGGAATTTTAAAAAAGAATATGATGTATCAACTTCCATAATATTGCTAAACAATGAAGAAATTCCTTTAACTTCAAGACCATCAATTGTTTCAAATGGTTTTTTTTTTGTTTAAATCATTTTTTCGTAATCTTTTTTAATTTTTTTTAATTCCACTGCTGCTCTTGGTTCTTCACATAAAAAATCACATTCCACATCAATTGATACAGATCAATATCAAGATTTACTTCATTTTCATTGGTTTCAAATGAGTTATCGTCATTATATTTTTTTCGTTATTATGAATTTTGTTTAGTTCAATATCGTCATGTAATTCTTCATCACCTGATTTCCCAAATTCCTCCTTACTTTGATCCCAGTCATTGCATTGATCCCTAAATTGCTTCAATATCTTTATCAGAAACTGCCATAAATCCTGCCATAATAAAATGGGTCTTAATGCATATTATATCATATATGATATCAGCACCAGTCCACCTAAATCCCAAAAAAAAAATCACAATGACACAAAATCCCAAAAAAAAAATTCCAAATTAAAAAATCCCAAAAAGGAACTATTAATTTTTTTATGCATTTAAAGATTAAATAATTCTTTTTTTATTATATTTTTTACTAAAAGTGTGCCACATGCCCGTTTACCTGGCGTCGGCAAAAACAGAGTTCCAATAAATTTTAAGTTAATTTTTAAATGTATAAAACTTATTATTTTGTAACTTAGGACTTTGTAATATTGGGATTTTCTAACACTTGGATTTTTGAATTTTAAATTCTTTTTTTTTTGGGATTTTGGGTTTAGGATTTTGGTTTTGGAACCTTGACTTTGAGATTTCGGACCCAACCCGATATCAGCATATTGAAATGTGTCTTTTGACGTTTTAAAATGTTTTTCTTACTTATATTTTTTAATATTTTCAAAATGCACACTTTAGAGAATACAAAAATATTTATTTTTATTTATTTCTTTATTTATTTATTTATTTATTGTCAAGAAGAATATTCACAATTTTTTTAACAATTTTAATTTTTTTAGAGCTTATATACTATTGTATTTACACCTATGACCATTCATATAAAAATTTATACTGATTATTTCTTACCCAATTCAAAAAGTTTTTTCTCGTCAATTATTTTGACATAAATGTAACTAAGCAATTACTGATTTCAAAAATAAACGGTTACTTAAACTAATTTTCAACTAAATATTTAAATTTAAACCAAAGTAAATTATGAAAAAAATTTGTTTGTTTGGTGCTGTCATATATGATATGGTATGCAATAAAGGGATAAAAATAATATTTAACAATATTTTTAGAACGTCAGAAAAATCGTAAATTCAGTAAAAACTATAAACAAAACAAATATTTTGTTTTAATGGGCGGGTTTTAATGGGGGGCTTCCATAATTAATTTAACCGAGGCCTGTTGCGTTTCATAAAAATTTATATATGTAATTTTTTTAAATATGAAATTTTGTCTCTAAGTAATTTTGTCAATATTAAATTTTGTCTTTTGTAATTTTGTCCCGACACCAATTTTTACATAAATTGTTTACATATACCTAATACATTTTGTTTTGTTGTATATTATATTATTATTTAGTCTCCTTTAGTTTTTTAAAGGTAAAAAAACACGAAAACAAAAACAATAAAAAGAAAATTCAAATACCGGAATCATTATCGACAAATTTTCCATTAGAATAACAAAAAAAGAAACAAAGTAATGAAATCTATTTATAATTCCAATGTAGTATTCTTATATTGCGAACATAATTTTTTAAGTTAAATCACGCAATGCTATTGCTCTCTCGGAAAATGAGTAAAAGCAGAATAAATATCTTAAATTTCGAAACAATAGATTTTTTTTTTTTAAACAACAATGTGGGTAAGAATAAAATCGAAATACCATGAAACAAGAATTATTTGAAATTTTATTTTTTTTTGTTTTGATTTTTGTTTTTTCTTTTTTCAATAAAATCAAAGGTAATTTGTAATGCTATTTTCTCATAAATTAAATAAAGGTAAACCCTATAAATTGTCTTATTTTACTATTCTATTTTATTTCTTTAAATTTGAATATCACGATTTAATGAATTTATATTATTATTTTACTCGAACTTGTATAAATTATAATTTAGAAACAGCGTGGTGAATATTTTTTTTTTTAAATTTAGAATATTTTTTTTAACTCTATCTCAACATCCTGCCGAATAATAATAATTTTATACTGTTAGAGATACATCAGCAAGCATATTAGTTAATAGAATCTCTACGAAGCAATATTTTTTACAGAGATTTTTAAATTACAGCAAGCAAACCAGGTGGCAGAATCTCACACATTATAAATCTTATTTCCAGATGAAAGATAAAACGAAAGACGTAACGAACACATATAAATCACTTTATTTAGAGACGGAAATATTACTGTAATCTATGCATATTAATATTACAGTTTAAAAAACACAAGTGTAATTATAATACTTATTTTATTACACCTCCTCTAATTTAAAATAGCCAATTGTAATTCGGAAGTAGTTATTAACAACTCAAAACAGTTATTTTGAATTCAGAAAAATTACATCGTTTTTTTGGTTTTTTTTTTAATGGTTTATAACACTACCCAAATACTGGGAAACGATTCCTTTATAAAAAATTATTTTATGTTTGGAGTAAGGAGAAATCAAATATGGGCATTTCAACGGTATGAAAATGGCCACTTGAAACCTCTCTACACTGCAATTATTTCAATAGAACAAGTGTCAGTTCCAAAAAGATATGTGTAAAAAAGGGTGAGAGCTCCAATTTGAATTATTATAATTTTTTTTTTTAAATTGTAAGCAAAATAACGAGAAAAGTGCCCTAAATGCCTTCGCAGAATTTAAGCCATTTAGAAGATTGCAAAAAGAAGGACAGCAAAGAAATAAACAAAATTATAAAAGAACTAGGTCCGCATTGCTTTCCTCTTTCCAAAAAACAGTTTTAAAACAACTGCTTTATCTGTTTTGCTTTCGATCTTTATTTATCTGGTGACTTTACTTTGCTTTGCTATCCTGGTTCGGATAACTGCCATATAGAACCAAACACTCTCCAAGAATATTTCAAAAATCAAAAGTATTACAGACCTGAAAATGAGTATTTAGGTACTCTCTCAAAAGTAAACAAAAATGTTTTTTAATCTTTTCCAAAAATACGTACTGCTTCGAATAGCTGTCATACAACTCTTAGAACCCGCTAAGATTTTTTGGTTTTGTTTAAAAAATTTTGTTAATATGGTCAGCATTTCAAATTATCGTTTTAATTCTATTTATTCACTCGAGTGCTAAATATTTTCCGACAGCCCACATACAGTTATCGATGTGAGAAACACGGATTCTCCACATCTAGTCAACACATTTGCAGTGATTGTCTTTGTGCTTTATTGATGGTCATTGCATAGAATCGCGCCGGAAACTGTAAACGTTTGAATTCAAATGACATATCTGTTAAGATCATTGCAATATGTGGCAACTGTAGATCTTCCGCCTTGAACTTACTATTCAAAATTGTAGCCTCGATAACATTCCTCATCATCTTTTTAACTGAAAGTATTGTACCGTTGCAAAGTCATGGTGGATTGATGTTTGGAAGAAGAATAATAGGTACGCAAATGTTGAGTAATAAAATGTACGGCGGCATACCTGGTAATTCAAAAATTCCGTTGGGTAATTGACAACTTCGCCTCGGGGTTTGAGAAGAACCGGGCTGAGCAGTTTCTAATATTGTTTCCCGTTCCTTCTGAAGTACTTCAGATGTAGGTTGACCAACCGATCTCCGTTTGGGGGACATAACTATCGAAGATTATTATATAATTAATAAATTAATTATTAATTGGTTTTTTTTCGATATTCACACACTTCTCAAATAACATTCAAAACAATTTTTCTATAATACATTTTAGAACAGAAAAATACAACAAATAACTTATTTAAACTAAAATTACAAGCTTTAAGTGATCTTGAGGTGGTCTTAAAAATATAATTTATTTTTGATAGTATAATTTTATACCTTTACATGACTACCTACTTCAAATTTTCTAAAATAACATCGAAAAAATTTTCTTCACGATTCAAAGAACACACTTATTTTTTTATATAACCCTGACATCGATATTATTCAGATCACCATAAAATAACATTGAATAGAAATAACCTTGATATTATTGCACTATTATCAAAGTAAAAATAACCTTGATGTGACGACAATTGACTTAATCTTGATTATGAGCTAGAAATAACACTAGAATAACCTTAAAATATCCTTAGAGTGAGAAAACTCTTGAACTTAATATAACATAATTGTGTGTTTTGTACATGAGATAGTTGTAATTAATTGATTCATTTATTTTCACAACTTGATTTATTAGCTTTCAATAAAATTAGTGACCAACAACAGCTATTACACATACTTTACACATACATTATTTTTTCTTAGGTATGTTGAATGGTTTTCGATTTAATGATTTGTATAGTAATGCCTGAGTAGTAATAGTGGTTATAGTATCAAGCAATTCAAATTTTTACCTCACAGGTGTTATATTCTAAAGTCGAGGTTTTATTTTAGCTCATTAATGTTGGTACCTAGAACAACTCTCAACGAATTGAGGAAGTATATTCCAAGAAGGGCTTTTATTTTGCAGAATAGATAGAAGGCAATGCAGAGAATAAGTAGGATAGTTTAATCTTCTTCCAAATCTATATAGGATCTTCTAAATTCATGCGAAATGTGTCCGAGTCTTTTGATATGCTTGTCAATAAGGTAGTATCCTGTTTTAATTGATTTTTATATAATGTAAAATATTTTTTTTTACTTAACTTTTAAATAATTTCAAAATTAAAGTTTTTCAGCATATTTTCGATATTGCGAAAAGCGACGGCAACTGTTTTGGATTTTATGAGTCGCTGCAAATTTTATTTTTCATCTCGAGACCTTTAAAAATCTATAAAACATATATACGGCCCAAGCTCGAGTATAACTCACATTTATGGATAGGTGCGCCAAAAACTGCTTTAAATTTTTTGGACGATGTTCAAAACCGCGTCATTTGTCTTACAGCTCATTCCTCATAACACTCAGTCATCGTTGTATTGTTGGAGCACTTACTATATTTTATAGATATCTACTCTATGTTGCCGTTTGTTATGAAAAATTAAAATCACTTCTCCCTCCTCTCAAGCAATTTCATCGCATAATACGAGAGGCATCAACTGCCCACCCTTTCACAGTGGAAATTTCGAGGTGGTTTAAGTCCGGTTATGGAAATTCTTTTATAGTTAGAACATCTCGATTGTGCGCAATAACTATCCCCAATGGAAGCATTCCCAATGAGAGAAGGATTTCTTATTTAAAATTTACAGAGGTTTAAGACAAATATTAACAACAATGTTTTGTTCGATCTGTTCCACAAAATTTTTCTTCTTCCTTTTTCATTCATTTCCTTTAACAATCCTTTGCAACATGATGATGTTTCATGCCATCACTTTTCGTTTACACTTGGCATCATTGCGATGATGTTTTTTATCGATGTGTGTGGAAACATTTCATTCAATTCTAAATAAAAATTAATCGAATACAGCGAATACATAAAATTTTTCTAACCCTACTCAAAATTTTTATTTGGAATTATCTTTGGATTTGAAAGGTGTAATGATCGTTCAACAACAAGCTTTTTGTTGGATATTCTCTTTTTCTCAGAATTCAGACAATCCCAGAGATTGAACAGATATCCTTTATATAAGGGTGCTTAGTATTCAATGGCGTAACACGCAATTGGATGTTGTTACTGAATGAAATACTACGTGGCTCAATGGAGCTTCACATTGTGCCATATGTGCCACTTGGTGACTACTACCACAATTCCCCTGCATCATCTATTGTTACAAATATATAACTATATACAATTTTTATAGGAAAGGTAAAGTGAACTTCTGTTGATAAAATTTGATAAAAAAAATTTCTCATCTTTCTGAAGATTGTTTTATGTTCTTAAATAATCATTTTCATTAAAAACTTAAAAAATTATAAAATTTAAAAAAAAAAACACCCAAAACAAAGCACACAAGCTACCAGTCAAAAAGAAGAATTCCTAAGCATGAAACACATTTTCTCTTATGTTTTTTCTCTTCCCCCCGAAATTCAAAAACTAGTACTACTACTTTGAAACTCAACTCATAAGACCTGCAATTGAATAAATTTTTTCCTTATAATAATTTCTAAATTTAGTGAGTGTGAGTGAGTGTGTGTATTTATTAGAAAAACAAAAAAAATTAAGAGGCATACGTACTTCAAAAGTCCTTTCGTATATTTAAGAAAATAGAAAAAGGATATTAGAGTAAAAAGAAAAAAAAAGTAATATAAGTGATTGTATTTGACAACTAGAAAATTATAAGTTTGAAAAATGTTTGCTGTTATTAATTTTTTTCCAGTAACTGTTATACTAAACGGACGATGTTTAACAACGATTATATAAGATTGTAAATGTATTAGGGGAGATTAAAATGTTCTAGGTACATTTTTTTTTTGTATATATTTTTCATTTTTTCATTATAATTTATTAGCAGTGAATCAGAATGGGATGCATAACATATAGAGGAATAGTTTTATATAATTCTTCAAGGTCAAGGTTAAAACAAAATTCTTAAATTTATTTGATTTTTCAAAATGTAGGTATTTCAAAATGTCAAAGAAAAATGAAAAATATTAATCCACAGTTGCCAAAATATTTATTTTATTTTTTTTTTTTTTTAATCTCATCACAATCTATCTTTGTCATTTTCAACATTACCGTATTAATAGTGTTTTCCAAACTATGGTCTTTTAAAATATGGTCTATGGTAATTTTAAACAATTAAATGGAAAAGTAGAGAATAGATCTGAAAGGTCCACCTCCTGACGGTTAAAAAAGTTCATTTTATTTTCAAACCACAATCCTTAGATACTAAATAATTTTGAAGATTTTTGACTCTTTTTGACTTGCAACAGATGAACCAATGAATTAAATCATGACGTAGAATCATTCTTAAGTCATCATCATCATTTGCCTTTGCCATTTTCACAGGGCGGGAATAAAATCATCCTCAAGTAGTATCAGTTAATGGCCTTGGTAGAATCTAGGATGTCTAATCTACTTGTCAAATATATTTAATAGAATTTATCGTCTGACTTCAACTGTAGTAAACCATGGGTCACTTGATTTGGATATCGTTCGAGTCTGAGTCGTGAAATAATATTTCCTATAAACAAATTTTATTAATTTTTATAGGATAAATAAAAATTAATAAATTCAATTTTGTGATCTTTGCTATGATTGGAATTTGATGCTTCTTTTCACACCAAAACTCAAGTAAGTGTGTTTGTTAAGAGAAATATAGGTCTATTTTTGATATTTTTATATTTATTTTGTTATTTCATTTATTTATTATGTATGTAGATGAGTAATTACTTTATTGTTATAGAAATATAGTATTTCATGTTAGAAAAATAATTATCAAATTATTGAAAATACCAACAGATAATGAAAATTATGGTTAATCACCGGTGAAATTGATTAATTTATCAATCATATGAATGAGTCATATCATATTCATGAATATTCATGGTAATTGTGTCTAATAACCACTGAAACCCATAATGTTACATTTAAACTAAAGTGTAGGCGATCAAATAAATAACAGCTAACCTAATAATCGATTGTTTTAAAAGAAAAATTTTAAAAATAATAGGACCAATAAAAAATTACGCGTATATTAGAGAATGTGGTATGATGATGTAGTCAAGTGAGAGCCGGATTTTTTGTCAAAAAAAAAAATGTTGAAAAAAAATGTCGAATACGAAAAAATATTAAAAAACAAAATTTCGAAAAACCGGTTCTTAAAAAAGAGTCGAATTTCAATGTTGGAAAAAAAATAGTATTTTTTGGAATAATATATTTTAGAGCTAGTTACACAAATAAGCTCTTATCATACACGAAATATGTACCCAATTAATATACAAGTTTCAATAGTATGTTTATTATGGGTTTGGGGCGAGTATCACCACAGTTATAAGTGTTTTGTTATTAAATAACTGGTATATGAAAAACATCTTGGATGGGATCCGGTCTCCCACAATTTTTATAAGAAGTGTTGCCACCGAGATCAAAGATAGGGTCAAAATCTCAAATCTATAGTTCATCGAAAAGTTGATTTAAAATCGATTTGAATATTTGTACTCCAAAAACAAAAAAACGGAACAAAATTAAATCGATTATTTTTCTCTGTTTGTTTATTTGTTTTCATATCTTGCATCGACTTTGTTGTCAATTTTTTTTTAATAAAAGCAAACATTTAAAATTTGCGAATTTGTATTTATGATTTTTTATTTGAGATGGTGTGGTTTTTAAATTTAGTATTCAATTTCTACACAATTCCTTAAATAATCCTAATATTTTGTTCCCCTTTGTCATTAATTTAAGTAAAAATTAAATCTATGTCTTTCTGGCTCTAACATTCATAACAGAAACTATCTCAGTGTTATTAAAACAAAAACAAAATATATATTTTAATGTTGATCTTTTCTATAGATATAAACTAACTTACCTTTATCTAAGTATTTTATGTCCTTATAACTCTAACTGACACAAAAGAACTTTCTTTTATATCAAAAAAGACAATCTGAAAATAGAATTAAAAACGTTTTTTAATAAATATTTGTACAGTAAATATATACAATATATATAGTAAATATAAAACTATAAAAAAAAAACAAATAATGTAAAAAATAAATCCAAAGACTAACATATTTTCTTCTGTTCTATTCACAAATTGACAAGTCCTTTTCTCTCAGTCTCAATGTTATAAAAAAAATACAAATAACAAATAATCGAGAACATTCAACAAAGCCAACACATCTCCATCAGAGGAGAAGAGTTACTGCTCTTATTACTATCATACCATCATATACTCGTACTATATTAGTAATACTAGTATGTATGTATATGTTATTATAACTTCAAGGTAAGATTAAAAAAGGAATTAATCGGAAAATTAAATAGATTGAATAAGGATTTAAAGGAAAGAAATCAGAGTATCTATCGTATCAGCAAAAATAACTTTTATTTAATGTTTAATGAACTTGATATAAGGAGTAGCAAATATTACTTAACTATACCATGATATTATTATGTTAGTGTGTATTTAACTATATATGTATATAACATGAAATTGATTCAATGCAAAATTATATAGAATAACATAATATTAAGAAATAGAAAATAAATTGTTTCGACTTGTATTGTAAAAGATATTTTTGTTCATTTAATTCCTTAATTAAGGATTAGGAATTTTTCGTATTAATATGAAATCTTAGGGGTAAAATTATGTGTAATATGTTTTTATTAAGTTTTTTTTTTCTTTTTTTTGCTATTCTTCTATTTCTTATCTGATATCCATAACTGAATGTTCATGACCATTTGAAAATGCTTAAAGTAATTCACTAACAAAAATATTATTTCGGAATAAAACGAAAATAAGAAATTTAAATTTTTGTGTTTTTTGTAGATTTGGTTATCGAGAAAGATATGGCCACATAGACTCACTGTTATGTTTTTTACGGAAACTCTACTGATTTTCTGTTATTGAATTGTATGTTTCTAATAATTCTTCAACAATATTACGCATCAAACAGTACATAAGATATTATGTGATGGTATGCGATAGTAATGTGCGTAGGGTAAGCAGTGGAACACTTGTAGACCAAAAAGTGCTGTCCACGGAATCAAAAAGATTTTCGCTGCAAAATGATGAAAACAATTTTTATATATGTAAAATGTATCTAGAAATTAGAATCCCGCATAGATTTTTCTTTTAGACTACAGAACAAGTTAAAAGTAGAAAAGATGTAGGATAGTTCTCTTCTTCCTCATCAAAGTAGTTAAGAAGACCATGAATAAGTAGAAAGATAGTAATTTGATAAATGTTAAAATAATTTTGCATTATTTTTATTTAATCGGAGTTAATTTTGTAAATCTAAATTTGCAAAACGTTTTTTCATAAGATTAGCTGGCTTTCTAAAATTTTGCTCAATATCTAAACAATTGTGAAATCAAAAATTAAATATTTAATTTAAATAAATAATAATTGTTTCTGATTTTTCAAATATTTATGCTTCTCATTTTTTTTTATGTTATTGAGAATGGAATATAAATGTTCTAGCACAAATTTTTACTTCAACATAATGACCAATTTTATATTAATTTATTTTAATTTATTTTTTTTTCTAAAAACAAAGACATTGAATTTGAAAAATAATATAAATATATCACAACGAAAAGGTAAAAGAAAACAAAAATAATTATTCTGTGAACGAATGAACTCAAACAAAAACAAAAAAAAATGTTTAAAATATTTTATTCAAATTAAAAAATAGTGGACATACCTTGATTTATAATCTTAAAAAAATATAAAAATGAATAATGATTGATATTGTAAAAATAAAATAATTTACATAAATTCAATAAATTAAAAATTTCGTTTCCTGATAGAATGTCCTTTTTTCAATGTTAAACAAATGTTTACAACATTTTTTCAAATATTTTTCTTCTTTACATTAATTAAGTTGATTTTTTAATTAAAGTAAATTGTGTTCGAAACGGAAAGCAATAATCCACTAGTGTTTAAGATGTTACCGAGTTAATTTAAAGATTTAAAGTTATCTATGTTTTTATTTTAGTTCAACATACAGGAGCAGGTTTTCACCCAAATTGTATTAATAAGGTATTATGCTTACTACTGCATAAAACATACTCCTGTATATTCTGTTTATTTTACTTTTTTTCCAAAATATACTCGTAAATTCAGCATAGAAATCAGTTTATTTTGGAAATTTATCTTAAATAATGATGTAAAAAACGAATTGGTTTGATATTTAATATGTCTGTGGTAAATATTTTTCTCATAAAACTGATACTGGCGCCAAAATCATTGTCGTAGGTAATCAAACAAAAACAAAAAAAAATGTTTCCAAATATTTTATTCAAATTAATAAATAGTAGACATATCTTGATTTATGATCTTATAAAAATATGAAAATGAACAAAGAAAAATATTATAAAAATAAAATAATTTACATAAATTAAATAAATTAAAAATTTTGTTTCCTGATCGAATGTCCTTTTTTCGAGGTTAAACAAATGTTTAAAAAAAATTTTCTTTTTTACATTTATTGTTTGAAACGAAAAGCAATTATCTACTAGCGTTTAAGATCTTACTGAGTTAGTTTTAGTTAATTTTTTAATATAGGTTAACATAATGACACAGGTTTTCATCAAAATTTAATTAATAGGGTATTAAGTTTACTACTGTATTGAATTTACTCCCGCATTGTATTTATGTTACGAGATTTCACAATACACTCGTAAATTCAGCAGACAAATCAAATGATTTAGATATTAATTTTAAATAATGATGTAAAAGACGAATTGGTTTGATATTTAATATGTCTGTTGTACATATTTTTCTGATTAAACTGATACTGGCGTCAAAATCATTGTCGTAATTATTCGTAATCCAACTACTTAATTTAAGTGTTTAAGTGTTGCAATATTTTAAAGATTTTATTTTTGATAAATATACATTATCAAGAAGTTAAAAAAATCATAGCAATAAAAATAGAATCTTTTAAAAAATTCAAAATCTTTATCATTTAACGCAAATTGTCTTTTATTGTCTCAGACATTTGACGCATTGATTGACGCATATATATGATACAAATACAAAGCAAACAAGACTATAATAAAATGTTCATTATTGTATTATTATTTTACGAAATTATTAAAATTATACTTGGACAATTTTTAAAACTAAATCAGTTTTATTTATAATATTTCTTCTAACATTTATTGTCTAAATAATTCTAAAACTTACTATAAATGATATCCCCCACACAATCAAAGTTCTATTTTTCAATTAAACTTTGTTTTTCAAAATAGCGTGCATTCTACAAAAACCAAAAAACAAAAATCCGTTATAAAATATTTTTAAATTAATTCCAAAACAACAACAGCAAGAAAAATATATATAATCCAATCTACCAACTCTGGAATTTCATTGAAACAAAATAATCCAAGACTGACCTACAAAAAAAAAACAATAGCAAAAATATTTTTTTTTCTTTATTGTTTTCATTTATGTTGTCTAATAACCTTCAAACTTTGCATCAAAATTTACTGCAATTTATTTTACCACAATTTCTATTTTCTATTATTATATATAAATATATATATAAAGTTCCATTTTATATAATAAAATCGTGATATTAAATAAATCTATTCGATTTAAAAAACAAAAAAAAATCGCAATTCTTCTGTCAGAAGAATCCAAGGAGAATAAAACAAAATATTCATGTACTTAAATAAATGTTGTCATATAAAGAATTCGTGTCTGGATAATTTTTTAAATTTATATTTTTGATAGAAACAAGATACTACCATCAGTCTAATAGAATGCGTTTCTTTTCAATTTTTATTAGAAAATTTTATTTTTAAAATGAAATTTTAGTCACGTTATATCCTTTTTTTAAAACTGAATTTCGTTATTTCAAATATGAAAAATTATTTCATGATCATAGATGTTTTCAACTACAGCTACAACAAATACAAAATAAATTAGATTACCTTGATAAGAAAATATTATTGCCATTATCATAAATGAATTGTATTAAATGAGTTGAAGGTAAATAAAAGTAATATTTAGCAACCGGACTAAATTAACTTCTAACTTTTCATATTCTTATATAATTTTATTATATATATTATTCTGTACACATAAAGTACATTTTTAATTCAATATGAACATAGAAGTATTGTTTTTTTTTCTTTTCTTTTCTACAATATTAATAAGAAAGAACAAGCATGAATGTATCATTATCACGCACACTTCTGATGAAATTCATGAGAAATCTTAAAATAGAAATTCTTGATGAAAAAAAAAAAAAATTATTCTATCGAATATACAAATCTGATATTTGAATGACATTTTCTATATAATTAAAAAATAAGATAGGAAATTTTATAGACTCAAAATTCTTTATACAGGATGAAATGTTGATATCTTTTGACCTATTTAAATAAATTTTTAAAAAAAAATTCTAAACAGGGATTTATTGCTAAATTTGATATTTGATATTGGCCAAAAAATTGAATTGGAAAAATATTGTATTACCGAATTTTGATTATTGTGCAACAAATCATATTTTCGGAGTCATTTGAACACCTCGGTCACAATCGGTTCATATTACTTACGCATTAAAACGAAAAGCATCACAACATTGTATATAAATGATATTGTGACATGACAAGTACCAAAAGCGGAAACAATAAAATATCTGGAACTACACCTTGACTCGCGTCTTAACTGGAAACACCAATTTAAGCAAAAAACATTACAAAATTAAACAGAAAATCAGAGATATGAACTGACTAATAGGGAGATAGTCTAAACTTAGTCCATACTTCAAGTATATAAAAGCATAATCAAAATATGAGTCGACTGCAAGTATATAAAAGTATAATCAAAGTATATGAACTTACACTGTGGAGATGTACAAAAAACTCTAATTTATTAATTATACAGCGCTACAAAAATAAATTTCTTGGAACTATTACGAATGCATATCGTTATAATTCAAACGGAAATATTGATACAGAGATCTAAAAATAAAAAAATAGGTTACGTAATTAGTGAGTTATATTTCACAAGAAACATACAGCTTGTTAGTGAATGTCAACCGTATAATCTTAGAAGAGGGAAAAACTTTAGAGTTGCACGTTTCAACAGAACAGCAGCCAATTAGTGCACAACGGCTTGCAGTTTTTTAACTCCCTCTGCCGAATGAGATTAAATATATCCCTTATATACATATCAATGGACTTAGAAAGACTGTTTATATATAGAATTGCATAATTGTATGCTATAGAAATTTTTTAGAATATTCGTTTTTTGAAGTTAAAGATTTTTATTTTTTATTTTTGTTGATTTTGGAATTGAAAGTGTTCTTTTGTTGATTGTTTTGAATCATTCGTCTTTTTTATATTGAATTAAATTTAATTAAATTAGTAGTAAAAATTTATTAATAATGTTAATTATATATGGCTATACATTATAAATAAATAAAAAATAATAATGTCTAACAAATATCCACTACAGCTCCGAAGATAGGTAAATTAAAAAGATAAATCGACAATTAGATAAATCAAATTTTTTAAAAAAGATGAATAACACATTATTCCAGCTTGTATAGTATATCCTTGGTGGTGTTGATAATTTTTAGACATTATTTGTACAATCAGAATGTCTTTAACCCTTGTAGTTAATGTCAAAATTAAAATTAAAACAATTTTTTTCTAAAATACTCCAAGGAATCACACTCTTAATGATTTGAACCACCCTGTATAATATAAAAAACAAATTAATAGTAATATAGACAAAAGCTAGAAAAAATTCCTTAAAGAAAAGAAAACGTGTGATCTCTGAACACTTTGAAATGGATTATAACAGTAGGGAAGGAGAAAAAAAACTAGATGTATTAACAATTTTCTATTTAATTTTAGTTTGTTTGACATTTTATTAAAATTAACCCTCTAAACGGTACTGTTCATATACGTATCGAGATGTTTGTAGCTCTGTTGAACCAATACCGTTCATATGCCTCTCTCTAAGCTATATGTATGTTCATAGGTATACTGTATGTAGGTCTCTATACCAGACTAGTATAATCTTTCTGTCTATGACACAACCTCATGAGCATGCTTTTCGGACCAAGCCTTGTATTCTGTTAAGATTTATATAACATCGTTTATTTTTAAAATATAGTTTTTATCAAAAGTTATGAAGAATATGGATTATTTATATTTATATGAAGGGATGTATTATAAGCATAATTAATAAGCATAAGCATTTCGTTGAAGAAAATCATTGTAATAGTAATTTCTGTCGAATTTTTATATCAAAATATGTTTTCTCAAAAGAAAATTCTTCTAATAACCAGTTTATTAGCTTTTTCTCTTTGAAACAGCACAGGATACTATTTGAGTTCAATACAATTTGGTGTATTTAAAGACGTTGGTTATACCTTCTTCATTTTTTTTTTGTCTCATCAACTTATATAATTTGCAAGTCACGATGTAGATCACTGTTGTTGTTTCACATGTAACAAGTAGTCGTATAGTATATATCAGTTTACCACTGTACTTCGACCTAAGTGCATGTGAATTTTTGCGGTGTAAAATTTAAAAAAAAAAAAAAGTAAAAATTTAAAATTTAAAATTCTAAAATTAAAATGAAAAAGAGATAAACAAAAACAATTCAAATAGTGCTTTAAATAAACAAGAAAAAAAAGAAAAAAACAAATTATTAATATTTAATCTAAATACAGTGTCAATAACAATATAACTATTAAAACAGAAAATTAAATTATAATAATTGCATTAATCAAAATATTTATCTAAAATTAACAATAGCCAAAACTTAAATTTTATTCCATTCTCTCCTATTATTCTATTATTTTATAAATGTTGTTAACTCTTCGTCTTAGCTGACAATAGTAAATCATGACGCGCACGTACATAACATACTCGTTCTTGTTCAAATTCAAACCGTATCCAATACATTATCTTAAGCCCCAAATTTCTTTAATTTTTTTTTTTTTTTTTTTGTTTTTCTTTTCTAAATTTCTTTTTCTTTTGTGAATCTCTCATTAATTCATTATAATTTTTATTTTTGTTTTATTTTATTTTTTTTTTTTTTTGTTGTTATACCGTAATTTTCTCAGTGTTCTAACCTGCAGTGAATGTCTCTGAGAGTATTTCTACACTCAATAAGGTATTAAAAACTGTTGTGTGTAGATATTGGTCTCAGTTGCATTCATTACAGGGGTGGTACAAGTAAGTGGTAATGTGGGCCAAAAAGAAAAAAATTTAAATTTAAAGGGAAAAAAGATTTTAAAAATTTAAATTATTTATTTATTTTTTTTTTTTAGGTTCTTTTTTTTTTTTTTTTTTTTGTTTTGTTGTTTTTTATTTTTGGATTACTTCTGTTAATTTTAATTTATTTACCTTTTCTCTTGTAAATTGTTCGCTATAATGTTTAAGATAGATTTTTGTAACATCCGCGGTCTATCAACGAATTTCCATTCCGTCGAAAGCCTTCTACGGCTTCAAAATCAGCAATTCTAGCACTAAGTGAAACACAAGTTGTGAATAATGATATTAATTTTAATATCAATAATTATTCGCTTGTGCCACTTTTTATACCCCATAGAGGGATTGCTTTGTATATACGAAATGATGTAGCTTATAAGACACTTCAAAATTTTGAGTGTTCCAACCCAATTTATCAATATAATTGGATGAAAATACACGTCGATAAGCGCATCATTCACTTCTGTTTTATTTACAGATCGCCTCAAGCGAACCAGCTAGAAACTGATATGCTTATAGAAAGTCTATCCAATCAGATAAACTCAATTCTGGAAACCACTCCCGAATCTGAGATTGTTTTGGCGGGAGACTTTAATATTCATAACAGGGACTGGCTTCACTTTTCTAGTCACAACAGTCCCGAAGACAAACAAGTTGAACTTTTTTCCAACTTTTTCAACCTTTCTCAACTTGTCAAAAGCCCTACGAGGATACCAGACCGACGCGACCAGAACGGACATCTCCTGGATTTATTCCTAACTACCCATCCAGAGAAATATTCAATCTCTGTTAACTCTCCGCTAGGTGGTTCCGACCACTGTCTTGTAAGCACAAGCTTCGAAGTAGGTACAACAACCAGTTCTTCTAATTCTCCCAAAAGAATTGATAATTTTTATATTTTTTTGATTTAAGGACAATCTTACAACATTTTGACCGAAAATGATTTTTTTATGTGTATTTAAAAAGTCTCATTAATTTAGAACTTCAACTATGTGATGACACAAACAAAATCTATCTTTGAATAAATTTATTTAGATACATGTCACTTAGATTTTAATATAAATAATGTTGGAGTTTCGGTTTTCCAATGGTAATATACTAAACAATACAACTCGGCACGGGCTTTAAATATTATGTATTTATTTTATATAGATAGGTAACGGAAAATGGTTATTCGAAATGCTGCTGAAGTACCTAATCGTGCCTTTCTATTACCACGATTTATTATTATTTGTTTTATCTGATTATTCATACAAGGAACTCAGAAGTAGAACAACCCTGTGCGTTAATGCAGCTGCAGTTTATTCACTTTACTTTATTAATAGAATTTTAATAATTTCCAATTCACAGTTATAAGTGTAGATAATTGATCAGAACATAAATAATAGTAATTCTTAATAAATAAATTTGAAATAATCAATTTATTACAAAATCACATACATTAATATATATTGAACATATACTACTCTTTCAAAATTCAGATTTTGTATTCACAAACCTTATAGAATAAAGTAATTCAATTATTAACTAACTTTAAAATAAAATTTAATTAAAATCAGTAATTTAAAATCCTCACATGAAATTATTTAAAATTTCTATTACAATATTAACATCTTTTGGTTTTAATAAATTGATATTCAACAAGTCAATTTACAATTTAAGAAAAAATTAATTTTCTTAAAATATTACTCCTTTTCAAATCTAAAATTTACCAACAATTTAGATGTTTATTCATTTATCATCTTCTTTTGAATTTAATTTTCATTAGAATAATTTCAAAATAAATGTCCTTTAAAATTACACCTTCGAAGAAGTCTTACCTAATGAATATTCCAAATGCAATAAATATTATTTATTTCTTAATGACATTTGAAATTGAAATCATAATCAAATATTTGGCAAGAGTGAATAAAAATTAATAATAATAATAATAATTATTATTATTATTATTACTATTATTATTATTATTATTATTATCATTATTTTTATTATTATTATTGTTATTATTACTATTATTATTATAATAACTCTTCGGAATCATCTTATGTACTGCCTTCAACAAATACATAAAAGGAAATTAACCTTTCAAATTCATTTTATGCTCTTATATTTTATTGGAATTATTATTATACATTGAATATGATAATCCTAACACAATAATATAAAATTTCAATTTCTGAAAATAATATAACAAAATAGATACAGACATCCTTTTTAGGTTATTAAAAAAAAATTATTTAACTCTATGATTTATTCTTACAAATGTTAAATGTAAATAACAAAGGTTAAAATTAGAATCATTTCTTTGCAAATGATACTTAAGATATTATTTTTTTTTTTATTTTTGTTTTGTTTTTTATTATCTAAAAAAAAAAAGCAGGCATTGAATCTGAAAAATAATTTAAATATTTCATAATGAAAAGGTAAAAGAAAACGAATTATTTTGTATTTTGATGAACTAATGAACTCAAATAAAAACAAAAACAAATGTTTACAAATATTTTATTCAAATTAATAAATAGTAGACACATCTTGATTTATGATCTTAAAAAAATTTGAAAATGAACAACGAAAGATATTATAAAAATAAAATAATTTACATAAATTTAATAAATTAAAAATTTTGTTTCCTGATAGAATGTCCTTTTTTTGAGGTTAAACAAAGATTTAAAAAAATTTTCAAATTATTTTCTTTTTTACCTCAATTAAGTTCATTTTTTATCAAACTAAAATGTTTTTGAAAGGGAAAAACTTTTCTACTAGGGTTTAAGATCTTGCTTGAAGCTGGTTTAAACATTTTAAGTTATCTATTCCTTAATCTAATTTAACGTAAAGGATTGGGTTTTGATTGTTTTAATAAGGTATTATGTTTACTACTGTATTAAATTTATTCCCGCATTGTATTTTTTTACTTTTATGAGACAAATAAATTTTATTGGAAATTGGTTTTAAATAATGATGTAATAGACGAATTGCTTTGATATTTAATATGTCTGTGGCAAATGTTTTGGCGATAAAACTGATACCGTTGTCAAAATCATTATCATCGTCAGTAAATTATCCAAATGCTTAATTTAAGGGTTAGAAACTGTTTTCTTGAAGTGATGAAGAAAGCATATTGGTTTTCAAGAAAAAATCATAATAATAGAAAATTTTAAAAAATCCAAAATGTTGATAGTTTAACGCAAATCGTATTTTAATGTTTCAGACAATTATTTGACGTTCATATAGAACACCAAAAAACACGGCTATAATAAAATGTAAAATTGTACTATATAAATTGTATTTATATGTAATTTAAACACTGTATTATATTTTATAGAATATGCTGTAGGCTCTAGGTGAAACATCTTTGTTAATAACTTTTTTTTTTTTTTCTTTATTATGTCAAACGAGTAAAATACAAATTTTGTTATAATTATAATCTTATTCAAATATTTATAATATATAGTTCAATTTTATTATTAAATCTATTATTAAATCTAATAGTAACATGATCTTAAGTATAGAGAATATTTATATTTGATTTATTAAAAGATAAAAAAGATAAAAGAAAGTAGTTTAGATTAAGATTAACATTATATACTAATTAATTTAAAATGCAAAAATGTATGTTTAAGACCTAGCCTAAGCGGTCTGGTCGAATTTTGTATTATAAATCAATTTTTATTTTCTTAATACGTGTTAAAACGATCACATGAATACACAATAATAATATAGAATTAATGTAAAATGGATTTACTTTTTAATATAATTTTACTTGCATTTAATTTTATTACTTTATTACCAATTTGTTTTTTTTTTTGCATTGCTATTTCTATTGTTTTGATTACATTTTATATTTTTTATGATGGAAAGAAAGAAGTATGAAGACAAGATATAAGAACCAGAAGAAGAAAACAAAAACAAAAAACAACAACAACAAATAAAAATAATACATTTCTGCCAATAAATCATAGAGTTTAAAATGTGAAAAGAAAAAAGAAAAAAAAAACTCAAAAATCAAAAATATATACTCTTTTCGTTTCTCATACTCTTAGAATAAATCATATTTTAAATAAAATAGGAAAACAAAAAATGAATATTCAATTGATACGTTTGCGTACCCCAAAATTTGTAGGTAATTTCAAAAGTTAAATATACTTCTTGACACAACCGTTTAAACATTAAAATTTTTAATCAAATTAATTAATATCATTAATTTTTATGTTTAATCTTATAACATCCATTTATTTTTTTCTCTTCTTTTTAATTATTTATTTATTATATTTCTCAAAATGAACTACAAAGCTCGTACAGAGTATATTTTTATATATATTATACAATTTTAGGGCCCAACATTTTGCATCCACATTTGTAGCAGTTTAATCTTTCAAGCTAAAACGGTTTTTTTTTGCCTTTATTTTGTTTTATTTTGTACTTTTTTCTTATATTTTTGATATATTTTCATATATTTCTTATGCATTTCCCCACATTCCTATTCCATATGCGATAGTACTGTCAAATAAGCTAGTATACAACTATTTTTTTTACCTTGAATGAATTTTTTTAATATATCTACCTAATTTGTTGAAATTTCGGTATTATGTTTTAAACTTGCATATTCCAATTTAAATTAGTCGCCAGCACTGATGATGGAAGTAAGTTGCTTCCGAAATATCGATATATTTACAATAAAAATAAATTATTAGCGAAAGGAAATTCAACTGTTAACCCTTTCACTATTGAATTGTAATGCAATAAAAATATTTTTTACCTTCATTATTTTGATCTTTATAGAATACAAATAAATAAAATTTTAAGTGCTGAGATCATACATTTGTCCTTTGTAATGGACATAGCTAGTAAAAAGGTTAATAAGAAATCTGATTATCAAAAATAACCAAAAAATGGTATTATATCGATATATTTATATACTGCTTTGAATAACATATATTTTGACTTGTTAACATAAATTGTTAGATAAATGTATGCCCAATCTATTTTAAATAAATTAATTAAACTCAACAAATTTTAAGGATCAAAGTGTTAAAATTCGTGTAAATTTTAGAAACAGTTATAAACTAAACCCAGTTTTGTCTGGTGATTACACAAATTGATACATCGAAATAGAAAACAAATTCATAATAACACAAGTTTGCAAAGAATTAGTTTTGTCATCGAAAACAAAATGGTAACAGACTTTTGCCCACATTTTGATGGTCATCTCACTGTAATTTTGTGTGATACACAAATTTTTATATTTCGATTGTCGTCAATAAATATATGATTCTGAAAATGATGATGTGGTCTGGAGAAGTAGATATAATGGTCTGTTGGCCACCTAAGAAAGTAAGTAAGTCGTAAAAAATTATGATAATCATTTAAAGTGAAAATAATTCAATTTCTGTAGTCACTTTTTATATGTATACTCGACAAATTATTGAAATTTAGAAATTGTTAAATCTCTTAAAAAAATATATTCAGCAAATTAATCTGAATACCACTTGTTTAATATAAAACGAAATAAATACAAATAATTTTTATGTATTTTGTAGTCTTTCACATTTTTTAACATTTAACTAATATTTTTCAAGATTATAATGTCTATATTTTTCACTAATTCGAAACTATTTCCTTTTATTTTTATTTTTCTCAATACATATTTACTTACTTTTGAACTTAAATGTCACTTACTAAACAAAAAATATTAAAACATATGAACAATAAATGAAATTAAAAAAAAAGTATAAAGTGCTGCCGGCTATTTTTACAGACTATGGGAATCAGAAAAGGTAATTAAAATGATATGAGATTCGTCATTCTCATTTTTATTAGATGACTATCGAAATACGTGCCATTTATGAAATAGATAAGAATTTGAAAATGTGAACTCAGTTTGATATCACCCACCAGTTGTGATATGGTGAAGGGTATTTCTATGGATCTACAAGTATTCTAGTACCATGTGTTCAACAACAATCCACCAACTTTTGAAAATTAAAACGTATACGTAACAACACTCTGTATTATATTAATTTTGCACAAATTTCGTAATCCTTATAAGCCTTTAATACTAAAGTTAAATAAAATAATTGATATTTTAACCTTTTTGTTCATATCAAATGTCATTTGATTTAATAAAGAAAACAAATGTAAATTAAAACCTTTAAAAGCACTTTAACATTTCTTTTTTCATTTTATTTTTTTATATTTCAAGGGGCTCAAATAATTTCACAAATATTATATGTAAATTAAAAATACAACAATAGAGGTTATAAAAGATCATGTAACATTTTAAAATGATAAACTTAAAAATTACCTTTACTTTTTTTTATTATAAATTCGTTTTTTATACAATTCATTCAACTATCCTTTAGTATATAAACTGTAAAAGGACATAACCAAAAAAATAAAATAATAAAAATAAGTAGAAAAACAAAAATTTAGATTGTAAAATGTGATCAAGAGGATGAATATTTAAGACTACAAGTTAAATGCAAGTGAACAGAACGAACAAAAAAATGTAAGCCCATCTGTTGTAATACAAGTCACTTTAGTTTATTCCTTTGAATAAATGTTTGCCAAAAATGTATGGTCATAAAAATTCAAAAATACAACAATTTTTTGTGTGTTATTTTTATTATTTTTTTTTTTTTGTAAAATATCCTTTTTGTCTCCATAATTTTTAACATTCATATATTATATTATATTATATAGTTACATTGGTGTATAACTAGATGATATATTATATATATATATATATATATATATATATATATATATATATACATATGTATGTATACATTAATTTTCTACTGTACAGTTTTAAAGGCAATTACCCACTTGAATAATATTGCATCCCAAGTTCGAAAATTTATTCATAACGATTAGAAAAATTGGTCAGCATTTTAGTTTATTTTTTAATTATTCTAAATAAATTACAAGGTGGATTCAATTCAGACATCCTAAGTTACTTTTTTTCTTTAAATTAATAATACTCACAGATAATTCTGAATTTTTTAGAATTAAAAATAATAGTTATGCACTGAAAATGAAATTTATTTGAAGTAATGCTAATTTTAAAAATCAAAAATAAATAAAACAAAAACTCTATACATACAGTATTAATGATTTTATGTACTTTAGTTATTGCACAGGTCTAATATATGGCACCATTATTTATCATACAAGATGAAAATTACATAGTTATACGATATAATTTCTATGTACACAGGTATATGAGAACTGATAGAGTGGGGTGCCTCTTATTCATAATAATTGTCCAAAAAACCTGATCAGATGGGAATAAGACTGAAATGTCTCTTATCAAATTATAAGCATTTTGCTTTTGTTTACACATTTTCATACAGATTGTTATATTAGATTATTTATAGTTTATAGACCTTATCTTCCCCACAAAGTATTTTATTTTAGACAATTTTTTATTTGTTGATTTATACCAGTTTATTGAGCAGGATAATTAGGCTGATATACTTAGATACCTAGATTGATGATTTTATTCATTTATAAATCTTAACAATAAAATTTTACTTATCTTCATTGGTTTTGAAAGTTTAGTAGAGAATGAAAAGAGGATTTATAATAAATTAAATTAATTAATTGTTGAAAATAGTCAAGTATTTTGATTTTAATTTTTACAAACACACGAATTTCTTCTACTACTTTCAGACTTCTTAGTATTTTGCACTCCACTCAAGTCAAAAATATTCCATTTTTTTCAACAATTAGCTATATACAAATTTTACTCAAACGGTAAAAAATAAGTTTCTCTAAAAAAAATTTCAAGTTTTAGACTAAATTGTGACATTGTCTTAAATACATCAGACCAATAATTATGTTGTATTAATGTAAATATATAAAACAATAAAAGTGTTGTATTGAATTCCTAACATATATGTGTGATTAGTTTATATTTAGGTAACTTAATTTTAATTTCTTTGGTTGGTATAATCCTAACTGGCGTTTTGAACGTTTTAAAAGACGTAATAAATTAGATGCTTTAGTTGTTTTCTCTGTATTGTCAACAACCAATGATAAATTTTACATTTTACTGTTTTTACAAATGCTCTATATACGTAAAGATCCATAACGATTCCCTGAAACATTAACCGAACGATTATTTATTCTTCATTATTTATTATTTGATATCTAGCAAAGCCACATACGCTACCGCTTTTAAGTGTATTCTAGACTATCAAGGAAATCAGCAGAGTTTTACTCTTTTAAGGAAGTTTTCAAGTAGTATCCTATCTACTGAGAGTGACTTGGAATATAATTTATTGGTAAATTCTAACCTCAAATTATAACATTATGTCATATCGATACTTTTACATTCTTAAAATCGTACATTTTCATGCTTTACGTGTGCATTTAAATTCATTTTAGCTAAATCATAGAAACTAACAAAAGCAATTAAGAATTAACCTGTTATGTTCGGAAAAAAATTCTTCTGTGAATTCTTGATGTTTAAATTTATATTTAGAGTTTTCCTACCACATGATTAAAATTTCATACCGTGTGCAATTTTTATCTTTTTCTAATTCTACCATTTTACTGAACATTTCTGAAATTCACACTCAAAAATTTTGAAATTTGAGAAATAAAGTACACCTTAATTAATGTATATATAAATTAAATTTTACACAGTAAAACCTCGTTGCAAAACACTTTTGAATTTTTTCTATGCAATGACAAATTACATTTATTTGAAAATAAATAATTTGCCATTGTGAGGTTATCCCTACCATTAACAAATTATACAATTTCAATTTATATTTTTTATAAGCTAAGGCATCGCATTCAAATATAAAAACTTCTCTCTATCATAATTTCCTTCCGTAGAAGTTATAATAATCATTCTATGTGGGACTTATTCCTATGATAATTTCCTCCCATAGATGTTAAAACAATCCTCTGTACACATAAACGAACTTTAAAAAAAAAATATCAAAAAACGATCTAACACAGATTCATCATGACTGAATAAAGCGAAGGTAAATTTAATGAGTTTGACTTCGACCACATTACCAAAACCACTGAAAATTGGAGCTTGAAAGGAACGAAAGATTATTAATAAAACCAAACTACTAATTTAACATTGTTCTTATTGATATAAACATCGTGCTTTACAAAATCAATTTCCGTATTACATAGTGAGTGTCAGTGTTTCAAAATTCTTGTGTTACCGGTTCAGTTAGGAGATGTTGTATCCTTTTTGTAGTAAAAGGGGTTTTATGAAGCAAATACGAACCCAACGTTTAACTTTGCGCTCTTATACCCCAACGGAGAGATAGCCCATGCAATTTGGTTCAGTTACCAGTGGTCACCTCTTGGTCAGAAATTTCAATAGTTGAATCAATCAGAATATACCATATTGATATCTAGACCAGATCACCATTAACAATGTTACAAAACAAAGTTATTGTATTGAAACACAAAAAAAAAATAAAAAAAAAAATTCTACTGTGAATTCATATAAATACCAAAAAAAAAATCAACACACACTGCACACTTTCAATAAAAATTTAAGTTAATTTCATCTAAATAATAGTACAGTATTATATAGTATTAGTTTTATATACATATACTATACTCATTTTCCATATAAAAATAATCATAATCGAAAAATATCATCAACAACATCAATATCATCATGATCAATATCATTGATGTAAAGTCATTTATCAAATTTATAACATCACATCAATTTTTGTGCAACATAACTCTTTACAACATTTTTCAGCCAGCAATGTACAATGTAATTCCATTCATAATATACATATAATATATAGATATTATAAGTAATATACAAACATGTGTCCACATGTGTGTTATTTATTATAGATATATAAATTTGTTGTCTCTATATATGCGTATATCATTTTCAGTTATGTAATATGGAATGGAAAATATGTACAGTGAATAATACTTTAGACAAAAGGATATTTATTGAAAGAATGTTTCGTTTGTGTTTATATCCTTTCAATGTGAATTTTTTTTTCTTCTTCTGTTCTGTTATATTTTACATAATGAACAATAAGGATAAAAAAAAACTGATGCTATTGCAGTCTACTTGTAACTACATATTATATGAATGTATCCTTAAATATTAAGAATAAATTGCATTCATATGCATATCATACGTATATATGTTTGTTTGTGTATATATATATATTATGATGAGAGGGAGAGAATAAATTATAATCTATATAATAAAAGTGTCGTCTTTATGTCCTAGCAATATAATATGTAGTTGCATTATGGATACAAAATAACTGCTTTTAATATCAACTTATCCGCATACTTTTGTTGTTGTTATTGTTTTTTGTATATGCCTATTTTTTTTTTTGTTCTCTATTTTTAATTTTAGTCATTTTCGTTATTATTTGGATAAGTATAAAACTAGCTATTAAAAATTTGTTTTTGTTTTTTATTTTGTTTGAGTTTTTTTTTAATGTTTGAAAATAAAAAAAAAAATTAAAAAGAGAAAAAGAATTTAATATTTTAAGGACATTGAATTTAGGGCGCTTTATAGGAACGAAAGAAAAAAAAAATAAAAAATAAAAATATTATTAAATTTTCCCCTTCTTGTTGCATACTTTTTAATTTTTTTTTGTACGTATAACGCTGATTCGGTGTAAACATTTTGATCATAGCTCGAAACAAAATAATAAATGAAAAGTTGTTTTTCAAGGATATGCAATCTATTATCCTAAAAATATGAATATGTTGTGTAATGTTTTTTTTTTTGTTGTTGTTATTATTATATTTATGCTAGTGTAAGTAAAAAAATATTAATCGGGTTTTTCTTTTTTTATGATTTTCTATTCAATGTAATATAGAACATATTTTCAATCATTTTCATTTTACTGAAAAGTGATGAGGGTCTAAGTGAAAATCATAAATCCTGAATAATTTATTGGCAAAGCAACCTAAAAAGAAATGCAAAAAAAATACCTAGTGTAAACAAGAAAGAAAAAATAGATTTACTGTTATAAAAATAGTTCAACTATCATCTTCAGTAACTATTTTATGAAATGAAACTAGTAAACACATTTTTTTTTGTTGTTTTTCTTTTTTTCATTTAACATTAAGAACGAAATTGATTAAGGATATCACAAAAGAATGAATTGAATGCGAAAGTGAAATGAGGGGGGAGAGAGAGAGAGAGAGGGAATATCTCAAATTTTTAATTTATAAAATGTGATTTCTTTCAGCAGGAAAAAAATTTTATGTTTTAGCTTTTTAAAATATATATATATATTTTCTATAGAAAGCAATAATATAGCCTTAAGGATCTTACAAAATGTATAAAATACTGCGAATTATATACAAAGTGTAAAACTAGATTGCTCTAATTTTAAATTTTTCAATAAACTGTTTTTCTGGTAGTAGTTAGCAAATGGTTACATTAAAACCAACATAACCTTGCCACAGATGAAACCAACATAGTCCGAGTCTAAAAATTTATAAAAGGGAAAGTTTTTCTTTGTTTGTTTGTTCGCTATACACATCCTCAGTTTTAAAGATAGGTACTGACAGTTGGGTTAGTTATTCTTGAAGTTATTTATGATAAAAAAAAATAGAGCTAACGTAGTATTCTATAATGCTACCAAATGACAGGTTGGGGCAACTATCATACAACTCAACTCTCAACACCCATTTGGAATATGTCTGTTTGGATATGTTTGAATTTTTATTTTTTTTTTGTTGTCCGGCCGTAGTGATATTAAGTACATGAATTTTAAAATGTTCGTTATTGATAGTTAAGTCTATTTTGTGTGTGGATTCTGATGCCGTGTTTCTTTGGTCTTTGATTTTATCTTCCAGATTTTATAGTCTGCCAATTACAAATAAAATATTAATTATATAATTTTTTTTTTTGTTAATACCTTGTAGGTGATACATAAATAAAGTAAAGTTTGTACACACTTCAACTGTATAGATTAGATCAAATTATAATTTGGCTTGTATTATGGCTCCATATTACCGCAGCTGCAATTGAACGTATTGTGATTACTTCTAAGTTTGCTACGGCAATGCAATCATGTATTAGGATTCAGATGGATGCCTGATTCAATTATTGTACGCAATGTCTGATTACAAAGTTTTTAATACTATTAGCAACTACCATCGTTCACAAAAATCTGCACAAAAATCGATTCGTCTACTACGAGTGAGACCCCCTAGTATTCAGAAACAACATGTTTAATAGATTATTTTCACACATTCTGAACAAATTGTACTCAAATGAAGAAGTTCTATGTAGATGTTTCTTCTCTAAGCTTAGTGATTATCCGTACCATGACGCTGCACATGTGGCTCCTGTTGAAACCTATAAGAACTTTAGTTTTTTTAGCAAGTCTGTTTGCATGAGCATTTTTACTTATCGATTATCAGGTATGTTGGAACAGAAATCGTCAGCCTTATTCTCCAACCACATTTTGATTTATAGTTTGGTTGTGCTTAAAGAAATGTGGCAGAATAAGGTTGCCTCTGTAAAAGACCCAACCGATATTTTATTTAAAATAATCATTTCATACGAAGTCACAGTGCCCTAGCACACACATTACCGTAACTTTATTTAATTTCGTCAGTATTTTTAACACGTTTATAGATAATTATATTTACTTACTAGTATTTTCTACCATATTAATCTACAAACCAAGTATACAAAACTAAATATATATTTGACCAAATCGACCTTTCATAATATAATAATAAGGTACTTTTAAATTTAACGGATGAACACATGTCGCTCCTATAGTAATGAAAGTGATGTGAACCTATAAAAATTGAGTCTACAAATATTTCTCATAATCAAAAAATCCCATAAAATTATCAAAACCATAGGGAAATAATTGTGCTACAGTATAACACATTAATAAAAAAAAAAATTAAAAAACAAAGGAAACAAACAAAAAGTTATTCGAAAAATTTTTAAATTAAACCCTTATCAATCAAAATATATATGTATATTTATATTTATGTACAAGAAAAGTAATGAAACACAACAAGCCTTGTACTGAATGAAGTCTTGTACACATACTGAAAATCAAAATCAAAAATGAAATTTTTTTTTTAAATTTGAAAAAAAAACGATTTGTAATTTTTTGTTATTTTGTTTTTTTTTTTTTAACTTATTTTCTAACGCTAGAACAAATTTTGTAATACAGAAAACATTTAAATATTTTTTAAAATAGATCTTGTCAAATTTTCTTAAAAATTGTTTATAAAGTGCAACCTTTTCTTGATTATTCTCTACAAAAATAAAAATAAAATTAAAATACAAAAGCAAACATATCCTTTTTTCGTTTTCATAATAAACAGGGTGTGCCGTTATTGACTAGTAAAACTTTGGTAAATGATAGAAGATACCTTGGAGAACAAAAAAATTGTAAATCCAACCGTAATCTTGTGAAATATTTTGTCTGTTTTTGGATTTGCGGTTAACCGTTCGGTTGGTACGTTTGACTAGGGAGGGAAAGAAAAGTTAGGAAAGGAGAAAGCTCAAAGGAAAAAACAGCAATTACAAACAAAGATGTTAATGTTCATCTTGAATTTATGTAGGTCATAAATATAAAATTGATCATGTCTGGAGAGTACAAAATATAGAATTTAGTTCCATATTCGTTAAGTAAAGTTAATACAGACTTTAATAAATTTGCCCGTGCCTACAAGATATCTATAAAAAAAGGAAAGAGCTCCAACTATACGAAATTTCTTTGAGAATTATTGAAAATAATAAAAGTTGTTTGGCAGTATTTTCACCATATTAATCTCCGACCAAAGCACAAAACGAATTATTTATTTCACCAAATTGCCCGCTGGCATTAATTTATTAATTACATCCTAAATATGAACTGAAATGAATATTGTAATTGTATAGTAAAAAGACTAATCGTCTTATGTACAATTTATATAAAAAAAAAATATAATAAAAAAAATTAAAAAAAATAAACAGGAAAAATTTGAAGCCCGTATAGCTCGATAGGGGTTTTGCAACCACCTCCTCGTCACACAATTGTTTATGCCTCAAGGTATCTATCTCTTATATTATATTATGATGTTATAATAGTCAAGAACGGAACACGCTGTTTATTTACACATATATTATAGTTGCTTTCAAATGACTTGTATTAGTGTGTCAAAAAAAGAACAAAAATACAATAAAAACAAATATTTTAAATTTTCACTACACAACCTACAAATAATTTTATTGACAAATTTTGATTTATCCTTTTTTCGTTTATATTATTTTTCATTTATTGTTTTTATTATCATTATTCTTTTTTTTCTTATTTGATATTTAAAGTATCTTTTTCTTCTCATTATATAACAAATTTTTCTCAAATACATACATATGTATGTTATTTGAATATTTATATAATATATGATAATAATCATTATTATATTGGGAATATTTGTAGTAGGCGTAAAATTTCAATCACAAACAAAAAAAAACAAAATAAGTTGTTTTTTTTTGTTTTGTAAAATTTGCATGAATTGTTTCAGAAGATTTAATTCAATTGTATATGTCTAGTATACTGAAATAAATGTGAATTTGACTTTGATGTGATGTTCTTTAAACACCAGAATAAGAAAATTTTCACAATAAATTAAAAATATTCAAGGACAACACATATGCATAGGTATCAGAGACGAAGCGTTCATATATTGAGTTGATTGGGTGATTTTTCAAACAATATTCATTAAAATTATCTAATATATTAATACGCTAATAATGTCCTAAATTGAATACAAGAACCACTAAAAGCATAAAACTAAATAATATATTTAATACAAGAACCAAATAAAATTATGAAATAATAGCCAGCCAAATATCTAATATAACATCGATATAAATTTAAAACTTTAAATTAGAAGTATTTATATATCATTTCTAAATTTTATTATATTATATTATTTCAAAAATTTTAATTACATTATGTTAAAGGTAATAGGTAAAAAACATATTAACATTGCGTCCAAATATGCTCACCCGAGAAAATGAACAGGGGTTTGCGAAATGGCTACTGGATATTGGTAACGAAATAACCGACAACACGGTAAAATTACCTCTACAATGCTTTCCAGAAAATCAGGACCCAGTTGCACAACTATACGATGACATAAATTTAGCTACAATAGATCCGGAAAGTATTAAGGACAGAGCAATATTAACAGTAACCAATGAAATGACGACTCATTGGAACTAAATAATAAAGTATTGCAACGTTTAGATGGCACAGAAATAGTTTTTAAAAATTTCGATACAGTGGTCAGTGATGATTAGAATGATCAACTAGCATATCTAAAAGAATTTTTGAATAGCCTCACTCCAATTGGAATTTCACATATATTGAAATTAAAAATAGGAGCTGTCATTATGCTTCTCAGAAACCTAATGCCATTAAGAAGGCTATGTAATGGCACAAGACTAATCATTGCAAGTATTAAAAATCACTATGTCAAAGCCAAAATTGTAAATATTAATAACTCAGATACAGTTTTTATTCCACATATTTCCCTAATTCCGTCCGATACAAATCTTTCCTTTATTGTCAAACGGAAACAATTTCCAATTCGACTAGCATATTCAATGACAATTAATAAGTCACAAGGCCAAACTTTTGACAAAATATGTCACTCTCTTCCTAAGCCGATGTTTCCTCATGGACAATTATATGTTGCCTTGTCTAGAATAAGACATTTTGACAGTCTTATTATCGTCTCAAAAAAAAAAAGAAAAATAGAAAACTGTGCTTTCAGGAAAGTATTCTAATGAAAACTATTTCTTTAATGCTAGACCGGCGAATGTTACGCAGAGAATAGCTAGTTATTTTATATTTATCACTATCCCGTAACCGTATTCTTGGGGTATAATACGAAGATAAAGTCCTTCCATTGTCTCCTATCTGTGGGGACTTCTTTGGAAAAAAAATCGCAATGTTGTTGTCTAGATTCCTTAGATTTTGCCTGGTCCAACGACATTTTCTATACCTGATTTCCACATCTATTTTTTTGTTATTCGTTTTTTGCTACAGGATTCTGTTGGGTTCAACTCAAATTCTGTATAGGTATAATTTAAAAATAATTTGAAGAGATTCGAATCAAAGAAAATTAATCGGATAATTAAAATTTTTAAACAAATAGAAAATAATACCGAAAAATTATTCTTCTCAATCATTGTACATCTCAAATGATAATTTAAAACAAATGATGAAAGAACACCAAACAATATATTCAAATAAAAATAATGCCAATACAAAAATTATTCTTTTCAGTGGTACTGTCCGCACTAATAATTACTACACTTCCGTTCATATCTAATTCCGGAAGCTAGGGTTACATTTCTATTTTACTACAAAAAAATTGCAAAACAATTTTTCTTAAAAATTCTCTTTTACCTGAATCCTTTCACTTAAAATTTAGGTAATGAAGGTTTGAAGAGGTACGAAACGTATGCTTATGATGTATTATCGAAGGGGTAGTATGGACGAGGATATTCGAAGTACGCTTTATTTCAATATACATAATTAATTGCAAAAACTTTCATCCTATAAACGAAGTATATGCTCTTGACAAATAAACAATCCTTAAAACATCATATAGGGCACAATATTACTTTAGGCTCATATAACTTGAACAAACATCAAGTGTAAAAATAACATGGATGTTGAAATAAGCCCAAAAACTTTAAACTTTTGAAATAACCTTTGAAAACCGGTGCGACGTCGGCCTGTCTAAATAACCGGATTCAAAGGTCCTATCTCAAAATAAAAAATCACAACTGTACAAAACACTCATTCTTCCGGCTTGGAGTAAACGATATAACCCCGTACTATATCAGCTATTTAACGACATGAATCAAACCAAAAAAGTAAAAATATTACGCCATCAGTGACTAGGCTGTATAGAGCGAATGGAAAAAGCACTACTACAATCGAAAATATCACGCAACGTCACTGATAGGTATGTACTATGTAAATATATTATAAAAAAATGTCAAATAAGAATACATAATGTATATTTGCTTAATATGACGGTATCATATTATATACTAAAAGGGTATCATATTATAAAATTTAATTGAGCCACATGAATTAATTCCAAAAATTTCTTCAGTCTTCTTTCGATGGATCGATTCTTTTCGATAACTCGTTTATTCGAACCTACACAAAAGTAGGCTTGGTAACTATATTAACCGAATCAAATAACAAAATAATGGATCAAATAAAGTTGATACAAATGTTATGCTTTTAAAGTGAATTGGTTTATATAATTTCTATTATTGTATTGATTTATGATTGTCATTAATATTCTGTTAATAGGCTATGCAAACCGTGCTCTTATGTTAGTATTATATATCTTAAAATGTTATCAATACGGACTATTTGAAAATATTGAATTAATATGTTTATTGAGTATTTGGGGCTATGAGAATACTACCCAACACAATTCTCATACCCTCTAAAGTTTACTTATTAAGCGACTTAAGACGTCACAACTTAAAGGTTGATAGGTAGTATTGTAGAATTGTTACAATCTTAAACCTAAAGTGCACCTAAGGAACATTTTGTGAATACTTTCTACTCGATCAATGTTTTGGCGATAAAATTGGGACGAAAAATTGGTTTGCATATTCAAGAGTTGCTCTAACTAATAATAACAAATAACGATTTAGTAACATAAGAATCATAAATTTTCAATATCAATTTGTTAATGATGTTATTAAAATATTTGTTGACAGTAAATGGCATATTGGTGCATCTATCAGCGTTAAAAAATAAGCCATTACAATTACACCATCTTATAAAATTGTTGGAGCCGTAATTTAAATTGATATCTTTAAAAATAATAATATCATCAACGTAAATTTGTATACCACCACTGCTATGAATAATTTTAGTGACATTATTTATAGAAATAATAAATAATAATGGTCCAAGGTGACGAATCCCTAATGACACAAAAAGTTACCAAAATATTTATAGCGAAATTGCCATGGCAAAAAAAACCATTTAATTAGAAAATATACGGACCATCATATTTTTTTAATTTGAAAAGATACAAGCTATGTGATAATAGCTTTGCTAAGCTCAGAACAAAAGCTATACTAAGGTCAGATCAAACCACATGTGTTTATTTGCCAACTTCAATAGTTTTCAACAAAAAAGTTAGGCTGATTCTATAAGATATTTTATAGTTGATCTCTGTTAAACGAAGCCCCATGTTGATCATTTACTACAAATCTAGAACAATAATTATAGACCGAATCGAATACCATCAGTTCAAACATTCATAGGAAAACTCAATAGTTTAGCAAGGACAAATTAATATTTGAATGTATTTTTTGAACTGGTTCAGATCATTGGGAACCCATCAGAAGTATAGAAAAAAATAAAGAAAAATAAAAAATCTGTACAGTTTTTTAATATGATTTGAGGCAGATTGTCTGTGACTGTAATTGTATTATAAGTAAGTTTATTTAAATAACTCTGAATTTTCTCTTTCGGGTAGAACATATAGATTCAATCGGTATATTCGGAAAGGTCAGATAAATCGATACAAAATATAACGACAGATATAAAATATGACGGTAGTCAGTGTTGGCCAGACAATGTTAAAACGTTCATATTATGTCACACAAATATAGTAAGATTTAGTAACAATAATTAGTTGCAGTAATTGGAACTAATTGAAAAATATACTAACTATAAACACTACTGTACAATTTCTTAAGAAAATAACCACTAAAACATCACCTTGAACTGAATTTAAATTATTCCATTCACAACCCACCCGCCCTCTTTCATGACCAAATCTCTTATATATTTTATTATTTCATTGTACCTATATTATATACTGTATAAATTGGGGTTACAATTAAAATTAATTAAAAACTTAAATAAAAAGATTTTTTAAGGTTGAAGAGAAAAGCAATAAATTCCTTAAAACTTAACCCATTAAAAAAAGAAAACAAAAAAAAAACTAATCCATATAATCCTAGGGTATTTCATTAACATTACACCTACTATAATTCTCATTTTGTTCCTCAAAATTTTCAACTAATTCTAATTATTGCACAAGCGAATTTATTTGATTTACTTTTTTTTTTATTATATTTTTTTGTTTTTCATTTTAAACTTTTCCTTATTTTTAATCCTCCTATTTTATTTATGACAGAGATCATTTCATAAAACAATGAACTTTTCTTGTAAAAATTCTTTAGGATTTCTGTTTTTGAATCGATTAAAATTATATACGAGTATTGCATATGTACAAAAAAAAAACAAAAAAAAAAAGGACAACGTACATATTATTATTTGTATAATAATATTAAAGGACGTGTATGTATTAGTAAAGCAAGCACAGTAGGAATGAACAAATTAAAAACTTTTTTTTCTGTTTTTCTTATTGTTGTTGTTGTACTTTTTAATTTTTCTTATAACATGAAACTTTAATGGGGTACAAATGATTTTTCAAATAAAAGTTTATCCTGTCCCCAGTATTTTGGTATTTTGTACTACAAATTACATAACTGTAAATTTCATTTTATGTCCTGATTTGGTATTTTGTTACCCAATAATATTGTGCAAAAAAAATATTATTAATTTTTTACTCGAACATGAGAAAAAAAAAGAAAAAGTTTTGAAAAGTTGTGTATATGTGACCTGAGAATTTATGATAGATATGTGAGTACATGTGAAAAATATATATAGAATTATTTTTTAAAAAAAAGTATTGTTGTAATACAGTGCGCGACAGTTATGTAGTGTCACTTTAAGAGTGACATATTAATCTATAGAAAATAAAGTACTCTAAAATAACCTATAGAAAACCTTTGGGATGGTGCACCCAGTGCCAGCCTACAGTACTTAGGTAAGATACAAAATCAAACGATTAAAATTATCAATGGTGAGAATATTACACAATACCTAACATCATTAAATCAATCACCGCCGTAATGTAGGAGCAGCCACCCTGTTTGATAAATAACTGTTGAGTAATTGATCTGACTAAACAAAAAGTGTTATGCCCAAGTCTATATGTAGACTGGCTCATTGCATTATTTTTACAGTTAAAAAAACATAAAAAAAATAAGAAAATTAACGACCCAACTGACGTGTGATTTAATTTGAAAAATTTATATTCGGCGCCTCTTCATTGAAATTGGCTACTTATTTGAGTTGTACTACTTTAATTTTTACTTAGAAAAACTTCATTTACATTTTCTCCATATTTAACATTAATATTTTCTTTTTTTTACTTTTTTAAGTACATTTTTGACTATCTATACTTATAAAAGGGAAGTTTGTTTGATTGGTCACTATGCACGTCCACAGTTTTAAAGGCATAGTTCTGAAACAAGTACACATGATCAAACTACTAAGCTAGCGAACTATATAGAGCCATACAACTCAATTTTTATCACACATCAATCATATTTTAAAAATCAATTATGTTACAGACCTGAAACTCGATACTTTGTTACTTCCTCAAAAACAAATAAACACATATTATACTGTTTTCCAAAGTTTGGACTGGTTTGGGTGGTCCCATCGCGTGTCAGGAATATTTAAAAAACCGTAGATGAAGGTGTTGCACACCTGCAAGTTTTGTCTATAAGTAGTCCTTCAAAAATAAAAACAAAACACGTCTTTTACCATTTCCCAAAATTCTGACTCGAAAAGAATTTGTAGTAAAAGTAATTCTCATATATATTAGCTCGGAACTTACTAAGCCTTAGTGATAAAAAGATTTCTGAAGCCTTAAATAGTAAAAATGATAAGGCAACAACAGAGATAAAGTCACTAAAGCAAATGAAATTATTACCTACAAAACAGAATTTCTTAATTTGTTGGACTTGACAAGGCTTGTTAAATTTCTTCTTAATAAACTAGAAATAAAAGTAGGAGCTTCAATTATGCTGTTTCGAAATTCCAGTCAGCAAAAGCTATGAAATACCACATTAATAATAAAGTACACATATAAAAGTGTATGTAATATATAAATCATTATGCTTATCACGAATTTTGAATTGGACCCCTAAGTTAAAATATCTGTTATGCAACTTCTAGAATATTTTTCACAAAACAGTTTTTTAAATTCGGTTGATAACCAAACCTTTATTGAAGTATATTTTATATATTTTGTGTTTGATCCAGACAATGTCAGTTGAATTTGCTAGTGAATTTATTATATTTAAAATTTGAAACAATTTGTATACAATTTGTGTAAAATTAAAAAAGCTGATAAAGCACAATAAAGCTAAAATTGATTTCCGTCCATGTAGGCTTAACAAGAAACGATTCTGCTGATTCAAAAGCTAGCATTATACATTAATTACCCCCATTACTAAAAGAAAATTACTAAAAAAATGAATTAGAAAATAACATTTTTTTTTAGTGTGTGAACATTTTTAAAAATAACTGCATTTGTAACGTACAGAAGAAAAGAAGTAATTCTATTGATTGGTATTATAATAACGTTGATCAAGAAAGAAAAAACAAAAATTCAATATGAAAATGTTCATTTAAACGTTTAGTTCTTCTTCCAGAAAATTTCAACTTCACAGAGTATTGACCTTCAAGCAATATACACTTTTTTTTTTTTTAAATAATTACACAAAGGTACCCAAGGACTAAATATTTTTTTAAATTGAATTTACTTTCAAATATTTTGAGTATTTTTTTAAATTGTATTTATAAGTTAGGAGAGATTCATATCAAGGTCTGAGGCTGTTTTAATGTTTTTTATAATATTTACTTACGAAATAATCTAATATTAGTACTTACGTACATAAAAATAAATTGAAGATAATTAAATGTTTTTAAGGAACAGGTGAAGTGGAAAATGTGACATAAATGTGAAACTTTTGTCAAACAGAAAAGACAAAAGAACGTAAACAATAGCAATACAAAATCGTTTAAAATAAAAAGAGGCATATGTTAAGGTAATAAAAAAAATATTAAGAATATTGAATAAGATTGTTCCTATTACTGATTATAATGACTAAGATTGTTCCTATTACTGATTATGGGACTCAGATAAAGAGGTGAAATGAATAATAGAAATAGGGAGATCATTCTTAGGCATTGAAAAGTACTCTGTTATCGTGATATATTAACATAAGATTCTGGTTATGGTATCTAAAATATTTTTTCATGTTATTGACAGCAACTTAGGTAGGTAGGTACTTAATCACCTTTTTTTACTTAATTAAGTACGGTACTGCAAGCTTATATTACAATGTTTTTCGAGCATTTGTTTATCAAATAACTGGCTTATCAACTCATTAAATGTGAAGTACTACTGATATTGTCAGGAACAAAACATTCTTTGTCAAAAGAACAACAAAGCATTTCTCAATAGTTCCATTTTATTTAAGTTGTTACCAGATAATACTCTCAACATAAGACTGCCTGATTTTTGTTGGAAAGTGGGCCTTACATATTCAGATCTCTTCACAATGAAATGGTCATATGATGTTTGGTCGACGAACCTCTCATAATTGTTCTATATGAGCATGGCTCAAAGACTTCCATTTTTGTCCTATCTAAGTAAATAGCTAAATCGAAGTTAAGTGGCTTACAAAAATACACCCTATCTACGTACATGTCTTATCGTTGACGTTTCTGCAGCATCAGTTGTGGTATTGAAAATATCAAAGCATTCCCTAATCTTCATTTTGTATTTTTACTAATACTCCTTTCCATATTTTTGTTAGTTTAGTCGTTCATACTATTGTCATTGTCAATATTCCTTTTATTTCGCCAATTCAACTTACTTGGTTCGATGTCGTAAACCCAAAGTAAATACAACTTTTTACTGTTTGACAACCATAAAATTTTGAAATAAAAGAAACTACATATACTTCCGTGGTGAAATTTAAAAAATTGGTATCTCCAAAAACTCAAGTTTCTGTTTTATGCTTTATGTTTCATTAAGAAAAATATTTAAAAACACTAAGAAGAAGAAAAAAGCATATCTCAATTTTAATCCGAAATCGAATCATGCATAAGTTCGGAACAACTAAAATCCCTACTTCCATCTTTTAAGAAATTCCGGAAATACTGCAAATGCCCACTCTTACACCGTGGAAATACCAAAATGGTTCAAGACTAGTTATAAAAATTCGTTTATAGTCAGAATTTTTACAATGTTGAATCGCAATCCAATACAAGTATTTCCAAGAAAGGATAATTTTTATGTTTTGGATTTGCAAAAATTCAACGTGATAACATAATTCGTAACTCTGCGTCGAACCTTTCTCTTACTTCTTTCTTTTTTCCCTAATTATCTCTTCTGTTTTCCAAAAGCCAATGCAAGAGAAGTATAAAGGTTTCTCTGACCTAATTTTTGGATAATAAAAAGAAAAAAGAACTTACTTTTTAGAGTTACAGTTTTTTCAGCAAGCAGGACAAGATATTACTCTTTTACTAGAATACCACCGATAATGATAATCACATGTACACATTTTATTTGAATGTTGAAGGTCAATCAGCACATAATAAGCAGAAGTAAATTTTCTATCCATCACAAAATCTGTAATCCATAATGCCACCACGGCCTGTCTACACCATGGCGATTATTTCATAATAAATTAATAAAAACATTTCAATCAATTTCTTTCCATTAATTCTCAATTTCATCTAAATATAATTTTAAAATCCTTGTTGACCCTATTTTTTATTTTTTTTCCTTTTTTATTCTAAACAACAAACCATGATACAATTTTTTAATTTAAAACAAGAAAGAAAAAAAAAAGTGGATTTTTAATGTATTTAATTTTGTTTTTATTTCTTTTTTATTTTCTCCTTTATTTAAAATTTTCACTAGAATTCTTTTTCTTAAACCAAATATCATTTCTTTAGAATTTACAAGGAATAATTTAAATAGATTTTCATTAGTAAGCATGTCCTTTTCGATTTGTGCCAAGTCACTGAATTCATTTTCTAAAAATTTTATGACAGTTATACACCCACTCATTCTTCTCTTTTATATAAGATTTTATTTTTATTTTATTTTTTATTTAAAATTTTAAGCTTTAAAAGAAATAAAAAAAAACAAAACAACAACAACAACAACAACAATATTTTTATCTTAAAAAGGAGTACATTCTATCTTATTTCAAATATCCTTATTTTATAAAGAAAACAAGAAAAAAAAATATTTAGGTATCTTAAAGTTGACAACTTTCAACTTTTTAATAACACATTTTGAGGAAGTTTTCTTTTTTTTGTTTGTTTGTTTTTAAGTTTACATTTACTATGTTGTTCTTGTTAGATCATTTTAAGAGCTTTACATTTATATTATTATGTATGTGTATGAGGTTGAAGTGAACCTTTCAATTTTTTTTTTTTTTAGTTTTTACCACTGTATTATATATATATATATATATATATACCAAAGGTATCCTTCCCAAGGGTATAATATTTATTTCTTTCTTGTAAAATTTTATGAAATCTTATTCTAACCTAGGAGTAATTCTTTTTTTCAATATTATGTTATTTAAAAAATGTTTGTGAGACAATTTAAATTAGTCGAAACTGCTTTTTTAATAAATGCAATAAGCTTTTCGATTAATGAGAAGCATTACAACTGATAATTATCAGTACTTGCTGATAACTGTAGAATCTCCCAAAGTCTTCACAATTACAAAAACTTTAAACATGTTTCAGCAAAGGCCCAGGTCTAACAGAAACTAAGATCAGATGCTTAGAAGGGTATATCTTTCAAAATCTGACAGACATACCAAAATATCTTATTCAGACTGTAAACAGATTTGTTAAGGATATGGTGCTGCTCAAAGAACCGGTAATTATCCAGTTTGTGTTAGAAGGTAACGTTATAGGTTAAACGTGCCTCAGGAAGGAAAATTTCGTCTACCAACGAAAAATTCACGATAGAAAAATCACAACATGCACGTTTTTATGTATTTGTCCTCACCATTTTGACTCCCAATCACTCAACCACTTTTTAGTCATCGTCGAAATAGACGACAAATAGGCAACAAAATAGCCCCTTCTAGTTAAGTTTGACACTTATGGCAACCCTTTTAAACATCAAAATAAAATAAAATTTAGAATTGTTTTGTTTTTATTTTTTTATAGAATTTCAAAAAATTTAATTTTATATTGTTTAGTATGTATATATGTGACTTAATTCATTATATTGTAATATTTTGATGTATTTTTGTTTGTATATTATTAACATAAGTTTTTAATTTTTTGTTGTAGAATCTGAATTTGCATAAAAAAGTACCTCTGCCCATTTAAAATTTCGATTTCGGCCAATTTCGGCGAATTTTGAGCTTTAAAAACCCTTTTTCGGGTTCCTTCCCGGAAGTTGAAAATGTCCCCGATCGATAGAGAACTCTCCATTTGGTAATAATTTTTTTTTTAATTTTAAATTAACGACTCCTTCCTCTTTCAAAAAGCACGCATGCTCTGGAACACCCGGTATAAATTATAAATGTTTAACTGTTATTTCTTAGTTTAAATAAAGTAGTGCATATTAGTTTATAAAAAAAAAAAAAAAATAGTAGTGGTTCAGTTATAACATCGAACCTCACTTTTATTTGCCTTTTCACTTTCTGGCCAGATAAGTCTTATTTTTATGACAAGTTATTTTTTTTAATTATAACTTTTTTTTTTAGAATGGATTAGAAATTTTGTAAGTACATATTTACAAATTTAGTACGCATTTGGAAATTAAGTAGGTGTTCAAAACTTGAATCTGATGACACTGAAAATAAATTAATTTCCAAAGTTCAAATACAACATTTTCACATTTGTTATTTTCTTTGAATATATTTTTATTTTTCGCTTCGCTACAAATTTATTTCATCTGACGAAAAATAGTTGGGCAAAACGAATTTCACTGGTAGTCGGTAGTTATAGTTGTATTTATACTTTAACTATATCTGAGACATATATATACAACGGATAGAAGTCTGGCCTCATAATTACTGCCGAGTCTTAAGTGATAAGTGATAAGCTACTTACCCAAAAAAAAGCTTTAATAACTTAACAACCTCCTGGTAACAATTAACTGACACTAGTTTACATATATGGCTCCCAAATGAGACTCTAAACCATAAATTACACATTCGTATTTAAACTCAAAAAACAAGAAAGCGAAATAGAAATATAATGATGGTGGGTGCTGTAATTTAAAAAAATTCATCTCCATGAAAATCTTAAAATTTTCCATATCCTTCTACAAAACAAAAAATATTTAAATCAGTAAAAACTATCCTGAATATCAAATCTCTCTCTATCTATTTTTCTCTCCCTTTCTCACTCTACACATTTTTCGTTAGAACAGAAACAAAATTCCCAGCAGGATAACGACATTAAGATCAATCTATTTTGTTGACGTGTTAATTAAAAAAAAATATTTTTTTGTAAATTTTAAAAATAAAAAATCCTTTTTTTTTATTATCTATAACATCTATCTCTAATAGGACTAAATGTTCTTGTCAACTCTATATTGATGATAATTACAAGCCAAAACTTATTTCCTCTAACACTAATAATAAACCCCTATACACAATTATTTTACTTACTTACAAAAAAATAATCACCTACAGTATTATTGTATCACTTCCTTTCTTTGTAAAGACCAAAACAAACAAAAAACAAAAACACAAAAATAAAGCAATAATAAAAAAGGACATTTGTGAAGTAAACTTTTAATTTTTGATTTATTAACATCACAAAGTTTGTGTGAATGTATGTATGTAGGTATGTGCGTATTTTAATTTTCTAAAAACTTATTTCGTTTTTATTTATTTTATTTTATATGTGTGTGTGTGTGTAATTGTATTCTAAGTAGAATTTTCTAATGAATATTGAAAGTAAGATAGGAAGAAATGAGATAGGTATGAATGTGTTTTTTTGCCCATATTTACTCGCATATTTCAATTTAAAATTTGATTCAATATTTACTATAGTAAGTATGTAAGACAAACATTACACAATACTTTTAAATTGACAATTTTACCTGAAAGACTTATCATAATTCAATGAAAATTTATGGTATAATTGCTTTGGAATTATTATTTTATGGTAAAAATTTAAATAAATCAATACCCAATTCAATAAAAATTTAATACCCAATTCATTACGATTAAGTCAATCCAATTCAACACTTTGATTTGTAAGTTGGGCTGAACTTTGGAAAACCGCTTGCTGCACCGTTCTGTTTGTAATTTTTATATGTGAAGCTACACTCAATATAATGAACTTCTGAGGGAGTCACGGTTCTTGCATTGGGAGTTAAAGACTTAAAATTTAAATTTGTATTTTTTTCTTAATAATAGTAAAAAGCATTTCAAACTCAAAATTTCACTTCTGTTTCGTTAGATAGGACTAAAACAATCTTTAAGTATTGGACATTAACCACATAGGTATCAGAGATTACGTGGTATCAGCGGTGTTTATCTGTAATTTGTTTTATAGTTATTGTTATATATAGATATATTGAATTCATTTTAATTTAAAATTGTGAATTATGTTTTTATTTAAATTTAAAAAAAAGTAAATAAATAGTCTTGAGATTTATCTGTGGTCTGATAAATAATTAAAGAAATAAAAAAAAACTATCTTGAAATCAAATATAAATAACCAGTTTTAAAAATATTCAGCCTCAATAAATTAATAACATTTAAAGCTACATTCCACACCATTTTTTTGTACAGTTTCTTCATATAAAAGAATGCTACTAAAATAAACTTGAGTCTGCTACAAGTTCATCTGATATAAACCAAATTAAAAATTAATGTACTGTAATTCGTGTTTCAGACTCAACAATGAAACATATGAAAGAAGCATATTAAAGATAAGAGACTAAAATGTATGTAAATAATGAAAATAGTTTATTTTTGATAATCAGATTTGTTTTTAGTGATATATTTAATATCTGGAATTAAAGTAGAGTTTCCTATCACTAATCATTTACATTTATTTTGCAAATATAGATATTTCGGAAGCAACTTGATTCATTCATCAATGCTTGCGATTAATTTGTAAATAGCTTAAAAGAACTGATGCTAACGAATTGATTTCTCGCAACAAAATTAATACTAACTTTTATTAAATATTTATGATTATACATTTATAACTAGTTTGAAAAATTAAAATTAATGGAGAAGATACCACTGCAGTCATCATAATAATCTGCATATTTTACACAATTATCTGCGTATTCACCTCAGCATCACTATCACAGTTATTCCATGTAAGTAAATTACATGTGAAGATAATTAAATAAAATAACTAAATCAATGTTTTCCAAAACTAAACAAGTTAAAAAACATAGCAATATATAAAAATAATTTAAAAATTTGCACCTGTCTTCTAAATTTTGTGAGCTTCTAAAATAAATAAACAAAGCTCATTTATCATTATCATTATCATCATTTAATCATCCCTACAGCTCTGGATGAGCTTTGAGATTCTTCCTTAGCTTATTTCTTAATTTGAATTTATAAGCTTTAATCATCACTTTCAACGCTTCAGCATATCTACTTTTTGATCTACCTACCAATTCTTGCCTATTATCCTATTTCCTTCCTAATCCTTTTTTTCGTACCCGGACTCCGGACCCGAATCCCTTCCTAGTGTTTGGGTAGTATGTAAAAAAACATCTTACTATACCAGAGTTAGTATCAGGTTTCATATTTAGTTTTACTACTTGTTTTAGACTTTCGTGTATCCGACTTATGTATCGTTGGGCCTTGATATTTTAGTCTTTGAACTTTTAAAAACCTTAAACAAAATTTTCTTTCTTAAATCAGATTATTAAAGGCTGGCTGTTGCTTCTAATTACCATATGCCTTTTGGCTATTCTTCGCAACTACATATTCTATGCATCGCACCCGTTTATAAATATGGTTCTTATGAGTGTTTTTTATATTATTGTTTTATTGTGATTGTTGCTTTTCCCGATATTAGCTTTGATTGTAGTAATTTTCTATTTGTATAATAGCAGTTAATCTGTTATGTATATAGCACTGCATATTGTTATCGGCTCTTATTTGTGCTCCGACGTATGTAAAGCTTGTAACTACTTCAAAATTATACTCTCTAATTGTTGTATTCTAAGTATTTCTTATTTGTTCATTGCTTGACATTTTAAGGTACCTACCTTGTTTTGCCTTATTCATTTTTAAGCCTATACTTTTAAACAAAGTTATCTACCCTGCAGAACACCTAATAAATATTGTCAATTTTCATTAAACTAGTAATTATGAAAGTTTTATACTCGTTTTACTTGACAGTAAATAATTGTTTTTCTTATTTAGTTGTCAAGTAAAAGTATCGTGTAATAAGTACAATAAACTCTACACTGTTGTTTATTACTACAGTGGTATTATGTAATAATAAATTTATTCATTTACTTTGATAAAAAAAAATTAAATTAAAAATGCCAGAACAATACCAAAAATAAATAATTGAATAAAATAAAATAAAATAAAATGAAATAAAGTAAAGTAAAGTAAAATAAATATTAATATTAATATCTCTAAATAGAATAGTATATAAAATAAATATTAATATCTCTAAATAGAATAGTATAAATAACAAGAAAAATTTTCATTAAAATATATTTTATTAATATAAAGTTTTTTTTCTTAGACAACTTAGATTGTGTTAATGAGTTTGTTTTAAATTAAAATTAAAAAAATTGTTTTTAGTTAAACTTTTTTTTTTGTTAAGTATTCTTTCATCACATCAATTATTTTTTTTTTTTGTACATCAGTTTTAATTTATGTTTTTGAAATGCTTTACTCCTTCAAAAATGTTGTTTTTATTAAAAAAATTTCTTTTATATCTTTAATTTTTATTTCAAGTACATGTAATCTACAGACGTGTCTGCATAAAGTATTACATAGAGGCTTGTAAAATTAATAAAGTATTGTTTTTTATTTTTATTTTTCTTTTAAAATACTGAAGCCTTTTATTCAAAAAACTTTAAAATTAAATATTCTTAAAAACACAAAAAAAAAATCAAAATCATTCTTATAATTAATTATTATTATGCATATTATCCTTGAAGATTATCCTTACGAAGCATAATTATTGTAATGTTTAAATAAATCTGTATTTATAAATTATTTAATAATAAAAACGCCATTACTACTAGACTATAAAAAAATCATTAGATGATGAATGAAAAATGAATATTAGTGGAATTTATTTATTAAAAGGTATTTAAAAACAAAATAAAAAAAATGTAATGTCACGAAATCTAAGTAGATAATAAATAACCTTGAAAAAAGAAAAAAATAAATTAGATAACAGAAATTCTATTATAAATATTGTAATAACAGTATTATATGCGCAGAATTATTTAATAAGACTCCAATAAGAATACTTTTTTTTCTTTTTTTATCTACTTCTCTTTATTACCTTTTAATCACTCACTTACAACTAATCATACTCATACTTAAATATCATCCTATTCAGAAACAGTTATTGAATGACAATTATAGGGTTGCTATATAGGCCTCTAATTCAATATACAAAATAAACTGTTTGAATTTGCACAAGCATCGTAGATGCGTAATGCTACGTTTTTTAAGGAAAGAATCGAATCAAATTAACAGTTATTTTTTTGATATAATTCTTATCGATTTTCATAATTTTGATATTTTAATTTGTTGGAAGCATTGATGAAGCAAGTAACGTGATTCCGAAATAAATAAGATTTACTAAATAATAGTGAAACAAATTTCGATTTTTAATTACCAAATTTTTTAGGTATACAATAAACTCAGGATATACTTTATTTTAGGTAGATACATTGTCATATATTTTTAAAACATTGATGAGACACACCTTAGGTCATGTGAAAAGCACTATATTAATTGGAGTTGCCAGCGGAGACACTAAAAGGTTCAAAAAGCCCTTTATAAATTCATGAGTGCAACTTATTTAAAAAATTATATAAAATGTCATATTACCTACATTTGTGAAGCTATAGATCTCTGATAGAGCTTAATGGGAACCTGAAAAAATATTTCTCTAAATACGTATATAATGTTATGCAATGATTCGGGATGCTTAAGAAAAGAAAACATTTGTCTATAGCTAAAGTAGAGGCAAATGATATGAAAAAGAGTGTACCAAAAACACTGTAATTCAATTGTAGTGAATTTGTTTAAATCAATTATTGTGAGTCTGTTTAATACCCCTGCACTCTTTCGTTTATAAACCACAATTTTTATTGTTTTAAGAGGTTCTCAAAAAATGTAGTATTATAAATAGACTAAAAAAAATATAAATCGTTATTTAAAATTCCATCGTATTACAACAACTACATCAACAACTACAAATTAGCTACGGATTTTTTTAATTATCCTTAATTTCATCATAGAGGAATAATAACTAACAATGGCAACAGTTTTTAAATGATCCTATGTTTTGTATATTTTTTTGTTTTTAATTTTAGTCTACAGCTCACTGTATTGTTTACAAAATTTATTAAAATAACAATTTTTTTAAAAATTTGAAAGAAAAAAACCATAAATTAATAAAATTATTAAACAATATGACTTCACAAAAACCAATTTTTTTTCTAGATTTTTGATGTTTATTTTACATTCCGACGGAATTCAGAATAGCCGGAAGAGGTTACATAACATTAAATTATAGAAGGATTAAAAATTAACGAGACTAAGATCAAATATATGAAAGTGTTATGTACAAACATCCACCCAAAATATAATAAAAATATGACTACAATTTTGAAGGAGTAAACAGTTTTTCAAATTTAGGTTGCTTAATATATAAATTTTATTAATAAATAATAAAAATTACATGCATTTGACAATTAATAATAGAATTTAAGCAGGACAAAAATGCTTATGCGAATGGAGAATTAATGGAATTAATAAATGGACAAGATGGATATAGAGGAAGTTGTAACGAGGTTAAGCCTGTCACTTCGAGCTGTAGTACCAAAATATAATAAGGTAAGAAAAAAATGGAATAATCAAACACTACAAAATATGTTTCATAATTCCATTATTTTTTTATTTAACTAACTTAAAATTAAGTAAGTAAGTAAATAAAAATGAAAAAATATCATGTTAAATGAAAAATATTAAATGTTAAAAAAAACAAAAATGGAATAAAATAAAAAATATTTAGTTATCATAACTTCATATAATAAATTAATATGTATAAGAAAAATTAAACTATTGAATTATTTTATATAGAAACAAAAATTAAAAATGTATCATATGAATAATAGAATAGAAAATGTAAATAGAAAATAAAAAATAAAAAAAATAATGTGAAGAAATGGCCTGAAAAAACTTATATTGTGTTTAAATGTCACTTAAATAAAGTTATAAAAAACAAAACTAACTTAAATGATATTTTTAGAAAATTATTAATATTCAACTTCAAGTTATATTATGACAATACTCTAATTGAAGAGGCTTACTAGTTGAAAAAAATATAATAATAGTTGAAAAAAAATTTGAAGTTCTTATTTGAGATTTTCACAAAGTTATACCCATTTTTGTTTTGTGTTCTATGTTTATTTTGAAATTCAATAATCTATAATTCTTGACAGTCCTAAAAGACTGCAAATAAACCCTCTTTCTCATACTATTTTTTTCTTTAACCCTAGCCAATAACCCTTATCTTCAAGTTTACACCACAAACATTGTGTAGTACCGTACTTAATGTAGAAAATAGTAATTCTACCTAAGTTAATGCAGAGAACATAAAACAAACAAAAAAGTTAATGGTTGACGACTTAGTCGAAAATAACCAGGAAGCAACAAATTCTATGAAACTACTAGATATTGGGGAGATAAAAAAGCTGTAGCAACACACGTTTCAACTCTGTCCTGTAAACCCATCCTGTAACCCCACACGTTTCAATACAGTCCTTCCATTGTCTCCTATTTGAGGCTGAACTTCTTTAATTGTGGGCACGTTCTTTGTTGGGTACTAACATTGGCTAAGGATGATGTTCTCTCTTATTTTTGCAGCCTTCTGACGTAACGTGTACCCTGAGGATGTCGCTCGAAACATTGTTTCGCGTTTTTCTTCTTAGAGCCAACGCTCCAAAGCAATTTCCTCAATCGGATTTCAACGTTTATTTGCTTATAGATCCGTTTTTTGCCACAGTCTTCTGATGGAAATCGTTTGCGGCCAACAAATGTTTAGCAACACATGTTGTAGGTAAATAGGTGCTAAATAGCTTTTGTTTTTACAAGACAAGTGTCAATTACTTCTGGAAATTAACAATTATCACTATTTTGAATCAGTTTTTGATTTGATCAATTCAAACTGTTAAGTAGTAAAGATTTGAATAAGTAAATTTAAAGTATAAACTAGGATAGTGGTAAATGAGTAATAATAGTGTGAAGAATGTAAAATTATTTTAATTTAAATTCCTTTGAACCGAACCTATTCTTAAAACTTTTTTTTTATTCAATTGAAAATTTTTTAACTCAAACTTTAAAAGCATCAAATTAATTTTCAAGAAACATCAATTCTCATTTTTAAATTTTGTAAATTAGAAAATTTCTCATTTTTTTTTTATTTAGTATTAAAAACAATCTCCTTAAAGCAATGTCTGTTCAGCTTGAGGCATTACAAGTCTATTTTATTTTTAATGAAAACAAAAATGAAAAATTATTTATAAATATCTTTTTTCATTATTTTTTTTGTCGCTACTATGTGTACTTTCGAATTTTATAAATTATATCAAAGTAGTTATTTTTATATATATGTATATACGTATATATACTTAATACTTAAAATATTTTAATTAATACACAATATGTAATTAAATATTGATTTAATTTCAAAAACTCCAATATAATAAATTATACCAATATTATTTAAATAAATAAATTAAAAATATAGGAATCGATCTCATTAACATTTATATTACATAGAGTAATCCATTATAGAATTCAGAATTCACAAAACAAAAAAAAATAAGAAAAAAAAAACAGCAACAAAAACAGCAACAAAAAATAAATAAAATAATGTTTCTGCATTCTATTCATGGTATTCAAACCACTATAGATATTATTATCCTTTCTAGATTTAAAATTTCCTTATTTCGATTTTCCAGTATTATCCCTCTGACAATATTACGCAATTTTTATTATTTTTTCATTCATATTATGGATTATGGATTATGTTTTCTTTTTTTTTTTTTGGTTTTTCTTTTTTTGTTGTAATTTTTGTTTCTGGTTGTTTTTGTTTCTGTTGCTTTTGTTGTTTTTGTTTTTCTCAGAATTGAATAATAATTACTTTATGAAATTTTATTGAAATGTAGTTTCAAATGTATAATACTAATATATTATACAAATAGAAATTCTGGACCAGAATCTTTAATTTAAAAAAATAAAAAAGAAAAATAGAAAATAATAAACATATAATTCTTTCTCTTTTTCATTGGAGAAATAAATGAATACTAGGATGAATGCTGATTGCATACGTCGATGACATTGAAATATAATTTGAAAAAGAAATATTTAACATTTTATTATATTGTTAAGAGAATTGCAAATATATGAATAGGTATACCAATACATATACATACACTTATTTTCTTAATGTTTATGGTTCATATAATATTCTAATTTAAATTCAGAATGAATATATTGAATTGTATTAGAAATGAATAAATGAAAAGTGCCATTTCTATTAAGAAGAATATTAATTTGAGTAAAGTAAAAACGTATATAAAGTTATAGTCGTAATGCTAATTGTATATCATAATAATTTTGTATGATTTTAGAACTCTGTGTAACCCTATTTCATTCACGATGTTTTGTAACATAAAATTCAACATGAACAAAGTGATTGCATATGGTGTAAACAGAAATTTAGTCAAAATTTCAGGAAGTAGGTTGTTATAATCTATAATTGAATATTCCAACTACTCAAAAACAAATGTACATATTTTATTTGGATCTGCTAAGTAATGTCGATTTACAAAATATCGATTCCAAAATATAGATGTCAAAAAAGTCGACTTGACAAAATGTTGATTTCTAAGACTTGGACAAAATCTCGACTTTTAAAAAGGAAAGAATGTTCGACTAAATTAATGATTGGAGCTCTAATCTTGTAGCCTACTATAAGCGACCAGTTAATTCAAAACAATTTTCAACTTTCTCAATTTTGAAAAGAGGTGCATACTTGATTTTAACACCAAATCTAATTAAAAAATAGTAGTTAAGATGATAAAAACTTTAGAATTTGTTTTATTTTTGTAACAAAAAACAATTTGTAAACGCCTTCTACAGAAAATTAGAAATATACACGTATGTATAGTTTAATTTATTTTATGAAATGAGAAAAATAATTTTATAGTCAAAGCTGCCGCTTTGAACCCCTGCTACTTGTTTATTAAAATCTTATTTTGGATAAACTTGGAACTATTTATTAAAATCTTATTTTTGGAAGTAGGAACCTGGTACCATCAAATCTTGCGAGAACTGTTCAAGCATATTAAACTAACTAAGGGATCGTTTATTATTTAATTTGAGTAAAACTGCGCGCCGCGATCCAAAATCACAAAACCAAAAACGATACAAAATTTTAATTAAACCTTATCGAAAAAAAAATCCCTTTTCCAGAAATTTTAGAACCTCGTGATTAGTTCGTGCAAATTCTGAAATATACCTTTTTTCCAGAAATGTTACAAATCGGTTCAAAATTTCTGTAACTCCTTCTGGAGAAAGCTGATCTATTTTATCTTTCCCGAAATTATAGAAAATCCTTCCAAATTTGTGTTAAACCGTCTGGAAAAATGGGATACGCCTTATGAGCTATATTGATTTAAATAACGTTATCCCCCAAAATTTCAAAAGTAATTTTAAGGCCTTTTGAATTCATTGTAAAATTAATTAAGATAACTAATCGTAATTTTCGTCTAAGCTTACTGTGCTGCATATATTTATTTACTATTAAATTAATCCTTTTCAGAAAGTAATTTTTATTCTTTTATTTCTTACTGTAAATTTTATTATTTTTTTATTTACTGTGAATTTAATTTATTTGTATTAAATTATGGGGGTTCTGAGGGAATTCTGCGGGGTTGTATCGGCGTAGGACCTAATGACCATATCTCAAGGATCTTATGCTTTAAGGACGAAAAGGACATTTGAAAGTATCCTTGTTGTTTTGATGTTTTTGTATAAAAACCGTTATACCTGTTAATCTATTATATATATATTCTAGAAATATAACGGTCTGGAGCATATTTTAACATTTATTGATGATGATTGGTGCTGCCGTTGTGGAGATATTGTAGTTCAAAGTAGAAATTTTTGGAAAAAAAAACAATCTCTATTTTCTTTCTTAATTGAAAAACCAAATACCTCAAGATTTTACTCCTCCAATGTCAAACAAACAAGGAAATTTTCAAATGTCCTTTTCGTCCTTAAAGGATACGATGCGTCACTAAAGACATATATTTTTGGAAAGCTAGCAATTCCAGCTATCCTTGAGATATGGTCATTACATCCTACTCCGATACAACATCTCCCTCAGAAGAGCCTAAATTATTAACTGCGCAAAGTTTTTATTTAACTAAATTTTAATTACTCTGTTTTTAATGTTTTACTGTGCGCTTAATTTTCAGCATTTAATTTATATTGATATTTTTTATTTCTAAAAAATATTTTACCCAGCAGTGGCCTTTGATATTTCAAAATAATGAAAAAATATTTAAAAAAAAAAAATTTCTATTTTTTCTACCCATTTTCTCACCAATTTTCTATATTATTGTATGCAGCATTGGCTTATTATCGTAGAAAATAACATTTATGAGAAGATTTGAAAGTCAGATATGTCCTAGAAGAAAGGTATCTATTGAATATCTATAAAGAGTGTGGCAGTTAATGGGACATTACAGTCAGACAATTTTCTCTTCCAGTGGTGAAAGTGACATGCACCGATTTACCAAGATTTGCTTTGATTCTCCATACTCTTAGCCAATCCTAAATTTTTGTTAAATATTTCTACAGAGAGGTTACAGCAGCAGTTGGAAATCTGATATATGAATATTAAAATTTTCTACTAAAATAATTTCAAATTTTGCATTCGTTTCTACAATTGAGTTAATTTGCTTGAATAATTTTTTTAACCAGTCATCATACCAATTTCTGTAATGATCACATTGATCACTAAATAAATGAATTATTCATTTTAATACTGCAGAGCAAAATATTTCACTTTAAATATTCACGTTTAAAATTAAATTAAAACCATTTGCTTTAAATTGTTAATTAAAGTTGAAAACTAAAATAACTCGTAATTCCAGCAATTTTAATAATAAAAAAAATATTTTTTTTTTGTAAATTACCTTAAGGACTTCTAATTCATAAAAGAAGAAAAAAATACCTATTAAGAAGTAAATGATATAATCAAATACCCAATCACGGCCATCACAACCATCAACACAACCACCACCATAACGACGAAATAACCTTGCTAACTTTTTAATATTTTTTTAACAGAAGAAAACAAGATTTGGTGTTAAATAATTTACATCTTCTCTTCTTTTAACATACCTTACATCAGTCATTTGAAATGTGGTAAATAAATTTCGTAGATTAAAGAATCCAAAAAAAAAAAATTGTGTTTTTGTTTTTTTTTACGTTTACAAAAATTTATTTGTAGTATGATGGATATTTAATGGAAATTCACTGAGTTGATTATGTTAGTATTTTTTTTTTTTTGCCCCCCATATTGAATTTCCATGCTATCACTTAATAAAATTGACCTTTAAAAGTGATATAATAAATTTAAATAAAATGAAATTTGATTGTGGTGTAAGTAGACTCACAATTAAATAAAATAAACGAGAGAAAAAATAATACAGAAAAAGAAGTTTATCTCATTTGTTTGTATTATTTTATTTATTGTTTGATTGTAGGATCAAAATGTAAGCGTTTGGAAATTTGTTTTTGTTTTTTTTTTTGCTGCTGCTTTCAAATAAAATAGAAAGTTTTGTATAATTGACTGAATTTCATTGAACGTTCAAATAAAATTGACTGAATTTTTTTTATCTAGGTTTAAATAATATTAAATTATTTTTTGAGATCTGTATTGAAATATAAATTTAAAGTTTTGGAGGTGGGGTGGGATATGCATATACCAATAAATATAATGTTGTTAGTTGAATTCTTTAAATGTATTATCCACTTTATTTTGAATCTAAATCCTTCAATATTTTATTCCAGGTTTTCATTTAACCGATATATCGGCGAAATTGTGTTACATTATTATGGTATTTGGTATGCATAGGCAGCAGATACAAAGATACCATTAGAGTGTTTGTGTTATAGAAAAACAATGATAAAATATCAGGACAATAGCCATAAATATCGGGAGAAATATAAAAAAATATATGCGCGAAGATATTATGTTTCCCATAGCTACCGCCGATATTTCCAATACTAACCTAAAAAAAATTGTAATGACACAAGAAATTGTTGAGAGAATTTCGCATACTACGATTACATTTTATGGATACAAAATATGACATTTCAATTTTGATATACAAATTGGTGTATAAATATTATAATGTTACTCTCTCATTCACATCAATAGTATACTATACTCCTCTCTTCTAAACTTCAATTTATTGGCGAAATTATTGAAACCGGGCATTGATCAATCAATGATAAGTCATTTGGTTGATTGATTCCTATTGAAAAAATTTTAAAGGCCTGTGAGACAACATAATAAAAAACAATGTCTCAATATTCTGATATGACAGATTATTAAGAAGAAAGTGAAACTAGAAGATATTACTTTAGTATCTATTCCTATACATCTCATGATAAATGACAGATGACTTATACGCTTAAAAAGGATTATTCAAAGCATATAAGCGAAACTGTAACTCTAGAGAAAAAATTATTCAAAGCCTGCAAGGCAACTGTAAATTGTCAGAATTGTTAGTTTTTGAATCTATACCGCAGTGTTTATTTTAAACGTATACTAATGGAGTATAACTATATCGTCATGGATGGCTTAAAATTGATGTTATTGCTTACATATTATAAAAAAGAATTACTAATTACTGAATATTTCCATTAGAGATAGGTTGTAATTTTTGATAGGGAAATAAAAGAAAAAAAAACAAATAAAAAAAATGTACACAGATCTATCATAGTTACACTTTTATTTTAAAGAATAATTAAGAATGCGGTTTGTGTTGTATAGCGAGTCACTATGGACCCATATGTGATCTAGTATTGCAGTATTGAAGGATGAGTGTTAAGCCCATTTTCGAATAGGATGCTTTTATTTAAAACCCTACAACCTACAACATTCACGTCGATAAGATTGAAATAATACAAAGAAACTTCAATTGTTTTGTTCTGCAAATATTTCAACTCAAATATTTCGTGTCAAGAAGAACACCATACAATTTATGTACTCGTATTATTAAATTGTTAAGTTTAACTAGGTTAGGTAATAGTATATCTCTTATTTGTATTATGTTTGCATCGATATTGTACTTTGATTACATTCTCATTGAGGCCTCAAACTAAAATAAAAATCATTTATAGCCTCTAACTTCCGAATCCAAAATTTGCAATTGCAAAATTCCCAAGGTCTTGAAAAATTCTCAAATTAAGATTGCCCAAATCAAGGTTTCTATATTCAAAATCCCCAATTACATAATCATCAAAAACAATTTTTTTTTCTATAAAAGAGTAGCCGGGGCTTAGGGTGACGATTAACTACTTCATAAATACAATTTGTTTATATTTGTATTATTTGTTTTATATGTATAAAAATAAAAATCTTACCGTCAGCGTTTACCTGCCGTCGGCAAAAAGTATACGCCCTTTTTCCGAAATAAAACTTATTTTTGTGAATTATGATTTGAGTTTTGTGTATTTAGAGGTTTCCAGGGTAACGCAATTTATAAATAAAATTTATATTGAAAACAAAAAATACTTTGACAACGTCTGGTACGAGGGGCTAATACAAAAACTAAACAGAATGCTTCAGATAATATTTTGATTAAGGTAGATCCCGAGATACTTAAAATGCTTTTGTTTTTTATAGATGGGCAAGTTTATATTGTGTGGTGTAAAATTTATATGAGTTGATGTTTCATTTTACCTTATTTATATAGAATCTTTAGTATTTAGAATGCAAACCAGCCTTTAGTAATTTTTTAACCATTTTTAACCTTTTCTTTTCCAACTGAAAACTGGATCACAACAGTGCAACCCAAGACGGTAAGCTTATTGTCATCAATAATTTTTTAACTAGTGGTCAACAATTTGTTAACAATTTCAAAAATTTTATTTTGAAACTTAAAACTGGATATAATACATACTTTACTCATGATTGGCTACCAAATCTACAATAATACTTTAGTATTTAAAAATTAAAAAAAAAAATTAATTTGAAACTCACTCGAGTAACGCAGAGAAAATAAAATTTAATTGAAATTATTATCAATAAAATAAGAAACGATTTTCTACAAGAGACCAAATAAAGCTCATCGTAATCGATTCAATAAAAATTAGTTAGGTATAAAATTTCAATTAAAATTTATTTTTAAAATTTTTTTTATTCACAGAGGGAGACTATACATATCTATAATAAATTTAAGTTAAATATTTAAAAAAAAAAAAAAAAATAGATATTCTGAAAATTTTTTTAAAATTCAATTCTATATAAAATTCAGAAGAAAATTAAACATTCTTTTATTTTATAGCAAGAAGATAATTTAAATAAAATTGTGAAATGCTCTACCCACATAGCTACTACATGTCTAAAAGGACTTATATTTTTCGTTTAATATTACATATTTATTAAAAACTTTTAGGAAATGTTATTTTTTTTGTTTTATTTTTCTTTTTTTTTTTTAAATTCAATAACTATATGCATAAGGAAAAATTTAAATCAACATCAATCAATCAATCAATCAAAAATCAAAGAAAATTTTAAAAAGATATGGATTCTATTAAAAAATAAAATTACATTTTATCCAAACTTAGTATTCAAAAAATTTTATTTTATTTTTGTTTATTATAAATTTGAATATTAAAAATAAAATCCTGAATTTTTTATCATTAATTATTCTAACTTATTTATTTTTGTTTTTGTTAAATTTATATAATTTTTTTTTATATCAACATTCGTTTGACATTTATTGGCATGGTAGTTTTTGACAAAATTTTCTATTTGTATTTTGTGACAATTGACCATAAACATTAAAACAACATTGTTATGCAATTTTTGTACACACCCACAAAGTAAATGTAATCTGCATTGTGGACAAAAAATAACTAATTATAAAAACATTATAATATAATAAAAAATAATGTAAGATAGCATACATTATTAACATTATACAAATAATAGATCATGGATTCTAATACGAAAGCTAGTCTACCGTAATTCATAAATATATATATATATATATATCCACGCATTCCAACGATATGGTATGTTGAGGGAGCGTAACGAAATTCAGTCTATCATAATCCTGTTTTATCAAAATCCTGTTTTAAAAAAAAAGCTTTTTCAAAATCCAACTACTTAAAATCCCGGTTTGTGTAATTCTATTATTTAAAACCCTATAATTCTATTATAGGGTTGATGAATTGCTATAGCTGCCAATTCCTTTTCAATTAACTAACTATATATCTCTCGCAAATCTCAAATTTAATGATTTGCAAAACGTTGATATTTTATGTGTCTGGCCTGAAATAAATTATCTCTAAAATATAAAAATCAAGTGATTATTATTAATCCCTAATTTAAAATGTAACTATATAGTGCAATTGTGCTGTCTAAATGGAGAATTTAATTACTTCAAATGGTCTGATATAGAAAGTAATGAATGACAAATAGATTGTCGAAGGACACAAATACAGTTTAGAAGTATGTATACAGATATCTTTTTAAATATTTGCACTTAAACTTAAATTGAATTAATCCATGTGTATGACACGGAATAATGTTAACGCAATTTATCACTATATGGCAACAACATGAAAATATTCCAAGAATGCATCAAATGAGCACTGTATTACCAGCTTATTATTATTATTGAAAATATCCTATTATCCAAACAGAACAGACCCATATCTGTAGTAATAATAATTTTTTTGTTGAATATTGGAACAATCTATGTTGATCTGTATTAATTGTGTACATCTTAAACATATGCTTGTATATACAATTATAGAGACTAATCGTCTACTCTATATTGAAATTTAATAAGTTGAAAACACTTGGCTATCTACTTTAAATTCACTTTTCTTTTATATAAATATCCAAAACTTAGGTTAGTTTAAAACAGGTCCTTATCATTGTAACTTTTTCGTCCTTGCAACAACGCAAGACACATGTGAACCTATAATGAAACTCTTCACCACATCTTAATGCGAATTAAACCTTTACCTATTATTCAAACAGAAAAGACCCGTATCTGTAGTAATAATAATAAAAATATTAATCGTAATATAAGCAAGACCTTTACCTATTCCCCGAACAGACCCAATCTATGGATATCCTAAAAAGAAACATTTAAAAATTCTGTGAATTTATATTTTTATTATATTTTCTGTGAACTCTTATATAATAAAAATATTATTTTTATTATATTTTCTGTGAATTTATATTTCTATTATATTTTTGTTATATTTATATTGTGAACTTTATATTTTCGTTGGTCTTTATAATGCACCGTTGGCTACGAAAGCGGAAAGGAATAGTTCAAGAAGACAGAGTCTTTTTCTGGTAAGGTTAGAGGTTCGTCGAAAAGTTTAACATAACATTATTGACGTTAATTTTAAATGTTTTTGAAGTAGAAACTATCACTGCTTAAAAATTGCGGCAACGAAATGCAATATTTCACTGTCTTGGCCATCTTATAACATTCTATAAACAGATTTTCATAACCAGTCCTAAACCAACTCGATACATTCATGGTGTAGGGCTGATTTTTGGATTCCGCGACGGAATTGATTAAGAAATGTGTAGAAAAGCCGTTAAAATTTGTAAACAAAAATTGAAATCAACTTTATCGAGAGGAGACACATATCCAATTGCTTTCGCTTTAAACCGTTTTCATGAATTGGAAGCGGTATGTGATTTTATTTCTTCCGAGCATATGCCAAACCCCTACAAGATGTCTATGAAATTAAATCAATGCTCCAATCGTACGACGGTGACCAAGTAAAGTTAGTGTTAATTAACATTAGCTTCATCTGTAAGAGGAGTTTTGTAATCAGTCCAGAAAATTTTGAGCACTTTTTAAAGCATACGTTGAAAAATTGTAGTCCATTTTGAATCGTATGTACGCTTTAACAAATCCCAATTTTTATATTGTGTTTGTAGACTTTTGTATATCATGTAGAAGAATCATCAGCGACGGAATATAATCTACTCTTCTAAGATAACATACATAGGGCAATATTTTCCAATTTGTATATCATTTTCAATTATACAAAAGCTTATTACAGAATTTTTACCAATATTTACTATAAAAGCCAATAAATTTGTGTTATTTCATAAATATTGAAATTTTTATAGTTAGTTTCAACAACAGTTATCTGACAAAAATTATCCCAGATAATTCTGTATATTACAGTTTTAAGCATTACATTTCATAGCACAAGTGGAAACTTTGTTTCTGTCCAGCACAAATGACAAGAAAAGTAATTCTGATAAATTACAAACTATATCAATTCGTTTTCATTTTCTTCATTAATCGATCATTCATCGATTCTGTTTCTCTTATGGTACATTTTAAATATTTACATACAGTGTTGCCAATAAATAATTTAAAAACATTTAAGATAACTATATTCGTTTTTACAAGTTTGAATGATTTAGTGTTGAACATTAAGTATATGGTTTCGCCGTCGGTGTGAAATAAAATCGAAAAAAAATAATTACAAAATCAAAAATGAAATTAATTCGAAAAAAAACCAATTTAAATTTTAGTCGGTCTTATTTCATTTTTGATTTGCAAATATGAAAAATGCAATATGTTTGAAATTTTATGGTAAACTTTCAAAAAACTGAATCGCAACCGCCAGTATGATATATTGCTGCCACAATTCGAAAAAAATTATAATGCTATTTCTGTTTTTCATAATTCAACCGTATAACACCGAAACTCTAAATACAGCTGTTTCCATTTTTCCTACAAAATTTAACTAAAATTTCTATTTGAATTTGTCAAAACTTTACATTTTGAAATATGGCATTTTCATTCTGATGGTGCGACATCCTCTTTTTCCAGAAGGTTTAACTACAAAAAATTTAACTAATTATCGTGTAAAAGCTATACTTTTTTAGAAACAAATAATAAATTTTAACTCAATTGTTATTGGTTTTATTACATTTAAAAAATTGCAGTAAACTAAAAAAATTTTCTATTGTAAAGTTTTTGCAAATAGAGGATATATATTCTCGTTTCTAGCAGTTTTCATTATAAAATAAATATGAACATTTCGAAAAAAAAATTACATATACTGACAATTCCAAAAAGGATAAAGATACCTTCTAAAATAGGATTCCAAACAGATAAAGAAAAATTTTATGTATTTGGAATCCTTTTTCTCACTCCTCTTAGGAGTATACAACTTAGAATATACTCTTAGGATACAAAACTCAGATTAAAGCACAGTGATACAATGATTTGAATGATAATTTTCACAAAATAATTGAATAATACAAATTTTTTTCTACTTGGTATCGCTTGGACCACCCATAGTCTTAAGGGAAGGTATAAATTAATTTTTTTAATTTATTTATAAAAAAAAAGGTGGAAGCTAGCTCCATAACTTGAGATTATATGAATAAAAATATCCGGCTATTAACTAAAAATGTAGGTCAAGATTTTATTAACAAGCATGTCCTCATTCATCTAGAAAATTTTTAGTTTTGAAAAAAATACTGAGAAGAGTGAAATATATTTAATTTTATTAGTAAACACAAAGATCGGTGGTTGAAAAATTCTAGAATATTACAACCTAATAATGAATATAAATAAACTAAAAATTACAGCCAAATAATGTCACCTGAAAAAATATATTTTATCAGACAATTAGAAGCCATACCTATACATTTTCGTAATCGTGATATTATTACATTGAAATATTTTTGTTGTAAATTTGTATATAGCCCGGAAAGACATAATACCGGTAAATCAGTCATAATAAATGTATTTCCATTTTAATTTCTATTTTCAATAATATTATTACTAATAATATATTTTTTTAATTAGAGTTCGGTTCTTACCTCATTTCACCGCAGCCATATTCATTCATTTATTTCAAAAACAATATATAACTCTTTTAATTTCATTACATAGACTCAATATGAGTTAAGATGTTGACTTTTAAATATAATAAGAATTATAATTAATACACAAATATATTTAAAAAAAAATATTATAATGAAATATATTAAAAAATTCAAAAATTCAAAAATGAATGTAACCATCATTTAAAAAAATGGTAAAATATTTACGAAAATTGAATTATTTGTGATTACAGTGAAAAATTAGAATGTAAAGCGAAAAAAGCTATGTGATTAATTTAGTAAAAATATTCATTAGTAAGAAATTAAATATTGTCAAAAAATTTTTTTTAACCGTGCCAGTATTTATTAGAGTAAGAATGTTTGTAGTCCGTTTCAATGTAAATTTACACAGACTTTTATGGATTCCCTTTCAAATTTCCTGATTTTTTTATTTTTTATTTCATTGAATAAAATTGGTCCAGCATATTAAATAGATGGCCTACTAAGAGAGTGTTAAGCTAAGCTAAGATTTTAACTCTATTATTTATAGTTAATTAATTAACTATTCGAATTTATCAAATCTATATATTATATATTATAAATAATATAATATATTATAAACAGTTATGGAAGATCCAAATTATTATTTTATTAAGATGGGAATGATTTTTTTCATAGTATTGACATTATATATATATTCTTACTCTGAGTCTTATTGTATGTATATTACCATTCACAATTTCATGTACTTCTATATATTATTTTATAGGAAAATTTTTTACCCATATCTTGTTTATATTTTAAGTCAGTTTTAAGTCCGTTATTGTTCATATTTTAAGTCACATAAAACTTCAGTAGATGTAATACAAAATCATATCTTTTATAGATAGTAATTAATTACCTACACAACATTTTTTATTGTATTATAAGTTTAAAGTCTGCAATAGAAAGATACGATTTTATTTTCATTTCAATAAAGTAGAAGTTGTAGAAGTTTTTTATTTAACTTCGTAATTTATATAGGCTAATTATGTTTTATCATGTTTTATTGTTATGTTTATAAAATCTGTTCTTTCCCTCCATTTATAACTGTATAAATATTTTATCACTTTAATTTGTACTATTTGAATATTTTCAATGTAATATTTTGAATTGGTACCCCACAATTTGACACCATAACTAATATGACTATAAAATAAAGCATAATAAACAGATTATTTTCAAAAATTATACAAATTTTACTCTAAAGAATAAATTTTTCTAAAAACTAGATATTAAAAATAACAAAAAGAATCCTAGTCATTTTCATTATTCAATCTAATAGAATTTCTTTGAATCAGTGATTAACAATAATTAATATAAAAAATTAAAATCTTATGAAATAATTACTTTACAAAAAGATAAGACAAATCAGAAAATTATTATCCTTTTTAAATTAGAAAAATAAAAATCATGACAAAACAAGGAAAATGTTATGAAATAATATAACGGAATAAGATAACAATTTTATTTAATTGAAAAATAAAAAATAAAAACAAAAAACAATTGAAAAACTCACCTGTAGCAACAGCAACAGCACAATTTTGCCTTGTTATTATTTTGTTAAATTCTTTGAATTAATTAATTTTTATTTATTTTATTTATTTGTAAGTTAATTTATTTTTGTTTTTAATTATTATTACCACTTTTTCTTTTGTTTATCTATTTCAATTATCGTTCTTATCTATATAATTTAATTTCAAGTAAATTTACAAAAAAAAACTTTTTTAAAGTAAAAAATTTAAAAAAAAAAACTAAATAAATTAATTTTTTTTTTTTTGTTAAATTTAATTTAAATTTTTGTAAATTTTCTTAATATTATTATCTTTTTAATTATTTGTTTGTGCATTAATTAAATTGTATTTATATGTAAATAACTATCTATAATAGTCTGAAGATATAAACAAAAAACAGAAATAAAAGAGAGAAAAACGTAAAAATATTAAACTGTCATTTACATTAAAAGATAAAAATGGGAAAAAATACTTGCAAATAATCCTTTATCCTTTTTTTATTTTGGTGTTTTGTGTTTTTATTTATATATATATATTTTTTTTTTTTTTTTTGGGAAACCACAAAATTTTGCTATGTTTTACTCATTTTTGTTTACATTTTTTTGTTACTGTTTTTTACTATTGTCATTTTAACACAACAACACTTTATTTCATATTAAATAAGACTTCTTCTATGCACAAAACTGTTATTCTTTGAAAGAAGTATAAAGAACAAAAAAAAGGATAAAGTTTAATTTTTTATAATTTTTTCGTAATGTTTTTTTTTATATATACTTAACTGTTTTGTTTTGTGTTTTTGATTTTATTATTTTTGTTTTTGTTTATTATTTCAGTAAACACTTTTACTTTTATTGTATTTCATCAAATTTTTGGAACATTGAAAATAAGGATATTTTGTGTTTTTTTTTTGGTTTATTAAAGTTCAAAGGACAAGAATATTTATTAAAAAGTTTCTCTCATATACAAAATAATATGAATAAAGGATGTTAAGATGATAAAAGGATTCCTTTTGTTTTTTTTTTTTTTTGCTTTTCTAACTGGATGTATTTAAAAACAAGAGAATATAAAAGTTTGGTATTTTTGGTAACACACAAAACCACTTTGTTTTTTCGAAGTTCCTTATATTAACTGTTGTTATTGTTGTTATTGGTTATACTATTATGAATATTATTATTAGTATCAAATGTCTTCGAAACAATTTTCCTTTTTTTTACTTTGCTTATTAAATAAAATATTTTTGTTTTTTATCCTTTTTTTTATCCTTACTATATCTTTCTTAAAAATTATTATTATGATTATTATTGAAATTCCTTTAGAAAAAATTTTTTTTTCTTTAAAATTTTTAGAATTTGTATTTAACAAACATAATAATAAAAATAAAAAACTTTTCAAAATTTTTAATAAGCACTGAAATTTTATAAATCTTTTATTTATAATGATTTCTATTTTTCTATTTAATATTTAGTTAATTCTATTAAAAAAATGAAAATGAAAATTAATGAAATCACTACACGTTCAATATAAAATACGAATATAATATTTTGACATTAAAACGTTCTTCTTAATATAAAATTTCAACACATCCTTACAGAAAGGATTCTCTGACAATACTAAAAAATTAAAATTAAATGAAAAAATATAATACACAAATTGAATACATGATAAGTAACAACAAAATAGACAAAAAAAACAAAAAGCAATATACAACTGCTAAGAAGCAAAACAATTCTGTTTTTTTACAATTTTTTACGGTGTACATTCATAGTACGATGATATAAGTATATATTTTTCTCGGTTCTTGAATATAATACAAAAAATATTAGCTCTGCTAGTAGATATTTTTAGTTATTTTTATTTTATTTGGTTTTTCCTTTTTTTTCTTATATATTAGATTCCTAAAGCATCCTATAGTCAAATGAACCTATTAGAAATGATATCCTTTGCCTTTATATTGTAAAAATAATATGGAAAAAATTCTGTTCAAAAATAACAGAATTGAAAATCATTTCAGAGTTTTTTTTTTGTTTTTGTACACATATACACTGTATATAATAATTGTAGAGTGTTTGGATTCTGTAAAAGATTTTTTTGTTTTATTCATGTTGGTTAATATTATTATTATTATTATTTTTTTTTGTTATTATTATTAGATAAAACGAAAATATAAACTTTTCTGTTATATATTTATTTTCTTGATTATGATGAATTTAAATGTTTGATCACATGAATTTTTCATTTTAGAAAAATAATAAGAACGGCAATTTGAGTTTTTTAAACCCTGAATATTGTTATGTATTAGCTAGGAGTAGATAATATTTATAGAGCAACAAAGTTAGAAATTGAAAACAGAGGGAAAACAGATATTTTTGTATTTATTAATTGTTTTTGAATTCCATTTGAAATTTAAAACAAGATTTTAACACTAAGGTTAAAGCGTTACTTAAAATGAATATATACATATAAACAATTTAACAAGTGAATAAATAAATGCAATCCTGTTTCAAATTTTAACATTTAGAAATTTTCAGAAGAACAATATTTTATAATTTTTTTTATATACTTACTGTCAAATATAGCTTAGAGCCAGCAAATCATATGTCTATTTGTAGACGAAAGCTTACATCATGTTGCTAATCGGTGTGATTATCATCTAGTGGGTTAGTATCTATCACCGTTAGTAACTAATGTTAGTAAGAGATAAAAATAAATAGCTAACATGCTATACTTAGTACAATGTTAAAAAAATTAATTCAAATACAAAAAGAAAGTAGAAAAACACAAAATATTAGTTGTGATAACTATTTATCGATTATACTGCTTTTACTAAGGTCAGTATCAAAACAAGCTACTCTCGAGTTAGATTCACGTAATCTTCTAGACACAGGTTCAAATTTACTGTAATCAGTACTATAGTTTGCAATATTAAGCAGTTCAATGAACTGTAAACTACGTGCATTTGCTCTAAAAGAAAATAATTTCGTAGATAAACGTAATATCAGCCACTAATTGTCGTTGTTAGAGAAATTTCAGATCTATTAAAGGAGTATAGTAAAAATTCAATGCAGAAGTCGAATCACCTCTCTATTGTAATAAAAGGGTGTATATGATTATTAATCATCTTATAACTATAGCAAAATTTAATTATGCACCCCCGATTACAGTTGAAAAAGAATTTTCCCTTCTTTGGTTTATTTATTGCCAAATAGTTATTTTTCTTCTTTTTTTTCAATTATCCGTTATCAAATTAATTTTTTTGTTTATAAATGAAAATACTTTTACAATATGTACACCATTAAATGCGCAACGTATGAACGTAAATTTATTTGAACTGATAAACAAATTTTGTCAAACACTTGTCTCTGATTTTGATTGTAAGTACCTATGACATTTAATTTTCTAATATTTACTCCAAGCTAGAAATTTAAAATTATTTTAACAATGACATTGCATATACAATCATCTTGCCTCTTATTATATTTTGTCGTCCATATGAAAAATAGGCCAACAGCAAATCATTCAAATGCAAAATAACCCAACTTTTTTGAATAATTATGAAGAGCCCAGAACAAAATATAAAATCAATCACAATTAAATGAAAAACCACGTAAAACAAGAAACGGAATTGCCTAAAAATGTCTGTTTTTTCCAGAAAGTTAAAAAAAAGCTTTTTTTATTAATTAAAAAGTTGTATAAGAGAACAAATCTAAATTTCAAAATCCCGAATCGTTAAATCTCAATATACAAAATACAAAATGAAAGATCCTTCATATTCCTTGTTTAAGATCAACGGTTATTTATATACTATTTGGAATTTTTATTAGATATTCCACAAAATTTTGAATTCGGAATTTTTAATTTGAAGATATTCATGCTCCAATTGGAAAACAAAACAGATATCACGTTTTTCTAACACAATGGCGACTACGCTGGGTTATTTTTAATTTTTGATATTTTATGGATATTTTATAATAATAATATATAAGAATAAAAAATCAACAACGCATTTTTAACCGTTCTTTTTACAAATTTTCTGTTTTGACTTTTGTTTTTTTAATAACGTCAAATTTAATATTTAGATCGAGCATATATCAGACGTCTATTACAAGTGAAAGCTTATTAATATGTTTTATGCTTATTAATATGGTTAGTAGAATATGACAATGTTAAAAAATAAAATAAAAAAAATAGTGTTAGTAAAATCGATAAATCATACTGTTAGTATAGTATGAACAGTTTATATTAATTGCAAAGTTAAAATAATAAAATACAAAAAAACATGTAGCTGATTAGCTTTACATACATTATTAGGCAGTCTAAAAATAACCTTAGATATATTTCACTAAGTTGTGATCAATTTTTTTTTGATACACTATCATCAGAGAACTATTTAACAAACATTATAGTGCATTTATATAGCTATCAACCTACCTATTCTTATTACCGCAAGCAAAATCGATTAAAACATATTCGATAAAATATAACAAATTATTCATATTCTATTTTCTGTGCTTTATTATTTCGTATACCTCCTTAAATATATGTGAATTACATTTCAGTTGTGGTCTTGTCTCGAATATAATATTCAATTGATGAAACCACTAGATTTGATATGTTTATTGTTTATTAGTGGTTTCATTAATTCATTTTTATGTCTAATACAAATCCAATAACATTCAAATCGATGAAATACCACTCAAATACTTAACATAACACTGTATTTTACTTATAGCTTACATCATATTCTGTAAGTTATATAATTAACTCATTTTATTACAATATTAGAAAATAAAACGATTTTTCTTAATTTTGCTCATACTCTCAGCTGATATATAATAAGAATAAAATATATTTCATATACAAGTCGTTGTCGTCTGTATTATTTTGTAAAATAACAGTAGGGTGTATAATATTTATCCACTATAGTAAAACTCAGTCTACTAATAATAACCTGCCATTCAATAAAATACCATTCTCCATATTTATATAATTTTAACATTTTCACTATACATACATAGCTGATATACAATGCAATACAGACAAAAATCAATTAAATTAACACAAAAGAAAAATTTCATAACAGGTATTACCTACATTTTCTCAATAAGAGTCTGTGATTTTAAAAATGTTCATAATACATATTAATATGTGTACAAATATTATATAAAAAATATATATAAATTTATTTAAAAACAAAAAAAAAATGTTAAAAACGTTGTATGACGTCATTGTTTGCAGATGAGAAAACCTAAAAATTTACCTATCTCCATAAAATATTACATGTGTATTCTTCAAATAATAATTATTTAGAACATCACATGGAAATTGTGGGCCAAAAATTAGCTGTGGATGCTGAATCAAATTTTGCAGACAGAGAGATTGAAATCAGATAAAGAGAGAGAGTGAGAGAGTAAAACACAACAGATTAATAAAAGGACTAAAATAAAAACAAATATTCGAGTTGCGCATTTAATTTTAATTCCACCACTCTGATGACAGTTTTAAGAGGAGTTTAAGAAATATGTGTTTTTGTTGTTGTTACTGTTGTAGTTTGTTTTGGTTTTTTTTTATTTTATTTTAGAAAATAAGGATAACATAGGGCAGCATGAGTTTACAAACCATTGGATTTTCCTACCCAATTTTTATGTTTATCATTTTTTTTTGTTCTATTTTTATTTTGTTTTTATTTTAAAATAAAAACAAAGTTCAAGAATATATAACAACAAAATAGTGTTTTGGGATCATATATAGTTTATTTAGTTTGTAAAAAAATGTTTTTTTTTATTATTATATTATAATATGTATATATCTAAATATCTAAGATATATATCTAATATATATTATGTATATATATATATATATATATATACATATAGTAAATATACACCTATATATAACAAAAAATATGGAAAAAAAAATACCGAGTGTTTACATTTCTTACGATAGAGTATCACTTAAAGGTCCTCTTCTTGAAAGAAAAAAAAATACAGGAAAAACAAAAAACAGAAAATTCAACATTTTTAATGGATGATATTTAAAATAAAATGTTATGATGGGAAAATTTTCTGATGTAAATATTTTAAGTTCACTTTAGAGATAATTACTTTTTTTTTTTAAATTCTTTTATATGGATTAGATAATTTTTTAAATAATGTATTCAAGTAGAACTTCTTTCTAAAAAAAAAATGAAATAAATTTGACAGACTATCCAAAGCTGACATTCATCTAAAAATTATAGGTTTAAAATTATTTTTCAAACGAAAGAACTTATTAGAAAAAAGGTTTATAATGCTTTTGTGAATTAGTGAAAGCAAATTCCATTATCCTTAGAAGAAAAAGAAAATTAGTAAGAGTAGCAGGGACCTTATTATATAAAATGATAATAAAAATTTATAGAGATTTGGCATGCAGATGAAATTTTATATTAGATAATGGAACTTACATTGCAAGTATTGAAGACGTATGCTATTTTCAGATACACATATCATTTGGCAAATTACATTATAATTTATTCGTAATATTTATTTATTTGTAATATTTTATCAAAAATTATCCATTTGTGCTATCCATTTGTCCAAGCAATATTAGTACTAATCACAATCAGTAATAAGAGTAAATATTTCAGTTCCTATTGAAAGTATCAATTTAGTTGTAAATGATAAATTAATTCTATATTCTATATTATAAAATATTCTATATGGCTTCATGGAAAAGTTAGCTACGAATATATTTACTTAAACTTTTACTTTCATGATGGTACAATCTTATCCTATTTCAATCCACAAAAAAAAAGTTAATAAAAAAGGCTCTTCTGATTTTTAAATTTTTAATTTTTTTATGTTAAATTGATTGTTGTATTTTTAAGTATATTTTCTACTAAATGTAACCCATGCTTAAATTTCTATGTATATAATCTTCAATTTGAATTCACTGTGTAAAAATATAACTAAAAAAGTTAATATATTTATTATGATAAAAACGTTTTAACCTAACTAACACCTACTCTTAAAAACTACTTAAATTAATTTTAAACTAAACTAAACAATTTACAAAATTTATGCAGGTATTTTAATTCGCTTTTATTTATTTGCTATTTGCTTTTTTTTATCTCTTTATCCGATATAAACATGTCGAATTTCATATTATATCTATTGAAATGGCCTGAATTGAATAATTGTATGTATCTGACTACTTTAATGAAATAGTATAGGGATATGATTTTTGTTTTGGATGTAACGATTTCTGTCTAAAAAAAATGAATTGTTCAAGAGCTATGAAGCCCGTCAGCACAGTTGTTTTGATTTTTCTAGTCTCCCTGCGTTGTGAGATATTTCGTGAGATATTTGTGATAATAACCCATTTTCAGGAGTTTTTAATGCGAATTAATTTTATAAGAAAATTATCGATTCTTTTGATTTTTGCTTTCTTATACAAATATTTATTAATTTATTAGAATAAAAATGTTTGTATTCATATTCAGACTTTTTATGTTTTTTGATGCAAATGCACTTTCTATAAACATTCTTTCGAACTTACGTATTTTAGCTCGTGCTAAATTTAATTGGATGTAAGAATATAAACTTACAGACTACTCAATCATAGTCAAGTAGGACTCAAAGTTTCAATTTATACAATTAACAACTTTTTTTGTTTATTTCGATATAATTATATTTTTATTCGTAATAAACACTAAAACTGCAAAAAAAATGTGATACTAATGCTAGGTTCATAAATTTACTTTGAAAATATATTTTTTTAGTTACATTTTTTCTTCAATTTAATTTTACTCCCTTCTTTTTTAGTTCGTAAAAAAAAAACCTCTTCAAATTTGCTTAAAACTAATATCATATTAATATTTTACTCAAATTTGTTTTTGTTTTGTGAAAATTATTGCGTAATATTAATAAATTTTATGATTTTCCAAGAAAGAAATTGTTCTAATAACATTTTTTCAATTGTTAGTAAAATTGCATACTTCATGGGGTAAAAAATTAAAATTTTGAAAATTATCAAAATAATAGGTTTTTCCAACGGTAGCATAGATTCTTTTAATATTTTTATTTTTTTTATATTCTTGTGGGTAAGTAGGTATTATTAACTAGATGGTAAATAAAACACGGTGCTGCAAATTTTACTACATAAAGTGGAACATAAATGTTTTTTCAGTATTTATTAATATATATCGACGATATATCGACGGACGGATCTAATGTGAAATTGGATTAAATGTGAAAAACTACTAATATCGGAAATTTGGTTTTCTGAAATGCCAAAATCCGATTGCTTCAAAATATTGAATTTATACCAAAAAATATAAATAATTTCGGAAATATTTTTCTAATAATTTATGGAAAACGTAAACCATTTGCCTTTTTCCAAATGTTTTTTTATGCTATTTTCCAAAAAATTTTTGTACAAGAACTATTCATCATTTTCTGTTTTTTTTCTTTTTGTTTTCATTTTTCATTTTTAATAGCGAAATTTGATAACACAACCTTCGTATTTATCATATGATATAATCATAACATTGAATCCTTTTCAGTTTTTCGAAGTATATTCTTGTACAGTATTTCTACCCAGTTACTGGCAATAGTTTATAACAAAAAAAATACAATTTATTCAATATTTTCAAAACCAAACAACTGTTTCTTTCCATTATTTCCATAAATTAAAAAAAAATATTATTATTTAATTTGTCATATTTTTCTGTTTTGTTTTGTTTTATTTTGTTATTTCAAATTTATATGCAAATAGTCAGAAATTTTTTCTTGGTATTTTTCGCATAGTATTTTTTAAAATCAAATCAAATCAAAATTAATTTTTTCTTTTATATTTAGAATAAAAATTTATGAAAATAAAACTTAAATGGGAAACTAACATTCAAAATGTTTTTTTTTTCATATAAATTCAATAAACATTTTTTATAAATTTCATTTATTTCGTTATATTATTTTTTTCCATCACTTACGCTTTTTTTCTCAATTGAATTTAATTTATTCACTCAGTAAAATTCATATTGTTAAAATTTTATAATTTATTATTTCAAAATTAAATTATTTATATTCCATATTTTCATATTTATTTTGATTTTTATTTGGAAAATAGAATGAATAAAATTTGAAAAAAAAAAACAGTTAATAAAAACCTTTTCTTTATTTTAATTTTTCAATGACTTCCAATACTATCATTATCCTGATTATTTAAATCGTTTTCATTTTTTTGTCACATATAATAAATTTAATAATTGGCCTTCGAATTATCGAAACAAAAATATTTTATATATATATATTATTTAGTATAATTATGTATATTTATATATTTACAGATACATATTTATAGATATAAAACACTTACAAAAGAATAGATACAACATTTCATACGACTATTTTTATAAGGATATTAACTTTTTGCAATAACGTCGTCAACAAATACATCATCAATTTTACCTTGAAAATTGTTTTTCTGTTTTTGTTGTTGTATATTATTTTTACTTTTTTTCTACTGTTATTATGTTAATAGGTCCTTTAACTAATATTAAGCATAGTTTTTATTTGTGTCACCTGTTATACAGTTTTTCACTAATAAAAAAAATGAATGAATCAAAATCAAAAAGAACAAAAATTACAAACTAAATTTTAATGAATTGGTTTTCTTCTACAAAAAGAACATAAAGAAAATTCTTAAAAAAACAAAAAAAAAATATTATTCGAAAATATGAAAGAAACTTTTATGAAGTGTGTATCGGCAAAAATTTCTATTTGGAAAATTAATATTACCAATTGTACAAAATAGTTGTCACATTTATTAAAAAAAATGAATCCATATGAATGAATTCAAAAGGAATCATATTACATTCGATCTAAACCGAGATAACTAAATTAAATGAAATAACTTTCATAATAAAATTCCCAAATTTAAAAGGTTAGTATCTCGGAATATACGTTGATCAAAAACTAATATAGATTTCATAATAAAATACATCTCATGACTTTAATACAAGAATCAGAAATAAAATTAGAACGCAGAGTGCGAGCTGTATTTTTATCGCCAAACATTTCAGTATCTGGTCACACGGCTTATGTTATTCTATACCACGCCAAATAAAAAACATAATGAAAATCGGTGGTTCATTATGCAATAAATAAAAGACCTGACTGTCGGAGAGACTTTATCAAAAAATTGGTTACTACATCATATATTCTATCGTTTCTGTAGGTGCGTAGCCAAATTAGAATCACATACATTTACACAAATTGTATACAAGAACAAACCAGTTGGATATACTGATTGCCAGAATGTCATCAAAAAGAACCGAACTTGCATTCATGACCTTTGATTAGTAAATAAATGATAAGACCAATACACCATATCGATAATGTACAAAATACACCAGTCGAGTACAAAACACTGAAGAAGTCTGCAAGTAGTAGACGAAATACGCGTATCTGTATGATAAGCATATCAGTAAAATTAAAAGGAAAATATTCGACTATTTTCACTATTATACCAAAATTTTACTCCAACGCTGGAAAACAAGTTTTTATAAAAACTAAGATTATATAGTAATTGAAAACAATTTCAAAAGATATTTGATTACTATTTTAATAATGATAAACTGACAAATTAAGATCACATAGATTTACAAAAATTTTATACCAGAAAAAGCAAGATGGATACTGATTGTCAAAATATCATTAAAAGAAGCCGAATTTGAACCCGTGACCTTTGATTAGCACTTAAATGACATAACCAATACACAATATAGATAATATACAACCTATATAGCAATTGAAAACCATTTTCAAACATATTTGCTTAATATTTCCATAATCAATTTATTTTCATTAAATCATCGTTTGAATATATCAAATTTTTGATTAAACACTATACACTATAACTATTAATATTAGATTTATTCTACTAACCTAGGTCAATAATACCGTAAAATTAAAAGCTGTTAAATCCATACACAAAATCAAAAAAACATATCCCCTCTCACTTTATTATCAACATTTCTCTATGGAAAATGTTGTGTATTTATACAATTCAAGATTACTGATATTGTATAAAAGATAACTCTATGTTAATATTTTTGGAATTACACATTGTCTGAACGAATTAATTACAATGTCATTTTTGAACATGTTAAATATTGAAAATTACAAAATTTAAACTTTCAAAATAATAATTACAATTAAATTAATTTGTCAAAAAAATTAAATTATATCGATTTCAAATTCTATATATTTAATACACATAATCCTTTTTAATCCTTTTAATACACAATATTTATTATTATAAAACACAATTTTCACTTCATTTATTTCACTTTTGATTTTTGAACATAAAAAAACAGTATTTTGTATCGTAATTTTTACAGTTGTAAGCAGCTGTCCTTTTTTATTCCAATTTTAAAAATTCAAATTTTTTTTTATCGAATAAAAGAAAGTCCTTGAAGAAATAAGTGAGTTTCACTTTTTTTTTGTAATAACAAAAATAAATTAAATTTTCTATTTTTAAACATAGAAAAAAGTATGAAGAGTATGAAAGAACCTATTATAACAAATATAAACAAAATATGCAGGTACCAAATTTAAAATGAAAACTTTAAAATTATGTAGATTACATATACGTATGTGTGTATGTGAGAAAATGAATTCGATAAATTGAGAAAATTTTATGCAACCTAATATAATGTTACCGACCCGAACTTTTATTTCGACTGTTTTACACAAGACCAAAAAATAAAAAAAAAAAATAAATAAATTTTTTTATTTTGTAAGAAAATTCTATTCTCCTTAAAAATTTTCTTAGATAACAACATGAAAGTTACACTCACACAATATATTGTAATAGGAAAAACCTCCTTACACCCTCAACAAATTTTTTTTTTTTTTTTTGTTGATTTTCAGTTGCTTTGGATACCCCTATTAACAGATATTTAGATAGAAGTGAGGCGAACAGTTTTTTTTTCTGTTATTGTTTTTCTTTTTATTTGAATTTTTATTTCATTTTTTTTTTGTTTTTATTGTTTTAATTTTCTTTTTCTTGAAATTTGATTTCAACATGCAAACTCTCTATATACAAAATCAGTAAAGCATAATAACAACCTGATGTGTATGTTTGTATGGATGTACTTTCACGTGTAAGAGTACAGAACGTCAAATATAACAAAAGCAATGAATTGATTGGCGTTGGAATTTAAGAAATTAAAAAAAAAAAAAAAATAATAACAAAAAAATAACAAAAAATATTTTCTTAAAAGACAAAAAAAAAAATTTTAACATTTCATTTGCAATCTTAAAATCAAAAAAAAAAAACCAAAATCAAAAAAAAAACAGGAATAAATATTATGTTCCTTTAAATGGTGCAAGGAAATACAAAATAAAAGAAAATATAAGTAATGGCAAAAAATCTCCTCTACATTAAATTGGGTTTTGTTTTTGTTTTTGCTTTGTTGTTTTTATCATTAATGTTATTTAAAAAGAATTGCAACAGCAAAAATAAAATCATAAATAACAAAAAAAAATTCCAAAACTTTTGTAAAAGACTCCAGTAGTGAAATATTTTTCAACTACTCTTTGTCATTGTCTCCTCTTCTTCAAATATTTACCAACTAAAAAATTGTGTAAGAAATAATTTTTACAAAAAATTATTAGAGTATTATAAAATCCATTTTCAGTTTGTACAACAACTATCAATAATTTGTTCTATGGGATTTAAATACAATTTTGTAATCAATGTAATCAATTAGTTTTGAATATTTAAAGCATAATTTCGACAAAATCAAGATAAAAATTCAAACACTTGTAAGCCGACGAATACCCAAAGAGTGAGCCCAAGTACAAAAAATCATAGGTTTCTACCAAAGATCGTTCTATTTCATTCAATGATCCATAGACTAGTGACATTTCCTGTGAAAAAGGAAAGCTATAAGAAGAAAAAAATTTATATAATCAACACAGGTGCTGAGACCGGGTACTTATCCGGGTACTAGAAATAAAAATCCACAAAAACAAAACTTTATAAATTAAAAATCCATAAAATTTTAGAAAAATTAATCCTGAAAAAGTTTTGTATCCAGCAACGGCTACAAATAAAAATGATTTAGATAAATATTTCGCAAAATTATTTAACCTAAATATTTGAAATGAATACCTAAATATTTCTGAAATGAATAAAATAAATGGGATCTTTTTTTGTTGTTTTTGTGGCAAAAGTCATTAAAGATTTTGATCTTAGATTTGATTTGGGGACTAACCCAGTCTATATATCGAACATATAAAGAGATTAGCAACGATAAGATTTATGATCTCTAAAAAAATAAAATCAAATTTAGTAAAATAAAGGCAACCTAGTATGGGCCCGCTCTTCTAAATTTGAAAAAGTTTGATCGAAAATCATATTCAATTTCATTATACCACCAGAATTGTCTTCAAGTATATCAAGTGGTTCTCACCAAAACTGAAAATAATATTAAGTCAAGTTCAGCCTTAACTTGTAGTTAGATCGTATATCAAATTTACTTTCTTTCTTTTTTTTAAACTAGCAATGAAATTAAATGACTTAGAAATTTTGTAGGTTTTAAATGTGTTGATTTATATTGTGTCATTTTCATTTTTAAATTATATTTTTCTTTTCTATTGGATTCAAGATATTAAAATGAAATATCAAATTTCCATATTTTTTTTTTTTAATGACTTAAAAACTTAAAATTATTTTAAAACTTAAATATTTAGAAAAATAAATTTAAAGTTGAAATTAAGTATAAGAGAAAACTATTTTCTTAAATTTTATTCAAATATCAAAGAACTATTATAGTAGCTTACGAGTAGTTGCGTAACAGTGATGGTCATATGGATTCGTATAGAGAAGATTATTTAAAGATTTTAACATCTCTAATTTGTATTTCAATAATGTACCAATTTTTTTTGGTTCCTATTGAAATTTTCGTCAATAGAATTTGTTTTTTTTATTGTGGCAATCTATCCTAATCAGGACAATAAACAAATAGATTGAATTAAAAATTACATTGCGGATGACAATGATGATCCAAACTACAAATTCAAGAATTTCTAAAATACATGTAATAAAATATGTTTTTCTAGCATTTATGCATTAAGCCAATTTTAATTAACTTTTAATCTTCTATAGAACTTATTTTTATATTTGAACTGTATCCAATAATGTTTTGCGTATAAGCATTTTTAGATGACTTAATAGGTTCTTGCTTGTATTTTTTCAGGAAAAATCTATTTTCATTTATTTAATAAATTAATATACCCAAGATTCTATAAATCTCTACAATTAAAACAAAAAAAAAGGTTTTTTTAAATTTTCTCCTGAATAATTCTATCAGTCTAACTTATTTCTCAATTGTTAATAAAACATAAATCATCTGCCTATTACAGTTGTATAGTTCTTTAACTAAATCTAAAACTGAGCTCTAGGGTAAGAAAATAGTTCATTATGTTCATCATCATAATGTTATATAATTGTAAGAAACAATTTTTTAAGTGAATAGTTAAATGAAATGAAACGAATACAACTAAAACTATGACTTTACTCTAACAATCGATAATTGATAAGAGTTTGCAATTAATCTTTATACATACCCACACGTCATATCATCTCACAAAAATTAAAAAAGTATATATTGTGTATTCTGCTTAAATTTAAATTTTCAATTATCTTTCTACCTCTTCCAAATAATACAATATCAAAGAAAATATAAGTTTTTATATAGCATTTTATATGGCAGTGATATCAGGTTCATAAACACATATCTTACTAAGTCCATAGTATTATAGAGCTTGTTAGTTTCAATTGTTATGCATAACATAACATAACAGTGATTATGTTTAAAAAAAAAATTTTGGGTTATTTTCGGCTAACGAGTCTACTACTTGCAATTAGTTGCAATAATTTTTAATTAAATTAAAACAGTAAAACAACGTCATATATTATGTCCAGAAGAGTTACCCAATTATTTATAATAGCTAACCGATTATATGCACTGTATATCAATTATGTATGTCTATTTCTGATATCAAAATTTACAGGTGCTGATATTACTAGCCTCACACATTTGATGATATGTAATATATTATTAATTAACGGACAGGACAAGCAAACCCATCTTTAAAATCTATAATCGTTTAAAAACAAAATGAAAAAAAAACTCTCTACAAAATCTAGCACCCCACAATTAATTGATATATTTTCCACATACTATCTCATATACCTGTAGGTTGCTTTTTTTTTTTTTCTTTATTATTTCAAACAAGTAAAATACAAATTCTGTTATAATTATAATCAAATATTTTCATATTATTCAAATATTTATAAGATAAAGTTCAATTTAAAAACAAAAAAGAATTATTACTAATTAGTTCTTCATTGTCCTACTACCCACTTCTGTGAAACAAAAATAATTCAAAAAGCGTCCCAATCAACAATTCATCATCCAAATTTCACAAAATGGCAAAGGATGAGATTAGATTAACTATTTTGCAATATACGAATACACTACAAAATATTAGGCTATTTATTGACGAAGGGTTAACTAATGAAGATCAATTCACAAATCTTCATCCCAGTTTTACAAATTTTCAAACAAATAGAGTGCTTTAATGTTTGAAGGATTAATCAATGAAAATCGATTAACCAATCAAAATCAAATTTGGTTCTACTTTGCTGCCTACAAAGTGAAGGATAAATTATTAAAAGACCGTTCAAATCCACAAATTATCATTCAAATTTGATTAAATGTCGAAGGATTAACAAACCAATTAAGCTCGATCAGCCAATCAAAATCGATTGATTTCAAAAATAATTCAAAAATAATACAAAAACAAAACTGATTCAAAAATAATTCAAAAAGCGTCCCAATCCACAATTCGTCATCCAAATTTCCAAAATGCCAAAGGATAAGATTAGATTAACTATTTTGCAACATATGAATACACTACAAAATATTAGGCTTTTTAGTGCCGAGAAATTAACTAATGAAGACCAATTAATCAATCAAAATCGGATTTATGTACTACTCCGCAGAACGCAGTCTGCAAAGTGAATCAAAACTCATTCAAAAACGTCCAAATCCCAAATTGTTACCCAAATTTCATGTAATGCTGAAGGATAAACCAGTTAATATCGATTAACTGATAAAAATCATATTTTGGTGCTACTTTGCAGGCTACAATAAACCAATAAACCGTAAATCACAAACATTTGTTCGAATTGTTTAAATTCGAATTTAATCGGAAATAAACATTTGAAACCGTCTCCTGGTTACTGGTGAAAAATCAATTCATCACTTTACCAAATTTTAATAAATATTAGCACAACAATAATAATTAAAAATTATTGCAATTATGCAAGTTTTCATTGACTATAAAAAAAAAATATTATTAAAACATTTTCAAACTGACATCCTAGCTTTACTCCAAAAAAATTAATAAATCTACATTTAAAAAAAAAGGAATGTACATAAAAAATTCAATAAAAATAAAATAATTTATCCAGGCATCACTTGGATAATACTACACTAATACTACACCTAACTACCAGTATCTATAACATAAATACATGATGACTATGCAAGATTATTAAAATTTTCTATTAATCTTTCTATATTGACTTCTGTAACTACAAAAAACAAACATAATGACAAGAAAAGATACTAGAAAATTATGAAATTTGAAAAATTATAACAAAAAATGAAAAACGATTTTCCTTGAAAAATTTAAAAATTTAAAAAATTGTAATACAATATACGTAAACATAGAGTAAACAGTAGAAAGTCACCAGAAAGATACAAGAAAAACCAAAATAGGAAAATTCATAAACCTGGCTGTGTTTGTTGATGATACAAAGATGACAATTCTCTTTAATTCATCAATTATGACTTTTACATGACAGATAATACAGTTTTGCTCCAATAATTTATTTTTTTTTTCTCTATATTTTTTTGTCTTTTAATTTTTCTTTCATTTAATTCGAAAATAAAAACAAAACAAAAAGTTTAAAACAAAAAGTAAAAAACTGTTATAATATCAATAATTTATTTAAAAAAAAAATAAAAATTAATGAAAAACAAAAAATTCTTAATATATAATCAACCAACCACACTGTGACTTGTTGCTATTAACTAAAAGTTAACATATAAAAACAAAAATGTACATTTCTCTTATAAAAACAATAATAACAACAATAAGAAAGGGAAATGATATTGAGTGCGGTAGCAGTGAGTGATGATAACAGTAACAAAATACATTTTTAACCAATTTTCATTGCTATGATAAAAAACAAAAAAAAAACAAAAAAGCAGAAGAAAAATATATTTTCAAGAAATATAGTGAAAATCACAATTTTATAACTTTTAACGAAATTTTCTAATATATCGAAAAAAGTTGGCTGCCGGATGAATGATAAAATCAAAAAAAATTTACATTCACTTTATTTCCACTTGTCAACAATTTTCTCTTATATTCACACCTATCTAAGCAACACAAGTAGATACAACTTTGGGAGAGGGTGTAACACTTTACAAAATCTAAAAAAAACAAACATTCATTTTCGCCGAAATCCATTCATTAAAAAACTCCAATTGTCGAAGGAGTACTTAACAATTTTGTCTGTATTATTTAACAAAAATATTTTAATTCGAATATAATTTGTAAGATACTTTTTTCTCGAGTGGTATTCAAGTAATGCCAGATAATTGGTTTTATTGCATGGAACAAAAATATTTCACTCTTAGAGGGAATTTTATTTTTTTTTTTATTCAATTTTAATCAAAAAAATATAATTAACATCTATGTTTACCAAGATTTTTGGAAGAGATACGTAGATGATAGTTTTGTTATAATAAGAGATAGAGACTTAGAATCAATGCCGACTACTCTTAACAGACTTTACAGAAATATACAGGTTTCCGTGGAGGTAGAAAAAAGAGGTAACCTATCGTTTTTTGATTTAGTATTAACCCAAACAAGAGCATCCTTAGAACAACAGAAGTACAGCAAGCCTACGGAAACTGATAGATTATGCACGTATTAATATATCTTTCCACCACATGATCATCACATTCCTCAGAATGGCTTAGTAAAGGAGACTAAACGCATGTTCACAATCTGGTTAGCGCAGTCAGTAATTTGATAAATAAATGCTCGTAAAACATTGTAGTAAAAAACTTGCAGTATACAGTGCGTCATTAAACACAAAAACGTAATTCTACCTAAGTTACTGTCAAGAACATAAAAATAAAAAATTGAGATTACGAGAGTAAATGGATATCCAGAAAAAAACCATTACAAACTTACTTGGCAAACGCAGAAGAAATTTACAAAGCGGAATTTATTCACTAACCTAGTCACTTATGAGCAGCAGAGCCAATCAACTCAAGACTATTCTAATATCAACTAAGAATTCAATTGACAAATGGAAACATTAGGAACATACTAAATCACTTGCAGTCATTGTAACAAAGTTTATATAGAACGAATTAGGAGAAACATGAAAACACGACTCAAATAACAACTGAAAGAAGCAGAACTAGCTAAAAAGAAAAATTTACCTGAATTCAGATCCAAAGTAGCAGAATATATCATCCAAGAGAGTCATAGTATTTTGAAAGAAACATAATAGCGGTAAATTACACAAGAGATTCGAGGAAACTAGACTAAGCTGATTGCATCGAAATTTACAAAACTAAAATACTCCTGAGAAAAGACCGAGGCAATTGATATGCTTCAATGTTTAAATTTACTGTTAAACAAATGTTATAGAACCAATAAAACCTCCCCTACTAACCACTATAACGTTGATATTTTAAATAATTTCATTGGAAAGTAGACAAGCAACTAACTGTGAAAAAAAGAATTTCCATTTTGTTAAAACACTTTATCATGAATACTTGAAATGAAAATTTGCTATCAATATAAATAGGAAGTATAGGAATAGTAGTACAAACATAATATGAGCTCAAAGTTCGAGTAAAAGAATTTAATGTTGTGAGTTATCTCTAGATAAGAGCAATTGCTTAAATCAATTTCATCTGCAAAAAAAAATAAGTTAAAGATCGAATGTTAAAACTGGATGAAATTCTATTTATCGAGTAAAATCTTACTATCCGAGCTCAGGTTAAAGGTCAAATTTGAGTTTTTCGCCACGAGTTTTTTTCTTGAGTTAGGAAGCCACTTATACGCACTGTAACGAGCTCAAAGATTTTTCATTTGGGCAAATTGGCAAATTGATAGAAATATTGAGGATAAGATTTAATTCAACTAATAGGTATCAAGTATTCGATCCTCATCAGGCGGTTTCCGGTCGTAAATATATCATGACATTTATGATTTAAGTTAAATAGAAATAGAACCAGACATGGACAATACACTGGTTTTTTATTCAAATGGAATTCTGTGTCTTCAGGTGCTTGCTATTGTGATATCCTCCTTAAATTAAATCGGGCTTTTAGTGGTAGTTTCCAGGATCTACATAAGACTATCACAAATGGTTTGCGTTGACAAGATAGTTTTTAATGTTAAATGTATATGTAAATTGTTACTAGTATGGAACCATAAGCTAAATAAATTTAAAAAAAAACAAATAGTGTACCCACACTGGGTTTAATAATTATTTACACAACGCCTGCTACACGAATTATCAAAACTGAGGTTGTCGAATTTAATATCGCTCTACAAATCCGAGGACAGTCAAATAAAAAAACTAAATTATTTTTGAAAATTGAGTGGTTTTTTTCTCATGATTTTGGGTAAGTTCTCTCAAATAAAAAATTTCGAATCTATGAAATTCATAGAAGATAGAGATCAACTTACGAAAATGTTAAGAGTTAAGACAAAAGTTATACATCACAATCTGGTTCAGTAGCCAGTTTTATGGATGGATCAAATGAAAATGATACAACACTTACTTCACATACTATTCCAGAATAGAAACCACTCCATAAAATTTTTTTTCTAAATTTTTATTTTTAAGTTGTGGTTCCATTTTATCAAAATAAGTTATAAGTTTAGAATTTTGAATTTCGATCAAATGTCATATACCTAAAAAATGTTTTTATTAATATCAAAGATTCTCTTTAAAGATTATATTCGATTTTGAGAACATCTTCTGTTGTCAGTGTTATAAAAATTTAGAAAATCAAAACAGAAAATGACAACAATAAAAAAAGAAAAACAAAAATAAAAATAATATACAATAACAATTTTGTAATGTGTAAATATTGGTTTGTGAGACAGCAGAATATTTTCGTCGTACCTGTCCTATACCACTAAAAGTTCACCTGAATTCATTTTGGAATATACAAAGTAAAAATATATTAGAAAATTCTTTGAAATATATTTATATATATATATATTATATATATATATATTTTTTTTTTGTTATACACTATACACTATTTTTTTATTATACACCTCTTGCAATCATATTGATTTGTTTTATGTAATAGAAGTAATGTAATTTGTAATAATTTCCTATTTTTACTAGAAAAAAAAAGCAGAAAAAAACTTTATGTAAAATTAAAGAAAAATCTATTGTGGTATTTACTTGTTTTGCTATTTTAGTCTCCGACTACTAGTACTACTACTACTACTGTTTAATTTTATAACAGTTTTTTTTATTACATTATTTTCAAAATGTTGATTTCATTTTTATATCCTGTTGAAAATGTAAATTTTTTTTTTTGATTAAATATCCTGAATGTTCATTAGTTTTAGTTTTTTTTTTTAGTATACAGTTACAGAACAGGCTTTACTGTTCATTTTATTTTGTATCCTTGCAAGGATAAGAAAATTATATCGATGTTTGAGAATAATATAAATTTTATCATTCGTCATCATTTATTTCTAAGAATTTTAAATTCAATTATAATAATTTATTAGAAAAAATTTGATTTCGTATTTTTATTTTATTGTTATTTTGTTTTTTTTTTTTTTTTGGATTTGAATTAGATCTGTACATAGTATATATAGAGACATCTATTTTGCAAATTGAGTTCTGAAGAAATGGACATAAAATTTTATTTTTTTTGTATTATAAAGTGGTTTGTAAATCGTTAATGTTGTAGAAATAAAGATTAACACCACACGATTTACTTGTGCGGTTAGTTTTTTTAACTTTTTTAAAGTTCAAATTTTATTATTGAAAATTCAATTAAATAAGATGAATGTTGATTTTATTTGATTTGCAAAACTTATTTATTTTAAAACTTATTTACTTATTTTAAACTGATTTAATTTTGATTTCTCTTATTTCTTTTATTAAACTAAACTAAAACACGTGGCATCTTTGCTTGTGTGCATTCTCAAGGTGAATTTTGAACTCTGATCATTATAAATGATTAAATTTTTAACATATGACATATATAGAAATTGAAAAAAATATCATTAGGATTATGTTAACAATAATCTGGTATATGAATTATTTATTTATATAGATTTAAGAAATCACATGATTTAGTAGTTCGTGGATAGACCGACATAAAAAAAAATAGCAAATGCATACCAATGCAATTTTTTTCTTTATTTTAATTTTTTCAACATTAATAATACTGAATTTTCAGGGTAGGTATAATATTTATAGTTATATAATTCTTTGTGATATCTTTTGAGATTATTGGAAAATTCCACTTTGCAAATGAATATTTTGTCTTTGGACATTTCGTAAAATAACTTATTTGGAAAACAAACATTAAGGACACTTAGCACAGAAGAAGATTAGCAAATGGACATTTAACATTTGACAACTTCTATTTACATACACTTTTTAAGTATATCTATGTTGTACAGATTTATTTTGTTATTTTGGGTTATTTTGATGAATTATGTAACTAACAATACACTCTGTTAGGACAATGCTCATTTAAAAATGTTGCTAAAAAACAATCGAGAAGCAAAAATCAAATTCATGCGATCTAAAATCTTTTACACGATATATTTGAGGCTTCGGTCCTGAATTCTGGTACACCGGACTTTCAAAAAATGTTTTTTGCAAATCTTGTTATTATTAAAGTTAGTCTTAACATTTATAGCGGATGTGAAGGGTTTGGTCTTGAATTCTAGAGCACCAGACGGTAAAACAAACAAAAAATGTAAGTATAGTAAAATTTTATTTTGTCGGGAGTTGTTTCAAACTTTTAGGAGTGAGGAGTGATGTGTTGAAAACTTGGGTTCTACTAGAAAAGAAAAGAGAGACGATAAAAAACAAAACTCTTTAGAAAAATACCTTTGTGTCTTAAAATCTTAGATTTCAATATCACCGTGGTTTGTTCTGTAAAAGGCATATATACTTGTTTTTGTAGACGTCAGGTAAACCTAATGTCCAACTCCAACTTCAAAATTTCTCCTATATATGGTATATTCAAAATTGCCGTCTACATTTCATTGAGTAATTATTATAAATAGATACTGAAATTATAGAGTAGCCAAGTGTTTTGCTAAAAGAGTGGACGCAATAAATAAATAAATAAATAAATAAACCTACACTAATTACAAAAAATAATATTGACATTAAGGAAATTTTGTTCTGCTTTTTCGTAGATCTACTAAAACATCGATTGAAATATTTACATCAGAAAATGAGTCAATTTTCAAAAATTCTACGAAAATATTGTGTAAAACTTTTTAGCTTAACAACTGCTATATATGATAACATGTGATTTGGCATTGATGTATATATAAAATATTTTAATGATTTTGCCAAAAAATAACAAAAAAACCTTTAAAATTACTTCAACATCGATGTAATTTATGAATGTCATATTTATTAAATGAAATCAGTATGTACGACACGCTAACATTGGCAACAAACTAAAGCCCAAATGCTGCTTCAAGCTCTATTCAGTAAAATTTACGAAACTTTTAATGAAACCCATTAATCCATGCGAATTCCGCCAAGTACCTTGTTATGAACTATAACATATAAACAAAAACAAATAACAAATAACTTAGACCAAAATTTAATAAGCTATACTGGCTAATGAGACATTATTCGTAACTTTCAATGAAATACCAGATCTCGCTATACAAGACTTAAAACTTGTCTGGTATTATGGAATAGAATTGTGGGGTACCACAATTAAGGCTTACAAAAAAATTAATTAAAAGATAGTTTTTAAAGTTAAATAAATTTCAAAAACAAAACCTATGTACAATGGCGATTTTTAATTATCAAACATAAATTAAAAATTTAACTTTTATTAACAAATTATGATATTCTCTATTCAAATGTTTATATAAAAAGTTTATATGTGGGTTTAAATATAATAATATTGTATTTTAATATATAACAGTAATTTTTAATTTAATTAAATTTTATTAACATAAAATAATTTTTAATTAATAAATATTAAAATAAATTATGCTCAAAAATACCAAGAGAATAATATTCTTATTAATAACAATATCTTAGTACATTATAATCCTACCCATATACATATATAAGAACATAATATATAAAATAAAAATAATTTTTATTGATAATAATTATTATTAATAATCTTATTAATATAAATAGAGAATTATTTAACCATTATAATTTAATAATTTTTGATTTAAAATATAAAGCATTTAATTTATAAATACACTAATGTATGTATGTATATATATACGTATGTATATAACGTGATAATAAGAGCTCATTTTCTAACGATTATATTGTGAATAATAATGACAAGCCTTTATCCTTTTTTTATTCTCTCAAAAATTTTCTTTGTTTTTTTTTTTTATTGTTATTTTTTGTTGTTGTTGCGTATTTAATATACTCTTAACAGTTTTAGAGTTTCATTATTTTCTTTATTTTTTTGTTTTATTCACTAATATAGAATGTCCTTACAAATGTAATATAAAAAAAATATAAAAAATATTGATATTTTATATTATGCATTTGAATGTGAAAGTAGCCAGTACATACATACACAAAAAAAAATATCTTTTCTCAAATAAATACAGAGTGGTTTTTGCGGACTAGTGGTCAGTCAGTAATACAATAAAAATTACATACATTAAAAAACACTAGGGTATGAAAAACAAAGTTGGTTGACATATTCGAAGGAACAAACAAGTTATTAAAATTTCATTTAGCAAACTTCATTTTCGACGAAAACTATTAACCTTTAAAAAATCCTAATGGAAAATTAACATTTTTTTACTAAAATAGAACTAACTGTTAAATAAAAACTGGACTTTGAGACAGTCTGTATTTTTATACTAACTAACTTAAATTAATAATTTAATGTTTTGTTAACTTTGATACACCTTTACAAACTATTATGATAAGAGACTTCAGCAGAGATGGGCTCAATGCATTGTTTTTCGTTTTTGGAAAATTCAATGCTTATGAAAAAACTTTGACTTTAACTTGAAAACTTTTAAAACTACTGAAAAAATATATTGAATTTATATTTTTTTGTATTTCGTAATTGCATTGAAATTTTTATTTTCATTGATAATGCTAAGATCAATGCAATATTTTAAAATTTTAATTTTATAGCAAAACTGCTGATACTGAACTTGAGTGTTAAAATTATCGGGATATTGAAAAATATGGCATTGATCTCAGTGTTATCATTGAAAATTAAATTAAATGTAATATTTTTTTTGCATTCGTTTTAAAAATTAATAAAGTCATTGAAATATTAATTTCATTAGCATTGAATTGTTCATTTAAATTGTCTGGACAATCCAATGTTTAGACTTAAATCGATTTTTTTCCAAAATTTGTAAATATTATACTTTAGCAAATTTATTAAGCACTTAAACAAAAAATATATTGTATGTTGAAAAAATTATGTATTATTTATTTATCACCTAGTATGAATGCAAATTTGCAGGTATTTTTCCCTATCGAAATGTGGGCTTTAATGGAACTAGCTACTATTAACATTGAAATTAATTTTAAATTCTTATGTTAATTCTAATTGCTTAATAATTTGTTTTTTGTACATTCATAATTATTATTGTATGCTTAAATACTACTTTCTTATAGGTATAATATATTGTAAAAATAAGATTGAAAAAATGAATATTATATCTTGTTAATCAAAATGTGGGCCTATTATTTTTTTTGTTATTTATTTAATTTCAATCAAGTGCGCTTTCCACTAGACCAAGTCCAAAACCTCATACTGAATTTTGGATTATATAAAGGAGTGATTACATTTATCTAACACTACTTGAACTCTTTCAGTAGGTATATTTATTGTGTTAGACTATCTATACAACTTCTTTCATCAGAAATCGCACCTTGAACCTTCCGTTAGGTTGTTACTTAATGCGCTTTCCGTTGCGTAATATTTTTTACTTAACATCTTATTTTGTTTAATTTAATTTAAACTTTTGGCAAGTGTCTCTTAATAGATTCTTTTGTTGATCTTCTTTATTTTGTTGGTCTAACTTTGTTAAATGGGTGGGATTTGCAAAAAAAATGTTTGTGCGAAATAAATCTTACGAAAAGTGTTATCTATGTACAATAAATCTATCAGCTGACTGTTCTATAGCCATACTCAAAACCCAAAAGAACTTATTATTTTGTAATTTGAATTGAATTAAACTTACAAGTTTGAATATCCTAAGATTCTAAGTTAACCAAAATATTATATGAATATAATTTTTTGTGTTGTTTGAATACTATACTCATTCTTTGATATCAATAATTATTAAAAATAATGATTTCATTCATCTAACACTACTTGAACTCATCAGTAGGTATATTTATAGTATTAGACTGCCTATACAATGATACTTCAACTTGCAACCACATTCTTTTGAACTAGTGATCTAAAGACTGAAAAGATTGTACATCAGAAAACATCTCATATTAATTAATATATATCAGTGATGGCTAACCACTAGATTGCTGTATTCGAGAAGTCGATATCGTAATAATTCTTGGGCCGATGTAGCAAGACAAATTTTTGACTGAATTTTCCAAATAGAAAATTTGTTTATAATTTTATTAGATTTAATTCCTTAATCAAAAATCGAATTTCCTTTTACCAATAATTTACTTTTATTGTGCAAATATCGATATTTCGGAAGTAACTTACTTCCTTCTTCAGTGCTTCTAATCTTCAAAATAATTTATTAGATCATTTATTTTAATTTATTTACACCGCCTTGTAAGTTGTATTGGTAGGTAATGATGTGGATATTGATTGGACATTCTGTGTGGATATTATTACATGTAGGGAGGGGGTGGGGATCTTGTATGTGAGTGTTTGTGGATTCGGAGTGTATTCCCGAGGCGTACTCATTTTATTAGATGCTAAAATAAAACAAAAAAAAAATTAAATTCTTCAATACATTTCCACAATATTGTAAAATGTTGCTATGAGACACCCTATATAGTTAAATATTTATAAAGTATCCTTTATTTCTCGTTTCATTTAGATTTATTTTATTAATAATGTTCTCTTTCTTTTTCTTATTGTTTTTCTTTTACTTGTTTTTATTTTCAATTTTTGGTTGTTATTATTACAGTTCGTTAAGAATAATGCCTATAGAAATAAGAAAGCAACTGAACAGAAAATAACCCCAGCAGGATGCTAATCAAACAGAAAACGTGAGGTTGACTACTTGTTATTTTCGTTTTTGGAAATTATTTTGTGGTTAATAAAAATTGTTTTGTTCTTTATGTTCGTTTTTTTTTTAATTTTTTTAAGCAATTCATTTTGTTACTTTATTAGTTCTTCTTTTAGAAAGTTTAATTTAAGTCACTAACAAAACTAAAAATGGGGGTGTTTTTTTATAGTTGAAATTTTTTTTTCAAATAAAAATTCCAATTTTATTAGTTTAAAATTTGTTTTAATTTTATGTGAAATTTTGTTAATTTACTAAAGTTTAATAATAAAAAAAAATAATAATTTAATAAGTTTTAATAAAGTTGAAAAACATGGTGGCCTGGTTTGACAAAGAAATATTTGATTGATATATACTCAAATAATTTAAGTGTTGCTCTAGCAAATTAAATAAGAGCCAAATTGAGCATTTCTTGTCTTCGTAGACCAAATTGCAACAGCGAATATAATAAAAACTAAATTAAGTTCACTAGAAGTGCACACGGTATATTTAAATGGGTAAAATCCATCTAGAAGCCTTCTTTCTAAACTCGCTAGATGACCTTGAAAGCGCAAAATTCAAGGCCTTCACCACTTTTTAAAAAGCTCAGCCACTACAACTTACCTTCCAAGACTAGATATTAAGAAATGCAATTAAAGAAGAACAACTAATAAAGAAATCTATCTCTCTTATTAATCCGAGCACTATGGAAACAGCAACATAAAAATACAACTTATACAACAAATTAGGCATAGGACGATTAATATTTTTACTGTGTGCACTATTTTTTTTAGATTTTAGATTCTATCCCAATTACAAACTGAGGTACTGAGCCAGATCAAAAAATTCATTGAAAATTGTGCTTTCACTTGGAATCGAACCTGAGATGTTGATTAATTTTCTTTTTTTTTCTAATGATAAGATTTTTAGCAATATCACTAACAATGTCAATAACAAGTTCAAAATCAACAGGGTTTACTACAAAGCACTACGATATGATAAAAGAAAACTCCTTATGTTTTCTATTTATTTCCTACATTGATGAGAAACACTTTAGTTTTTTTAAAAGCTGCTTTTTTCATTGTGAAATTTACCGCTAACTCTTACTAATTACGTATTATTTTTGAATTCATCTTTGACTTACCTACCACTCATTTATTTTACTTTTTTTACTGTGTATTTTATTTTCTAAATAATATAATTTTTATTGTATAATGTTTAAAAGAGTGCTAAATTGATGGATTGACCTTGTACGATATAAAGCTATGTGCTTTCAAAAAGCTATGTGGTCGTATAGAGAAAATATAATATTCACATAATTATACCGGATGTTCCTGAGCATGCGTATCAACTTTTTAAAAGGGGAAGAAACCGTTATTTTAACATTAAAAAAAAAATATTAACTATCAAGGGTACTCTATCGATTGGTAATATTTTAAACTTCCGAAAAGGGCCGGAAAAGGGTTTTTAAGACCAAAAATCGCCGAAATCGAGATTTTCAAATGAGAAGAGGTATTTTTCTATGCAAATTTGGATGCTACGAGAAAAAATAAGTCGTTCCGGAAGTTGAAAATATCACCAATCGATAGAACACTCTCGATTTAGTTCATAAAATTTGTATGTAATTTTAAAATAACGGTCTCTTCCCCTCTTAAAAAGCTGATACGCGTGCTCTGGAACACTCGATATAATTATCTTTTTTTTTAACAGACATTATAATATAAGTGACAACAAGTCATAACCGCTTATTTCTGAAATTGATGTTTCGAGTAAAATCAATTTTAAAGTTTAAAAACATAGTAAAACATTTTTTAACATCGCTTAAATTATGTATGCATTTGAATTCTGAATATGATACTTATTTTATCTCGATTTTTTTCTTATGTTGACATAAACGGTTATAATTTGTTGATTCATATCTTTAATTTTTTTGGATATTTAATTAGTATATTTTTGACGCTTGTTTCAGGCTGTAAATTATCCCTTTTTTTTGTAATTAATACAAAAACTTAAAATTAAAATATATATTTCAACTATTCAGTTCATCATTATTTATGCACAAAAAGGTTAATTTAAATTTTATTTATTTTTGTTTTTGTATCTTAATTTAATTTTTTTTCTTTTAATTTTCATTATATTATGTATATAATCGGTTGCTTTTACATTTTTAAAATATTCTTATACATAATTTTTAAATAGTAGAGTGACCGTTATTTCTATTTAAATTTAATATTTATACCACCTTTATAACCGAATATCCTTTTTTAATTCTATATTATACTAGTATTACATTTATATCTCTTATAAAAGGGATGTAATTTCTTTGATTTTAATTAAGAATTTTTCTTACTATTTTGTTCTTTTTTTTTGTTTTTTTTTTTATATATATATATATCTATCTCTTAAGATTGCTTTTATTCATTTTCAGTATTTATTTTAAAGGTAAAATAATCTGACGGACACTAACACGAAAAATTCCAATTTCATAAATAAAAATTAACTTTTTATTCTATATATATTGTTAGTATATATACAATATATATGTATATACAAAATGTTTTAGCCTTAAAAATTTTCCTTTTGTCTGGACATGACTTGCTTAAATTTGTCTTGATGATGGATTTTATTATTATTTTTTATTTTTCTTTTTTCTTATAAAAATAAAATTTTCTTAATGAAATGTAAGTAAGTATATATTATATTATACACATACAAAGGTGTATTTTCCTTTAAGGAATTTTCCAATTTTAAGTGAGAGAAATTTTATCAAAATAAAATCTCGGTTATAAAATATTATTGGGGTTTATAATTTTGTATTTTTTTTTTACTTTGTTTATTATTATTAAAAAAGTATTAAATAATAAAAAAACAAAAGTTATAAAAAACAAAAGTAAATAAATAAAAAATTACGTGAATATTTAAAAGGATTAAAAAATTTTTAAAGTAAATTGAATGGATTATGAAATATTTAGTGAAATATTAAAGAATAATTTGACTTATTATCACTATGACATTTTGTACTTAATTTAGAAAAATATAATTCAGAATATTAAATTAATTTTTTTTTTGATCACCATCCTATAAGTTTGCCCAATTTTATATCTAAAATGGTAAATATTTAAAAAAAAAATTATTTTAACTAAGTAAGGCTTTTAAAAATTTTAGTATTTATTCGTTATGTGCATCTATGCTATATTCCAAAAATTTCCATCCAAAATTGCTGTATTCAAATACAATTAGAATTTTAAAAAGTACTATTAATAGACATTTATATAAAAATACATAAGTTTCATATTTAAAAATTTCAAATGAAATTGGTTGGTATTTAAATAAAAATATAAATTAAATTAAAAATACTCGTATAAAAAGTTCATCAAATCACATTATTCCTTTAAAGGGCGACAATATAATTAACACGATCTTAACAAACTTTGATAAACTCCTAATTAAAGCTGCGCAGACAAAAACTCCAGAAACAACTAACACTCATACCAAAAAATGAGTAACATCAAACCAAATTCAGCAAGCTATAACAGCAAAGCGTAAAATTAGAAGATATTTGAAGATATTGGAAAAGTATATGCACAAAAAAACTAAATCAGCTATTTAGAAGCTCAGCAGAAGAAAATCGAAGTGATTACATCAATGAATTATAACCAACAGAAGAAAGTATTTATTCGTTATGGAAAGCTACAAAAGCTAGAAAAGACAACAGAGCCCCTTATTAGAAAACAAAATGGAATATGGGTTAAAATTAATCGAGAAAAGGCAGAAACTTTTACTGAGTACCAAGAGGAAGTTTAAACTAGACAATATTGAAAGTAAGGAAACTTGCTACCCTTTGATTAATAATGCACAAATTCTGGGTATCGATATTCTAAATCAACTAAAAAAAATGTTATGATGTACAGTATTGCAACTACTTTAAAAAATTGAAGTTTTATAGATACACGTCCGAAGAACAACCAGATACATAATGATGATGTTCAAAATTTTAGCTTTTCCAATGACATTATGTGTTATGTCTAGATGTGTTCCAATGTCAAAGTATAATATTTGAAAACAAAAAAGCAAATTAAAAACCTTAACGAAAATTAGAATTCGTTTTCATCTGGAACACATCTAGAAAATATTTTAAGAACATATATTTTTCATCATGACATAAACACATAGTCATATAGAGTTGAAAAAAATTATACAGTTATATTTGTTATGTTTTTGCTATAAAATCATTAAAGATTATGTTTCTACACAATTTAATTTATTACACTTAAACTTAAATTTTTATTCAATTTATCTTAATATTCAACTGTACTATATTTTAATTCAATTTAGTTTGATAATCAACTGAACTCTTCAAAATGAGAAGTACAAGTGTATTGTTTTAGTGGTACCTATCGAGCAACGATTGAAACAAATGCATGAATAGTTCATGAAAACTGGATGTACTACTACCGTAAGGACCAATTAGAGAGTTCCATTTACTACCATATGGTAACTGTGGTCAAATACCTCCATCATCAATCGCAGAGGTATCATCTATCAAATATGAATGTTTTTAACCCACCATAAGTTATATATATAGTTTATACCTTTTGTATTCAGTACCTGATGATGATACTGATATGATACTTTAATTAAAATCATCTTCTTGAACTACCACTTTTAGGTGGTATTTTCTTTTTAAATTAAATTTCAACAAAAAATAATTATTTTACGCAACCAAAGTTACTTAACTGAATTACAATCTCTTTTCACATTAAAATCACCTTTAATCATCGCTTGAAAAAAAAATAATTTTCACACAATTTTACAAAGAAAAATTTTTGTACAAATTTACTACAAAAAAAAACCAATAAATTTGAGAAAAAATTTTTCTGAAGAAATTCTCTAATCCGTTTAAAAAATAAATAGAAAAAATTTCAATTGAAGTTAAACTATTGAAACTCAATACTTAAATACCAATCCTATGAAAAAATAACTTTTCTTGGAATGTTTAAAAAAAAAATATATTTGTAAAATTTTAACTATAGATAAAAATACTCGAAAAATCGATATGTTTTTATTAAAAACTTTATCTTTTAGTTTTAATATTACTTTTTGCTTTTTGTTTTATTTTTTATCTCAAATATTCGACAGAATATTTAATAAGAATAAAATAAAGTTAAACTATTGAATTGGGATTAAAGACTTTTAGAATATTATGATATGCCATGCCATCTATCATAATAAAACGTTAAATTTATATAAAAATTTTAAAAATAATACCATTTTTTCATCTTCTTAAATATTCTTAAATTTAAAGTTATTTAGGGGACGTGTAATTATTCAAATTTTATAATCAAATTTTCATAAAGCAAAAAAATTTTACTTTTTTATATTTTATAATTCACAGGATTATTAATCACAATCTATATTTAATCTGTAAATATCGAAAAGCATTTCATTTCACAACCAATTTTTATTATTTATTCTTTTAAATAATAGATATTTAAAAGGAGACGTAGCGAAATTAAATATGTTTTCGGTTAGAATTTTAATTTAAAATACAAAAATTTGAATTTATCAATTGCCCCAACTCACCTATCGCTAAAACTAAATTGATTTTTTTTTTTTTTTAAATTATTACGTAGATAAATAAATTATTATATAATTTAAATAAATTATTACGTCATACTATTTGCGGTTGTTGTCTGATCTAAATTAATAGTGTAAATCATATAAAAAAATGACATAGTTCCAATAATAAATTGAAATGATGGACAACAATTCATAATGAAATTGAGTACGATTTTGTATCAATTTTCGTCGAAGTTTGAGAAACGGATCAATGCAAGAATTAATTTTTATAATACTTTTACTTTATACATTTTTGAATTAGATTAGCTAATCAAAACTTCAAACGACAGCTAAATAACAATCAGAACATTGAAATTATTCTAATATAGGTAGGTAATATCAATTGTAGAGAGTAGAGAGACAATTTTGAGAAAACACAGTATAATAAATCTCATTATTCTCAAAAAAATTGATTAAATCCGAATACTTGCATCTAATCTACACACGAACACTAAATTTACTAGAATACATTTTCATCTTTCTTCTATTAATTCAATGTATTGAATTACAATATTGGCTTAATCGTCCCTGTCATTTGTTTTCTATTTAAAAATGTATTATCATGACTTGGACATATCAGATGATATTTTCGATTTATTCGACAACTTAATAGAATACAAAAAAGAATATTTATAAACTCAAATACATGCATGATATGAGCAAATTTGGGACAAAGTCAGACTTGATTTCATTTTACGATCAAAAATAAAATCTACGATCACACAATCAAAGTTTTTTATTTATTTATTCATTTCTACGCAAATGTACATAAGAGAAAGCTTGTTTGTTTGTGGATTTGTTTGTTTGCTTGTTCGCTAGTTCCACAGCTTTAAAGATAGAGTTTGATGTAAAACTTCAAAGTTATCTATGACCAAAAAATATAGCTAACATGTTTTTTTATAAAGCTATCCCGTGACAAGTTCATAGCTGTCATGTCATACAACTCAACTTCTAGTATCATCACGAATATTTTAAACATCAATAATTGTGTTACAAACCTGAATATCAGTAATTAGATAGTCTCCCAAAAATAAACAAATACGTTTTCCACAACTCAGACCGGTTCGGGTGTTGTCATGCAACTCCTACACTCTTAGCACTCCTCAACAATATTTCAAAAATCAAAAGCCTATATTTCATATTTAGGTACATTTTCAAAAATAAGCCATTCCATCTTTTATAATTTCTCCAGAATTCAAACTGATACTAATAACTTCTATCACTCGGTAAGACTATTTTAAAAATCAAAGGTGTTACAGACCTGATAATGCTTACTTGGGTATCTTTTATCTAAATTTTGATTGGCTGGCCAGAAAGAATTTGTAGTGAAAATAATTTTTACATAAATTACCTCAGAGTTTTCTATAACTTGGCGAAAGAAGATCTTCTGAAGACTTTAATGGTAAAATTAAAATTAAAATAAAACCGCTTTAAAACAGAATTTCTATTAAATTTGTTATATTTGACAAACCTTTTGACATTTTTGTCTCACCAACCAGAATTAGTTTGAAAAAAATTTAGTACAAGAGCTTGGAAAGAAAGTAATAATTAGTCTTTCAAACTAGTTTTAATTTATTAATCTAAACATTGTTTTAGTTTATTTAGTGACTAAATATATGCAATTGATTTGAGGGTGATTTCAAAATTGCCAGAAAACAAAACAAAGAGAAAACAAAATCTTAAAGTAGAAAATGTATTATGAATATAAAGCAAATTATGATAATTGTAATTTTGCAGATATGAATTAAGGTCGCTTAAAGTAAAGTACGTAGAAATGACTATTGTTGCTTCGGGAAAATCAGTTAGCAATTAATTGTGCCACGACTCAAGTTAACTATTTGTTGTTGTTAGTAATTTTGAAAAATCGGTCTTTCAAGGAAATCAGTACTAGTGCCTCCCTATACGATTGAGAAAGTCGATCAGATCACTAGAATACCTTTTATTAAATTCCCAACACAATAAAAGATCCACATTTCGAAAGAAAAAAGTACTTCAGTTATAAAAAGGACCTAATTTATAAACAAATAAAATAAAAAAACAAAAGCTTTTCAACTCATGATATTTTATGCTGATCCTAGTACGTGCACAATGACGGAATAAGGCTAGATTTAAATATTTCATCTGTTAACAATATAATATCTGAAAAGTATTCAAAGCATCCAAATTCATTTGCGCCTCAGCTAATCTGTAACGAAACTTCAAGTGAGCGTAGACTGAATATCAATATTGAATTTAGGCTAAGAGCCTTGGTTATGTGCACTACAGATCAGAATCATGGACACTGCCCAAAGTAAGTAAGCATGCAATTGGTCTTGAAAATGACAATCGGGTCTGGAGGAAAAGATATACTGTCGAACTCTATTAGCTGTATAATAAAGTGGACGTCGTTATGAAAATTACAGACACCTAGAGCGAACTGATGAAAATGTTTCAGCCACAAGACGTACAAGAGTTCGGGTAGACCAAACTTTCTTTGGAGAGACGAAATATCAGCAGACATGAAACTATTTCGTAATCTTCAAGTGGAAAGAAGCCGCATGTGATCGACAAAAATGGAGGACGTTGATGAATCACGCCCAGGACCTACATGTTGTTAGTTGGCCAACTAAGTAAGTTACTCAGAATCCTTAAACTTCTCTTTCAGATACATGTCAACTACTCTCAAATGTTGTACTCAGTATTTCTGTTAATAGTTAAGATAGAAGTACAGAATAAATATACCAAAAAAAATAATTATGTTTTATACAAGTGGTCGGCAAACTCATTAGTCAAAAGAGCCAAATTTCAGCAGTACAATATTTAAAATGTTTTGAGAGCCTTAGGTACGTTCGAGTAGATCTACCCCTTCCCATCCAGACTAATTTTCTAGTTCTAATATTTACTGACAAAATTAAATTACAATTTTTTAGTTTAAATTTCATTTTATTTATTATTTTCAAATATTATTAAATAAATATATTTTTAAACATGTATTAAATTCTTATCATAATTTGATTCTTTTCCACACAACATATTTGACATTCATAAATTTTAATTATAGATTTAATAAAGAAGATAAATGTGAACAATGTCCTTGCATATCTTTAGAAATTTTGTGTAAGTCCGGTTTATATGTAGTTGTTTTTAATTTTAGACACGACTCTAGATTCCCATCAGTAAGACGACTCCTCAATTTACTTTTGATGAAGTAGTAGTAATGTGTAAATATGGATATATGAAATTTTCAAAAAGTACTGAAACTAGCAATGAAGTAGGAAAAAATAAAATTTTTTGTTGTCAAATAAATATTAAAAATATCAGATTTTATTTTGACAAGTATACACATGTGGACTACGGTTATAAAAATATTCAAATTATTTAAATTCTGTGCGTGGTGTTTTTGTAAAAATTTAGTTAATTTTTAATTTAAATAAACTATTTTTTTGTTTATCAGCAATTAAAATAATTTTAAGGTTCTAAAAAACAACATAAAATATTATTATTATATAATAATATAAAATAAAATTTTTTAAAAATTCATAATTTTTATTCAAATATTTTTTATGAAAGAGCCCTACTTTAAAAGCTAAAGAGCCTTTCAAGGCTCGCGAGCCTTGTTTTGCCAACCAGTGTTTTATACAATTACTAAAAACAACGATTTTGACTATCAATACTTTTGAACAAAGCTATAAAATTAAATAAAACCTATACCAATATAAAAATTAATTTAATATCCTTGATCACAAAAAACTAAAAATAATTTTAAAAAACAAGAAAACAAAATTTCTTTGTTGTTATTTTTTAATTATTCATTAAAATTGCAAATTAAATGAATGTTCCCAGACTTTTAAAAATGTGCTTTTAATTTTATTTAGTTCATTTATAAATTTAAAAATTAACAAAACAAAAAAATATATATATACATATTACTTGAAGGTTAAATCAATAAATATTAGGTCCTTTAATTTTATTTTTTCTTTTACATTAAAATTCATTAAAAATTTCTATGCTATAGAAATTACAAAGGATCAAAAAAGTTAACAAACCTTTTCAAATTTTTTTTTAAATCACTTTAAAATAGCTTTTATCAAAGGACATACACAACCAACTGATACACACACTTTGGCCACATATGTATGAAGATGAAATAAAATCAGAAATAGAATAAAAATTTAATAGAATATGTATTTAAAAATTCTCAAAGGACTTTATTTGTATAGAAGACTCTAGGAAAAATTATTACGTGTTAAATTTTTAAAATTTAAAAATTGACCTCGTATTAAATTTCCTCGAAATATTTATTTAAAACAAAAAAAAAAAAACAAAAAAAAAATGAATAAAGATGAAAATTGATTTTTTTTTTAATTCCTCACAATAGGCAGAGAAAAGACTTTTTATTTTTTTAAATAATTTTAAAGAATAAAAAATGAGTTCCTTCTCTTTAAACAGTTTTTCATACTTTATAAAAATATTGACGATAGTAAAAAATATATAGTTGAAAATAAATCATTAGTTGAGATTGATATGAGTAACCTTGATTGTATATGTGTATTATCGATTCTATGGAAAATGCAATAATTAAACTGTATACAAAAGATTTTGTGATTGCTCATGAAATTTACTTTAGCCTGGATCATGATTTGATAGTTAACGTATTTTCTTCAACTTTGTAAAACATGATTAGGTGCTGAATTATGTTTAACTACAGGCAATTAGCAAAATAAAATTCAGTACCAAAGAAATATCTAACAAAAAAAGTTGATTGGAGTAACCCAAATAGAGTTGAGTTCAACACAGTCAAAACCGAAATCTGTTGATCTATTATAAAATAGATCTGCAATTTCAAAGAGAAAACCTACAACGTTTCGAAAGTGTAAATAGTTATTTATTAACCTATTCAGATCTGTTGCACTTACCCGTTTATTATTTTATAATTGCAGGTGTATTATTTTATGATATGCCCTTGATAAAGTTATTATTGCTTTGATATCAATTTCAGAGTTAGACGATGACATGAGGATATGGCATATCGCAAACAAATAGAATATTAGAGGAGATTTCTTCTCAGCAGAATCTGCACTTCGATCTACCAATTTTGAACAGTTATTTGTTAAATGGACAAAAACCTGTCATAAACCATGTCAGTACTCTGACATTGGATCAAGCCTGCTTGAATACCTGATTTATTAAGTGAATACTGAGTTTGAAAAGGGATTTAGATTGCGTAAGTCCATTGCACCTATTTTTCTGTAGTTTCCTAGTGGGACAACATTTTTTTTCGTAGTCGTTTAAACGAGCAATCCTTGACTCTGGTTCTAAAAATTGATATCGACATAAGAGTAACTTTGTTTTCTTCCGCTAGCTTTATTAATATTTTGTAGCAGCTATAGATAAGGTTTGACTTAAAAATTGGGGCTTTAAAACAACTTGCCTATTTAAAATTAGGTTTATATTGAAACCATTGTTCCCTCTCTTACCTTATTGTAATGCTATTACAGCGATGATATATATTTCAGCTTTAAAAACAGTGGGATATCTGAATACGCTAGCGCCGGTTTTCTTCCCGATTTTTAAGCATACCGTTTATTTGTGAAATATGTAAACAATAACAGTAAGCTTTAAAGAAAGGGAACCAAGACCTACATTTAATACAATATCAACAACATTTACATATGGCTAATAGAAAATGATATTAGCAATAATAAGCTATCAAATTTACAAGCAATCACGTAACATTTTAATGAAACAGAACCAGAAAGTGAACTCCCAGATAAGAGAAAATCAAACATAGAAAAGGAAAGCAATATTAAACCCAATTTGTATTTTCATTCATTAAGTCGACTTGCATATGAATATACAATACTAGTATCTATGCTACTAAAATCAAAAAATTATTTACATGACATTATAAAAATGGAATTCTAATTGTGTGTTATTCCGATCGTCTACTGGAACAACTCAATTCGCTTCACATTAAAAATATTATTTCATTTTTTTTTGCAAAATAAATTTTTTTTTTTTATTTTGGAAATTCTATTGGGAAAAATCTTATTTGTTTTCCTCTAAAGAGTTTTAAAACACAAAAAAAAATTTTCCATGTTTTCGAGACGAAAATAAAAAAAAAAAATTCAAATAGTTTTTTCGTCCTTTTTCTTTTTTTGTTTTTATTTTCATAATTTTCCATTGAACCGTACACTGAACTCCACTGAACTGAAATAATTCTTTCTTTACTTCTATTCTATCGTACCTAAACCAAAAAACTGAAGTGGGATGGATCAATAAAGTTAACAAAATACATATCTGGTTTGTAGATGGTTTGCAGAAATAATGTAGATGTTGAAAAAAGATTACTTACAACATGCATATCATCATTCTTAAATCATGCATAGATTTACCATAGTTAAATTTTATGATCAAAATAATGATATTGTGTTTTAAACAGAGTGTACCAGTTTAATTTTTAATTTTTTTTAAAAATACATGTAATTCAGTTTTTTAGACATTGCTATACAAAAATCCGTATGTAAGCCAAATCCGCTACTATAACTGAAAAACCACATATTCGATTACTGAATAGATAATAACAGAATTGGAATATTTTTGTGTCGTCGTATTTAGATCTAACAATTGATTCTATTCTCAAACACCGAAAAATATTAATTTATTGATTCCTTTAGTTTTTCTTTATAATATCTAGTTCATCAGTCATATATAATAGTTTTGATAACACCGGTTTTAATTATACATTAATTATAAATCCTTACATCCACTGTAATGCTGTGCAATGATTTTGTTTTTCCTCTAAGAGTTTTTAACTGAAGAAACTCAATACTAGAATCGCCGCTGTGAAATTGAAAAATTAGGTCAGATCACCAATTTTGCTTCTCGCGACAATTTCTATATTTTTAAGGAAAGACTTAAGTCTCAAATATAGCTCCAAATAACGCTGGACATCTGCAAAGGAAGTATTCAAGAAATTGTGTCAAGTATTCTTTATTGAAGCTGCAATAATAGGGTTAAATGGTATAACAAGTTTGACAGCACAGTTATCCATCGGAACCTGATTATAAGTTGTTTGGTTTTAATGATAATGTTATACAAAAGCCATCTTTTTCAAAGAAATTACACAGTTTATGTCAGCTTTCAGTTTTCTTTAACCATATAATACAAATAAATACGTTTCTTGATGGCTCCCATTAAAGGATGAACGTCCTTCTCGAGGGTTCCTATAGCGTTGGAAAACTGTTTACTCAGTTCTCTCATTTTCCTCTATGTTACTTTTACCAGGAACCCATAGTAGAGAAATCGAAAAACGACCAGCACACCCAAACCCTAAAGATAATTTTTTTAATTTTTTACCGCACTTCCTTAAAGTTTTAAATTTCGTTTACAAATACATAACAATACAAAATGAATTATTGTTTTATATATTTTCATTTTTATATAATTTTCCATTATCTGGTGATCTAAAAAAAAAAAAACTCTGTCATAAATAAAATGGTCTGCTGATCTCCATAGTTTGATATTTCCTCGAAAAAAAGTTTTTTCTTTTGTTTTCTGTTTCGATTTTGTTTTCTTGCTTAAATTTCTAGTCATTTTTGCTTCGAGGTATACTAACCAAAATAATAACCTGAGTAGATAAGTAAAACTTTGACCTATCCCGATACAAAAATGAAATATTCTAACGTGTTTTATCATAGGACATGGTTTTTTCAACAAATTGTTCAGTCCAAAATTGACAAGCCTACCACAGAAGATACAGGTCACCTTCTATATCACACAGATCATCTTCTACTTGAATACACCATCATAGCTCGTAAAGTATATAAATATTTACGGGAATACACATTGCTTGATTCAGAAATTGGCCATAATAGCTTTCACCAAGGACAAATATAAACCTGCAACTTTAAATATTCAAACAAGGATAATAGACCTGCAAAGATCTATTCAGATGGAACTCCCCATCTGAAAAACAACATATTCGATTGCTTAATAGATAATAAAAGAATTGAAATATTTTTGTGTCATCGTATTTAGATCTACCAATTGATTCTATTCTCAAACACCGAAAAATATTAATTTATTGATTCCTTTAGTTTTTCTTTATGATATCTAGTTCTGCAGTCATATATAATAGTTTTGATAGCACCGGTTTTAATTATACATATAACACATTATCCATCATGTACATAATATATGCATGCTCCAATTAATTCTACTCTACATTATAATATGGACATTTCCAAATATTTAACTGTAAAATGAAAATATCTACTGAAGTGAAAAAATGCAAGAAAATTTCGCAAATTGAATTTTTACTATTTTACTAATTTATCTAAAAGGCAAATCCTTCGAAATATTTTTTTTTTTATTTAAGCCAAAACATATCTCTCAGCCCATATAAAAATTCATTCATATTTAATTTTTCTATAAATAGAAACTCAAAAACAAAAACAAAAGCATTAAAGTTACCGTTACCAATTTTATCTTTCTAAGATGGAAATAACTACCACATGTCAATGGTTACTGCTTTACAGTTATATATCTAAAGTGTTGAAAATCTACCATTATTTTTTGTAATAACTCAAAAATAAAAAAAATAATATCAAAGCAAATTACAAAAAAAAATAGATAAAAAAAAGGATGTACCAGGATTAACTTAAAGAAAAAACTAACATGATGGTGGTTGGGTATATTCATATGTTTTTAGTGTAAACTTTGTGTTTTTGTTTTTCTTTTATTATGTTTTTGGTGTTTTTGTTTTTTTTTTTTCTGTGGTATCAACTCTCTGAACACTTGATTTTTCTTCCTTCAGGTATGTTTCAGTTCTCTTTTGCCCTTTTGCCATTCTTGTTTTTATCATGTTTTTGATAACCATGAAGGACCAACTCTATAACCTCAAAAAATAATTTCAACTTTAGTAGAAGAATTATGATTTTGTACTTTTTCTTTTATTTCTATCCTTAATACCCCAAATAAAAAAAAAAAAATAAAAAAATTACATTTGTATAAGACATTATGAATTTGACGTATGATTTGGAATGTTAACAAAATAGTATTATAAAATTTGTATGTTCTTGATGAAAGCAATCAAATATGTGTCATTAACCCAACCAAAGGGAAAATACATCATTTGTACCGATTCCCTGTGTAGAATGTATCTCATCACTTACGACAACACATCCAAAAGTTTCAAGGATTCAAGCAGAAGCTCATATAGCAGAGCCCAGACAATAAGCAGACACCTTAATTGTCTTTTTCTTGCTACCGGACATCACTGGCAATGAGCAAGTAGGTAAATTTTCGAAAATTACAACTCCGGGGGTTCGTTATTCCATCTAGTTTCATATGCCTGTGAAACATTTTTTCTGTTCAACCGGCTATAAAACTAGATGGAATAACAAACCCACAACTAATAAACTAAAACAAATAAAAAACAGTCTACCGCAGATTGGAAATGTATTGATTTTGTAAGCCGAAAGAATGAATGTATAATTACAAGACTAAGGATAAGATCAACCAAATCAACTGAAAGGAATTCATGAGTGAAAAGTTTTTCATTTCATAATTTAGGTCTTGAAGGAAGAGGTATATAAGGCTGTTCGAACGAAAGGTATATAGGGCTCTTCTCTTTAGATTTCATTAAAAGTTTGTTCAAAGAATTTTCAGAAAACAACTTTATGTTAAATATGTGAGGGCTACCCTTTAATATGCTAGTCAGCTATGGTCCCCTCGATACTAGTCGATCGATATCTGTTCAGCGAAATTTTTTACGTTTTTATAGTAGAGTGATCCCCGAGACATCCACCTTATTCCCACAGTCTTAAACTTATTAACTTACAGTCATTATCTGATTGTTGGATAATTGCGGACGTCTCTTTTATCCACCAAATACTCACATACATAAGCCCCGTAATCTAAAATTTTGTGGTTGAAAAGACTATTCGGAGTAATCTCAGCACAATTAAGATGCTTAACATTCCATTTCACCCTACAGAATATGGCAGATATGATCCAATTACTAGAATGTTTCGTGAGTTAAATTTTAATTCAAGCTTTTTTGACCGCCAGGTAAGCGGTGGAACAGTTAAAAGCAGACTGCGTAATAATGTACTTAATGTTTAACCTAGCCTAACCTAACCTAACCTAATGTTAATTTTTATTCCCCTTATCTTCTTTTACGCTAGATTCATCTCCCCCATCCTTTATAAAAATGGTTCTACCTGTTTGTCTTCCCTTGTTGACTCATATTTTCATAACTCTACTTTGACAACTGAAATATACCGCAAAATTTATAATGTGCAAGGTACCCAAGAACTACAATCCAATAGTAGCTGATTATAGACATATCAGCATTCTTTTGTGTCTATATAAAGTCTTTGAAAAATTGTTTTATGCTCAAATGAATAACTGACTACCTTAGTCCTGGTATAGTATTTTATTTAAATTTCAATCTGGTTGTTAGATTTTGTTAAAGCCTTCGATTGGATTAAACGTGGTCTTCTACTATGTAATAAACCCAGACTTTAATTTTGATTCTTCTGTCATAAAATTAGTTAATATTTATTCGTCTGACAGAACTTAATTTGTGGGTGTTAACAATTTAAATTGTATTTTGTAAACTGTATTAGATTGTATATCAGAATACCAGTACCATGTGGTGTATCACAATCTTGGACCCGCTGCTGTTTAAATTTTTTATTAATGATCTTCCCAAATACCTATCCAAATTGTAGATTTCTCAACTTTATGTGAGTGGTACAATTTCTAGTATTCATAATTAGATCGAAACAATAATGATGAACTTTATGCAGTTGCTTTTTTGAACTAAAAACAACGGTTCCGGTTCCTGTTTAACTCTTCTTAATGTTAAATCCTAATACCTTAAACACCGTACGACATTGAATACATATTTTATATAAAAATGTTTGTTGACTAACAAAGGGCTGAGCAACAGCGTATAGCAACTGACATAGAAACATATCCTAAGTTATTGAACACATATGAAAAATATAGTGGCTGCCATGTTTACCTTTCTCGTCGCACTATATGTTCCACCAGTATAGAGACTAAATAGATTTTACGAACAGCATTTTTTTCCAATTAACTGAATTACAGTTAATTTACCTAATATTTAATGGTATAAATAAAACATACAATACAATTTACAAATCCTATACATGCAATCATACCCCAGAATTAAATTTGACCAAATAGAAATTTTTCTGTATTTTCAAATGATTCAAAATAATATTTAATCTTTCAGGTAACAGGTGTAAATTTCATGGTTAAATAGCCAGTTCTATATACTGAGTTTATTTTTTTCCCCGTCTGGATTTTTATATTTTGATAATTTCTGGGGGATGAAAAAAGAATTTAAAACAATTCCTTGAGTGATGTTTACATAAAAGATGATTCTGAATTAAATCAAAATTTGGTAATATATTTGGGAATAAAAATTTCTAAACCAATGAGAATTTTTAAATTTTATTGAGTTAATCAATCGTTAAGTAATTTTTAGGAAATACATACATTCAAAGTTTAGAAAATCAATATCGACTTGCAAGTCGGTGTATAATGACTATTTACCACTTAAAATAAGTCAATATCCCTTTTAATTATTAATTATTAACATAATTATTAGATTTACATCAGTTTTAAAAGATTAGATTATTCAGAATTATTCAAGGCTATTTTATTTTATTTTATAATGCATTTTAATATGCAAATGATGTGACAATAGTACCTATATTCTGCAAAAAGTTGTATACATCTTGAAAATAACATCAATTAGGACATGAAAAAATACAAATTTTAATGTCCTTGAACAAATTAACTCAATATAAGAGAAAACGAAATATATTCTTGTAAAAACATATGAACTAACAATGTCTATAAAATGTAGTAGTTGTGTTATAAGTCAAACTTTGACTTACAAATATCTTGAGGTTATACTGGACTCAGAACTTAACTGTTAATTTTTATATAAATAAAATGTTAGGGATACAAATCAGTACAATACAAAGCGATAGCATAGATCAGTACAATATCTAGCGATCTAGCGATACATAGATCAGTACAATAAATAGCTATAAATAACGAAATACTTCAATATAATCAACGAGATCAGCAGATCTCATTCAGACATAACCCTGTTTATAGTAGTTGTAAAAGAACAAAGTAGTTGTAAAATAACAATCTAATAATAATCTACCAAATACAATAAAAAATTATAATAAAAATAAAGTTTTTAACATATCTATAAATAACTATTATAATATATATTATTGTCTTAAACGCTAAAATAGTTATTATATTTAATATTAAACCACTCCTGTTTACGTCATCAAATATTGCCTTTAAATACTCATATATGACAGCATTCTTTTAATTTTAAATCTGAATTTAAAATTGTTTCTATTGGTTACATTTTTAAACAATTTTCTTTTTAAATGAACTTAATAATATTTTCAAAATGTAAATATTTAAATATTTAGATCGTACATAAGCAAATATTGCCATTTTGGAAAAATAATAAAAAAATAAATAAACAAAAATATATTTCCAACATATATAACTATACGAACGATACCATATTAAGCAACAACATACGATAGAATTAGGTATTCATATCTAAGTTCTAATCTGAACTTACAAGAGTACTTGAATTAGACTCTTCTATTCTATATATAATGATTTTTTGCTAATGTTAAAATTAAATCAGTAAACGTAAATATACCAACACACTAATCATTAAACGCATTTATAATTTCAGAACACAAAATGTGATAAAATATTGGTAATATATATTCGCATCTACAGAAATATTTTTCTAAATTACAAATCATAGACAAATTAAATGTCATAAAGGTGGCGGACAAAGCAACTTGATTTATGACTACCTGAAACATATTGATTAGATTGAATTCTTCACTAAGTCAATAAACAACAAATTATAATTTTATAAATCTATTTTGTAGTTATAATGTTGACCTGCGGAATCCATCTATAGAGATCATAAATTGTTAACCAAAATAATTAATAATGTTCTCCTTTTAAAGTCTAAGCCCAACATATTATAGAAATTAAATTATAATGTTTGTTTCTAGCTTAATTTTATTCCAGTTGGTTTCGATTAATTTAATTAAGCTATTTGAAATCCTGAATTCTACATCCTGAAATCCACATTCAATGAGTTGATATGCTAGATACATTTTTTTTTATTTGACATTTTTTATTTACATCTGTCTTAATGTAAAAGATAGTACATTTTGAGTAAGCCATAACTATACAACCAGTATTCTATAATAAATTTTTTCCTCTTATTTAAATTAATTTTTCTTCTTTTTATTTATTTAAAAGCTTTAAATCTATTTTTTAAATTTATTTATTTTATTTATTTGCCTCTATTTCTTCTTCTTGCTTATTCGGGCAGAGTGTTGATTTGTTAGCATGGGCTGAGATTTGGGCTAGATTGACAGAGACATGGGCTAGATTGTTAGCATGCTGAGATTTGTCTTTTTAATTTCTTCAATAATTGTCAATATTTTTAAATCATGGTGTAGATCATAATTTCTTAAATAAAATTTGGCTCTATCTATCGTTCTGATTATTTTTTTTTTGTACTTTTGGAATTAAATTAATATTTGTTTTGTTTGAGACAACCCAACATATGTTTATAATTGTTTTATAAAGGAGTAGCTTGTAGTTGTCAGTTTTGATCCAGCCCCAGAAACCATTACGTTGTTTCAATTTTAATGTTATTTAATTACAATTGTGGATTATGTTTCATGGACTATCCCTAGGTATTTAGCTGTTTTTTTATCTATATTTATTTATTATTTATTATTATTGATTCAGGAATTGTATCGAGTTTTAGTTGCAACTTGTATAGTATATAACTTGTGTAATTTTTTCTTCATTAATTTTAATATTCCAAGTTTTGAAACAATCCATTGTTTTATCGATAGTTTTCTGTACTTGTTTAGTAGCTGTTTTCAAGCAGTTATGCGAAGCAAGTAGAACTGTATCATCTGCTAGAACTGTATGAATGTTTCTAGGAATATATTTTGTTTTGTTGGTATTGGAATATCAGCTATATACAGAAAATAATAAACTGGGTCTAGGACGCTGTCTTGTGGTACTCCTGCTCCATTTTGCACACATTTAACAAAGAAATAACGATTACTTAAATAGATTTGTATATTGGCTAATATCCTTTGGACAAAAAGTTTCTTAAGTTATGCAATTGGCCTTCATGCCAAACTTTGTCGAACGCTATTGGCACATACAAGAAAATGATAAAGATGTAAACTATAAAAACATTACACGTATCGGCTTCATGTAATGAAAAGTACGCAGTAGCGTACTTAACGAAACAGTAATTCTACTTAACTTGTTGTCAAGAACAAAAAAAAAATTAAAAAAAATAAAATTAATGAAACCTAAGTTAAATAGTTATTAACTAGAATTTACGCAGAGAGGTAACTTACTGAAAATATGTGTTTATAAATGGGGCTGAAAATATGTGTTTTTATTCTTATATTATAATTTTTATTATTTATTTATTTATAAGATCTTTATTATGGGCTTATCAATCACAAATGTCAGTTTCTCTTAGGAATGCCATGATAATAGTTGTTGCTTCTATAGTATTCTGTGTGAGTATATCAAGTCCCGTGATTCCAAGCCTGGCTCTTACATCAGTGTATAAAGGGCAAGCCTCAAATATGGGCTGTATATTGAATGGGGTATTTGGAACACAGTGACATGTTGGCTGTGCGTTTTGAGGTCCATCAAAGAGATAGCTGTGGGTGTATCGTGTGTGTCCTATTCGGAGTCTAGTCAGAACAACAGCGATTTTCCTACTGGCCTGGTCTAAACTATTCCATCTGGATACATTTCTTTTAATGTGTTTCTTTTTATTCGTTAAAAAAATGTTTGATTATCTCTTAAGCTTTAAAAAATAATTCATACTTCCTTTTCCCATACAATTTTTTATTTATTTGGAAATTGAAGAGTGTATAGTGAATAAATATGGAAATGTTCTTCATACAAGCTTTTTTTTGTTACAAATTTTATATTCATATCTTGACCTGATGTAGATTACCGTCGAAAAACACTGTATATTAACATTTAATGGATTAAATTTAAACTAACCTATATAAGGGTGAATTCTGGTAAATATTGAAATATTTTAAAAGAAAATGCTTGGACTTGAAAAAAAAATAAAATTTTTCTCTACTCTGAATTCTCTACTCATTTTCTACTACTCTATTTTACAAGTTAAAAATTTTGATTTTTACAGAATGTGAATTGTGGAAGGTAAGATTTGAATTAATTTAAAATTCATTTATTTGCTTAAGTATAAATATTTTAAAATCTCCTATATGTACTTAAATAGGGACAAATTAAATAATTTTACCCTATATGTTTGCTTTGTATTGCAAAAATTAAGTCCCCTAGTTATAATTTTTTATTTTTAGCATACATTTACAAATAATATGAGAAAACTTCTGTTATTAAGTTGAGTCTTGTTTATTTATTATAAACAAAAACCTTTACTAATTAAATTCAGTATTTTCGAGTAATTTTTTCATATTCAAGTATTTTAGATTCTCAATTATACCAATACCAATATAATTTTTTTGTGCTGGGAAATTTTTGTGGCGGAAATTTAAACTAGAAATTGAAATGTGATATCATAAAATAATATGTGCTATTAATATAATTGCTCAGTTAAATTCTTGAATAGCATTCAAATATTTCACAATTCATTCATAGCTACTTTCAGATCTATTAAAAGACCTGAGAATTGCGACGAAATTTCAAAATTTTTTTTCTTAATTTATTTATTAGTACATAATAATATGTAAAAAAACTGAATTTATATGTAAAATAAAATTTTATTGAAAATTAATTTATAAAAAACAATTTACCAAAATTTTATTTATAAAAATTTAAAATTTAGTATACAAAATTTAGAAAATAAAATCAAAATTCAAATATGAAATTAAAATAAAAATGTATTAATATTCAAAAGCTATAAAACAAAATTCATAATTTATTATTATTTGTTTTTTTATTATAATTTTTTGTAAATGTAATGTGTTCAAACATTATAAGTTTTTTCAGGCCAGGTCTTTTTCACATTCTTTTTTTTCTTTTTTGTTTTCTTTTTCTTATTATACATTTTATTCTTAGAATACATTTTTAATTTTTTTTTCGATACAAATATAATGAATTCAATTTTTATAAATATTATAAATGAAATATTTTATTTTCTATTTTATTCTATTTTTTCTTTTCTTTTTTTTAATATTTAGTATTATTTACTTAACATATTTTATTCATTTTATTTCATTTATTATTTACATTTTGTTTTATTTATTTTGTACCATTCATTTTTTGTATACCTTACTATCTTATTAAATTTGTGATTTAGGCTATTTAGTTTTTAAATATCTATCCCTATCTCTTGAATATTGAACATAATTTTTGAACAGATGCCTGATAGTAAGGTTTGCTCCACAAGCACAATTTGGTGATGTTTTTTTTTCAAATATAAATTTATGTGTTAAATTAGTGTACCCTATTCTTATTCTTTTATTAAGTAAACTAAGATTTTTCCAAGGTATCGCATTTGGTTTGATGTTTTTTAGTTTTTACTATCATCCGTTTCTATCCATTCTTGTTGTGCACTTTGATATATCTTCCTATCTTTTTACTATAATTAATATTACCATTACTATGCACTACTATGACTATCCGCTTCACAAAAATTTTTGAAACCATCCAAATTATTCGCGTTTTGAACTTAAACTGGAAATTATTAAATAACTATGAAACAATGGCAATACTGAATAAATTTGCATATCTCAGGAAGTAATGACTTGATTGTTTTACGTAATAGATTTCCCAAATAGTCTGGTAACATTTTTCATTTTAAAAATAAATTTCAAAATATTGAAATTCAATTTTTGATGCACTCACATCGATTTAATTGTCCCAACACATAATTCCGGCTAGTTTTTGAAAATGCTTCAGCTAGGAAGCTAGAATCCAAGCCCAGGGGAACGCGTCGTCGAGGGAGGCCACACCGTCGTTGGAGAGATGAAGTACGCCAATTAAATGATCAAATAAGATTTGCTGTACTTTTAGGACAGCAAAAAAGACCAGACCTAATCTATAAACACAAGTGTTTTACACTACAAAGCAAAATAATCATTTATACGCATATTGTTTTTTAAAATAGCTTGCTTGCAATAGCTCAAAAGGTCTTGAAATTAATATAGACAAAACCAAGGCCATGAGAATAAATAACACCAATGCAAACACCATCAATCTTTGAAAGCCAAGCATTCGAATATTTGAAAGCTTCTCTTACCTAGGCAATATATTAACAACAAACGGAAGAAGAGAAACAGAAGTCAGCAACAGACTACGTAAAGCCAGAGTTACATTTGGAACTAAACTCAATATGGATGAGTGGTAACATAACCAGAAAATCAAGATTAGAAATTCAAAGCTTGTGTAATGTCATCACTTCTATAAGGCAGAGAAACTTAGATGACGACAAATAAAATAAATGAAAAGTTTCAATAAATACTCGCGAATAAGTACCAAAGAATAATTTGCAGAATATTGGGACCCAACACCATTAGCAATAGAGAGTTATGACAGCAAACAGATGAAGAGCCGGCTGTTAACCAAATTAAGCGCAAAAAGTGGAAACAAATAGATCACACTCTGAGAAAATCACAAAAAAATATAACAAGAATGGCCCTAGAATGGAATCTCCAAGGCAGTGGGAGAAGAGGAAAACCTAACAACACTTGGCTTCGAACTATAACAGTTGAATTGATTAATTATGAATGAACTTGGGAGGAAATCAAGATAACTGCAAAAAGCAGAGATCAGTTGAGGAAGTTGATACCCTATACTCTGACAAGAAGTAAAAGAAAAAAAAATAGCTCAAGAGATGTGTAAATTTGTTAATAAACCAAAATAAAGAATCTGAAAGATGATTATTATTTTCAATCCTCTTCAATTTTTTACTAATATCAGGGACAAAATGTGATATAATTTTAAATTATATTACTCATCTGTGTTGATACATTGCTGAGCTACAAGGACTTAATTTCTTTCTTCTCAATAGGGTAAAATACAATAAGAATAATTTTAAAATGTTTACAATTGATTCTAGAAAATTTTTATAGATTTTGAGTTTTGCCAACAATTATATATGAATTTAGATGCCTTGATTTTTATAATCAAAGCCAATTCTGAATACATTTAAACAAATCTTTCCATACACAGGGTGTTCCATTTTCAACCTTTAATCGTTATTCCAATGATCCAAACGATATTTTTTATATTAACAGTGTGCTTGCTTCTAAACGACTGGTTATAAACGTTATTTTTTTATTAACAAACTTTATATAATATTTTTTTTATAAAAAATTAATAATATTCGACTTTAAGGCCTAATAAATTTTGATATAACTTATACGATTACTAATTTATAATCAAATCATTTCTAAGTTTAAGATATATTTCAGTCTCCATAACTCCTAAATTATAGCAACTATATTTTGTTGAGTTAAGCAATTGAAGATTTGGAACTATATTTTAACGGCAAATTAAAATACATGTTTCAGTTGAGTTACTATACTATATATGATTAACCATTGAAAATTTTACACCCTGTTTAACAGATAGTCTTACATACAATATTAGAAATAGATATTATTATAGGTATAGGAAAAATAAGTTCAAATACTAACCCAAACCTTTACAAATTGTAAACTGTACAAATGAACAAGGACCCAACATTTTCATACGTTTTGTTTTCATTAATTTTTTTTTAATTTTCCGAATGAAATTAACATAGAGTGTATTAAAAGAGGGTGTATATATAATTAAAAAAGGGTATTAAAAGAATTATAATTAAAAAAATATATATTTTGTTTTTTAATTTCGATTTTTATATTTTTAAATTAAAATTAAAATTCAAAATTAAAATTCGCAAGAAGGTTTTTAATAGCCAATGTAATATAGAAGTATAGAGGTCCTACATAAGTATGTCAATTAGAAAAAAATTAAGTTAAGCAACCGATTTAAATTCAATATATTTAATTTATATTAAAATATATTTAAATTAAAAAATATATATTTACATACATATGTACATACATTAAACATATATAACCACAATATAATACAGTAAAGAGCCCTTAAAACTGTTTCATATTCCACATGCTATATCGTCGTTCCCAACTCTTACAGTTATTATTATTCGTTTGAGGGAGAACTATTATTGTTGAAAGTTAACCCTATTACCGACTTAGGAGTGTATTTTAAGCAATTGAAGACTTGGGAGTATATTTTAACGGCAAATTAACTTTCAAAATACATTATAATAACATAATAATCACATAAGCAAATAAAATAAAGTAGTTATTATAATTTATTAAGTGATGATATAAAAAATGTTCGGATTTATAAATTTTCAAAGCGTTCATTGCATTGACTTAACTTTATATAGGCTTATAAGTCCAAGTAAGTATAATTACCATAGTAATTTCCAGAGAATACAGAATTACCGGCAAATATACCAGCTAAATTATTAATAATAATTTTTATTATTATTCATTTTCCATCTAATGATTCATTTTCCAAAATATTTTTCAAAAATGTATGGCCATTTATTGTTGATGGATCATATTTTTAACCTCAGCGTTTACCAAAGCAATTGTCCTTATCAGTTGAAAATTGCTGAAGTTAAAGAAAATGTATTGAACTCAAATAATTATAAATCTGTTATAGTGCCTTTCATTACTAAAATTTGTTCGAAGGGCATGAAGTCTAGAATATTGCAGTTTCTTGATAAAAATGCAATTTTTTATTGACGTTCAACTTCGCAGAAGTTCAAAATCTGCGGACTGTGACTAAACAACGGTTATTTGTACGAAGTGCATAAAGATTTGAAATTCTATGATTTAGATGACCTGATCTCATATAAAAAATATTCTTAACACTTTATAACAGTATAAATGTCTAATAGGTAGAATTTTCGAAATAAAGGTAGCTAACTATGCAACCTAGATTTTTTGTAAATTATTCTGATTAAGTGTTTATAGATACGTAATAATGTATACCAAGACTCTGCATAAATAGTAATTAGGGTATTGCAATTAAAAAAATTTCAATATTTTCTATCCATTAAGTTTTTAAGCTAAGTTCTGTTATAAAAAAAAATATAAAAAAAAATTAATGTACTTAAAAAAAAAATTTCTTTATGAAAACAAAATCTTGAAAATAATTAACAAATTATCAAAACATAAAAACAGTATAAACTTCAATAACTTTAAGAATTAATTTTCAACTTTCATTTCATTATTTTATTAACCAATCAAAGATTTACTCTATTCATCTCGAAAACTGAAACTACTACTGTATATTATTTAAATATAAGAAAATTTCAATTAATTTTCTCTATTAATAAAATACTTCCTGTAATTTGCATCGGATTCGTAAGTAAATGAAAATCTTAATTCATAATATTCAAAACATAAAACAAGCAGATTTGTTCATTTATCTGATGAAATTTCCATTATCATTATAAGGCATAATAGTACCGTATTTTGATTTGTTTTAGAACACAACAAAGAAAAATATTGTTTTTGTTTTGTTTTAAAACGTTACTTTATTATAACAAAAGCTTTCCTTTTCTCTAATTTCCTTTCTTTCATATTTTCTTTTCACCTAATTCTATTTAACACACCATCATTATGATCAATTTGCCAATTTACACTTCATCTTTCAGTTTTCATTCTATCATATAAATTTAACATAAGTAGAAAAAAGGTTGAAAAAAACAAAAGAATAGAAACGAAGAAAAATCAATCAAAAAAATACAAAATAAAAAATAGAAAAAAAAGAACGGGAAAAACATAGGTAATTCAGGTATTTTGTGGCTTTTATCAAACAAGTATTACAAAAATATGCCTAAAGTAGCTAAAGTTGCTCCAGATAAACATTTTGTTAACAGCAGTATTTAATATTGTAGTTAAACAAAAAGCTTTACAGTTTTACATTGGTTTTACTTTTTTTTTCTTTATTCAAAGTGAATACTATTTATATACGATGGTAATAGAAAGCAGTGACGTCACACGTTTTCTATAATTATATAATTAGTAATATTTTAATTCTTGTTTTTTTGTTTTGTATTTATTTGTAATCTATGCGATATGAATCTAACCCTAATTGAGTGAGCCTTAACCTCTTTTAGAATTTACTCCAATCATATTTTTTTATGCTCTTGATAGTAACTTAGGTATATAATTACTGTTTCGTGCTTAATTAAGTCAAATATGGATTCCTGCGTTCTTTCTTCTAACATTCTAATAACATGTCTGGCCAATTTCATTATTTTGCTATCGTTTTTATTTATTTTGCATTATATACCTTTTAGAAGACTTCTTGAATTTCTTCATTTGCACCTCATATCTGCATTTTCGAACAATTTTTGTTCTATATTGTACGTGAAATTTTCCGTTTAAAGATTTGTAGCTGACTTATCATATCATAATTTGTCATGATTCATGTTTGTACATTTTTGTACATTTTCATCTTATACTCTTTATTCAGTAGTTTGGATTTCAAGATTTTTTGATAAGCATAATAGCATCTTGGATCTGACTTTGTGTACAGTTATGCATATCGTTTTCATTATTCATGTGTGCACCTAGGTACGGGAGGTTATTAACACTCTCAGAGCGCTATATTCACCGATGTTTATTTAATTGTTTTTATTTTTATTTATTTATTGGTCAAATACTTTTATTTTGATGCTTTTCGGCTATTCATTCATTTTTCATCTTCATATATTTTTGATATATTTTGTCTTATCCTCATTTATTTTTAGACCTATTTCACCACATTTTCTTTCTACTTCCATAATAATGTTTTTCATGGTTGGGGAGATTTCTGGTTATTATGCCAATATCATTTGCATAAACCTATAGTTGTGAAGATAGGATATGTATATTATCGCTTCTATAATATAAGAATCTAATTCTCTATGTTATTCGCAGTAAATAACAAAGTTTAACTAGAGCTACTCGTGAGTCTTGTATTGCCATCTATAAGAAAAAAGGAAAGTATACATATTATGTGATATATTTAAAATCTATATTTTATTTTTACATGACATGAGAAATAGTGTAGATCTGCAAATTTATACTTTATTTCATTTTGTTTGTTTTACCGACAATTTTGCATGAGGTTGAAAAAGAATAATTTTATAACAAGCATCCCAAGTTTTTTCATAATATATTTTACAACAAGAAATATAAATTTTCCTCAACCGTTTAAAGTATCTCACAATACTTTTAAATTTTTCCTAAAGTTCCCTGTTACATGTTGGCATATGACTTAAACTTTATATGTAAATATGAAGAGATGACAAAATTGTAAAATATCATATGATGGTATAGAGGATTTTAGTCGTTTCCCAAATTCGATATTACAAAGCTATTTAATCAGTTATTTAATGTAATATGTATCTCATTTTTATTTGTGTTCGTATATGATTAAAGTGATGTCAAATTTAAATTAACATCATGTAATCCAGTGACTGATCAAGTAAACAATTGGGCTAAGTATTTACAATTATGAATTTTTCATTTAATATTCGTGTATAAGTATTCTGTGTGAAATTAATTAATTGAAACTCTCCATCATCTAATCCAGTGACTGATGCAGCGGGCAATTGCCCTAAATACTTACAATAGTTAATTTTTAATTATGTATTTTGTAATAGTATTCATTCAGTTTTTACAGCAAAATATTTTCCATACGGAATGCTAAACTTATTTAAGACTTAAATGTAATTCAATTACAAAATTTTTGATTATAACAAAATATTTTCTATTAAAATTTTATACAAATAACTTTTTCTCTATTGCTTAATTTCTTAAATCAAATACCCAAATTTTAAAAACATGTCTCGTCACTGGTATTGTCCAATTACATATTCCAATCATATAATATTGTCAATTTAAAAAGCCTGATGATATGTACTTACATATATACATTAAAATCGTTTTACCTTTTCTTTATATTATTAAAGAGAGTTAAACATTAAAGCTACTATTATAAAATTGGTTATACGACTAAGCTTACTCTCATACACAACAATTGACTTTACAAGTAAATACGAAGAGATGACAATACAAGAAAACAAGAAGAAGTAAAATGAAAAATCATAACAAGGTAAATTTATTGTTTTACAGGTGAAGCTAAAGTCAATTTTGTTACAATTTTTTGTTTTTGTTTTTGTTGTTTTCTTATTGGCATTGCTATCGCCATTGGAAATATGGTTTACTTTTTCTCTTTCTACAAAAATAAAAAAGAAATGAAAAAAAAAATTTTAAAAAAAAAAAAAATAAAGTTATTGGCTGCATATGAAAGTAGGTAAAATAAACGTAAACAGAATAATAATAATAAATAAATGAAAATATGAAAAATGAAAGAAAAAAAAAACGTAGAAAAAAAAAATTGTTAATATAAAAGAATTTTAGGTGAAAAGTCAGGTATATTTAATAAATTGATATTGAATTGTATTCTTAGAGATTTTTTTAAAAATGATACGAGTACCAAAACTACTAGATTTATTAAAGTAATATAATGAAAGAATATTAACATGAATAATCTATGAGTATTTGGTATATGAAAGAGAGTGTTTAGTAAAATTATCGATTCCGAATATGTAATTACAAATATAATTTTTGAGATTGGTTTCTTTTTCAAATTTTATAATATTTTTTTTATTTTTAAGTGCAACTCTAATTACATATCTCAATAATGGAATAAAGAATTGAAAAATTGCAAAAAACTGTAATAAAGTTTACACAAAACATAATATATTATATATATTGATATGATCCGAAACCTGACAAGCCGACACATGTAGTTTAACCAGCAGACACATTTCTGACAGTTGAATAGGTAACATAGCATTAGATTAAATAACAGTCACACCTATTAGTTTCGGGAGATGGATAAAATCACCAAAAAAAAAATCACTGCACAAAAGTTCAGTACGAAAAAATCTCGCAAAACAAAATTCGCAAGAAAAAAAAATCCCAACAAACAAAATCGACAGAAACGAAATTCCCGAAGCTTTATTTTGCATAACATCTGTTGATCTCCTTTTTCTATAGTTGGGAAAAAATATTTGTTTATACATTCGCTGTTGGTCATAAAAAAAAAAACATTTTTATTTGGGATTTTGTTTTTGGGAATTTTGAGAAGTGAGAACTTTGCCTTAAAGAACTTTGTCTTTAGGGATTTTGGCTTGGAACCTTTGGGATAGAAATTTTTAATTAAACCCCTGAATTCCATAAGACCATATGTATATGTAGAACATTTAATATTAAAAATTATTACATTTACATTGTAAACTATTTTCAGTTACATAATGTGAAGCAAGAAGACAGTGTCTTGGTTACACTAAAGCAATTTAACATAATTTTTCTATACTAGTTGTCGAATGCATGCAGTCTGTAGACTGAAATTTTTTTAAATGTATCATTTTCTTTATAACAGATTCAATAATAGTAGAAATTTGCTTGCATAAATTTAAGGTAACAAGATCAAATTTTATATAGTAATACCGAAATGATAACTTCATAAAATTTCCAAATTCACTATTTTTATAAATTTTTCATGAAAAAAAAATTTAATATTTTTAAGCCCGATTGGCAACATCGTTTGTTGTAATTTATTTACGATGAAAATCAGTTTATGATCGGCTGTACAGGAAAGCTGTTCGAATGAGAGAGATCTCCGATTTTCAAGCTGATTGATAACCGTCTGCCTAGCTGTGAATACAGTAACTTTTAATTTGATTATCTGAATTCAACGAAATACCCTAAAATGTTTGTTCGAATTCCAATACAGCTCTATAGCTAAAATATATTTCGTAAGATAGCAGGATCTTATTAAATCAATATGGAGAAAGCTTCTGCGTCTCGTTCAACAAACCTCTATATTCATCTTTATCGAGCCATTACTTCCATTCTGCTCTGTTACAACTGACATCTCTTTTCTCCTTCCATTTACCCTATTCTCAAGCCTTAAATGCAACTGATTCCAAATTGTTTTTTTTTTTCAAATTTATTTAATGATTAGATATTTCTTCCATTGTCTAAAAAATGTTTCACCGAGTACCTATGAAAAATTAAACGGATTCTTTATAAACACTGAAAGTCAGAGATAAATTCATATGCTAGATAGCTAGATAATGTACAATCCTCTTATATTAATTCAAATTTTAATTTTTTTCTATACCTTACCTTTATACATAATATAATTTTCTTTAATCTGTATACTGTCATGTGTGTGGACTTCGTCGCTTAGGCTGACATAGACAGATGTCAATACATAAAAAACTCAAAATATAATTCGAAAATTACAATTAAAAGATTAACACCATAATAAAAAATCATCAGCTTGTTCTGACTGCTTAAATTCTACTCTTACCCACATTAAGTTACTTACAATTTATTAAAAACTACTCCAATCAGGCAAACCTTGTATTTATAAGAAAAAAAATCAAATTAAACTTTTAAATTGTTCCCTAAATACCAAAATTTTTTAATCTTCCCTCGTATTCAAAAATCATATAAGTAATAAATGAATGAATCGAAAATGAATGGATTTTATTCGGATGTAGAATTATGGACATAATTTTTTTATTTTTTGTTTCTTTTTTTTATTTCTGTTTATTACTGACTCGTATATATTTACTTTCCTTTCTCTTTACTCTTTATATGAAAAAAATTATTAATAAAACAAACTCTTCATTAAATCTAAAATACATATTTTAAATCACACACCACCAATCCAACAAGTCAATTGAAAACTAAATACAAAATGTGAAAAAAAAATCTACTGGAGAGCATATAATAGTAACTAATTTTTTTTTGAAGCGTTACTATCATATTTTTTTTTTTATTTTACCAAACATTTAGTTGAGTTTTGATTCTTGAAAGTTAAACAACATAATACGCTTCAAAATATATATACCTTTACATCCGGGTAAACATAACTTATATTTTTTCTCTTAGTTTATTAAAGTGTTTTAAAAAAAAAAAAAAAAAGAAATAAAAGGAAACGAAAAAATTAAAAATGATAAAAAAATTAAAACAATTTATAGTAATTATTTTATTAATTTATATAATTAATAAATGTGATTGTGCTACAAGAAGACGTGGTCCACCAGCTAAAAAACAATCAATTAAACTTACACCAGATGAAATTGATCCGAATGTTAGTCCAATATTATTACAACAAAATAATATTGTTAGTACAATTATACCAACAGTTACACCAACCGGAGGTGTAACTGAATTAATTAATACTTTGAATGAACAACAACAAGAACAACAACAATTATTAGCTCCAACAGGCAATATAGATAATATTATAAATGGTTTAGATTCAACAACTTTAGAACCAATTGAATTAAATGTTAATAATACTGTATTAGATCCTGTTGATGAATTAACATCATCAACAGCATCATCATCATCATCATCATCATCAACATCATCATCAACACCAACAAATGTTGATGACCCAAATCCAATAAGTAAATTTTGTAAATGCAGTGATACATCATGTAATTGTTGTCGTGATTTTTCATTACCATTGGTACCAGTACGAGGACCTGGATGTGCTAAAATCAATTATTTAGGAAATGAAAGGATGTCAGTACAAATTAAATATGGTGATATTGTATTAGCACAAAGGACCATAAATGGTAAGGTTTCTGTTTCAAAAAAATAAAAAAATTAAAAAATAAAAATTTTTTTTTTGTATTCTGTTGTTCAATTTTTATATGTAAATAGATTGATGAATGATGATAGTGTTTTGTTTAGTTACTGATAGTTGTAGCTGGAAATGAATGTTAATAATATGTTTACTATACTCTAGGAGAGAGTTTATGACTTTTTTTTGTTTTTTATTTTATTTTAATTTACAATTTACAAGAAAAAAAATTTAAAAATAATCATAAAAACTATGTACAACAGTTATGAATGGAAACAATGTCGTCAATTTGTTGAGTAATTTTGATTTGATAATAATTATTATTATGGTATATGTATAGTATAATAATAAATGTTATAGCTATGAATTAACTTAAAACAATTAATAATGATACGGATATAATAATATTATAATAAAATTGTTGTTATGTATATTTTAAACAACAAAAAAAAATTAAAATAATAAAAAAATTAAAATTTTTATTACTATTTTTATTATTGTTTTTTTGTTTTGTTATTCGCGAATATTTTGGTATGTTTTAATATTTAATTTTGTTTATTAATGTGATGAAAGTTAATAAACAAAAAAAACAATGAAGTGTTAACAAATAAAAGTGAATTTACTTTCTAATGAATTTTAAATTTTATAAAATAACTTATTAAATATTTTAATTTTTTTATTTTGTTTTTATTTAAAAATTTTATCAAATTTTATTCGGTCATTGTACTTTATTGCCATATAATCAAATAATTCTAAAATTTTTAGAGCTTCTAATATTGTTTTTAATTTCGCTTGTGTTTTCGATTTCCTAAAGTCAAATATTAAAAAAATAAGTTTTTGTAAAATAAAATTTTTAGGTCAAATTTTTAGTTTTCTACTTTTATCTATACATAAACACTACCGGCTCGGTGATTTTTAAAACAAACAAAAATATTTGATTCTTTCTCTAGTTGATTGAATTATTTCTATAATTTTATATTAATGTTCTATGGTCATATAAGCACATAGGAGAAACAGTAATACTAATCAAGTCAAAGTATTAAAATATGTAATTTTATACTCTGACATCGTCTAATCTTTCGTCTCTTTTCCTATCAACATTACTTCTTTCATTGTGTATTATTTATAATTTGTATATATAATTTTTGTTAACATTTAATTTGTTGTACATTTTTATTAAAAATAAGTATATGTAGATATATGGCCTGAAATATGTAATAATAGGTTCAGTGGCCCAGAATAAACTTTTATTCAATTCAGTTCCTCAATCAACATTTCTTATTCTTAGCACTTCTGTATTAATATTCGAAATCTAATATTTGAATCGTTTCGACTGATGAGTATCGACAAAGTATATTGAATTGGATATTATGGAATAATTAAAAATTGTGTAAATAATTATTATAAATAAATTTATTTGTAGTTAAAAAGAGCCCTTTATTTTGTATAAATAAAGTCAAATAAAATAAATTAAAATGAATTATACATAAACAAAATATATTAGCACTAATTTTGAAATTTCAAACTAAACTAAATAGAATATTGTAATTATTGTCAATGACACCGCAATAAAAGCCTAATTACACGTTTAAAAACACTATTTTAAAAGTAAAATAAAAAAAAAAAATAATTTTCATTTGCTTCAATTTTTATTTATTATTTATAATAAATATTTAGTTATGTATTTTTTATACTGTCAAATGTAATTCTTAGAGCAAAGCGCAAAAGGTCTATACTTTTGAAGTTATATTTTTTTTTTGTATTGTCAATTTTTTAGCTAATTTAATACCTTTTCATACCTTTTATTCATTTATGTGAAAAACTGCTACCAATTCTGAAACTAGATCTTCTTACGAAATAACATTCAATTTTACTTAAGTTAATTCTAAATTAAACTGAATAAAATACACAATTAAACATTCATTCGGTCAGATAATAGATAACATAACCGCTATACTATGGAAGTCGGCGTTTTAAACTCAATTTATCAAATTCCTAAATCATATTCTTTTAATCGGGGTCTACTAATTGATAGTCAAATCATATGCTATAACCAACACACCATGTAGCTCTGTGTTTTAAAGGCTTAATTTCTACAATTCTTAAATTATTTACATTACCCGGGATTTACTGAGTGTTAGTCAGATCAGATGACATTACTCACCACACTAAGTATGTATGTTGAAGTTTTATGTTAAATTTCGAAAATTATTAAATCAAGATTGTTATTAAAAAATTATTGACTTATACCTTACGATTTCCTAAGCTCAATACAACTTTCTTTTTGATAAATAAAAAAGCATTAATTTAAAAAGGTCTACTTCCTGAAGAAGAAAAGGGTCTCCTATTGGCCTACAGATATATCTACTGGCCCACTGTTAATAAATAAATAAATAAAATAATTATTTTTGTACACAATTTCGGTATGCCATTCAAAATAATCTAGCAAATTATTTTTTATCGAATATGCTAGATATAGACATTTTTAAGTAATAAATTTAGAAACTTCTACCATCATCAGCCTTCTTATGAATATAATTAATATCTTGATCGATTTTCCATGTTACATCATCATCAGAAGGCAATAACCAACATAAGTCTGCTAATGATGGTGTAACAACGGAAATCAATCAATATATTAATTATTACACTTAGTGAAACTGACCTATCGATTTTCTACTTTTATTGCCTATAAAAATATTTTAACTTTATGTGTCAGTGAGGATTAAATTATACTTCAAATTTATAATTTGTAATTAACTAGCATATACGAATTAACTACCATGTACATACATTAACTAGCATTATGTTAATTGCGGCTTGTCCCGAAAATTTGGTAATAAGTTAAAATTTTATAAATAAAAAAAATAAAAAATTTGTCGCTATAATTAAATTTCTGTTTTGTTACTCTAAAAACCTCAATTTAAAATACATAAATAGATATCTGATAAAAAAAATTTCAATCATTCAATTTTAATTATTATGTACTAGATGTACAGTTCATCTACAGTTTTTAAAAAATAGAAATTACTTAATAATACAGATAGTATTTCTTTGTTTAAATCACATCAAATTTACCTACTAAAAATAGAGTTTATAACCGCTATTAATTTAATTAGAACATTTTTTTTTTAATTTAATTCAAAATATGTGTACTCGTATATTTAAATATCTTTTATAAGCTAAAGTAAAATTACAAATAACCTTGACAATTATTATTTACTATGTTCATTATTTTAATTTGATTGAATGAAAAACGGAATATTATGTAACTACAATTTCTTCATATACCTCGGGTAAGCTTCTTTTTTTTTTTCTTTTTTTTTTTTATATTATAGCCAAAACTTAGGTTTTGAACCTTTTAGCACTTGCGTACCGTTGACCATTTGAAAAAGGAAAGGATAGTTAAAGGAAAGGAAAGAAAAAGGAAGAAGAAAAGTTTTGTGGGAAAGAGCGAACAATGTTGTTAATATTCGTCTTAAATCTCTGTAAATCATAAATAAAAAATCCTTCTCTCATTGGGAATGCTGCGATTGGGACGCGATTCCACAATCGAGATGTTCTTACTATAAAAGAATTTCCATAGCCGGACTTAAACCATCTCGGAATTTCCACTGTGAAAGGGTGTGCACTTGATGCCTCTCGTGTTATGCGACAGAATTGCTTGAGAGGAGGAAGAAGTGACTTTAATTCCTCGGAACAAGTGCCAACACCAAGTAGATATCTATAAAATAGAGAAAGTGCTCCAACAATACGACGATGACCAACTGGTATAAGGGATAAGGTCACGTTTATGTCGCCTATAAGACGAATGGCGCGGTTTTGAACTTTGTCCAAAAAATTTAAAGCAGTTTTTGGTGCACCTGCCCATAAATGTGAGTTATACTCGAGCTTGGGTCGTATATATGCTTTATAGATTTTTAAGAGGTCTCGAGATGAAAAATAAGCTTTGCAGCGACTTAAAAAGCCCAAACATTTGGCGGCGCTTTTCGCAATATCGAAAATATGCTCATTCCAGTGCATATTTTGATTCACTCGCATCCCGAGAATGTTCAAGTCTTTGAGTCGCTGAATAACTTCATTTTGAAGCCGGAGAATTGGTTCGAATGTTGTTAGCTTGTTACTAACAAGACAGCTTTGAGTTTTTGAAGTGTTAAACTCGACTCTGTTTGCTCTACCCCAGTCGACAATTTTGGCTAGGTCGTGATTGAGTGCACCAGCCATCATTGTTCTTTTGGAGTTGACTGCTGAAGCTGTAGCATTATTTGTTTTAAGAAAATCATATGATGCTACTAGAGTGCTGTCATCGGCAAAACTATGGATTGGATTGAAAGTTAATTTGAGAAGGTCATTAATGAAAATGAGAAATAGGGTGGGTGAAAGGACGGAGCCTTGTGGAACACCAGCATTGATTTGAAGTTGGTCGGAAAAACTACCGTCAACTGAAACTATGATAGATCGATTTAAGAGAAAGCTTTCAATCCATTTAGAAAAGGTTGGACCGAGGCCTACAGCATTGCATTTTGCTATAAGAGCAGAATGCCAGACTCGATCAAAAGCCTTAGATATATCCAGAGCTACAACAGCAGCTTCACCAGATTGACGAAGACTGGTGTTATGCTTTTCGCAGAGGCATGTCATGAGATCACCGGTGGAATGCTGAGCTCGAAAGCCGTATTGACTATCATGAATTATACCTCTACTATCAAGATATTTCTTCAACTTTTGATTGATTAAGATTTCCATCGTTTTGGAAATAATGGAAGTAATAGCTATGGGCCTATAGTTCGAAGGATTGCTTTTGTCACCTTTTTTACGAATAGGATAAACTTGGGCAACTTTCCAATAGGACGGGTAAGCTCCTGAAGAAAAGGACAAATAGAATAAGTTGCGCAGAGGTTTAGAAATGGCGGAGGCAATGTGTCGCAGCACAATCGCAGGTATACCATCGGGACCGGTAGATTTTTTTATATCAAGATTCTTCAAGACTTTTACTACAGCTCTTGTTCTGAAGTATATCCTTCCAAGCGAAGAATTAACAACAGGGATTGTTGGCGGATTTTGGGCTGTATTAGGAAGTGTGGAATTGGCTGCAAATAATTTTGCAAAAAGGTTAGCTTTTCCAACAGAATCTGATATAATTGTACTATTATCAATCATAGGTGGAAATGAAGATTTGCAAAAATTTTGCCCAACGCTTTTAGCAAACGTCCAGAAGGACCTGCTGTTGTTAGGGAGATTAAAGATTTCTCGTCTCAACCTTTGGTTGTGCAGGAATTTTTGCTGATTGATAATTTTTTTATATTTATTCCTAACCACTTTATAACTCTCATATGTGTTGACAGTTTTATTATTCTTGTATTTTTTATAAGCTTCTTCTTTGGATTTCAGAGCTTTGCAGGGAATTATAACCGAACTGTTCAGATCTCATCATCATTTGGTAATGCTACTCTTCGGGTGCGGGTAAGCATTAGCTTTGTTCCAAATTTTCTTCCATCGTAATATTTCTTGAGCAACGGGTCTCCAACTCCTAGTCCTAACTTCAATTTATCAAAAAATATATTCGACTTCGTTTATCTAACAGATTTGTAGAAATGTCGTAAAGTAAATCGTAGTTATTGATAAAAACAAATAAAATTATGTAAAAATATCGAAATATAAAATACGGGAGCGTAACAAAATCTCTTAAAATTTCGCTTTTCAAAATCTCGTGTTTTCAAAATATCGTTTTAATTCCAGAATATTTACCTTAATTATTTTCATGCGTAGCCGCTGTTGGATACGAAAAGGGGGATTTGCTTTTTCCACAATATTTACAACAGGCTATCTACGTTTTTCAGAATTCTTACACAATTTTAAAAAAAAGTCAGATTTCATATTTTGAAAAGCGTGATTTCGAACCCGACCCATAAGTTCTAATTAATAATATGAAAAAGAAAATACTTTGGATAACAGTAGTTTTTTTACACACTACCCAAACACTATGAAACGGATTCCTTTATACAAAATTATTGTAGGTTTGGGTAAAGAGAAAAAGAGCAGAAGAGAAATAGGGCGATAGAGAGAAATTGGTAGGTAATTTGAAGACCAATCTGAAGAAGTTCTTTTTTGAAATTGTATAATGAAGCATTTCTATCTGATGGGGACACATGAAATAAAAGTATGTTTAATATTATATCAGTTCTTACAATAATTGAAACCCGTTTTTGACCACAACGGGTATTTTAACGGTGTCGAAATGGGCACGGGAAGCCTTCTTACCATAAATGAATTTCCAAAATCAATTTTTGACCACATGGGTATTTCAACAGTGTAGCTAGAGCTCCAACATTTCGACTTATGTTAAGAAGAATAAGGATTACTTGGACGGTGGAGTTGCTTTAATAAACTTTATAAATAGTTTGAAAAAAACCCAAAAATTTAGCTGTCTTAGCTATACCAAGAATATGCACGTTTTATAGCAAAAAACTATTCTCAGAAATTTTATAATATACCCACATCAAATTTTCAAAACTATACCACAACCACTACACCTAAATAAACTTATTATAATATTCAGATTATAAATCTTATCGGAATCTTTTCCGTTGGTCTCTCAAGCATTTCTGAGAAGAGACTAGTATTTTTAAGTAATTTTTTTTTATTCACCACAATGGACGTTTTTGGTTTAAATGTGCCAACTTAGGCAACCCCTCGTATCTACCTGGCTACCTATACGTCTATCTTATATCTTCTCCTCTGTTATCTTATAATAAATGGTATTATACGCTGCAGAGCTTCTTCATTCGAAATAGATTCAGTCAAAAACATTTTACTTGATTCATATGTCTAGAATTCAACGATCACACTTCAGCTTCATGCAAGAATATTAACCAAAAATTGTATTTTATGTATTATTATATTCATTTCTACATGTTATTTCTTTATTTGCAATACAAGTTTTACTCAATCAGTAGCCAATGTATTAAAAATTAGGCGTCGACAAAATTTTAATTGAAATTTTATCATGTTTAAAAAAATTTTCTATTTCTGATTAGGTACAAACATATATTTAGTTTTTTGTCATTCATACATTATATGCATGTCTCGTTAGAGCCCATCTCGATTTGTATGTCAGGTTTGGTCTCCATTTTATAATTCATTTATACAAAGAATAGAAAATGTTCAAAAGAAATTTCTAGATTTACACTATATCTGCAGTCAGAATTTCCGTAATATTAAATCATCTAATTTATATTAAGCTTCTCAAAGAACACGCATCCTATTCCAATGTCATATCAAATTATACACTTTAATTGGATTGCTTATAATGTTATGGATTGTTTACACATAATGTAACTGATGATTATATAAATAAATAATAAGTAGATACACATACAACCATAAAAACTTATTAAATTTAACTTTAAAAAATATAAAAAACATAAAATTAAAATTTAATTTAAAATTATTCATTTTTATTTTTATTCTAGGTAAAAAAGCACCACCAGTTTGTGTTGGATTACCTGGTGGTTACACAAGATTTTGTGCTAGAATATATGGGTTATCTAAAGAAAAATCTGGTTTTAAATCTTGTCTTAGCTTAGAATTACGTGCTGAAGATGAACTTGAAGCACAATTACGTGTATCATGTTTTCGTTTTAGTGATAAAGGCTTATCAGTAACTGAAGCTGAACCAGTCCCACAAATTGAAAATGAAAAAGATGATGAGGATGATGATGATATCTTTGGTCTTGGTGGTAAGTTTAATTTTTATTTTATTTTATATATTTCCTTTGAAATAAGTATGTTAGTATACTTAATAGGGGCTTAGAGTTTAACCTATTTTATAATATAATATCACATTAATGCTTAGAGCAATCACATCAGACGTCTATTACTAGCCGAAGCTACATTTGATTTGATTTGATATCACCATCCAGTAAAAGGTTAAAATAAACTAAACCATGCAGATACATGCTGTTAGTAGATAATTAAAAATACATTTAAATTAAAATACTTTAAAAAGCTAGGTCGAGCTAAGTATCAAAGTTAAAAAACACACAAAAGTTGTTAGTTAGTCTCAGCTATACGTATGTAGTATAATGTAAACTTTTTTCAAAGTTAAAACACTTAGTTGACAATAAAAAGATATAAATTATAATTTTCTTCACGAAGCATTGTCGTGATTGGCTCGAATCTGCCACATTCGGTACTGTGAACGATTAATTCCGATTAGTTCTTTCAACCAAATAATTTGAAATTTCAGAGGCCAAAGTGTTGCCCGAAAGAATTTGGTGAATAAAAGAGATGTCGCTGCATTTACTTCACGATCATGCAATGACTGCAAGGCAATGAGTTTCAGAAGATGGGAATAAGGTGGAAGTCGCAATGGATCAGATTAAAGCGAAACGTAAAAATTTTCGCTTTCAATTCGATTAAAATATCATTCAAGTAATGAAGGACCATACTTGGCTACAATATTCAAGGGTAGGCCTTAAATATGTAACATAAATGTGCTACGTAAGGTAGAAGTCAGAAAATTCTTTAGACCATCGTTTAATAGCACATAAAGAAGAATTGGCTTTGTTCACCACATTATCAAAATCAGCTTAGTTTTTTTTAAGTTAAGCAAACATTATGTTTCAAAGAATACCTTAATACACACGAATGCACAGCTTGGACTAATTGAGGATTGGGGAAAGAAAAATGTCCCTTGGATCACTAGGGACATTTTGAATAAATTTTTTAATATTATTCATCAACTTTTATAGATTGTACGTAGATATATTTTTGCATTGGGAAAACGCGTATGATTCCACATTCGAGAAAATTTGACTACAAACGATTTTCCATAGCCAGTTCTTAGAAGCCTAAGAATTCAACACTTGATGCCTCTCATATTCCTCAGCGGAAATGTTTAACGGGTGGCATTAGAGTTTTATTTCGCCTGAGCAAGTGCCTAAACGGTTCCCAAACTTAGGGTCAAAAAGCAGACAAAATAAAATGTGATTGTTAGTGGTATATAATATCTTCTCCTTTCATTACTCTATTCAGAACGTAGTGGCAATACAAAGTGGTGTAAATAGAAAATTACTCTTTCATTGATTTTCTATCCTTAGAATAAATGAATCGTAATTTGTGGGATTTGAATCTTCACCACTTTGGTACATTTTATAACCGACTTGCATATTATATTTACTTCACATTTATATTTTTTTTAAACATCTTAAAACACAAACCAAATCGAATATTAAGATCAAATTACTTTCATTTTCTTTATTATTAAATAATTCATATTCGAAGAGATTAAAAATGAGTTCTTTAACCTTTTTCGATATTTTGGGATGAAAAACAAAAACAAAAACAAATTGACTTACTCAAAATATTCATTTAAAAAAATTAAATTTATAATCCGCTAAAAGTCATATTAATTTTTTTTTTTAAATTAAAAAAAAATGTATTTAAACTTTCACCGAATTCCAATTCATTTTTGTTTTTTTTTTATTTGATTTGTAATTTTTATTTGACCAGAAAAAAAAAATTCAACGAAGCATGTGACATTGGTACCTTGTAGTGACAAAATAATTCAAAAGTTTTTGTTTTTTTTTTTTTGTTTAAATCAAATGAGAAATGTTTTACTCTAGTTAAAAGACAACCATAAGTAATACTTTTTTGATTAATTTATTTTATATATGTATGTAAGTCGTATAGTGTACAAAAATCGCGTGTCATATTCATTATCAAATTTGGTTACAAATGAATGAATGTCGGTTATCGAGTCCCAAAATAAAATACTATAGTATACTAGAATGCTACTGTCGACCTTTTCTCTTTCTTTCTAATTAGTTTTTTTTTGTTATTGCTTTTGACATGCTAATTTTTGTTTTTTTGATTTCACTTTATTTAAAAACTAACAAAAACAACAATAACACTAACAACAACAATCAGAACAAAATTTAAATTGTCTTTGTTTATAATAATAATATTTTTATCATATTTAATAACTTTATTCAAATTATTAATTAAATGTGATAAAAGGAATTTGAAATTAATTCGATAAAATCAAAATAAAAGCAAAACAAAAATGAAAATCACCACAATAATATCTTAAAGATTTATTCAATCAACCGTAATTTATCAGTCCATCATTCTGTGATAATATGAATCTGTAACATAATTTTGTTAACATTTTCTATTTATAAAATAAATAGTTTAAAATAAGACAGAGGTGCATCCTATTATAAGAGGATTTTGATCATGCACTGGTATTCAGGTGAAAAAAATTATTAATTACAATTTTGGAATTCTATTTTAATTTTGAAATACATTTCCAAATCTAAGCTTCCAGAGTACGAACCCAACGCAAAAGAATTCGTTTATTTTTTTGTTGCTTATTTTATGAAAGTACAGACATTATTTGGTGATATTATTGTTATTTTATTCTTAATATTAGTAATAATAAAAATACTCTGTACGAGCCACTGTGCCTCTCTTGCGATGATTTATAAATCAATAATCAAATAATAATAATATAAATTTCATAGTTAAAATATATATTCACACTTTAGATATTGTTATGCGCTAGAAATTGACAAATATATTATAATAAACAAATACAAATACAATATTTAATAATTATTATTAAATATTTAATAATTGTATTATGTACTATGTTTAGATGTAGTTGACTATAAGTATCAGATTTTATCAAACTTATATTTAAAATAACCTTTACAATTTGATGTTGACTTCATTTGACAAGTTTTATTTATTTAGTATATAAGATTAGGTTAGAGAAAAAAAACAAAATGATGAAGATTTGTTTTTTGAAAATTTTTTTTCAAATATTATGAAAATTAACAAAAAAATTTATAATTATAAATATAATGAAAATTCAAAAGATAACAAGATTTAAAAACCAATATAAATTGTTATAAACTAGGAAATATAATACACTAGAGAGCTTCATAGATGGGTCGTTAGTATATATTAAAAATTGTTACTTAATCCTAGACTTTATTAGGTTAAGCAATATGTAGAAAAGCAAAATATATTAATAAAGTAAATTTTAAAATAAAATAAAAAAAATAACCTTTACAAGCTCAATTTGACATAAACTCAATCTTAAGAAATCAACAAATTTGTTAACCAATAAAAACAAAATCAATTTCACATAAATATAATAGTAAATAATCAAACAAATTAATTTCAAAGTAAAATATTTCGTCTATTCTAATTTTGAAACAAAATATTGCGCTTACCATCGTGCAGCACCTTTCACAATTTTCCCTCATCGCAAATTTCCTACAACCGTATGAGTTATTTTTCTGTAGTCCAAGTAGGTTTCAGGATAAAATATATGTGTTACTAAGAGGCCATTTCATTGTTGGAATATTTTTTTCTCGTATTGAGGACAATATCCTCTTTGAGATATGACATGAAACACCTCTCTTATAAATAATTATATAATCTTCAGATTTTTTTTCTATAGTTTTTATTGAATCTTTATTCTAGTTTTAAGCTCACAATATTTTATAAAATCTTAACCTAAATATAGGAAGGATAGTTTTAGCCGTATCTGACGATTTTTCGCCGGTCATAGAACCATCTGCAAATCATCTGTAGATTTTAGCATTTTTTATGAACCAATTGGCTCCTCCTGAGAATTTTTAATTGCACATTTTAGAGTTTATCAAAATTAGATGGGAACCGGTAATCCATATTAGGATGCCATAAGTTTGTACTGGTTTAATATACAGCTTTGTATAGCAGAATCTTATATTGTAAATTCAATTTTGAGACTTTATTGAGTAACGAGAGTGCATATTGTTTGATTTGTATTTTATCTGAGTTATTTTTGTTTCGATATATTTTTTCCATGTCAATCTACAATGCAGGTCAATTTCTAGATATTTAATTGTTAAATTTTCTTAAAGTAAATGTTACTTGAACAAATTTCGACACGTTCACTTTGATTTTCCAATAGTCTAAACTGTTTCCAACCAATTTTAGGTGATCGTGTAAATATGTTATAGCTGGTTTTTGGATATAAATGACTATGACTATATGAAAATATTTTATAAGTTTTTCAACCTGGTCGCCTTTGCCATTGTAATCAAATAAATAAGAAAAAAAAATTGAGAGAATAATTTATTCTATTTTTAAGACGGCTTAGTTTCTGACAATAGCACTTGTTTTTCACATTTAATGAGTTGACTTATATAAATACTCAAATAACATCGCAAAAATATCAGTAGGTATTGTAGACATTGTAGTATTTAGACTACCTACACAGTTTCTTAACTTTGATTGATTCTATAACTTATATGAAGATGTTATAAAAAACATTTGTGAGTTATAAGAATCAAATTTAGTAATTTCTTCATTTGATTATTAATTTTTTCAATTTATCTCAGACCAGCTATTCAATGTTTAACTCACACTTATTATACATTTAGAAAATTACAAACCCAAATGAACATTAAAATAAATCTGAATTTAAAGTTAAATAAAAATAATCCTATTTCAATTACAGTTATATACAATTTATCTCTTTTATTACATTTTGTTTCTTTTTTTTTTTTGACAAATTTCTAAAAATATTTAACCACTTATCCTCGATCACGACAAGTATATTATTATGTTGTATATAATATGTCATAAAAGTTCAAGAAACCCTTCCATCACCCATCCTTCCTGCAAAAAAAAAATACCTACATAATATATATATATATAGAATATTAATCTTGATACATAATTCAAAAAAATTTTTAACCAATAAATATTTTAGTGTCGCAAAAATTTATTCAATATTTTGGCTATGTTCCAAATTCCATCGATGAAATTGAATTTTGAATCAATATTTTCACATCTTTTTATTTATTTTTTGTTCTCTTTTTTTCATTTTTATTGTATGACTATGGTAATTGTTCTTTATTAATATTTGTTTAAATATCAATATCATATACCATATTGAATTATGTAAAAGAGTCATTCCGTAAGGTCCAAAAAATAAATTTACCTATTATGTAGTATATATATATATATATATATATATATATATATATATATGTAGATAAGTTTACATTTAATACAACTTGGAATTCAATTATGAGAGTCGTCACGAACTGAAATATGGGACTGTGACTTTAAATAATAATTATTTATTTTATATGAATTGAATAAAAAAAAACAAATGTTCAATTGAATCGGAGTTACAATAGCGAGGTGAAAAAACTGAAAAAAAAAATAATAATCTATAAATAATGACTGTCAATGCAGAATCTACTCAATATTGAAGAAAGAGAAATCTGTGTATATGCAGTAAAACTGAAGTAGTTAGTTACATTTCTATCTCGTAATTTACTTTAAAATTTTCACAATAATTTAACAGCAGTTGGATTATGTCATTTTCATTTAATTTTCCAAAGTAATTAGTTCATTTTTTTTATTTTGTTTTTCAATTACAAATTGAAATGAAAATTAAATTTAAATATGAGTAATCTTTAAGCTTACTTATATGTGTTCAGTATTTTTAATTTATTCTTAAATAAATCTATCTTTAAATAAAGCATGAATTTTCAATAGGGTACAACATAGCAAACTGATTCAAGTATTGAGAAGAATAAATCTAGACGAAAAATTAATTAGTTTTACATTAAACACTTGTACTGACATCAAATTTGTTTCCATTACTAATCAGACAATCAAGCTAGAATTTATGATGTTTTCACCAGACATAAAAATTAAAATATTGTAATTAAATCAGCTGGTTTTAACTGGTGCGATCTGTGTATTTTTAGTGCCCAGAACTCTATAGTATTCCACACTTACAAGTCTTACAACTAATTAACATACACTCAATCATACAAGTAAAATTAATCAATTTATACGAACTCACATACTAACTAAATTATATAACAACTATTGTCAATATGTAGTTTCAACGGAGGAAAGATATATGAACCTCCATATATGTCTATATATTATCAGTTAACAATAATTAATGAATTTAGTCTAACTATTATTTTGTAATCTATAATTACTTCAGTACAATCATCATCAAGTAATAGAAGATGTCACTGAATTCAGTTACCTTGGTAGTATAATTACTACAAATGTAGGCACTGAGACATACGTTAAAACTTCGGGGAGCTTGAAACTGAATGGTTTTTTTGGATGGTTTTCGGAAGAATTGAGTGGTTTTAGGAAGAATTTGGGCTGTTTGGAAACAACTTTACATCGCGAGGAGCACTAAAATTAGACTATATGATACCGGCGTGAAATCACCGCTACTGTACGGCAGCGAAACATGACTGACAAATAAAAAAAATACAGGGAAATTGCAGTTTTTTTTAACAAATGCCTGCGAATAATATGGACAATATTCTAGTCCAGAATAATTAGAAATCATGCACTCTGGGAAACGGACAAACAAGATCTAATAGACCGTTCAAATAAAGAAGATAAAATGGAGGTGGATAGGCCATACCCTCAACTTTTACCCTCAAATTTTTTGTAGAAAAACTACAAAAAATATCACAAGGTAAACATTGGATTTTAATCCGCCGGGCAAAAGATAGATAGATCGCGAGAAACATGGCGCAGATCAGTTCATAAAGAAATAGAAAACAAAATAATACAAAAGGTAGAGTAAAATGAAATGGATGATTGAAGCCCTATGCTCACAAGGGGACAAGGGGAGTGAGTGAGGCCGGAACAAAAAAAAAATTTTATTAAAATATTTGCCGCTGATTGAAAATTGTTTTTTTTTTTTGGTTTAGTAAAGAGATTGTATAAATCATTTATTATTTCACAGCTTTGTATTCGGACATATCAGTGCGCATTGTTGTAACAGGAATAAGAGAGTAATTTGAGTTTTATTTAGAAATTGCTTTTATGACTTTGTCTATAGAAGTTCATTGTGCTTATAGAGTATTATTAAGCTCAAAGCACATGAATTTCCCACCCAAACTTCAATATTAATATTTTGTTCTTATATTTGATTTTAGTTTTGTTGTCCCTTTTATTTTTTTCAATTTATAATTTTATATAAAATTTACCTTGAATTATAATAAATATAATTGTAGCTTGCTTGATTTAAGTGCGAAATAAATAAATATATAAGGTTATAAGGGGTGGATAAGAAAAATATATAGTTTATACTTCGCAATTAAGCGTTTCGGCTCATTGTACAGTTTCTCAGCGATTTCATTTTTTCTGTGACTCAGCAGACTGGATCGTTAAGATGGCCAATTCTCTTAATCAACCGAATACAAAGTGTTGGTCATCCAAAATAACAGTTCTTGTATTTTACTGATACCTCAATATTTATTTATTCGTTCTAAGTCATTCTAATTTTAAAAAAATACGAGCCCACTGAATCCACAATTTTCATTACAATATTCAATTGAATTATAAATTTATACTATGATGTTCTTCTACATTAGGTGGTGGTGATGATGAAGACGAAGACCCTGCAGATGATTATGACGACGAAGACGATGATGATGACGATGATGATGTAAGTGAATTTATTTGAAAAAATATCAACGAAAGCTTGATTAAAGCTTATACTTTATAAAAAAAATATATATACATAAATATTTTTAGGACGTTGAAACACCTACAAATGATGAAAGTGATAGTGATTATGATTTTAGATTTATTAGTGATGTATTTGGATCTGGTGAAAAGAAAACAAAAACTAAATCAAAAATTTCAATTCTATCAAATAATGATGAACCTCAATTTAAAGATGCTACCGGTGATACTATAGAAAACAATGCTATTAATAATAATGTTGCAGTTCAAATTAAGAAAAAAAATAATAAAACTAAAACAAAAAATAATAAAAAGAAAAAAAATAGTGATGATGAATATGAAAGTATTACGGACATATTTTTTGCTGTTTTAAATAATTTTTTCTAGTAATTTTTATAATATTTTTTAATTTTATATTTTTATTTCAAAATTTAATAAATATTAGGAAATTAATTTTTGTATAACGTTACAAAAGTACATTCGTTTATAGTAGGTTTATTACAAAATTTAGATTAGTAGAAAATTAAAAACTTCCAATTTAAAATATTTTTTAAAATATAATTTATTTATTTATTTATTTTATTAATTAATTTATTAAATTTTATTTATAGAATATAAGTGTAAAAATATAATGCGTGAAATATTAGCTAAAAACCAAAATAGAATTAAATTTTTTTGTTTTTATAATAGATTTTAAGAATTACAAATTCTTACATTTTTTATTGAAATAAAATCATGAAAAATTAAAGAGTATTTTTTATTCATTGAGTAATGTAAGACTCAAGTATAATAGAAAAGTAATATATATTGATTATACAAAATTATTTTCAGTCTTTAAAATCCTAAATTATAATTCAGTCTTTAAAATCCTCTCAAATGACGAAATAATTAAAAACAGTTCCCAATTCAGGATGACATCATTGATAAAATTGATAATACAATATATCGTTAATTCGAAACTAATATAACTTAATTTTATTAACACGAATATCTAAATTCCCTTATTGTTCAATTTTGATTTATTTTGAGACTACCCGAAATCATTGGTGTAAAGTTCAGTCTGAAATAATTTTTTTTTAATTTATATCATTTATTGGTTTAAAATTTTAGTAAGAAATATTAAAAAAAAACTCTTGACATATACCACTTGTCAATTACCAATATAAAATTAATTAATTCAGCATAATGTAAAGAATTACAGTATATTTAGATTGTTAAAAAACAGCATAACATTATGTTGTATATTATATATATAAATTTGAGTAATTACAAATATTACAAATATTTTCAATTCATAAAAACTATACAACAGAAATACCCAAGAAAATATATATATCTATTCTATATCCCATATATTAGAGCAAAAAATCGCATATTAATTCTTCTCTCTTTTATTTTAAATTTAAAACCACATTTGTTGATTGCGGTGCATACAGTAATGGAAGACATTGTAATTTTAATCAAGTTCAAGACAATAAAATTGTTCGAAGAATGAGCCCTATAATCCAAACTATTAACCTAAAACTGCAGCTGCCTAGCATTAACTAAAATCAGACTCCGAACTTCAGGTCAGGTTTTCCATAACAATATAGGTACTATTTCTCAAACGCACGAGGTGGCTCTAAAACAACCAACAACAACAAATAGGTCACTCGATTCATGATATAGAAAAAGACACAGTTAAGTGCTAGTTAGTTCGTTTTCTTGAAGCAACCTACAGTCCTGAAATGCTAGAACAAACGTTCTTCAGTACCATATCATATATAAAATTTTATAACATAATAAAATAAAGTTTCCTCATAAACTATTTTATTTAAACTTTGATTATATAATAAAATATATATTTTATTAACAAATTAAACATTATTATCTGATATTCTTCTTCTCTTCCTTTTTCTACATAATCAATCAAATTTTAATTCAAATTCAAATTTTAACAGTCACTAACACCTTCAATAACCATTCTTCCATATAATGCATTGACATCTAACGGTTAAACGTAAAACTATTTTTTTTTCATTCATATTTCTTTTATCATTTTTCTCCAGATACGGCAGCTTTGTCTAATTTTATCTTTTGTTTTTATTTTGAATTTTTAATTACCCATTTCAAATGTCATTTTCATTTCATTTACTATATTCGAAAATTAAAAAAAAAAAAGGGAAAAAAAAACAAAAAAAAAATGATTATGTATTTTGAAATTTTGATTATTTTTTTTAATAAAAAAAAACAAAATTGATTTGTATGAATGAAAACATATGTATATATGTATATCCTGTATGCATGCATCATGTATGTGTTTCAAAATAATAAATTTATTATATTGTATTGTATTGTACGGTCTTGTATTGTATATATTATATAAATTTATTTTTGTTTGTTTTATTTATGTTGAAATTTCATTGTAGAATATGATGCACATGTGTATCTATTATTTATTATAAATATTTTCGAAAATTATTAATTACAAATTATCTGAAAACATAACAACATACAGTAGTAGGTACAATATTTGTTTTAGTAATTATTTTTTTTAATTTTGTTTATTTTTTTTTTTTTAATGAATTAACTTGTATACTGAAATTAATAAATATTAATAATATAGAAATTAAAATAATTTATTTAATTTATTAAATGAAAAAAAAAAACAAATAATTGAGGGTGTGCCAAATTTATTTTTTCGATGAACATTGCATTTTTTAATTTGAAAATTGAATTCAATTCCACTTTTGTTAGTTGATGCATTTTAGATATTTCTTGTTATGTATCTTTTCTAATTTTCCAAGAGCGAAAGAGTAAGTAGTATATATACAGAATTTTTATTACGAATATTTTGATTTTCGAGATGTCAACAAAATGTACCATATTATTATAGGTATAGTTTATTATTTTAACATTATGTGAAGATAATGAAAATTTGGTATGAACCAAATGTTGTATTTACAATATCTATTTATTTATTTTATTTATTGCAAAAGAAAGGAAGGCAAATTAATTTACATTTCTCTTACAAAGCTGATGTTAGCAAGGCATTTCGCTACATATTTACAATACAAAGTTTGTATATACATACATTTGCTTATTAAATTAATAAATAAACATAGTTTCATTGTGATATATTATTAAATATTTGTGTAAAATAATCTCTATTATTAATAATTTAACACGAATACCCGGGAATTAAAGCGATTGACGCAACCGTAAACGTAATATAATCAAAAATATGTGAATGTATAAAATATTATGATAATTTTGACAATTACTTACTAATGTAATCTGACGGGTAATATAATTAAATAGTCGTTAATATAGAAAATAATATTTTAATTTTGACATTTACTTATGTTTGAAAGCAATACAATTACATAAATTAACCAAATACTGTAATCGTTAGGTCATATCACAGATAAGTAAGTAATTTATATATATTATATTACTTACCTGTGGCCACAGTACAAAATGAATACGTTGTACGTACTTAAATTAAATTCATACCATATTTTTTTCAGTAACCAACATAAAAACCCAATCAAAGTGGGCAAGTACAAAAATAAAATTTGACATTTTTCGAATTATCATATAACTATCCTTTTTTAACATTTGCAATTAAATAGATTTTCGAAAAAACCCGACATTTTCGTGAATGTGTTAACATGAAAAAATAAAATTCTTTTCCAACAAGAAATTTTATTATTTTTTTTATCATAAATAAATTAAATTAAAATTAATAAAAATATTAAAAAAATATTAATTAATTAATAATGAATTAATAAAAGTTGAAATATTTGTAGTAAATATCATAATTCTGAAAGAAAAAGTGTTTTTTTGTTTTAGTAAATTTTTGTGCTGTGTCTCTTCTGTAAAAGTGATTTTTTTTTATTTTAATATATACGTACATATGTATATACGTGCGTGTATAGTGATATTTTTCATTTTGAAAAAGAAAATTGATTTTTGGGGGCTCCATCCAAGTCTTTAGAGTTAAGTCAAGTAAAATACGGACAGCAACGACCGTAACCTTATTTTTATTGTATGGTTGTTGATTTGGATTATTAATTTTATTTTATATTTTATTTGGATGAGAATCAGAATCAATTGTGGAAGAAGAGATGTAAATGGTTTAGGAATTTTATATTGAACAAAAAAAAAAAAGAAAAAAATGCAAGCAAGCTACTAAAAAAGGTGGTGTATATATATGATGGCTACTGCGTTGTGTATTCAATGTTGAAATGAGAAATTTTATAAAAAGAAATAATTTTAAAATTTTTAAAATAGAATAAATTTTTTTAAAAAAAGATGTTTTGAAAAAATTTAAACAAAAAAAATATTCTGCTACCACCATACTCTGCTAATTTATGTTTAAATTGCATTTTTAAATATTTTTAATTAAATTATTTATTCTAAGATTACTATTTTTGTTTTAATGTTTTCTTAAAATGGCATTGAACTTTTATAATTTTTTATTATTTTTTATACAATTTTTATAAAATTTTTATTTTGTTTTTGTTGATAATAAGTGAAAAGTAATAACCATAAAATAACTGAAAACAACAAAAACAACACAAAAAAAAAAACAAAAATAAAAATTAAAATTGGTGTAGAGAACAAAAATGTTGGTTGGTCGTCGTCGGTTGGCTGCTCGATTACGAAAGTGAAAATTTATAAAAGAAAAAATTACAAGAAAGAAAAAAAAGAAAAAATAATCCAAAATAATAAATAAATTATCTTTATAATTATAACCATTAGATATTAAAGTGATAATAATATTGATTATATGTAGTATTATCAATTAAAAAAAGGAAAAAATGCTAATGTTATAAAATTATAATAATTTCATTGTAACAAAAAGTGTTAAAATAAAATAGTTTAAAGAAAGGTTCTTTTTAATAGAAGTAAATCTAAAGTGCAATTTTGTTTTTTTTTGTTTTTTTTTTTTAATAAATACGTAAATAAGAAATACCGCTTATCCAATTAATTTATATTGGATATCACAAAATAATTTTTTTTTTTCAATTGAAGGAAAAAAAGTGTCTACATTTTTAAGGATATACAAATAATAACTACTCTATTTATCGCTTCCAACAACAATCAAATTTATTAGTATATTGGGATTAAAAATATTTGGAATATTAATTTAGAAATAAATTTGGATTTACCAGTTTCATCAACAGTGCTGTCTTAAATGGGGTAAGTTTAAAACTTTAAAATTAATTTTAAATAAATTTTTGGTAAAGAATTTTATTAGGTTTGAAATTTATACCATCTCATATCGTATATACTTCTCAGGTACCTACCTCCCACACAAAATGTAGTTAAGTTGTCTTATATCAGAAATGATGAAAAATATTTTTCATGTTTAATTTTTTTTAAAAAAAAAAAGAAAAAGCAAAAAAGTTTTTCTAAAAACAAAGAAATATTGTTTTTACATTTAAAAAAAATTTTTTATTTTTTTTTTGGTTTTTTTTTTTTGAATTTTTTTTTGTTTTTTTTCTAAAAAAAACTTCAAAATAATTTGTCGAAATACAAAATTTTAAATATCGAAATACAAATTTATTTTATTTAAGAAAATTTTTCCGACGCCATATTTGATATTGTGTACCTCAAACCCTAATTTCCAAAAGCAAAAAAAGAACAAAAACAAAAAAAAAAGAAACAAGAAAATAAAAAAAAACAAAACGAAAAGACAGAACAGTCAGGCTGATAGCAAAGCAAGCAGGAGTAATGTAGTTTATACGGTACGTTGTTTCATTTCATCGTGTCGTTATATTATATATATATATTTATCTGATGTTTATACATGTTTATATTTATGTAAAATGTAGATGTATACAATTCTACTTACAATGCTTCACAAGTTCACAGTAGGAAATATTTTATATATCTACATTATTATATATAAATAAATCTATATATATATATATATATATATATATCCATATTATGTTTTATTTGCAGAATGAAATGGGTTTCTTTTTAATATTAGAGATATTATACTCATAGCTCTATATATATATATTTATATATAAACTTATTATGTGTAAATATATATTTGAAATGCTCCAGTATATTTCTCTATTTCATGTTTTTCATATAAGTAGGTAGGTATGTATAAATATATATATATTTATATATATTGAATATTTATATGATTTATAAAAGGGACATTTTTGTTAGGGAAACATTTTTTATTTTTGTTTTATTTTCTTTTGGTTTTCTCTTTAGTATCTTTCCTTTTTTTTTACATTAACTTGGTTCATCTATATATAAATGAACTTGTTTATACACATACGTATATATGAGGGAATAAAGGGGGAACAATTTTCTTACATTCTTTTCTACATATATATATATATATGTATATACCACAATAGAAAAGTCGATTTCTTTGTTGAACCTGCAATTTTTTCTCCTTTTTTGTGAACACTTAACTATAATATTTGAAAATAGTATATAAGATAATAGGTTGCTTTAGGATCCTATTTATTTCAATGTGATAAGATGATAAATTACAAGGTCAAATGTTTTTATTTTGTAAAAGTAGGTATTATATAAATGTAAAATTAATATAAGTAGGATTCAATATAAGAAACTTACTTAACTTAAGTCTATAATACTTGGAGTATCTTAGTTACAAAGTCTAGTATAAAATAGATTACTTACCTAGATATGTAAAACTTGTCAATTAACAGTAAAACTTTAGGAAATTTATCATATAGTTATATTATTATTATTTTTTTAAAAAATTATTCTTACAAACCACTAGAAGAGTTGGTTAGTAGTAGTGGAATAGTTTTATCTTAGCCATTATTTGATTAAAAACAAAATTAGTATAAAATTATGTACCTACATGAGTAAAAACTATTAGAACTAAGATATGTAGGGCCAGAATAATGAAAGTGGTTTTATAGTTGAATATTATTTATATAGCAATCTTCTTTAATCAATGCTTGTGACTCAAAGTCATCGATATTTGCATAACAAAAGTAAATTATTAGTGAAACCAAATTTGACTTTTAATTATTATTATTCATTACATTTTTACTAATGTATTTAAGTAACTACTTGTATTAAATTTTTGTATTACGTAACTAATTTTTGTATTACGTATTTGTTTTCAAAATCATTTATGACCCGAAAAACCTAAAGAGGTTTACTCAGTTGTCTTATTCGAAATCTAATATAATTCCTAAGGAATCAATTATAAACTAATTTTATTTTCTACCATACACAAACCATTACCTTTGATCTTCCATCAAAGTTATTTTAATCAAAAGTAGGTACAAATTTACGTATACAGAATATTTTTAATTTGTTCACTAAAAATAATTTTCATTATACATAACTACTTACCTTAACCTAAATAATAGTTAAAAGTTTTCGATTTACGGGAAATTTAATAATAGAAATATAGGAGTACAAAAAAAATAATGGGATTACATTAGGAGATGCTCTGTGCTACCGAAGAGATATTTAAACAAATCCATCTATATCATAGCTCATAACTGTAATATTGATTTTCAAATTGTTAATTACGTATTGAGATAAAAATTGATAAATCTTTTCTACCTAGTTACTGACCTAGGTAGTTAAATAATAGATAAAAAAAGTTCCCAAAATTTCGATTATACATGAAGTACGATAGATGCAATTAATCCGTTTTTAGCCTGCAATTAGCCCAACAGAAGCAAAATCACTCTGAAATTTGTACATATAACTACTTACTTATCTTATATTCTTATTATTTATTATAACTACTCATTTTGTTTTTGTCTGAAGCCTTTTATTACAACAACAATAATAATGAAAAAACAGTTCATTATGAAAAAATGAAAATTGAGAAAATAATTTTAGGAAAATAAATATTAGAGAGAGTGAGAAAATAATATTAATGCATTATGTACGATGATTGATGACAGTTGAAATTTTTTTTTTATGTTCTGACAGTAACTTAGGTAGACTCACCTTTTCGTGCTCAATTAAGTACGGTACTGTAATTTTATACTACAATATCTATGCAATGTGCATAATTTTTGAAACTGCACCCAAACTTTATTATGATTTAGATTAATTAAGATTAGCAATGGCATTATACTAGTATATATACATACTAGCAAAATTACCCGACGTTTTCACCACAAAACCACGGGTCGACCACAAAATGTATCGAATTTATTTCAATGAAGTTTGATTTATGAATCGAATTGAAAAAAATTCGTTTATCAAAAATATTCTAGTTAATATTTTTTTTCACTACGATAACAAAATCAGCAATACTACAACTTAAACTATACTTACATTCAAATTATTTCTTTGTAAACAATATTTCGGTGGTCTTTTCTGATGAAGTATAAGCAAATACGTTTCTTGCTATTGAGGTATTCTTGAAATAAAGATACGTTCGCCTTTTCCACAATCAATTTGAATTATCTATGTTTCAATGAAATGAGGATGCCAAGTTCTTATTCTTAATCTAGTACCGTAGTTTTGGCTTCTTCAAGTTTCGTAGAAGCAATATTGAAGCTACTACTTTTAATTCCAATTCATGATGAGGAACAACTTCATTTGCATCGATAACTGTACCTATCGATTTGTACACATGGACCCCCTGGAACACTCTGCAGTATTTTCTGATTAATAAAATGAATCGTCACATTTTTGTGGCTAATTCACATAGCCACTTCACATAGTCATGTAAAAAATTTTATACTGATTCCTAAATTCGAAAATACTTTTTCAGGACAATACATAACTATTTGTTTATTTTTCATAGAGTAACTGTGAATAAATTTTCAAGTCTATAACACAATATTTTTTTGAACCATTCCTGATAGGTGCTACGGGTTGTATAGCACCGACTCGAATCAGTCAAAATTTTAGAAATCAATAACAGTCGTTTTTTTTTATTTGTGAAAGAGTATCTAAGTGTAAATTTTCATGCCTGTAACACTTGGTTTTTGAAATATTCCTGAAACGTACGTGCTAGGAGTTGTACGGCAGCAACTCGAAGCAGTCCAAATTTTCGAAATCAGTGGAATTCGTAATTCTTTATTTGGGAAAGAGTATCTAAGTGTAAATTTTCATGTCTACAACACAATTGGTTTCTAAAATATTCCTGAGACTTGCTAGGAGTTGTACCGCAGCAACCCGAACCTGTCATCTGATGTCTTTCTGAACTTTTTTGACCTTGAATAACTGTGCAAAATTTCAGAACTCTATCTTTAAAATTGTGGGCGTGTACAGCGAACAAACAAACAAACTTTCCCTTTCATGAATATAGATATGAATATGTATGTATCATTCTCATCCCACTTTATTTTTACATACTTTTTGTACAGCTCCTTTCAAACGATACTTCATATTACAATATTATATAGTTCAAGCGATACAGTATATTAAAAATTCTTACCAAAGCGTTTGCGGCCACCACATAAAAATTCAAAATACTTACATTCGATGGCGATTTGATTGAAAGATGCAAAATGTTGTGGTAAAAAGTTTTTCGAAGTATTTGCGATCTATTTCAAGTTAAATTAATTACTTGGTTTCTATTCCAAGTTAAACTTAAAAAAAATTTTGTTAAAAAAATTGTAACACTAAAAATAATATTCATACACTTACCTTAACCTGAACCACTCTAAACTCATTTGCGGATGCTGTGATATGGAGTTGAAGCCATATGAAGTTACAGCCATATGGGGTTGAAGCCTAACCATATATATATATATACACATATATTAACTATCTTAACTTAAAATGTAACATTCATTGTAAAGTCGACTATTTGTTCAGAAAATTTTTATAGTTATCAAATATAACAGTTTTCATCTTTATTTTGTGTAGCAACACCATAAATAATACCGTACTTAATGTAAATACAAATACTTATTACCATCTTTCGAGCAATTCCTCTCAATCCTCTCAATCTTATAACTAACTATTGATAGGGTTGTCTAGAATTCAGTGCTTCTCAAACTTCTTTATATTGCGGCTCCCTAAACTTGAAAAAAAAATTCAATCATCCCCAAAAAATAATACAAATAAAACATCATTTATCATTATATTTTTTAGCAATATTTTTATTACAACTAATAAAAAACCAAATAATCATCAAAATTATTTGAATAATAATATGATATAAAATTAAAAAAAAATCTCAAATTTTTTATTTCACCGATTATTTATGTAGTAATATGCATTGCAATCACATTACTTAATGAGAGGGATGTGATTGCATATTATTACATAAATTATCAGTATCCGGTGAAATTTCAGAAATGCTAATTCAAAGGTTTTGCTCCAAAGCGTACGATGAAAGACACGATCTATGTTTATTCTTTATTATTAAAAAGGAAGAAAAAGCTGTTTCACAAAGATATGTTGTCGCAAAAGGCATTAAATTTAGCAATGCTTCTTTTACGATATTCTTGCTGTTACCTTATCCAAAATTCTGTAAGACTTTTTTCATGAAACTCCAATTCAAGAGAATTATCTGATCTAATATCAATCAATTATTTCTGAGCCACCAAAGTAATATGATTAAATTTCAATGATTAAACAAATGGCACTCTTATCCAGTTCGTATCCAGCAAAAAAGCGTTGAGATACTTCAGTATGATTCAGTAATATGTTTTTAACTGAAGTTGAAATTAATATTTGGAATTAAATTCATTGGTGGTAAGAAACTCATTTAGAAATGGGAACATTTCCATATTTCCTTCGTTAATAAAATTTGACCATAAACAAAGCTTTTGTTGGAGACCAATAAGGTAAGTGGATATAATACTGACAGTGTACCCGACAAATTCAACTTTAAATTAAGTTTTTTTATATAAATTATAATTATTTTCCAAAAAAAATTGTTTTATCAGAAAATTTAGATATTTAAGAGTAATTTGGTTAAGACATAAATTAAATTTAAAACATTTTTAATTCATGATTTTAAAAAATTAGCAACAAGAAATTTTTGTCCCTAATACTGACATGCGTAAAAATTTTTGAGTCTATTACTGACAGTTTTAGTACCTAATACTGACATATGCATAGTAATGCAGTTTCTAATAGCGTTATAGATAATAAATATAAATGACAAATAAAACGACTAAGTATTTAAGTATATCTTAATAAATGAATATTAAATATATTTGATGAAATAAAATCAAAAGTGTAGCTCTTAATTCTGGCAACTGGTCTTAGGCAACTGGTAATTCACAGGAATTGGTGTAATTTACACGTTAGGTGACGCAGTAGGTAGAGCGCCTGATTTTCAACCGAAAGGTCCCAGGTTCGATTCCCAATGAAGCAAAAAAATGTTTTATTGGTTTTTCGACCTGGTCTAGTACCTTTCATCATTGGACCATTATAAATGATAAAAAAAAATTGAGAGTATAATCTGGTAACAAATCAAATAAAATGAAACTATTCTATTTAAGAAGGCTTAGTTCCTGGCAATAGCAGTGGTTTTTCACATTTAATGAATTGATAAGCCAGTAATTTGTTAAAATAAATACTCGAAATATTGTAGATATTGTAGTGTAAAACTGCAGTACCGTACTTAATTAACCACGAAAAGGTGATTCTACCTAAGTTACTGTCAAGAGCGTAAAAAAAAGCTGAAAATAAATATGTTACAAAAATAAATATGTACCGTATGTTCGAAAATAACTTTTTATTGTGGTTTCGTTAGCTTCATTTCTTAGAACTTAGAAGAAATGTGAAATAAGAATAATGAATAAAATTTTCTAAGAATAATGGAAAAATTTATTCATTTTTTTCTATCGTTTTCCAGTTTCCATTTATGCCATAACAGCTTTCTTCCATTCTAACTTAAGAGGACGAAAAATACCAACAACAACAACAAGTGAGTGCAAAAGGTGAGTTGCACTGGGGTAAAGAGCAATCAATGTTCTTTTCTCCTTGAAAAAGTCACTTAACGCTAATGATAAGTGAGAAACATGCATCTAAGAATAGAATTACAGGAAATTGAGCACCATTTAAATATTTAGTATTCATAAAATACTTCGCCAGTCATCCATCAAGTATCGGAAAACCCCATTCCTCTTTAGGCATTTTTCTTTTCGTAACGCAAAGGGAATTCTTTTATATTTGTAGACAACCATTGGCGGTGAAATATCCCCAGCAGCATTCCGTACAACAAGTGTTGTAAGACACTACTTTTCGTCATTGTTCGTCATCACGGCTTTTTCACTTTTATACGCTAACACAAAATGTTCTTTGCTTTACTGACATATATTTGTATACAATACTGACACCCAACTTGAAGGCCTATTATTGTAATGAACTAATCCTAAAACTTACAGTCATATTTAAATCCACATATATTTAACTGATTTTACATTAATTAAATTATACAGAAAGTATTTAAAATCATATTAAAGAGTTTAAATTTTACAAAAATAATGTCAAAATCTAAAACCTTAATACTGACATATTAAGAGTCTAAGACTGAGCTAATATGTAGACATAATTCTGACAGTCTTTATGTTTCTTAATTTATGTGATAATTATTATGAAATACCTGTGTCAGAATTAGGACAATAAATTAATACAAAAAATATCTAATGAAAGTAAAAAGAATTTCAAAAAAATATTAAATATTTAATTTGTAATAAGCTTTTAATAATTAATATTCCTTTTCCCAATACTGACATATGTGTCAGTATTAAGAACAGTATGTATATTCGCTTGCTCCTAATTCTGACAAAATTATTTTTATTAAAATTAATAATTAATTTCACTTTTTTAATATAAATACATTTCAGTAATTCAAACTGAATAACAAAACAATGTATTTCTTTAAAAATTAGTTATTAATTTAAACTTACATAGAAAATATTACAAAATAAAGGAATTTTAAAATTTAAGCATAAATTTTAACGAATCTTTGTAACAACACGTATTGCTACGACCACTTTTGAATTATAAGTGATATTTCTTCTATTTTGTACACTATCGAGCTGATTTAAACAAAATATGAATCTTGAATATTTGAATTTAATTTAAAAAAAATAAACGGTTGTTTTATATGAATAATTTTCTTAATAAATGAAAATATCGCTTCATATGTCAGTATTACATCCACTGTCAGTATTATAGCCACTTACCTTAAGTTTTGTATTCAAAACTGAAATGTTGGTATCTCGTCCCTGCAGGGAAATACTTAATTCATTAACTTTATCAAACAAATTTGCTAAATAGGATACAAAACACATTCACTTTTCATCACTAAAGTACGGAGCAATATTTGGTTTTTTATCTAAAAGAAATAGACGAAGCTCATCTAAATTCTACAATTCTATTTAAAACTTTACCACGTGAAAGCCAGTTTACTTCAGTATGATACAACAAAGCCAGATGTTCTGATCCCATCCCTTTACATAAAATATTAAATAATCACAAATATTAGATTAATTAATAGAGTTTACAGCATAATTTTTTACAAAATTAATTCTCCCAGTCATTGCTGCAGCACTATCTGTGCAAACTCCTACACATTTTGACCACTCAAGTTCATTCAAGAATATCATACAAAAATATCAATACCTCTTGTTGTAGTAAAAGCTCCCGACAAAAAAGTAAATCGCCATGAACTTGCTTGTTATACTGATATCTTACAAAAACCATTAACTGTGTAATTTGTTATATCATTGGATTCATCAAGTTATATTGCGAAGAACTTGCTCTGTTTAATACGAGATATTAATTGAGTTTTGATATATTACTGCCCATGATATAAATTCTTCTTTTCATAGTAGCGTTTGAGATAGGAATTGACTTCAAAGGACTTGCAATTTTATCATTGTGTATTATCTTGTGCAATTTTTCTTTTGTTACTAGTTGTTAATGTTGATGTTGAAGGAGAAGTTCCTGGTAAAGTAGAATCTGTTGCAGACGGTTGTTCTACTGATTCTTTTATTGTTCATTATTTTCTCGTAAAAATACATAAATATTTCTCAGCCTCCTTGTAAAAGCTCTACGGCTCCCAGTTTGAGAAACACTGGTCTATATTATATATATGTATAAATATTTTATTTTATATTATTTTCTATCAATTATTTAAACAATTTTATTATTAAATAGTTAAGTATCCCTATTCTATTATTGTATTCATATTTAATTTCGTACATTAAGTATATAACTAGTATTTACATGTAAAAAATTGATAATAAACAAATTTAAATTTACAGCCTAACTTAGTAACTAACTACTTAACTACAATATCCTTTTTCAGAAAAATAAGTATAACTATAAGTTATCCTTCCAATGTGAGTGATGTGCATATGACATGAAAAACATGAATTAAAATGTTATGGTTAAGTAGTCAATTTTTCCATGTTCTTAAATTCTACAGTGTTCAATTATTTACATTTCCTAATCATGTATATATATTGGTTCTAATCCATGTTAATTTCATTCGAATTATCTAAATTCTCTGATCAGTTCTACAGTGTTTAATTTAAATGTTGCACAGTTGGGGCATGCAAGGATATATATACAGTTTTAATCAATATTTCATCAATATCTTGTTTAATTATATTAATTAGGTTCCAAAACTTCAAATAAACTTCAATTAATACGTCCCTATATCTTGAATTAATAAAATATAGTTAAGTAAGTAGTTATTTTTATTTTTAATATCTTTTTATTTTAAAAGTTTATTTATTTCAAAATTTCAATTAACAACATTACTAACTTATAATACTCCTTACTTGCGTTTAACTGTATTTTTAGTTGGTTATTTATTTGAACTACTTAACACTGAATTGTTATAACTATCAATTACAAATTTATATATTAACTACTTAACGGTTCAGCTATTTTAGTTTTTCTTTTTAACTACAAGCTTAATTAAAAAATAGTGTGCGACTGCCTTTTAAGAAGAACATTTCTAACATTTTAAATATATTTTTATTGCATTATTTTTATAGCACTTCAAAATTATTTACCCTAGAAAACTAATACCGTTTGTCCAATCGCAAATTTAGTCACATGAAGAAAAATGAAACAGAAATGAAATAGAGATGTACTATGTATTTCTACTTGCAACATGTAGATGACTATGTATTTCTACTAGCACCATATTTCAAAAAAACAAAATACTTGTAGACCTACAGCGAAGAACTTTATGAAAAAACTATAACTTATTGTTATAAACACTAATTATACTTCATGGGTATATATACCACCCATAATATAGATTGTGAGTTTTGAAGTTCACTATACCCCTAAAATTGCTTCAAACTTAAACAAAAATCTGTAAGTCAATAGAAGACCATACAGAAAATTAAACTATAACTAAGTATATATAACTTTTCAAAATATAATCACTACAACCAGCTCTATCAACCATTTTATTGTCTATAGTTATGTATCAAACCAATAATCAAAAATAAAAAATGTCAAAAAAAAAATATTATTTAAAGTTTTTATCAGGATTAATAATTTTATAATGATTAAGTAACTAACTATCATTTCTTTATACCTATTATTTTAACAAATTTTGATCAAAAATTTAAGCTTTTTAGATTAAGTACTTTAAATATCTTTAAAAACTTATATACGTACTTTGTAGTTATACTTATATATTTTTTTCACCATAAGTAATACTTAATGGACTTCTAAAATTCATCTTATTATATTCTTGTCGGTGTAAATTTGTTAGAAATGGTTATCGTAATGGTTGTCAGTAGCTGATTTTATTGTTGAATTACTTAAGTATTTCAATTATTATTATTAAATATTATTATTATATTATTGTTTACTATTATTATTATTATTATTATTAACTACATAACTATTGTTATAACTAATTTTAATTAATTACAATTTCAAATTACTTAACTATAAGTAAATACTCAATTTTAAACACTATTTACCAAGATTATCGGTTTAAAACTCAATTAATTTTGATCAAGTAAGTTAGTACATTAAAGGATAACTATAATTGAATAGTTATAAGTACTTATTAATATAAGTATTTTGTTAATTATATTCTCAAACAACTATATTTAAATTTAGATTACTTATAGAATTTAAAATAAAAGAATTTTTCACGATTCAGTCCTTAGACTTTCTTTCAGAATTTTCACAAAAAAACAACAATTTTTTTTTTTCCTTTATAAGACCTCAAAACCAAATATGTATGGTTCAGTGGGTGACTCAAAATAAATTTATTCAACTCAATTCAATTTAATTTTTTCCTACATATCTCTACAGTTCTTCTTCCCAATAAAAATCCCAACTAACTATATAAAAAGTATATATATATATAAACTTAACATAATTACTTACTTATTATTTTATTTTCTGTTTTAAAAAATATGTAATTTTTAAAACTGCTACTTAAATTTTTTTTTTGTTTATTTTAAAATCGTAAAATTGAATCTAACCTTGAAGAAGAAAGTGAATTAATCACAATAGTTACTTAGTTATTCAATTAATGAGAAATAATCAACTAGTTATGTATAAGGAACTTTAAATAAGTATATATATAACTATATGTATATAAATTTGTATATATTTACTTTTGAATTATAAATTTAAATTAATTAACTGAAGTTTTTCGACAATAGCTTTTATCATAACTTTAAAAGAAAAATAAATTCTCAATTTTATAATGAGATGAGATAAAAAATTGTCAGTCTTCTTATATTTAGTTTCTTTTAATCTATACTATACTATACCTAATATAATAATATTATTCATTTCCAACTTTTTACACTATAAAATACATGTTGACTATACAAAATAAAAATCTAAAAAATCGAAATCATTGCACAATAGAAGAAAGATAAATGTAATTCAAAACTTAGTATGTATATATATGCTGAGCTTTCATATATTTGTTTTTTTTTTTTTTCTTTTATTATTTTTCTTATTTTTGTATTATAGTGAGAAAATATACACTGAGAAAAATAAATCATAATTTTATTGTATTTATTACCTAATACAAAAATAAAAAATATTTTTTTTTAACAAAATTAAAAATTCTTTGATAAAAATAGAGTTATTTAAGTAAGTATAACTATATATATACTTACGTAAAACTCACAATAGAAACAAAAGAAATTATTATTTTGATAATTAGTGAATTAAAAGTATTTGCTACAACAATATATATATCTAGTTGTAGCTGGGCTTTGTATTGCTATTAACTCAAAGAACATAAATAAACAAAAATTAAAGGACATAAATACTTAATTCATATTGTTAGATTCACTTATGATGGCTTATGAAAAAATGATATCGTCACGAAATCCACATTTATCTTAAGTACTATTGACATAATATAATACATGGATCTACCTCGTAGTCCTATTTAAAACGGAAACAAATTTTGTTCGACGAATTTCATTTACGAAAGTAGAAATACGCGGTAGCTAAAGCCCCAGCTATTATTATAACATCTTATACTTAACTGTAAGTTATTTTTACACGAGTTTAGATAAATAATATATATATTATAGTTATTTATTGTTTATCTTAACTCGTGTTAAAAAACTCTTGAATTATAAATATATTCAATTTTTAAGTAATTCTATATGAATAAATTATTTATAAGTAAGTACATATAACAAACAGTTACAACTTATTTTTTTCATTAAATAAAGTTCCGCCAACTTGATATTAAATTAATGTCTTCTGAATTGTAGTAAGAAATGCATGGAAATCGCGCGAAATACGCTTAAGTGAACAGATGAACACACTGAAACTTAAAAATTCGTTATACTTATATGTTGTCTTTTTTAAAGAAGCAATAATAAAGAATAAAACTTGAAAACAATTTATACTTACCTAATTTTAATTATACATAGTTATATATAATTGTGAATAATATTATACATAGCCATGTTATCAGATGAAGATGAGGCACTTCTATTATTTGCTTTTTTAGAAGGTGAAAAAAATAGTAGGTTAGTCAGTTAGTGTAATTAATAACAAAAACAATTATTAAGTATATAAATATTTATATATATAACTATATATATATATATATATATAAGCCAATATCATTCCATATTTTATTCTTTTTCCGAATATTTTTTTAATCTTTATATATATGTAGTAATACAAAAATTATTTATAGTCAAAATGACTATAAGGAAAAGAAACAATCGTTAATTAAAAAAATATCAATCTCACCATTATTTTTTTTAAAATAACTAACAAACTTTAAATTATATAAGTTCTTGTAGCAATATAGACCTGATAATTAAGAGACAAAGATTTTTTGTTCAGTTTGATTGGTTGATTATATTGAGTGTTTATTGAGTGTACAAAAAATGAGGAAATAATGCTAGAGCTCACAAGATAAGAAATTACATATTTCGTTATATATTTAATTTAGCTACTTATTTTATAAATTAAAAGGCCCTAGTTAGTTATTCATCTTTTTAACTACACTTTTTATTCAATTTAATTTAATCTAAACGAAGAAAATTCCTTTTGGATACCAATATGTGTCATAGTATAGTAACTCTTAATTTAATTAATTTAAAAATTAGTTAATTTGACTGCACAACTCTTTTCAACTTTTTTTGTACTACTCAACTGGGAGTTTTTATTTTAAAAAAAAATTTCTTCTAGTGTCAAAAATATTTTTTTGTTGTTTACAAAATGACGAATGGAGTTGTTAAAATATTAACAATAACTTGAAACAGAAAAAATATATATATATATATAATTAAATATATATATACCTACTACATACAATGTATTGCTGTATACGCAAAAATAAAATAAAAAAAAAACTCTACTAAGCATAAAACGAGGTCAACTTAAAATTTTAATTACAAGTTTTATATAGCTCAGTACTAAAAAAAAAGTAATAATAATAAAAATAAAAAAACAAAACATAAAACTTGCACGACACACATTTATACACTTAAATCAAATTTAATTTTGTATCGTATTTTACCTGTTTTTATTACCAATGTGTAGACAACAGTTTTTTGTTTTTTTTTTTTTTTTTTTTAATTTTTTTATTCATAGTTATTACATATACATTTATGTACAAAATCTGCATCCAAAATGTATTTTTATATTATTAACAAAAAGTAGTTATGTTTTTCTTAACCTTTATTTTTATTTTATGGATGACGGTAAAATTCTTATGAATTAAAATTTTGCTGCTGATTTTTAAGATTTTTTTTTACATTTATTTGATAATGAGAGCTTAATGGGAGATGAAACTAAGTTTGAATATTATATTTCAGAAAAAATAGTTTTTTTGGTTAAAACTTTAGAAAAAATATTTTAGAGAGCTTTTGTTGAGTTCAAATAATTTTGTATGGGTATGATTTGTTTGATATTGTTTATTAGTACCAAAATTGATTAGAATTATTTATTTATTTTTATTTTTGGGTTTTCTATTGTTTTAAAAAAAAATGTATGAATTTGTTCAAAAATTTATTATTTTATCAACTTAAATATGTATACATTGCAATTCGTTAAATTGTTATTTATTTATTTATGTTTTTTTTTTATTTATTTACTTATTAATACAAAAAGATCTGGTCTTATAAGTATACATACCTGCATTGACATACCTACATTGATATAATGTTTTTTGAGCCTTAAGATGGATTTTAGCTGGAAACCATTTTAAGTGGGAAAATATTTTGTTGATATAAAAATTTTTTCTGTATAAATAAATTTTCCAAATAGAAATTTATGAAATTCTTTGCAGCTATCAGTTTTTTTCTTATGTAAAAATTTTCCCTATTTAGAGCCAACAAAATAATTTCCCACTTAAAATGTTAAGCAGTTAAAACCCACCTTATATCACAAATAATTAAAGGTGGGTTTTAGCTTATAAACAGTTTATAACTATAATTAAGTGTAATAATATTTTGTTAATTAAATATAATGTTTCACTAAGTACTTAGTTATCACAAAATTCGCTTCTCAGAATAAGGTATACCCTTAAATATAAAAATAAATTAAATTTTAATGAAATAATGTGTAATACTTAACTGTCACAAATTAGTTACTTAAGTATAATTTATTTTTTATAACTCTTAATTTAAGTTTTGTTTTCATAAATCTTTCTCAAGAATTTTAATTTTCACAGGTTAGGTTTTTTTGCACAGGTTAGCTTTTTCACAATTTAAAAAATAATGAAGATTTAAATTTAACAACTTTCATAAAAAAAAAAAAAAAAACATTCCATTTTTCTTACGCGTCATACCAATCAATATAAAAAAATTTGTTGTTTTTACATATAAAAAGTCAGTTCCATGAAATGTATCTAGAATTTTCACAGTTACAGTACAGTTACCGCACCGTTTAGTAGAACAGATCAATGGATCCGTGGATTTTAAATCCACCGATTAATGCCACTAAACGTACCCAATAATTTTTATACAATAAATCTTTATTTAAAAGCTTTATTTATCTTCGATATAAGTACAAGTAACTACTTGCTTAAATACGAATTCAAAAGAAAAAAAATTAACATTTCACAATCTTAAGTAAGTAAGTACCTAGTTATATGTTAATTGAATAGTACCTAAAATCATATTAATATTTTCCTTTTATTCTAAGTGGTAATAAAAAACACAAAATATACTTAAAACGAAAAATAGAAACAAAAATAAATAAATAATATTGAATAATATAAACAAAAACCAACAAAGAGTATCGAATAGAGCTATAAATTGTCATTTTAAACGAATCTAATCTATACTAGTGCCTGCCTACTTAAATATAAAAAAAAATATACAATTTTAAAAAACATAAAGTCAAGTATAAATAAAAAGTTTATATTTTATGATTGAATTATGTTATTTTACAGAAGTGTTAAAATAAAACAAACCAGAGAATTGTACAGAAACCAATTTTTTTGATTTATCATTTTCCATTCTTTAAATATACAAATAACTACTTACTTCTTATGTGTAATACGTTTATAAAGAATTTGAAATTCAATATACAATTCCTGCTATTTTAGTTTATAATTTCTGTATAAATCGAACTCAATTATTTTATTTTATTGTGATTTGTTATTTTTCTAATTTGCGTATTAAGCTTACAAATGTTCTAAAAACAAACTAAATATCTGTATATTTATACTTCACTTTTGTGTAACAGTAACTATAGTTAAACATTCATACTTCATTTGGAAACACTTCAGAATTTTTACATATTGATTAGTTTACCAGTGAAGAGACGATATGTAATTTTTATGTTATGCAACATACTGTATTTTCGTATTTAAACTTTTTTTCTTTTTCGTACTTTTCGTACTTTTAAAGTCGATCAATATTTTATTATCAACTTTCGTAAGATGCTCTTCAAAAATATTAAAATGGATAATTTAAAAAAAAAAAAAATTAAATTAAAATACACAATCAGAAAACTATTGACCATTAACCCTCTTAACATAGCTTAATTTTCAGTTTTACTTCTTTATTTTCATTGGTTTTTATTTAACTAACGTAATTGTACCCATTTCCGCACCCTTAAGGAGAAGATTCGTTTAGATTCGAAAAATAAGACAAGTACAAGCTTTTTTAATTTTAAATTACAATACTTAATTAAGTAGTATATTTTTAAACACAATTAAATTATTTTTATTTCGATTATAATTGAATTTTTCCTAAATAAACAAATAAAACTAACAAAATAAATTGAATTGCACGTATTTCCGCTCGTGAATTTCCATTTAAGCTAAGTCCGTGCAAAATGTACCCAATTCCGTCTTTTGAATCTATTTACTTGTACCTAAGTATTTAAGATTTTATTAAAGAAATCCCTTTAAAATAATGAGTACTTATGAGGTAAATTATCATTAATTTTTTTAAATAATTAAAAGAAAATTAAAAGTTATAAAAATAATATTACATAATAATTTGTAATAAATAAATAACATTTGAGTATAGAAGTTATTATTACAATTTATGAAAGAGATATATATATGTATAACCATAGAGTAATCATATAAGTAGAGTATTCACGTAGAACAATATTTGTTAATCATTTTCTTCTAAAAATGCCGTCCCATTTTTACTCAAAACACGAAAATGCCGTCCCATTTTCACTCAATACCCCAAAACACTCAAATATAATTTTCGAAACTCAATTATTTTTACTCAAAATTTTTTTTTTATTGAGAAGAATATTTCATGCAATGCCACTATACTTCTAGCCTATTCACAGAATGATTTTTTCGGAATTTTATCGAATTACGATTTCGTTTTAAGTTTTGTTTTAGTTTTGTGTATAAAGTTTTGCTCTCCCAGTGACTAGGCTAGGAGTATAGAGGCATTGTTTGATAATTTGAAAAGTATTTACATACGTATGTACTTTTGATTTATATGAAGAGTGTATATCGTAATATCGTATATGTGTTCACCATACATTTACATATCTAATTCAATACAAAAAATATATGTATATAGAAAAATGTAAACAAAAAAACACATTAATCGCAAAGGTAATGAATGAAATTATATCCATACAATAATAGGTCAATGATAACATCACATAATCCAGAAATTTTTTTTAAAAATAATGCTAATAAAAGAATAAAATTTATTAGTAATGCATTACAAATCGTGAACTTTGTACGGAATACCGTTTTGTTTTCTTTTCTCAGAAGTTGGTTAAAAATCGTATTTCTATTTCAGTGAAATAATTTCTGAAGAAATAAAAACAGCCAACAATCCATATAAAGAATAAAATGTCCAGTTTTATTTTTTTTACTTACTTTTTTAAATTTTGATAGCTTGTTTGTTTGTTTGTATTCATAATTATATTATGTATTCATATATATACTATTTATATTATTATCTACGGTAAGAAACAGACAAAATTAACAAAACCAAAATTACTGAAAATTTAAAAATACATGTAGGTAGGTACTTTTCAGTATACTTTTCAATAGAAATTAATTTGAATTATTTTTAATTTTACAAAACCAACATTAATTTTTTTGTCCCTTTCTTTTATAAAATTTGAAATCACAAATTTCATAAATCACATTGACCCATTCCAAATAAAAATATTAATTCTTCAAATTTTAAAAATTAAAGCAAAATAACAACAAATCCAGCAAAATAATCTTGAATTCTTTCAATTTCTAAAAAAAAATTCAATACTTTTATTTGTAATATTATTTGTGGTCTATTGAAAGGACTTTAAATGCATGTATATATTTTTATACACATTGTGTAATTTTTAATTTTTATCACATAAGTAAAGTAGAAATGCGAGCAGCGAAATAAAGAAATATGTATATACTGTAGCTAGCATGCACATTCGCATATAACTATACAATTTTGAGTACCTATACATACAACTTTTATATTGTTGACACTGTTGGCAGCATAATCACAAATAAATATGGTCATAAGTAGTAGGTACACAAAATCTTTTTATTTATGAGTACAAAATACATTGCGCTCAACTTATAAGCAGTTAAAAATTGAGTAATATTATTTTGAGTGAACACAGAATTTTGATATTTGAAAAAGTGACTAGCAAATTTTGTTCTACATGAATACTCTACTTATATGATTACTCTATGGTATAACTATATAAGTAAATATATTATAAGAGTTATTTCAAAAATTCGACAATTCAGTATTTGAAATAAAGAAAAAATCAAAACATTTAAAAATAAGATAAGGTCTGAATCAAATTAACTATTATAACAAGGCACAATAGCAGTTTTTTCTTTGTTCAATGTCGTTTTTGTTTTTTAATTTCGTTTAACTTTCTTCGACATTTAATTTTTTCCATGCCAAAAGAAAACGGTTTTAAATGGTGTTGGTAAATTTGTTTGAAAGTCTTTTCCCGAATTTCTTGATTACTACGATATTCATCAAGTTCTTTATGAAATGCTAATTGTGAATTATGAAAAATGTTTTAAGCTAATTCAAGTTTAAATTTATTTTGAATACATTATGTAATAAAATAATGACTTACTGATTATAATTAGGTACTCGTACTTATGTCAATTTGTTTTTTTTTTTTTTTTGTTTTTATACAAATTAACATATCAAATTTACTGATTAGTTTCTCAAGTTAGAAAAATTGAGAGATTAAAACCAAAACGTCATGACATCAAGATAAATATTATAGAGTACTTAAGTACTCTATATACCGGGTGTGACAGAGCATGTGTATCAGATTTTTAACAGCGGAAGAAGCCGTTATATTGAAAAAAAATTTATTAACTAAATCGAGGGTGCTCTATCGATTGGTAATATTTTCAACTTACGGGAAGGACCGGAAAAAGGTTTTTCAACCTCAAAATTCGTCGAAATTGACCGAAATGGGAAGAGGTACTTTTTTATGCAAATTCGAGTTTTACGTCAAAAGTTTAAAAACTTTTGGGAAGTAAAAATTTTGTTTTTTTTTTAATTTAAACTTTGTAGTTACTCAAAACCGAGATAAAAAATATGATATACTTAATATGAAAAACAAATTTATTTATAAAAAATCATTATTATTAATTTTGGTTTAACAAAGGAAAATATGGAGGATTTTTGTTTTATTTTTATTAATTTTAAAGAATTTTTATTAATTTTAATTGCGGCCTGATTGTCTGTCAGTATATATATTTCTAACAATAATACGCTGGATCTCAGCCAGTCTGAAGCTTCTTTTATTGCCATCAGCTTCGCCTGAAACACACTGCAATGTCTTGGTAGGCCGACGGATAGACTTATATTTAGGTTTTCCGAGTGGACCCCACCATGATGGGATTTTTGTATATAGCCAGTGGACAATGTGTGGAGTCATTCTCCATTTTTTCCCAATAGCGCGTTTGCAAGAGTACAGCGATACTGTAGCTTTCTTTACTCTTTCAGTTATATTCGGTTTCCAACATAGTTTCTTGTTTAAGATACCCAAGTACTTAGCTCTATTTTAGTTGTGTGCCGTTAATATAAATAGGGTCTACTGTCGAAAATTTATATTTTCTAATGAAGAGGACTACATCAGTCTTTTGTGGACTTATTGAGAGTCCACAGTTTGTAGTCCATTTAGCTGGCTGATTCAAAGGTTGTGAATCTTATTAATTTTAATTTTTATTAATTGTTAATTTTAATATTTAATTTGTATTTTGTAAAATTAATAAATATAGTTAACTACTTATTTAAGTCTTCCAAAAACAAAATAAAAAGCTTTTAAATAACTTTTTGTATAAAAGAACCTAAACTATTAAAATAAAAAAAAATAACTAGTAAAGTAACTAGTTAGTTAGTTAATGTATTACATAGATATTTTGGATAAGTGTCATTTTATTTATAACTAATTACTTATATATATATATATATAATATGTATATAAAATATAAAAAAATCTCACTCTTCATTTTGTGCACAAGTGGTTAAACATTAATGACAATTCTTTGATTGAGCTTTAACCATTTTAAAATACCTAAAATACTTATATAATGAGCTGTTGTGGTGGTGTTGTGTTTTCTCATTCGAAGAAAAATAGACGATCGAACCTAATAGTTATCTATTAATCTTATACCTTTCTTCTGTATCTGAATACAAAAAGTGTTTCGCTAATATTAAAATGTTAACTACTTACATGTAACGAGAAAGAATGTGTTTTAATAAGTACTTCTAACCACTTTGTACAAATTGGTGAGCCTAAGGTGATTTTAAAACTCAACCTATTAATCTGGTTATTGCACTATTGAGTGCTATAAAATAAGTTTTTTTTAAAATTATCTTTGATTATTATAATCTATAGGGTTCTTAAAATTTAATGTGTTATCAATAACTATTTTACCTTAAATATTTTATCAACTTGTTCTATTATTTTATTATCTGTTTTAGTATAATCATTTGTTTCTATTAAGATTACAATTAAAACTACCATACATTTAGTTTTATCTGTAATAATAAGTTATATTTCTATATTTAACATTGGACCTACAGATTAATCTCCAGGCCAACTACAGGCCATCATTTTCCCTTTCAGAATGTGGGTCTTTATAATATAAAGATAAACGAAACAATATTTAAAAATTTAGAAAATATAACACTTAATATCTAGGTAATATAACAAATAATATAAAAAAGAAAAAATCAAACAATTCAACAATATAAAAATTTAACATTAGTTTAACAATTTAACAAATAATTTAATTGTTATTTATTTGTTGTAAACTAAATGCTTTTCTGTATTTGTTCACCACATATTTTTTAATTGTATATCTATAACATTGTCAAATAGCATTAGTTTTAAAGAAGTTGCCGACGTTATTACAATATGCTTATGTATATTAAGAAAAGGAGAACTTCCAAAAACAGGTACACTGATTAATTTTATATATATTGACTCGCAAATTTATTCAAATTTCTGTACGCTTTCTTTTTTATTTGCATACTTTTTACAAATTTGAGAGAATTTAAGGTTTTAAAACATGACGTCAGAGCTCTCTCTGATAAAATAAATTTTTGCAGAAATTTCTATTTTCAAAAATTTGTAAAATTGTTGCTGTCAAATTTCTGTTGTTGTTTTAAATTTCAAGCCAATAAAGTCAATAAGCCAATAAGGTTAGATATAAACCGCTTTTTTTAATTGAAAATTACTTATAGTTTTACTGACAAAAAGACCAAACTCGAGAAAAATTATTTAATTTTATACACTTACAACAAAAACATTCAATAATTCTTTCAAAAAATTTCGGAAAAATTCTGATTTAACCTAAAAAACAGTTATTTTTGGCATATAAAAGTTTGTAAAAATTTATGCAAATTTTACGTAAGTATGTTTAATTTTCTTTTTTTTTTTTAAGTGAAATTATTTTCACTGTACTCACGAATTTTATGACTAGGGGATTTTTCCTTTTATTTGCAAATTTTTGTATGTTTATTTGTAAAAGTAAACATACAGACCTATTAATACATCAACACAATCTAAAACAATTTAATTGATTTTTGTTCTTTATTCGATTGGAAGATTTTTTTAAAAATATTCATGACTATATCAAAACAATGTTCAGTTCATAAGATTAGAAATTTTATAGTTTTATAATTTTCTTCAATAATCTATTCTGGATGAATCAAACAGTTTGAAACAGTTTTAAAAGTTCTTGATTCCCCTAAAATTAAGTTTCAACTCAGATTCCATTAGGTAAATTTTCTTTTAAGCTGAACTGTAACATAATTGAATAAAACAAAAAAAGTACTTAACTACTTAATAAGTATTTAATTATTTATTCATACCGACGGACCTGCATATCAATATACAGACCAGCCATAGGTACTTCTTTCGGAATGTGGGTCTTTTTAATTAATAAGTATGTAGTTAACCAGAGTTTAGAAGTATAAAATATATTTTTTGGTAAGTACTATGTAAATAGATTTGATTTGTATTGAATCTATTTATCGTAAAAATTTACACTACAATAAGTACATAGGACTTTATTAAAAATCATTTATTTATTTCATATCAATTTTACTCTATGTTAAATTTTAAAACGATGAGTTTTTTCTTAGATCCTTCCATAGTGTCTAAAATTCTGAATATCAATTCTACAATATAACCAAATTTGAAAGAGTTTGTATAAGAAAATTCGTTTTTAAATCTTTTAAAAATTAGCTTGCTTCCAGCCTATTTATTTATTTGTTTTAATTTTCATATTTATACACATATATATATATATGAGTTTATACACAAATACATAATTGTGGTACATTCGTATAATTATTCGATGTAGTTGCATGGATTAAGTCTTATAATGGCAGCAATAGCAGCATAAATTTAAAGCCTACCAGTTATTCCTTTTTTTCTGTCTTACTTGACTGCATTGGCACACTACGTTAAATGTATAGAGAAAATAAGTATACATACCATTATGTGGCATGGAAAACAAGTATCTAGTGGTGTATACATACTGATTATTATTATTTTCTTTTCATATAACTATAAATATAACTTTGTATACTTATATATCGTATATATATATATATATATATATATGTAGTATGTATTTATAATATAGAGACAATGTACCTCCAATTTTCAGTTGTGTACCATTAAATTAAATTTGATATGAATTTAGCTTTTCATTTGTGTAGGCATGCATTTTATTTTGTTTTAAGTTCTATATGGAAAAGAGGAATCGGTAATGGATGGATATTACTTCTGGTAATAAAAAATATATTTTTTTTTAATTTGAATTTTTTCTTTAAAAATTTTTTTAAATTGTGTTAAAAAATGCAATGTGAAAAAATATAAATTCAGATTTCTTTAAATAATTTTTTTTTTTTTTTTTTTTTAAAGAATGAAAGAAAGATTTTTAAAGAAGATTTTTTTTTGTTTAGAATAAAATGTATTCCGGTATTTTTGATCCGAAATGTAAATGTAATATGAATTAATAAAGGTGTATACTTAAAATGACATCGATATGGCTTTGTAATATGAAATATCATTTTTAAATGATCTTAATGATGTAGTTATTATTATGTTATGAATTGAAAGTGTATAGTTCCAGTCAAAGATGGGGGAAAATCAATTTCAACTTCGAGATGTACTTATATTTCTACATGATAAGCAATTTAACTTGAAAGGGTCGCGAAATGTTATTTATTATTTATTCGTTTACCTCAACACATTTTTTATAATACAAAATAAAAAAATTTAATCTATAAATCAAATTTAAATAAATTGCATCAATATATTTAATTACTGCAGATTATACAATTTAAGTTTTTGGGTCCTTATAGAAAGTGTTAAGTCCATAAAGTGACTAATGTCTACACGCTGGGTGCCGCAGTAGGCTGAGCAATTTCGTTAGGCAAAGCTCTAAGACATTAGAATTAGCGCATAAGAAATAGAAACAATTAGAAACATATAGTTAGAAACAAGAAAGAGAAATATTTCCAAAATTTTATTTTTCTCAATATTTTTTGTGTCACAAATTAAATGTTTTTTATAACTATGAATTAAAACTTGTACTTGAGTAATGAGTGCCTACTTCACTATTCTAAAATTTGGTTTTGGAATGACTATTTTATAATTTCTGGAATAGAATTTTTGGTGATTTTTTTTATAACTACTAACTACTCTCACAAAGTTTTGTAATTTTTGAATTAAAATAACAAATTAAAATAAAATTTAACACGCACACAATTTTTTTTTTTGTTTTGTATTTTGAAAAAATAGTTGTATGAACTGGATGAATTCCAATATGCTACAATCATACTAACTATATACTTCTACAATAACTACATAAATGCATTGTTACTTATGTAAATAAAACGAACAAAATATAAACAAATTCATAAATTTGTTACGTATATATATGGAATAATAATTGTTGAACTTTGCGGGTAAATTTAATATTTTAATTTTTTGTAATACAATTAAAATAAAAGTGAGATTTCAAAAAAAAATTATCCGTTTTATAACTACGGAATAAAAATGGGAGAAACAAGACCTTATTAAATTAAATTATAAAAAACCTTTAAATTCTATTTTATGAAATTATTTTTCATTTCTGTATTTGGAATCAATCTTAATTTTTAATTTTACATTCTGAAACAGTTTGATGCTAACTATAAGTTGTTACTTTTTAATAAAACTAATTAATGTAGTTAAAAACGCTTTTTCTCTCCTTATTACTTATATAGTTATCCTTAAACGTTACTAATACTTTTTAATTTATTTTGTTTAATTATTTGATAAAAAAATTAATTCAATATTAAGTACTTATACTTTTTTATTTATTATTTGTTCGTTAATTCTCCTAAAAAAACTAAAAAAGTAGTTAGTTGGAGTTATTTTTTACAAAAAGCAAATTATAACTACGATTTTTAGCTGTATATGTGTAGATTTTTACTGTAATGCTAAGTAAATACTCATTAATTTTCAGTGTTACAATATACAATGATTAACTGCTAATCTACCTCAATTCACCTAAATTCCTGCTGTAATAGAAACCATAATTTTATCAATTAAATGCGAAAGTCCGCACATATTTTTAATGACTAAGTAATTTGTAACAATTCAATTTAAAAGAAAAAAAATTTAAAATTTTAAAATTATTGATTAGTTTTAAATCACAGAAATAAAAAAAAATTACACTTATCCAGAGTTTACGTAAATTTTACTCTTTTTTTTTCTTTTGTAGTCAAATCAAATTAAGTATTTAATCTAAAAATTATATATTTACAAAGATTAGAAATTAAACGTAATAGTTATTCAAAACTAAAGTACTATTTTTAACAACAACATATTCTTGTGCTAATTCAGAAATGAGCTTGTATACACCCACATTTGATTTGCCCACAATGGTATTCAAGCGTTTATGCCAAGATTCTGCATTTTTTTGTTTTCTGGGGAAATGAAATTTTTCCGCATCAGCAATAGAGGTTTGGATGGCTTTTTAGATTTTCCTGTATTACCTGTTATATAATTTATTTTAAACCAATTTGCAATTTTTCTGGCGTCATTATTAAGAGTTTTAAATAAATCTGAAAAAATCAGAATTTTTTTCTGCCGGGACAAATGCCAAACTCTTGATCATTCGAATCTGTAGGCTTAATTTTATTTTAAATAGAAAATTGAATAGAATCCTAAAGTTAGGCAGATATATATACTTATACCTATTATAAAAAGTAAGATCTTCAAACTATAAAAAAAAAGGAAAAAATATCACACCAGGCAAAACCACCGGAGTCTGAACCGAACCTAAAAAATAGTTCAAAATAATTACATAAACACAGAGGGTACGTAATCTTGCTCCTACGTTAATTTTTTGTGGCCTTTGTGTTGACGTAATGATTTTTTTGCATCTCTGTTTGTTGTAAATTTCTCTTCCATAGCCTTGGGTTGAAAACAAAATGTTCAGATCTTCATTATTCGACTTGAAAACTGAAGAATATATAAATAAACCCAGAAATGCTTTCATCTCTGCTAAATGATCTTCGGTTTTTTGTATCGTCGGCGCATTTGCTTCGCATTTGATTTAATATTTTTTATTTGTAAATTTTATTATATTATCTATTATCTCGTTGTCAAAAATTAATGACCAAAAATCGTATTCATTTTTTAACTCCGTCGTTATATTAGAGTAAGGAGTTCGCGGAAGGCGGATTATATTATGTGCAGGTGTTCTAACGAAACGTTTTGGCGCAGTTGCTGCCAATTGAAAGCTTTTTTACTGTAGTAAAACTTAAATAAATTTTTAATAATTTCATTATTGCTGTTTTCATTATTTAGGTTTTCACTATTTTCATTGCTACCGTTAGTATTATTATCTTCATTAGTTTCATTGCTATAATTATTTCGATTGTACTTGTTTGTATTATCAGAGACTATTATTTATATTTTCATTGTCATTATTATTGTTGATATTATTATTATTTTCTTGTTCATCATTAGAGTCAAACTCTTCTTCAGTGCTTGCATTATGTTCAGATGATAAACAAAAGTTAGGATCTTCCACAATATCATCATCTGAAAAATTATCAAAGATATCACAAACTTCTTTTTCGAAATCAAAATTTCCAACATTCAAATTCCAGCCATTTTTTCAAATATTATTCTATTCTATTTCAAAAACTTAGGATCCCAGACTTAACGTACATTTTTACCTAAAAATACTCACCCTTTCACAGATGTTAAGTAAAAAATCTTCCAAGAAAAATTACCCAATCACAGAAGAAAATACGTAATTATTTACTCCACTATACTAATTTCTCATATATAACCTAACAGAAACAATTAAATCACATCACTGACATGTAGTGGAAAATAAAATATGCGAATAAAAAAATTGTATGGTTAACTTGATTTTTAGAATAAGTTTTGTTTTTTGGAGTAAATTTTACGTAATGTTTGTGATTAAAGGTTGTTAAAATAATATTTTTATAGATTGTTATTAGAATAAAATTTAAAAGTTTATATTTAAAATAAATAATTGTTACACCTTAATAACTAGTTATGTAAAAAAAAAAATAATTAGGAGAGTAGACAGCTAAGGCAAGGGTCCGAAAAAAAAAATTTTAAATAATAAACAAAAAAAAAATTAATTTCATTTTTACTGTAACTTAGTAAATAGATCAGCGATCAGGTAATCTTAGTTATAAACTATAATTATAAAACTAATATATAAATAACTACTTAACTAACTGGTTAAATATTTTATTTATTTGTAAAATATTTAAATTCATTTTTTAATTTAATTTCGACCAATTATAAGCGTTTGCATATTATCGAAAAATATAATTTCGATATTATCATTCGATATTTATCATAATCACGCTTAACTCGGTCCATTTATACTTAATTTCAGCACACCATATAGAAGAAAATAATTATAATGTTTTTTGCTTTAGTAACTACTAAGACTTTTTTACTAATATGTATACAAAATTTTAGCCCATTAATGTTTAATATCTTAATAGGTTTGTTTAATTACCTAAATAATTTATTGGTTGAAAGGAAATCCAATTTTATTAATTGTTAAATTTAATACATCACTAGGTAGGTAGGTTATTAAATTCAAATAACTAAACTTAGTTATTCCAAAAAAAAGTCAGCCTTAAAATTCTTAAATGGTTGAAAATATGCCATTCTCCTTCAATATACAATTTTGTTCTGTTATATTCCCCAATATTTAAATTATTATGAAAGGAGTTTTGAATTGATGTAACAATACTGGAACTCATCACTAGGTATTGACATGTGCTTAGACTACCCATACAACTCCTGGTTTTGAAATCTAATCAAATCAAAATGTTATAAAAATATCTGTGAAGTGTAAGGATCAATAAAAACACATAATTGTAAAATATGTTATTAATAATCCTCAATACTACTTATATTTGAATATACATTTTTTCACCATTATTGACATAGAATACTTACATAACTATTGGTAATTTTTTTGTTCAATATTTTGTACAATATTTTGTCTTTTAGTTTTTGTTGTTTTTTTTTTTCATTAAAGAATAAACTTTGAATTTTTTATTTTACTACTTCATAAACCAAATATTATTTTATTATCAAGATCACCATACTATTGTTGTGAATCTTCTAACTAATATAATAATTGTAGTTATATAATCATTAAATTATATTCGAACTTGAGTAAAAAAATTTAAAAATTACCTTAAGTAACTTAAAATTTTCGGTTTCATTGATTCTATAAAAATATTGTCATAACTAAAATATAGTTTTTAAATATTTCAATTAATTAAAACTGTTCTTAAAAAATATCAAGCATTTTCTCTAACTATCTGTAGTAACCAGTTTTTTTTGTTGTTGATATACCTACAACCAGCTATAAATATAATAAATAAAAATTAATTAATCTTTTTTGATGAGGGGCACTGTTAACTATCTACATACCAATATATATGAATTTTTTTTGTTGTTTAAGAAGGAAATAAAATAAACATTATTTATGTTTTTCCTTAAAGTCACAGACATAGAATTCCGAAAAAACTAATATAACTATAGTCAGATATATTATACTTATCTTACCTACCATAATTATATACTTGGACATCTAATATCTACTTGAATCATATTTTGATTTTTAAATTTATTTTTGAAAATGTAAATCATAAAAGAATTCAATTAAATGTCAGTTACTTAAGTATATATATCTATAATTTAAAAGTATAGTTAAGTATTAGTATAGTATAATTTAAATTTGAACGTATTTAACTGTACATAAGTAAGTTTATATCAAAAATAAGTGAATTTCGTCGACAAATAAACTATTATTTCAATTAACCAATTTAATTTTAACTAAATATTGTTAGTTGTATTAATTTTACATTAATAGTAAGTACGACTGTCCGAGTACTTACATTGATGTAAATTTGAAATTTAAATTAAATTTGAAAATAATTTTTCAAAAAGCATATTTAACTATATATATATATATACCATAATACCATATACCAAAATAAGTAAGAATAAAAAACTGATTTACGTATTTCAAATTACGAAATTGAATAATTTTCGTAAATAAAATAAATTTAAATTTTTTCTTTTGTGTCATTAAAGGATTGTTGTTAGCATTTACTTACTTATATATAAACAGTAGCTGTACTCGGTCCGCGTTGCTGGCCCAAAGTCCCTATACGGAAAAACCAAATTGGCCGAAATTTTACCAAGACTTCATAGAATTTCGCCTAATTTGTTTTTTCCGTAATAATCATCACTTGCTTTGAAAACCTTATATCAAGTTGCGATTCTAAAGTTTATCTTTGTAGTTTTAGTGCGCTTAAATTGAAGGCCTAAAAAATTTTTTTTTCTTTATTTTATTTTGAGTATTAATTGATACTTTAAAACAATTATAAGAATTTAAATAATAACTAATTGGAAAAAATATTATTTGGGTGGCAGATGTTTAATTAGGGTGTTACATTAATTTATATTTTGTTACATTAATATTACAATTTAGGTATGAATATGTAACTCACATGCCGATTGTGTTTAAGCTAACGTAAATACGTCTACCTGTTTGAACTTTGCAAACGGATTCTACAAAACAATATTTGAATAATAAAAATAATCGACTTCCGTTTCTAAACGGTAAAAGATATGTTTGCTCATTATATTTGTAATAGGTATTGGGAGTTGTATGGCAGCTGCCCGAACCACTCAAAATTGTGAAAAACGGTAATAGATGTATTTATTTCTTTTTGAGTCAGTACCTGAGTACAAATTTTCAGCTCTGTAACACTTTTGGTTCTTAATATTTTTGTGAAAGATGCTGGGAGTTGTATCACAGCGGCCCGAACCACTCAAAATTTTGAGAAACGTAACACTTTTGGTTCATAAAATATTTGTGATATGGTCTGGGAGTTGTAATGCAGCTGCTCGAACCCGTCGGAATTTTATAAACCGGTAGGCCTATAACCTTCCCCCCTATTACAGTAATATACTCTGAAAATTTCATCCAAATCGATTCAGTAGTTTTCCAGTCTAACTAACATACAGCCAGACATAAAAAATTTCATTTTTATATATAAGGTAAGAGCACCATCTACCGTCAGTTTAGTAGCTTCATTGGATAAATGACATTGTATTTAAAAAAATTCATCCATTTAACGACACTAAATTTTTGCCGCACCCAAATACCGCCATCAGTTGATCCAACTACCGACAAGCTGATATTCCTAATGTTTTATAAATATTTCAAATAAAATAAAATTTGTTTACATATAGTTACATAGTTTTAATTAATTATTATCCAACATCATATGACTATAACATATGAGTAGCATTGGGAAACAGAGCCACCAAAATGATGCCGTTTTTTCACAAAATTCACCTAAAAAAATTTTACCTATATTTATAGGAGCAGTAATACATTTTTTTCATCGTTCCCAATTTTAGTGTTCATCCGTTTTGAACCATTTTTTCACTAGAACTTATTATTTCTTAGGCTGCTTGAAGAAATCTGTCTCGTCGCAATTAAATTCTTGAAGGATCCAAAGGAACATCTAGTAAATTTTCTTTTGTCAAGGTTTCTTTAATATCACTAAACCATTTCCGAATATTCATCTCGGTTAAATTCGCCCGCGATGCAGGCAAAATCTGTAATACTATGTGGCATTTGATTTACAGCCTCAATAGATTTATTTAGATTTTCTTTTGAGTATTGTAACTTTTTCGCGGATACATCTTTAATTATTCTGCAAAACCGAAAACAAAATAAAAGCAAAAAAAAAAATAAAAGTACCATTTTACCGACAGTTGCTCCTTCTACCGACATACGTAAAGTTGGTTTTTTCGATATAAGTCAATTTATTTGCAAAAAAACTTTGAAGTCCACATTTTTAACTGATCAGTTTTTAATCATTATTCATTGAAAAAATTTAAATTAATTAAAAAATAACAATAAAAAACGTGATTTAATACGGAATAGTCTGGTTTCATTCACTGACATCTGTGTGAACCTACTACCGACAGCCCAATTCAATTTTCATTGTAGTGGCTTACCTGACAGCATTAAGTTCCGGTAATTCGACTTATTATAAACTTGAATAAATAAATTTTAAATCAAAATGATATTAGTAGCACAATGGATATAATAATTGATTAAAAGTCAATTATATAAAACCGTATTAAAAACAATTTTGTAGGTAGATGGAGAACCTAAAAAGTCACTATATCCAATTACCGACAAAATTTAAAACACATTTTTATCATTAATGTTACATAATTTTTTTGTAATTGGAACAAAAAATTAATTTAAAATATATTAATGTACACTAATATAAGTTATTGTAGTTATTGATTGCTTAATTAATTAAATGTTAAAACAAATTTAAATATTCTTACCCTTAACAAAATCTTTAGTAACAAAAAATATTGCTTCATCACTTGATCGCATGAACATGTTTGATGTTTTTTAATTATATCTTATTGATATGTAAAATGACCGGATCAAACATGTTCCTAATTGTTTACTTTTGAAGAAACAAAAGTAATTTTTTTTAAAAAACGTTAGTTTTCCTTATTTTTTTTAGAAAGAAATGAATTTCGTCGGTAGATGGGTACTGTCGGTAAATGTTATCTCTACCTTATATATAGATAGATAATTTTTTTAGTTGAAGTATTAAGGAAATATTCCATTATTAACCCTTTAGGACCTGTTCTACACAAATATACCTAATAGCAAGATGACGGGAACTCGTAAAGCAGTTCTTAAAATTAAAAAAATAAAATTTAAAATTTTTATAACTATATAATAGTTATTTAAATAAAATTTCAAAATATGAGTGATATTTTTGTCTAACCAATTTATTGCATTTTAATATGCAAAGAGAATCCCAGGTAGAAACATCTCATAAGTAAAGGGATTCAAAAATACACTACTTACTTAACACAAAAGTGTAAGCTGAAATTTTCGAAACTATTTCTGTGGTTTTACAACGAAAGATGATAACTGCAATTTTGTCGAATTTTAGTTATGAATGCTATTTTATATAAAATTTTAAGCTCTTTCAAATAAAAAAAAAATTAATAACATTAAGTAAGTAATTTATGAATTCCAAACTGAATAACTAACAACTGCCGTTATAAATTTTTCTAACATAAGCATATATAACTTCACTTATGCAATTATAGAGGCAACACTTACCGAAAAGTACAAAACAAAAAAAAATGATATGTTAAGATATTTCCATGTATCTTGAAAAATTTTACTCCGTATTATACATTTTTTTTTTGTATAAACTGAATAACTGAAGTTAACATGTTCTTCAGCAATAACTTTTATGTAACAAAAATGAATAAGTTATTTAAAAATTAAAAAAAAAAGGTAAAAATTTTACGAAAATTAAAAAATTATTGAAATGATTTCAAAGATCATATCTTTTTAAAGATTTTCAAAAGATTTTCATTAAAAATATTGCAAATCTTGCAAATATAACTAGAAAAGTATAGCAAATTCTATACTAAATTTTATTCTATTGTGATTTACAAGAAATTCCAAAAATGCAGTTATCATCTTTCGTGGTAAAAACACAGATTTGTTTTGTTTTTTCTTTTATTGATTTTTTAAGGATTTTAGCTCTACTTACATAAATATTTTGTTCAATTATTTAAAATACTATTACTTAGCAATTTACGTTTTCTTAGGATCTTAATTTAGGCTTTAATTCTTATAACTGAAATGCACAAAAAAATATGAGCGATGATACGGAGGCTGATATTGGTGAACAAATTAGGTAACTCAATGTATGTAATTCAATGTACTTAATGCTAGTATATTCAATGATTGATGGTAAATTAAGTAATTACTCAAATATTTAATGATATGCTGTAAATACTCAGTAAACCTTAATACATATTTCTAATGCTAATTCCCAACAGCATTTTCAACTTTTAGTAATGAAAAAAAAAACCGAGAACGGACTATGGAGTGTATGGTTTTTTGACGTACTCTGGTATTCAAATGTAAAATGAAGAAACTACGTTTTTGAAGACGTTAGGCAGACATTTTGACCAATAAAAACTATTTCCGACGCTTCAGTTATTTTTCAGTAAAAATTACTAATTATTTACGGTTTTTTACAGTTTAATTTGTATTATGGTAATATTGATCATAAAAGGACAGTGTTTTAGGACAGTTTTAAATCAGTTTAGGTGAAACAAAAAAAGTTCATAACAATGTTGGTTTTATACTGGGTAATATTATCCATAAAATAACGGTATTTTTGTCAATTGAAAATCAGTCCCTGCTGTTGAACAGCAAAAGTGCATAATAAAATTAGTATGCTAATGATTATTTTTGGGATAATTACGGTTTTTTGTAAGAATTGAACCCGAATGAAAAATCGGTAACGTATGATTTTCTTAAAATTAAAATTGACTCTTTTCAAACATTTTTGCACGGCGCTCTTTACAGCTTGTGGAATAATGGAATAATATTGTTGGAATTAAGATAATTGTGCACATTCCACAACAATTGCAAATGACTAAGAAAAGTAAAGGAAATATAATTTTTTATTTTAAAATTTTTTTAGTCTCTTAGTAAATTTTTTTTTATTTAATTTACACTTTCTTCAGTTTTTTAATCCAATTCAAAAATTTAAAATATTTTATTAACATCCAATAATTTTTATTTGGCATTTAAGTGCAATCTTTAATTTTTTATTTAATTTACATTTTTTCGTTCCAAAATTTTTTTTTCAAAAAAAAAATATAACACTCTTAACTGGAACAAAGTTTACAAACGAATGTACTTACTATACAAATTAAGACCTTTAGTTTATTCAGGTGAAATATCAGTACCAAATAAAATTATAACGAAATATAACAATATAATGCACGTGCTGCATGCGTTATATTGTTATATTTCGTTATAATTTTATTTGGTACTGATATTTCACCAAACCACGGCTTAACCACGAAAAAACTGTTTTTTTTTTTTGTCCAAAATTAATATTGACGTTTGGGAGCACATCGTTTAATTACGAATAACTACTAACTCTACGATAGCATTTTTGAGCATTCGTGTTGATTTTTTTCATTTTTCCTATATTGATTCGTCATTCCTTTTTATTTTTTCATCAAAAAAAAAAATCTTTTTACCGTTGTTAAACTGTTAGAACGATTATGGTTCTATTTTGCTGTTGGGGAATTTCACTTCCTAACTACATTACTTAATGTGGCAAAGTTGTTTAGAAATAATTGCACATGTTTTCCACTTTACACCAAAATAAAGTTAATTATTTATTTAAAAAAATTTAAAATCAAAACAAAACTTGAATTTATATTTAACAACTCATGTTATTTAAACAAAAAATCTCCTGTAGTTAATAGAAAATTAGAGTAGTTTATTATACTGTGAGAACACTTCGAAAGGGAAAAGGACCTATAAAGTTGGCCTACAGATTTATCTGTAGGATCAACTGTTAAAATAAATAAATAAATATATATATTCTATAACTAAGTATATGATTTTAAAACTTTGCAAATTCAAATTAGGAGTTGTATCTGTATCCAACATTACTAAGTATATCACACAAACATTTATTTATTTAATTTATATAAATTGTACCTAAGAGATTAGTCTTTTTACTATACAATTACAATATTCAATTCAGTTTGATTTGGTTTAATTTTGTTTACATACACATAAAATTATAGTTAACAAGAAAAAAAAAAAAAAAAATTCAAATGAAAATTTTAAAACTAGAAAAAGATTTAATAATTAAAACTAAAATTAGAGAAACATAAAAGAAAAGAAAAGAAAAAAAAAATTAAAATAATTAGGGAATTTAAAGTAGAAAAAAAATTAAATTAAAAGTAAAAATTAAAAATAACAGAAAGAAAAAAAAAAATTATTAAAAAATTAAAATTTAAAATAAAAAATAAAAATTAGGAAAATTAGATTTGATTTAAACTAAATTAATTAATTATCGCTCAAATTATCTTTCGCCTGATTTTTAAAATATTCTCTGCAGAGCTCAGCAAAAATTTTGTACCGAGTAACGCAACAAATATAGTTCGGCATCATATTCCACATAGTAGCAACTCGAACAAAATACGATAAATGTCTGATGTGACCTTTCTGACGTGGTATGACTAAGTTTGAATTACGAGGTGATCTACCAAACACTAGCTTATCATTTAAGTATTCAGGCAGTAAATTAAATTGAGCATAATTTTTTTCATAAAACAAAGATAACGGAACTTTAGAAAGCTATCAAATGTTAACCTAAGTATAATTTTCGACACATCTCTAATACGTTCGTGCTTACGTCTATTCGTTACAAAACGTGTATATATGCATTAAATAGAAGTTTTAAAGTATTGAACTCTCCCACACTCATGCAAGAGTAGACAATATCGCAGTATAAGAAATGTGGTGTATTAATTATAAGTGATTGTATTAGTTTGTTCTTATATTTAACATTGCTTTAATTATTCACAAATTCAATTAAACATCCATACTCGGACCAGAGACCTTCGCATTAGTAAACAAATGACATTAACCACTATACATCATGTATGTTGCAAGTTGCAATGTCATTGAAGAACAAAATAAAAAGTAGGTTCAAGTTAAATTAATATATGTATCAAAGTTCATCAAATTCAGTTTATTTCCGAAACCCTGTATAACTATATATATATAAGTAGTTATTTAATGTAAGTAATTTTAAAATATAATTTATTTAACCTTCTACATATTTATTTTTGAGCTCAAAATGACTTATACATACCTTTAAAAAATTCAATCGATTTTTCGATAAATATTCATAGAAAGAAAATGTCCAACTGACAATGTTTCAAAGAATATAATTTGATCATTGTAATAAAAAAGAGTTTTATGAAATTAAATGTTTATATACTGTAATTTCATGATCAGATGGTATGTCCTGAACAATGCTACACAATCTTACAAACACTGGGTGGTGCAGTAAATAGAACGTCTCCCTTTCAACCGAAAGATCCCAGGTTCGATTCATTAGAAACTAAAAAAAATAAAATAGTATATATATATAATAATATATATATATGTGTGCGCGTGTGTCTGTGTGTTTGTATGTAACAATGACGATGACGTCACTAAAAACGATACAATAAAATAATATTCATTGCAGTTTTATTGTCGTTACGCCTCAAAAATAATTAATTTAATTTTTATTTTTTCTAAGTTTGGCTCTTTTAATTCACCTTTACCCTTTATTTATTTATTTATTTTACCGTTTACCTAGTTATGTATATGTAGAATTAATTTCGGCCAATTCTAGTTTTCCAATGCAATATAAACAAAATATGTAATTTAAAATATAATAGTTCACAGGTAGTTTGTCTTTTTTTATTTTTGTTTTGTATAGGAAATGTTATTGACCTCAAATGTAAAAAGTTTTAGTTTTAATGTATTTTTGCTTTTAATCAAATAAATTAACAAAGTAGAGGTACATTTATATTGTAGCTATCAGTCGGAAATGCAACATTGCCAATCATGATGCAGTGTCACTAGTGTATCAGTACAAAATTTATGATGCAATTCGGCAATGATGTTTTGTGTTGCTGATGCAATTAATACAACTATCAGAATTTGACAGTGGTGCTTTGACAATTTAATTAAAATCAAAAAAATATTATTTAATATCGCTTTTATTTATTTAATTTTTGGTAAATTGTTGAGGGCCTATAAATCTCCAAGGTTTTGAAAAACCTCAAAATTCTAAAGACGATATTTCATATTTGTGATATGAAACTAGCACCTTATCCATCGTTGGTCTTTTGAGTGATCAAGGTAGAAATTTATCAATGATTTTGGTATTGAATAATCGTACAAAGTTGCTCGTGGTCTTCGAGCATGAATTTTGTTGGAACTGAGATATGTTATTCCGTTAAGGCTTATGTTTTAAATAATTATATATTTGATTATCAAAGACCAACTCTTTTAGGGGGTTATTTTCCATTCCGCAGATCTTTAAACTATATATCTGCTCTCTTCTGAGATCAAGACCATTTGAAAATAACATTTTTGGAAAAATAATTAATTATGATGAAGTAGCATACACAGTTTCTTCACACTAGATTTCAGTAAATTTTTTCAGAATGTGCGGATCGATCAGATCATATTTATTTATTCATGTTCATATTTATTTATTCATGTGCGATCATCAGCATTGCCAATCAGTATTCAACATGTTTGAGGCCTTCCTCCACTACAAAATTGCCTAAAGTTAACTTGTTATTGAGAGGTAAAATATTCTCAATTACTGCAGTAATATTAGAGCAATCACTGGATCCTATTATTCTGTTCACCAAAACAATTAATATCTGAATTTAAAATAATTAGTTTTTTGTACGTGTTACTTTATTTTTTAAATTTTTATATTTAGGTAATTTATTATTTATTGCTTTTTTGTTTATTTTCATGTTAGTTAAGTATAGTTAGTTAGTTATTCATACTTACTTCTTTCATTGTATTATTTCCGTTTTAAAATTTATTTCTTAATTATAAATTTTATGTTTATGTAACTAATTTTTGCACATGCTTGTTAAAAAATTAATGATCTGACATATCCTGCTAATGTCCATTGAACTATTACTGGTCCATTTAAGTAATAGCAAAGTAGATCAATTCGCATGGAGCGGGCAAAGAAATTGTGATCACAGAGTGTTATCCGTAGACATAACACTCCAAGTCGTAAAAGAACACACAGGAATTGGAATGTGTGACTGGACTAAATAAATGGAAACTCTGAGCTATCAACACCAAAAAATTTAAAATTAAATCTGCTAATGAGGAAACATGCTACAAGACTAGGAATTACGAAAAGTATCTTCTGTAGGAGGTGCGGGGAAGAAGAGGTAACAGTCATTAGTCATTCATGTACCCTACGAAAACAACAGAAGTAAGATATAAGAAACCTGCACAAGTACTTTGTTCTGTGAAAGGTGTTAGCTGGCTTACGACGCAGTCTGACTTTACCAGAAAGAAAATTGTTGAGATGAATTGTACAACGAATTGTGAGGTCTAAGTGGCATCCAACCAACCAACCAAAGTTCGATTTCGGGGACCAAAAAGAAAATTTTAATCAATTCGATTCCTCAAAATGTGGGCTAGATTTGAATTAAAATTTAATTACTTCAATGAAAAAGTATTATAAAGAAATTGTTGAATCACAACGAAATTAAGTTGTTAAGATTTAAAGTTTAATTATACTAGTTTGAGTATTGGATATCTTATTCAATTTACTTTGTATTTAACTACTTATATATTATTGGAAAATTATATTTTCTTAATTTTGTCGTCTTCTAAAACTTATCTGATTTTCAGTCTCCTAATAAATTTTTTATAACTAAAATATAATAAATAATCTAGATAATGTTTAATTTTTTTCTATTTTTGTAATTCTTAGATTAAAATGGTCCACCGTAGTGGCTCATCAATAGCTCTAGCCCCAACATCACTAAATTCAAAAACATCAAATGATACTAAAATCGAGAAAAATCGTGATTTAAAAAATGAATCAACAAGTATTGCAACGGTCAAACATACGTCACCACCTTTAACACGAAAATCTGTAACAACTGATGATAAAAAATCATTATCCGCATCAACATCATCTACATCATCATCATCATCATCATCATCACTGTTACAAAATAGACGCTCAATATCAGCAACCAAAACAGTTGGAACCACAAAGAATTCAACTATAACAACAAATGTTATACCTTCCGAAAAAGCACAAATAACGCGTTCAATACAAAAAGCATTATCGCCACCGATAGCTCCAAATGATGCCAATTTAAGAATAACACCTACGGCTAGAGGGCGAAGTCGTAGTGTTGTTCATTCAAATCCGCCCACCCCGACACCATCTTTTTCATCATTATCTATATCAACATCATCTTTATCATCTTCTGTTGCCACAATAAATAATTGTAATACTAATAATAATAATAATAAAAAAGCATCAATAGCTCTAAGACATTGTACACCAACACCACCAATACGAAATCGACGGAATCGATTATCAGTTGATTTAGATATCAATTCTGATGCACATTTATCTGAAACATCTTCAAATTGTTCATCAATACTTTCAAGTATTACACCATCAAGTACACGTTCTGGTTTAAGAAGCCATAGCTTAGAAAATACATCAACCTATAACAATAATAATAATAAAAATTCAACAATAAATCAAGAATTTAACAAAAAATCAAAATCAATTACTCCAAAAAAAATAAATGCAAGGAAATGTTCAATAAACAAAACAACAACAGATCAACAACAACGTTTCAATCGTAGTTCAAGTAACAACAGGTCAAATCGATGTAAAAGTATTGAAAATAATTTGAAAAAATGTCAGTCGATGGATAGCGTTTTCCAACCAGTTAAATCTAAAAATTTAAATGATGATATCGGAAGTGAAGATGAGAATATCATTGATGATAATGATGATGATTTAGATGTAAAACATTTCAATAATTTGAAGGTTGATAATAATGAAAAAATATCAGATTTTTCAACAAAAGTAACATGTAGTGTTCCACTTGAACGTCTTTCAAGTGGTATACTAGCAACATTAGTTCTGAAATATAAAAATTTAGGTGAGTCATAAATCCTTTTTTAACAATAAAAATTTTGATGGGAAATTTTCATTTTAGGTAATACTGATGAAGATCCAGATGATGAAAAAGAATCATCAATAATTAGTAGCAATAGCAGTTCAATAAGTTTTCCAAGTATACAATCTTCAATAAATTTTTCAGAAAATTTGCAACAGTTACATCATCAACAGCAGCAACAACAACAACAAAAATCACTTTGCTTATATTGTGATAAAAAATTTTCAAGCCAAAAAATTCGTATCATACATACAGAACGTGTTCACACAATACAAGGATCATCAATTGCTAAAGCTCGTCGAATTTCATCACGTTCAACGTTATCATCATCATTGTCAAATTTAACAAATTTATCTAATAACAGTAGTAATAGTAATAATAATAATAATAATAACAATAACAATAATAATAATAACAATAGTAGTAGTAGTAATAATAATAATAGTAATAATAATAATACAACAGCAACAGTAAGTAGTAATAACAGTTGTAGTAATAGTTTGATTAAGCAGTTTCATTCTGGTTGTTCGTATTGTTGTAAAACCAATAAACAACAGCAAGGTCAAACAAATAGTAGTAATAATAATAACAATAAAATTAATACAAGTAATAATAGTAATGCAACTGGCACTAACTTTGCTATTACAACAACTACTACTACAGATCAAAACTCAGTAAATGATCTCAAAAATTTATTTAATCATATGTGCGATTATCATTCCGATAAATATTTCGCATGCAAATATTGTGCAATACGGTTTCAATATATAACCGATTTAGAAGACCATAATGAAAATTTTCATAAAGATGATGAGAAATTGTTAATATTGTCATCTGTACCATCACCATCATGCTCATCATTAGCGAACAGTGCAGGAGCTAATACTTCTGCAACAGCTACTATTGTAAGTGGTGATTTCCCAAATCTCCTTAATAGCGCTGGAAGTGTAAATAAAAATCGTTCCAAACGTTTTGTAACAAGTAATAGCATTGAAAAATTAGAAGACTTAGATTCTAATATAACTCAACCATTAAAAATCAATACCGAAAATTGTTATGATTCAAGTGCTTTACTAATTGATCCGAATTATGAACAAAAACTAACACGACGTCAATTAAAACATCAAGCATTTGAAAATATACGTGCTGCAGCAGCTTCATCTACGTCAGTTGTTTCAGTTACAACCAGTTTATTAACACGTTCCGCTGCAGCGGCAGCAGCTGCGGCCACGATAAATCGAGGTGGAGATGAAACAATTGTAACACGACTAAACCGTTTACCAAGAGGTCGTAAAGGTACTGTAAGAAGTCGTTGTAATACACGTCAAAATCAAATTGAATCGACTAGTAAAGACAGTCAATCCTCTTCCTCATCATCTAGTAGTACAGTCAAGACCCGTAGTAAAGTTGGTTTTTGTAAGTTGACATCAGATGAGCCATTACTAAGTGCTTTACAAAATGAACAAAGTCAGTCAGCAATTTTAGCACAACGACCACTAATTAGTGTTCGAACTGAACCGCTTTCGTGTACATTTGATGATGATTTCTATGAAACGGTAAGCTTAAATGTTAGAAAAAATCTCTGTTGTCATTTAGATGGTAAATTAGATGGTGGCCCTACCAGTCCAAGTCCAATAAGTCCAGTAACAGCTATTCCAGCAATACGTAGTACTGTTGTTAAGAGTCCTTCAAATGCTGATTCAGAAATTCATGAAGCAACCACACTATCTACATTAACAGCTTTTCCAACACTATTAACTGCTGAACAATATGGTAGTGATTATAATGGATCCTCGAAAATGAAGAGACCTTTCACTAAACATTCGTGGAAATGGAAATGGGATAGTTTCAAAAAGTATAAATATGTAAATGAAGGTGGTAAAATCGTCAAAAAGATTAAACAACCTATAACTGGGTTGCGTGATCTTTCCAAACTGGACATGTGGACACAATTGACAATGAGAACAAAACATGAATTTATCCAAAGAAAGGAAAATGAAAATGCCATTCAAAATTTAGGTATTGGAGAAATAATAAGGGAAGAGAAGCGTAAACAAATTGATCAGTTGAATACAATTTTAGATACGCGACGTCTTCCACAAATAATTTTAGAACAAACTGAACAAACAATAATTAAAATTGAGGTACCGGATGAAACATCCGTATGCTCATATTATTCAGCAATAACAACATCTAACATTACCACCGGAACTAACATCATCTCACAACAAAATACTCTTATTCAAAATCAAGGATTGAATAGAAATAATTTAGGTTTAGTTCCAGTTAATAATAATGAAAATGTTTTTCCACATTTTTTAAATTTGCGACAAAACGATTCAGTAAAATCATTAAAAACAAAAGATATTATTTTAAGCGGAGAATGGGCTCGACCACGTTGTTATATATGTTATGGTTGCGGTGCAAAATTTGACCATTTGAAAACTTTGGAAGAACACAAAATATTTCGACATCCGTATGTGTATTCAACTCATTATGAAATTGTTGGTCGTGAATTAATCGAAGGTAATCTTTACAAGCATTTTTATATACCCACGAAAGCATTAATGCGACATCGTGAATATCGAACATCATCATCAGGGACAATAACAAGAAAATTACAAGATGCTATCAAAAATGAAGTGATTGATTTAAACTCAAACAATCAGAACATAAATCAAATCACTGTCAGCGCTCAAAATAACTCTTCCGGGCATGCAACCACTAATTCTGCTGCCGTTGCTGCTGAAGATGAATCAATGGATAGTATTAATTCAAATTCTAAAAGTAGTTATATAACATCTACTAGTAAAAGTGATTGCGATACTGATTCAAAGTTAACTTCAGCAACATCATCAACTTACATTTCAACAAGATCATCGGCGTTATCTGCAAACAGTTGTAGCCAAAATGCTAGTGTAAATATTGCTGTTGATGGTAGCGGAACTAGTGTTATTAGTAATAATAACAATGAAAATAAATTTGTTGCAGAAGTAAATAGTATTCATGCAATAAGTGAAGAAGCAAATATTGATTTACCAACGCAAACAATGAAAAATTGTTCAAAATGTAAACGTGAATGTAATGGAATTTTGGAATTATATAGACATATGCTAGATTGCTCTGGTGATTATTTCTGGATGCTAGCTAAAAAACGAAAATACCGTTATTATGGGTCAAAAAGAAGACGTTCTGCAAAAAATCATTATTTTGCTTGCGAACGTAGAAAAAAATCTTCAGGCAATAAAAGTGAAGATGGGGGTAGCGCTACTAAACGTAAGACAGTTTATAATCCTAATGCACCAAGACCTCCTAGACCTAGTGATGGTAAGTTAAAAATATTATATTTTATGATTTTATTTTCAAATTATTATTTTTTATTTTAGCTGAATCTATAGCTCGAATGCTAGAAAATTTACCAGCTAAACGAGCCTGCCGTCAAATATTTCCCGATTTGACAAAACCTCGGCATAAATTTAAACATAACAATTCAAAATTAGGTGCTATGAAAAAATCTATACTAGTCAAAAAAGGTGGTCAGCGTCATCTAATTAATTCAAATGTTACACAAAAGTTACGAAATGGTAAAAAAATTATGGCAACAACTTCAGTTGCAGCTATAACAAAAAATATTCTCAGAAATCATAAAAAACAAATCTTAACAAGACATTTACGAAAACAACAAAGACAAAAAGAAGAACAAAGGCAAAGTCGTGGTCGTCCTAAAAAGACTCCAACTAAACTAGGTACCGACGATGGGAAAGAGCGAAATAAATCTTCAAATAGTCAACCATCTTCCGCAACAAAAAAATCTGGTTCTGATACAGAACAAAAATCAATTGTAAATCAAGAAAAGAAAAAAACAGAATTGAAAGGGAAAGAAAACACAGAATCAGCAAAAGATATTATTCCCAATAACTCAGATAAGCAAAACAGTGATAATTTGGGTAAGAAAACTCAACGTTTCGTCAAAAAAATTACACAAAAATTAAAAAACAATAAAAAAGGTTTCATGCTTAAAAAGAAAATTACAAGAAGTAGTGGAGTATCGCCTCTCCGTGGATTAGATAATCGAAAATCAGTTTCACCACTTAAAGATTCTTCAAAGAAAAGCGATGATTCCAAATCAATGAAAAGTACTTCAAAAACTAAAAATCTACTAAGAAAATTTAGTTTTCGACGTAAAATTGATACGAAAACTACAAAAACAGATAAAGCAGAAACTCAGGAGATTTCTTCAGACAAAAAATTAACAAAAGATCAAGAAATTATTACTGAAAGCATAGCTGAAGAGCAGGTTGATGGTTCCTCAGATACTTCCAATGATGACAAAAATGAAAAAAATTCTGAAACTGGTGATAGTAACAGTGATAATGCAAGTGAAGATGACAATTCAAAACAGGGAATAAAATCTAAAAAGAAAAAAGCCTTAAAGAATTTCTTTGGCATATCTAGCAAAAATAAAAAGAGCCAATCCCCTATTACAGCATCTAAATCTGAATCGCCAGGAGTTAATTCCAAAATAAATAAAAAATCAAACAATAAAAATAATAGCACTAACAAGTCAAAAGGCTTATCAGATAAGGCTATTATTGATAATAATACTGAAGAAGAAAATGATGAAGAAATGAAAATTAAAATTGAAGAAACCGAGGATACAAATACTAAACATTCAAATGAAGAATCAATTGAAAATAATCAATCAACAATATCCGGTGAAACTCCATCTGATAGTGGAAACAATTTACAAGTTAGTCCAACAGCTAAGCGACGTGGTAAAAAGTTAAATGATTGTATAGCAATGTTAACGGGAAAACTCCAGGAAAAAATTCAAGCAGCTAAAACAGACACACCTTCAAATGAAATAGAATCAAATGTTGAATGTATTAAATCTGCTAATAATGATGGTTGTGTATCTAATTTAGAGAAAATTGATGAGTTTGTCGCTGAGCCTCAAAATGTTAATCCTACACCTCCACCTCCACCTCCACCTGTTCCAAATCCTGCTCCAAAACCAAAAATGGGATTTGACATTGCTAGCTTAGTAAAACCTGATGACAGTCTACCTATAACAGCTTCAAGCTCTAATTCTAATGCTGTGATAACCAGTTCAAGCTTCAATTCACTTAATAATGAAACATCTTTAGATGCTAGTGCTGATACTAAATTGTTAAATATTATTACCTCACCACTAAAAAGGAGAACTCATTCTCGTAAATTAGCTAAAACTCATAAAAATGTTGAAGAGGAACCAATATGTATTGAAAATACAAAATTAGATAGTGAAATAAAAAATACCGACTCAGAGATAAATAAAATGGAAAAAGAAGAAAGTTTTAAAGTAGATCAAGTTGTATCTGAAATATCAAAGAGTTTAGAAAATATCAAAGAAATGTCCAAAGACATTGAAAAAACTCTTCATAACCCTACATCAGCCACACTTAAAATTGATCATTCTAATTTATCGGTAACCAATTTAAACAATCAAATGGGAAACCCGAATGCAACTTTAGATTCGCCATCAAGTGTTTCAGCATCAAGTTCAGTTACAGTGAATAACAACAATAGCAATAATAGTTCCAGTGTTAAGCCATCTAAGCCCCGTAAAGCCTCTCGTAATAAATCAAAAGATATGACGATTTCAACAGTATCCTCAACATTACCAGGTCCACCACCAGTATTACCCACTTATCAAATGCCAATGCCAGCTCCCGAACTTCTATCTCCAAATTTACTTTTAACTGCCAAAGATATATTATCAACGCAGCAATCAAAGTTAGGAGATTCGCCAGTTTTATTGCCATCACCACCATTACTATCAGCCCTAGTCAATATAGATCCAAGTACCTATCAAGATTTATCAACAAAACTGCAAAGCTTAGATTCAAAACAATTACAACAACCAACTCAATCACAAATTCTGTCTTTAAAAGTACCTGATACAATAGCAAATTCTTCAATAACAACGCCTGTTAAAAATGTTAATGATATTGTCCTACAAAAGGGAAATAAATTATCAAATGATTTAATAATCTCGCCAATTCTTACGTCACCGTCTATACCACCACCTTTATTATCGAATTTAAGTTCTTCAGTTCATGGGGGATCTTTAAACTTGTCTATTTCTAGCACAAATTCTAATAACTCAACATTATCTGGGTCTATTTCATCAAATACAATATCACCAAAGAAAAAAATTTTAACCTGTGCCCAAAGAAAAACTACCCCACAACCTGCTTCAATAATGTCGATAATACCACAAATACTTCAACAGTCTCCATCTTTAGCAATACCATTAGGTCCGCCTACAACTATATCAGCTCTGTTAAGTGGTGCATCTACACTACCGTCTGGAATGTCACCAGCTTCATTAGCAAGTGCTGGATTTTCTACTACTGGCATAACATCTCCTGGGATATCAGGATCAATAATGTCAGTACAAGGATTGT